>JANRMT010027041.1:110429347-110465858 GCA_026402145.1 Polypterus bichir lapradei
TATATATACAGTAATCCCTCGCTATATCGCGCTTCGACTTTCGCGGCTTCACTCTATTTTATATGAAATTTTATATGAAAGCATAACTAAATATATAACGCGGATTTTTCGCTGCTTCGCGGGTTCTGCGGACAATGTGTCTTTTTACTTCCTATACATGCTTCCTCAGTTGGTTTGCCCAGTTGATTTCATACAAGGGACGCTATTGACGGATGGCTGAGAAGCTAACCAATCAGAGCACGCAGTTAAGTTCTCCTGACTGAGAAGCTAACCAATCAGAGCACGCAGTTGAGCTCCTGCGTGCTGAATGCAGTGTTAACCAGGAAGTCTCGTCTCGAGGAGGGATTACTGTATATATATATATATGCCAGCAACACTCATGACAATGACAAAACAATTACATTGTCAATCATGTTACGTTATTATTAAAATTTTTCCTTTTCTTTTTCATTACTTCTTTAACACACTACTTCTCCGCTGCAAAGCGCGGGTATTTTGCTAGTTTTATTAATAAAATCAACAACTAAAACACTTTTTTGAATAAATTCTTTATTTAATTTAAAGTACCGGCATGCAAAGTTACTTCTTCATCTGAAAGATGGCGCTGTGGTTTCATCATTAATTACTTCCGTATTCATCGGCAAAACTAGCATTGCGCTGGAAATCTTGAATCTGAAACGATACTTGTTGTATAAGCCGACCCCCAAACTCCAAGCCAAAAATCTAGGACAAAATTTTCGGCTTATATTCTGGAATCTACAGGAAGAAAGGGCAGATTAGACACTTTTTTTTACTAGGAGACTGCATTCCTTTACATATTCTACAACTCTGTGATGGCCAGTGCGGTTCTCTATTTTCTGTTTTGTGGTGTGCTGAACTGATCACTTCAAGATAGGCCCACTGAATCAACAACCTAATTATAAATACAGACTCAGTAACTCTCAAACCACTGGAGATAGTAATGAAGAGGAGAATGAAAACAAAAATAAGAGTCATTATGAACAATCTTCTCTGGGACACACTACCATTAAGTACTTTTATGAAACACTACAGGGACTCCTTCACACAGTAGCTATGGCAATACACCTTTTTAATACTAAGTCAGTTTTTTTTTATTTCATCTTCTTTTTTTAAACATTTTTGTGTGTATTTGAGTAGAGTAGTTATTCTTTGTTTCAGTATTTCTTGAGTTCTGTAATAAAGGTACATTTCCTCTTTGGACAAGCAAAGCAATTCATCTATCTTCATATATGTCTCAGTTGACCCAGTAGGTGATTTTGTATTTTGTCTTTATCCTTCAACACCCTTTCCAGTTCTGACAAAATGATCAGCCAAGGTTTGAATAGTTCTTGATTCTTAGAATGAACATTCTATGTTGCTGAATGTATACTTTTTTAAGCAGTTGTGTTGACATATAGACTAAATGTCCTTGCGATGGCAAAAAAACTATTAACAGCGTACGCTTGGGTAATATACTGATGTCGGAAGAATAACAACACTCTCTGAAGCTTCTTGACCAGGGTAAGAATACACCGGTCATGCAGTCTCCTTTTTATTATAATAAAAAATATATATATTTTACATGCACATGCGCACCACCATGCACCAAAATCATGCGAGCATTTAACAAAGGGAACACATCTTTCAATTGAGAACAATTTACATTTATATGTTAACACCCCAACTTTCTCTCACATTGCTATGCATTCTTGATAACAGCCTTCCATAAAAACCGAGTAGACTTCTCAATTTACATACCGAATACAAATCCTTTGAACCTTTCCAATTTCATCTTTGTTACAGGTTTTGTCATAATATCAGCAACCATTTCTTCTGTTGGACAGTACTTCAGAGTAATTTTTCCATCATTTAACATTGCTCTGACAAAGTGGTACCTAATGTCCACATGATTACACCTCTGTCTTCTTACAGGGTTCTTTGCTAGGGCAATTGCACCCTGGTTTTAATCTAGCTTCTGCTCACATGATGTTGCTCTTGTTTTACATTCTGTCAAGTCAAACCTTTCCAAAATTTTCTTAATATACCCCTCTTGGTCAATTTTTATAAAATCATCTCCTTGCTCAAAGTTTATTCCTAAGAAGTGTTTCAGTTTTCCCAGGTCTTTCATTCTAAACTTCTCTGTTAGCATTTCTTTTACATTTTTCATTACCTCTTCATCACTTGCAGCTAGTATCAAATTGTCAACCCAAACAATAATTGTTATTTTGTCATATCCAGTTTCTTTGGTATACATACAATGGTCAGCCGGATTTTGTATGAATCCATTTTTACACAAATGATCATGTAACATTTTGTACCAATTCCTGCCTGACTGTTTTAACCCATACAATGATTTCTCCAATTTGCATGCAAATTTTTCTGTTTTCTCAGAATCAATCTCAAATCCTTCTGGCTGTTCCATGTACACTTCACAGTCTATCGGCGCATGCAAGTATGCAGTTTTTACATCCATCTGATGTAACAACATACCATTCTGTGCAGTTATTTGGATCAAAACTCTTATGCTTGTCATATATCAGTTGGAGAAAAAGTCTCTTTATAATCTACTCCTGCCATCTGATTGTACCCTTTAGCTACATTCCTTGCTTTGTCTCAGAACCATCAGGATTGTTCTTAATGGCATACACCCATTGACCCCCACTGCATTTTTACCTTCAGGTAAGGTGGTTAACGTGAAAGTCTTATTTTCTTTCAATTAGTTAATTTCTTCCTTCATTGCATTCTTCCGCTCACTGGATTGATTGGAATTAATGGCTTCTGTAAATGTTTGTGGCACCTTACTTATAATATTGTAACAATAATCAATATTAACCGTTGTTTGGTTGTTGTTATCTATATCAAATACATAATCATTCAAGTACACTGGCTTCCTATGCTCTCTGCTGGGATAGCGTGTACCTGGATTGGCTTGTGAATTGTCTTGTTTACCTGCTCCAGTTTGATTTACATGAACCTGTACTGGCTTTTCATCAGTAATGTCAGAACTACCAATAATTCTGCTAATCTGCCTAGTATTACCCCTCCTCAGGTTATAATCATCACTGTCATCAATATGTTCCCGGTCAGTTTGTGCGCTCTGCTCTATCCTACCCTTCTCAATAAATTTAACTTGTCTATGCTTTAGGACCCTGCCAATATCTGGATAGTAAATTACGTAGGCTGGGTTATATTTGTCATAGCCAACAAAAATACCTTTCTCACACCTACTGTCTAACTTATTTTTGTCTTGTTTGTATGCATAGCATATTGACCCAAACTTTTGTATCCCAGAAACATTAGGCCTTTTCCTTGTCAACAGAAAGTATGGTGTCTGTTTGGTGCGATTGCAGTAGCACCTGTTCCTGATTATCGCTGCTGTTTGCACTGCATACATCCATAGATCTTTGGGGAGTTTACTCTCAATGAGCATGCACCTGGCCATGTCAAATAGTGTTCTCCACTGTCGTTCAGCAGTACCATTCTGGTGAGGTGAGTAAGGTGCAGATGTTTCATGCCTGATACCATTTTTGGTCAGCAGTGATTTAAAGCTTTCAGACATAAATTCTGTACCATTGTCTGACCGCACACATTTGAGTTTCCCATAAGGGACAATGTCAGCAATAAACTTCTCCAAAGCTACCACGGTACCACTTTTATCCTTTAAAAAATAGATAAATATTACACTGGAAAAGTCATCAGTGAATACCATCACATATTTATATTCCCCCTTTGATACTGGGTCAATTGGACCTGCTAAATCTGTGTGAACTAATTCAAGTATTTCTTTGGCTCTTTTGTCAGGACATCTGCTTCTACTCTGGGTAAATTTTCCCTGAATGTAAACTTCACAGGTAAGACTGGTCTTATCACCTTTACCTTTGATTTTTAACCCATCAACAACATGTTGTAGCTTCAATATGTCATCATAATTACATTGGCCAAGAATTTCATGCCATGTCTGCACATCCTGACAACTTTTACAACTGTCATCGTTTCCATCACATACCGTGTTTAAGAACTACAGTCTGTTATACTCTTTGATGTCAAATGAATTACCGTCTTTGAGCTGAATTATATCTCTGTCTTGCTGGAAGATCAACCGCTGGCCATTGCTGCTTTCACTGAGAAAATGTCCTGTGGATATGAGGGAATTTATAGCGCTTCTCTGAGTGTTGCTGTGCACTGTTGTCCTCTGCTGTCAATCGGCTCCACTTCCGCATCTCCTCTACGTTGCACGATTCCTCTGGTTTTGGTTCCATCAGCCAGCTCCATAGTGTGCCTCCCTGGCTGGAACTTGTCATCAAATGTCTTAAACCTTTTGATATCTGTAATGATATGGGATGTTGCTCCTGTGTCGACCATCAAGCCTTTTAGCTTCAGCCTTGGCTGGCTCAGGTTTTCACTTGTCTTGAAAGCATAAGTGTGTTCGGTGTCCTACTCGGCCATCTGCTTTGCACTGTCATTGTCCTGCCATCTCCTTCGTCACGTTGAATCTCTGTGTGTCTTACTTTTGCAATAGCGGCACCACTGGGTCTGTCCAGAACGCTTTTTCAGACATGCTCTGGCTATATGTCATTTCTGACAACAACTATAACATATAATATCCACCCAGCTTTGTGCTGGTTCGATGGGCTTTTCTTGTATCTGTACTCTCATCACATGATCATCTGATGCACAAACACTGTATTTCTCCGTGTCTTCATAACTTCTTAATTTTACTTTCAACTTTGCAAAGGTCATAGTCTCATCGCTATGTGTCACATACACAGTAAATATTTCTGGAAGGCCCTTCAGAATCATTGCTATGAGGAGACCGTCTCTTAATGTTTCCCCTGCACTTCTTAATGCTGTAATGGCGTTCCCTGCACGTATTATATAATCGGTTACACTTTCTTCATGTGCCTTCTGTAATGAGGTCAACTCAGTGTTCAAACTAATTATTCGTGGCTTGCCCTTATCAGCGTAATAGTGTCTTAAGATTTTTAGTGCTTTTCTGCCATCATCTGCAGCTTCTCGCATAATGAGGGAGAGGCTCCTATAGTCTAGAAACTGTATTAATTCAGCATAGGCCTCACCATTTCTTTTGGCGTCTTCCTCTCTGTCTTCATCTTTACTTGGCTCGTGCAATATCGTCTCTTTTAGCCCTTGTAACCACAGATAGCCCAAAACTTTTGTTTCCCACAGTTCATAGTACTTCTCTTCTCCATCGAACACTAACCTACTCCATTGGTTACCCTGTTCTCTCTTTTTAATTCCGTAGCCCATGCATCTACAGTACCTGCCATGCGGTTTTACTCGAAATTTCTTGCCAATTAACTCACGCTTGTCTTGGGCCCATAACCTGTTGACATGTAGACTAAATGTCCTTGTGATGGCAAGAAAACTATTAACAGTGTACGCTTGGGTAATATACTGATGTCAGAAGAATAACAGCACTCTCTGAAGCTTCGTGACCAGGGTAAAAATACACCGGACATGCAGTCTCCTTTTTATTATAATAAAAAAAAAAATCTTTTACATGCACATGCGCACCACCGTGCACCAAAATCACGTGAGCACTTAACAAAGGGAACACATCTTTCAGTTGAGAGCATTTTACATTTATATGTTAACAAGTTGGTTAATTTGCCAGAGTCTGTTTAGTTGTTTCTTCAGGTGTAAATGATCACACAAGCCCAGGCTGCTGTGTTTCTGCTTGTCTGCACAGTTTGCTAACCCTCAGTTGAACTGGCCAGTTTGCTGCCATTGAGTTTCTCCCCTCTTTTCTGTTTCAGTGTGCAGCTTGTTTGCCAACTTTGACATTAACTGCACCGTATATTCCAAATGAACGTGCAGGCCTTGGCAGTTTATTTATGAACATATGTCTTGTTTTTGTTTATAACAGTGTTTTGGAGTAAGATGGGCAGGAACCAAGATGAAGTGGTAAGAACATTGGTCTTTAAACCAGAAAGTTGTCAGTTCAGTCTTTATGTTTGAACTTAGGCAAAAGAAGAATACTTTTACTAGTACTCCATACTTTGTAATCCTATAAGCATAAGAAATGTATCTAAAAATATAATGTATGATTATTATTAATAAGGCATCATGACTTCACTTAGCAGTCCTGTTGTGAACACTTACTTTACCGAAAATAAGAATTATTTTTGGTCGCTAATGATACCTTTTGTATCTAGAAAGAGTTAAAAATAAAAAAACATTTGTTGTGTTAGATAAAAACAATTTTGCTTAGTACCTTGATACTTGATTTTTGTCACTCAAATATAACAGTGATAATCAAGTGAGCTTAAACAAAATAAAAAATGCAGCCTTATTTTGTTATTCACGTGTCTGTATTATGACAATAGAGTCCAACTGACTTTTTATACAAATTTATCATTACAGTTACTGAATTAAGTACTGAACATGTTAAGAGATGGGGAGAAACAGAAATGAGGAGAGGGAGGAAGCCCTGAAAACAACCTCTGTTATTGAGGAAGAAATATAATGTAAATATAACTACAATATTTTTATGAACAGTTTAAAATTACTACAAACCCCATACCAGGTTATTCTACTGCAAAAGTGTTACGCTTTTGCCTCAACATGAAAGGTCTAAACTGTTAAAAAAAAAAAACTAGTTGCCCAGACACAGAACTTGTAATATTTAATAGACTAAATTAAATATGTTTTAAATACATTTCAAAAACTGCACAAAAATCTCCAAAGGAAAATAAAAGATTTGAACAAACAAAATTACATACAGAAATATTCAAATTGAAATAAAATGCTACATCTGTTAAACCAAAAATTAAGAAAATGAAAAAAGACTCAAAGACAAAAACCTAATTTTAAAACAAAGTGCTAGAATCATTATTCTGGACTTTTGAGCTCTGGGACCTTTGTATATTCACTTTGCATTGATTTAATTCATTTTTCATGTTGTTTATTTTTCTAACTGTGACAGTGATATCATTGTAGTGCCATTGTGGAACATTTTATGCCCATTTTTCATGGCTGTAGCCATATTACTTGTAACTGCAACGCCTGTTACCTGCAATATGCCAATGCCACACATGAGGAACACCTTCCTGGCTCATCACAGGTACATAATACCCCATTGGGGCAAAAGGGGGCTAACCGCCTCATCTTATATCTCCTCCTCTGCAGCAGTGAAAAAGACACCCCTTGAGGGAAAATAATTCACCCCTTCTAGCCATAGGGCTTTAAAGGTCTGATGCCTCCTGATGTCAGCACCCCATTTGGATCCAGACTGACTTGCTTTCGAGAGCTAAACAGTTCCATGAAGCTGGAAAGGCTGCTTATTTTTGTTTCTATTTTGTTCCCACAAGTACTGCTTTTGAGCTATTTTATTTGAGAATTAAAAAGGGCAACCCTGTTTACCCCCCAACACTTTTAGAACTCTTCATAAAATTATTCACCTGCCCACTGACTGTTAACATTATGGTCTTTATGTAAGTTTGCAGTGCAGTAATACAGGCATCCAAGCTTTCAACTGCAAACCTAAAAACAATTTTTGATTTTAATAGAGAAGTGAAGGACTATCAGTTAGTGTTGCTACAGTTACTGTGTTTTTTCTGGCTTACTGTTTTAATTTAGCAATTTTGGTTCCCACATACATATCCTGAGAGATTCTTCTGTTATTACTTCTGAAATAAATCACTGTAGTTACAAATAACATCAGTTTTAGTCGAATACAAAATATATGAAAAAAAATGTCAATTCAAATTATTTTTGTATAAGCGTTCTTCACTGAATGCACACACAGAGCACTGTGACATGTTCTCAGGTAAAAGAACCATAAATTTTACAAATTTCGAAATACAGAATTAGTACACATAAAGACAAATATTTGTTTAATCACACAGGAAACAAAGTTGCTTGAAACTGATTAACATAAGTAGAAGCCATTAATATCTCTTCCATTAATTAACTGTTGTAGTTTGGCCAGTGGGGTGGCACGGTGGCGCAGTGGTAGCCCTGGGTTTGCTTCCCGGGTCCTCCCTGCGTGGAGTTTGCATGTTCTCCTCGTGTCTGCATGGATTTCTTCTGGGTGCTCCGGTTTCTTCCCACAGTCCAAAGACATGCAGGTTAGGTGCATTGGTGATCCAAAATTGTCCCTAGTGTGTGCTTGGTGAGTGGGTGTGTGTGTGTCCTGCGGTGGGCTGGCGCCCTGCCCGGGGTTTGTTCCTGCCTTGTGCCCTGTGTTAGGATATAGCAGGTTGGACAATGACTGACTGACTGACTTTGGTCAGTTGACAGTGGAGGAAAGGAAAACAAAAACAACAACTAGCAGCAACCCTACAGAAAATAAACCTCTGAAGGGTCAATGGTCAATTGTAAGAAACAAAGGCAAAGTTGGACAGTCACAGTCATGGGCAGGAATAAGGGAGTACTGTTTTCAAATTTATGCACATATTTAAAATGAGTATGGAGTAAACAGCAAAGAATAGTGCCTGATATACCAGCAATGCCTGTGTAGAATAGCACTGTGCTCAATGGAGTCAAGGTTGAGTTTCGTAATCATAATAATTTCCATGTTTGAGAAAATATGACAGTGTCATTTGCAACATGAATAAAGTTAATTCAGTTCTGTGGCTAGGATGAAAGAAAGGCTGAAATTTGTCATTAAAATAATTATTTTTTAGTGAAAGATTCAAATTATAAGGTATCATTTTCTCTAAAACATGATGTGATACAGTACTGAAGTATCTGGAAAATGTCCGGTGAGTCTGTATTTTTATGTTGTATTCTACTTTATTATTAAATAAATGTTAAGAGGAATAAGGTATTTGGAATTATATTGTCAATTTGGTCATTCTTCTAAACAAAATTCTAAAGTTACTAATATTTATGTAACTTATTATATTAATCTGCAATTATATTTGAAGTGTTCCTTCTTGAGAGCCTTTTCTATAAACATTAATACTTTCAGTCCATGTAGGCTAGTACACATGCAACGTTGCTGTTTTAAATTTGTGCAGTATTATCTCAGCTCTGTAATTTATGACTCCATTTTCACTTTAATATCTTAATTGTGTTTTTGGTATGCATCGTAGATGTTTAAAAGAAAACCCCACCAAAAATTATATTTTTTTCATATGTTACTTGTCCTGTGTAGATTGTAGTGATTTTTAATCACTTGACAGCCCTGATGTATACAGTACATGTGTTTGTGTGTGTATTAGATCTCAAAGCAATCTAACCCTATGGAGAAGGACAGACAGGTCTTTATGCTTCCTTCCAATAGGGATTACTAGGACAAGCATCCAATAATTTGTCCATTGCCTATACAGAATTGTATACACATAAAAATACTTCAAATACTTTGATGTCCTTGTGCTTTTAAAAAAGACAACATATATTCCTCATTTACCTTGAGTTCTTGTAGACAGAGATGGGTGATGACCGCCATAACATTCAACAGGTAGCAATGTAGGATTAGAATTGTACACGATTATTAAAGCTTACGTCCTTGCAACTGCAGTTCACTGAAAAAAAAAGTAAAAAAAAAAAAAAAAAAAAGAAGCAGTGGGATATAAAAGTAAAACACAAATAATGAAACAAGTTGAACCAAGATGTGTTACATCCAAGAGCAATCTAACAAGCTGGTGCTTGTTGAAGCAGCACTGCCCTGACTCTTTTTAAAAAATAAGCGTCAGTTAAATGGTGGGGCTCACATACAGTTGTAACACAGGAGACATTTACATTAAGTTACTTGCTCAGAGTCTCACAATATGTCAAAGGAAACAAAACTGACTTGTGGTTTAAAGTCCAACAATCTAGTTGCTATAAAAAGAAAAAAACTGGATTAGGAACACTTCTTTACTATAGCTGAGAATATTACTACAGGATTTTACTTTGGTGAAGGTTTTCTGACAATATTAAGTTTTACATAGAAATATATCATAAAATTACCTTCTAATTTCCATTTTAAAAGTTACTTAATATTATTGAAACAATTCCTTATGTTATACCTCATTCTAGTCTTCTTGCTTTTTATAACAGTAGCATGAATAAATGAATACTGATTATACATGATTATAATATTCATGCTGATAAGGAGAAATGGATCTGCGTTATTAAAATGTACTTTTCTTGGCAGTATTGACTTCAAACTTATTTGTAACTTCAGATTCCCTTTCTTTCTCACCATTCCCTCAAAAAAGTGATACAGTTCTCTCTATTTGTCTAAATGATATTAAATATTTTAAATTAAAATACTTTGAACAGGCAGGTGGAACATCTTACATGTTTAAACCAATACAAAAGTGCTGTTTATATCTTGCAATACTATACATAATTTTTAATTATTTATTTGAGTATGGAAATGATTATGAATGTTGGAAATGAACACCAGGGACCTTGATAGTGAGTCCTAAAAATGCACTTCATCAAATAAATAAAAATAATACAATATTTTTTATGTATTGTGGACGCTAGGGGCGCTGTTGCCCCATTGAACCCACCAGACATACGTCCAGGACACACATGTAAAAGTACCAAGAAGATTTCTTTAATATTTTTCTTCAAATAAAGTGTACAAAGCACCGCACTCTCCACAATTCTCCAACAATAATCAATGCAATAAATCAATAATACAAATAAACAATCCTCCACTCCCAGCAGCTTCGTCACCCAACCTCCCAACTCCGGCTCTCCTTGCTGTGTTTCCCAAAGTCCTTTAAATAGTTCATGACCCGGAAGTGTTCCTTCTCCGGGTCAAACACCACATCATCCTCCTCAAGTAGCCCAGAAGTACTGCAGGCTTCCATCCTCGTGCCTCTGAAGTACTTCTGGGTCATAATAACAGTAGGAGTCCCCAGGTTCCTTGTGAGCTCCCCCTGGCGGCACCCACGATACCCAACAGGGCTGAAGAAACGGACTCCATGTCCCATGCTGCCCTGAGGGAATCCAGGGAACCATTTCCATCCAGGGGAGCTGCCATCTAGCATCCCAGGGGAGGCAGTGTCCTAAAAAACCTGCTCTTCCTCCTTCTTTCTGTTCAGGGACATCCCGGCCAGACTGAAACGCCGGCCGTCCATCACAGTATGCTCTATACTCATAACATATTAAACATTTTGAAATATACTTATTTTTTGTAGGATAGTGTGCCATTAAGACTTTAGATTCAAAACTGAAATAATACTTGATTTCATGCAACTTGCAGTGATACTTTTTTTGTATTTTTGGTTCTATTTTTAATAATAAATTACATTTCCTTATTTTTGGTATAATGCCTTTCATTGAGTGAAGGCATAGAAAACTGTAATAAATTTGTAGGTAAAATACAATGACAGACTTTACAAATTCTGTAATACACATGCTTAAAAATACAGACAGTAAAACAAGGCCATTTCATCCTAACAAACATAAATGAATCTTAACAATATATGTCCATTAATATTATTGTTGAGATGTGGCAAGGTGACAACAGATGAAAGATAAACAAAAATTCCAGGCACTAGCATCTGTGGAGAAAATAAAGCTCTGAGGGTCTACAGTGAGATATAATGCAAAGTCATAGCCCAAGGTAGCCATAGTCATGGTCCTGGAGACCTAGGCCAACTGGGCACTTACCCTTTCCCAGGCATTCTAGAGTATCATATAAGACTGTTTTGGGCAGTCTAAGAAGACAAAAATGACTAGCAGAGATACATCATGCAAACCTAAGCAGCAACTCTAATCAGGTCATGACAGACTAATGTAATGTAGGTAGTCTTCAGCCTGAATTTAAAAGCCGAGATGAAGAGGCATTTTATACAGTATACAAGCAGGCTGATCATTCCATAGTTTTGTTCAGTGTGACTAAAATCTACAACCTAAATTGTTTTATTTATAATTAGCATTCACAATAACTAATAAATGAAAGCACCGTTAATTAATACAGCTGCTGTTGTTTTGTTGTAATTAAAAGTTAGACCTGATTGACAAGTTGCCAACATTGACTTTTGTTAAAAACTTACACCTTAATCATGCTGCTGTCAGAAAAGGGCTTTTCCTTACTAACTTAATACAACAAAGAGTTACAGTGCTTTATCACTTTGATAATTAGCCAGATTAACTGATAGTTCAATGTATTTGGTAAAAACTTCATATATTACACAGCCCATACTCTGGGTAGAAAAAGGTAAACAAAATAATTAGCTGATCATAAACCAGTTTACAGGGGTTAATACAAATTTCTTAAGAACACTGCAAGATCAAAGAGACGCAGCATCTTTTCTGGCAGCATCCAGCATGAAGCAGCACAGAAGTCTGAATATTCATTTGCTGGACATGCAAACACACACCCACTCTAAGTTGTTCTGAGCTGAAGTAAAAACTTCACCCAAAAATTATACTTTTTTTTTATACATTACTTACCCCATGCAGTTTGTAGTGGCAGCCAAGAGATTTTTTTAACTTATGTTTCCATGGAGAAAGCACATGGCAAAGATTCTGATTAATCGAACCCAATAGTGGCCAGCGCTGGAGAAAAAATTTTAATGTAATACGTTTCACATAATTCACTTATCTATATCTAGTTATATGCTATAACCCACTTCACACAGTGGGTTCTAGCCTCATGTGGGGAGGCAAAAAGGGAGGGTGGGGGGTTCGGGGGGTGGTAGAGAACAGGCTTGACCTATACCTAATCTATCCTTTTAATCTTTATAATTATAACTACCAACGTAATAATAGGCTGCATGGTAATAACTCTAGGGGAAATAGGAAATTAAGGTCGAAGCTGTCTCACTTCCAGTTAAGACTATAAAATGACATCAAAAACTCAGAATCAATGTCTCCATGATGGGACAGTTAACTTTGTGAGCTGGAATGTTAAAGGCCTGAATCATGAATTAAAGAGAAAGAAAGTACTCTCTCACCTAACAGGTCTAAACACTAAAATAGTATTTTTACAGAAGACCCATTTACTAAGCAAGGATCAGTTCCGGCTGCAAAAAGACCGGACTGGCCAATGTTCCATTCTAGTTTTACAAAGAAAACTAGAGGTGTGGGAATTCTCATACATAGAACAGTCCCATTTGTAGCATCAGATGTAGTATTGGATCCTGAAGGGAGATATGTTAAGACGGAGAAGCTTCTATCTGTGGCACCTCTGCAAGAGAACCACCTCTTTCAACCTTCACAAACATATGCAGTTTTTAATATCTGAAAAAAATTTGGAATTAACTTGCTTAGAGGTTTTTATATAGACAACGTCTTTGCATCCTATGAACAATTACATTCCAAATTCAACATTCCAGCTACACATTTCTTTCACTATCTTCAAATCAGGAACTTTGTTAAACAGAACCTTCCCGATTTTCCTCATCTTGCACCCTCATCCATGCTGGAAAAAATATTGCTCAGTCTCAAGGACTTAGACACCATCTCTACAATATATAAAATCATTTTACAATCCCTCCCTTTCAAAGATCCAAGAGGACACTGGGAAAAAGATCTCTCAATTAATATATCAGAAAAAGAGTGGAAAGTAGCAATGCAGAGAATTCATTCGAGCTCCATATGCGCAAAGCATACAATTATACAACTCAAAATTATATATCGAGCACATCTGTCTCATCTAAAACTCTCCAAAATATTTCCAGGGCATGATCCAACCTGTGAACGCTGCAACCAAGTCCCAGCCTCACTGGGTCACATGTTCTGGGCCTGCACCAAATTAAAATTATTCTGGACCAAAATTTTTAATTACCTTTCAGACAGCCTTGGCCTTACAATCCCTCCTTACCCATTAACAGCTGTGTTTGGGGTTCTTCCAGATGGGTTTAAAGTGGAGAAAGACTAACAAATTGCGATTGCATTCACTACACTTTTGGCACGCAGACTTATTCTGATAAACTGAAAGAACCCAAACTCTCCTCTTTTAAGTCAGTGGGAAACCGACTTGTTATACTATTTGAAATTGGAAAAAATCAAATACTCAGTTAGAGGATCCGTACAGACTTTTTTCAAAACATGGCAGGATCTAATCAGTAATATTTTAAAATAAGCTCATAAAGCACAGAGAATTTATTTATTTAGCTATGTTTACAAGCCTTAAATTTTACACCATTTGCCTTGCTCTCTCTCTCAGGGGTGGGGATCGATTTGTCCTTAACTCAATTTTTCTTTTTGTAAAAACTTGATTGAATTGTGTGGATTGCAATAAAATTAATAAAAGTATAATAAAAAAAAATATATATATCCATTTATATGCACAAAATGTGCAAAAACATTTAACAAAATATCATATTTGGCTTGAGTATTCCTTTAATCTAAGAGGAAACTTGTCTTACAATATTTTACAATACACTGTGTAAAAGCTCAAGAAAAATCTTGTAATACTGTTGACAAGACAGTGCATAATTAATTACATTTATCTCATTAAATATCTCTTGGGTTGTAGTTGAACAGTTAGTATCAATAAATCAACTATCTTTCAATATGGCATTTTGGCAATTGAACAAATTTAATACATCTAACATTCGATGTTGTTATTTTTAGCAGCAAGAGGTTGATTAGCTTGCCCTAGATGCCAATCTCAACTCAAAGCCTGATATAATTCATTTCTAGAATAAAAAAACAAAGTTGAAACAAAATGTAATATTTTACTATTAAGTGACAAAAACAGAGATGTGGCTTTTAGAAAGAAGAGACAGAAAGTCTATTAATGAGCAATATTGATTTCATCTTAGTTCCTGGAGCACTGTTTGGGTGGAAATAGTTATAGCATTGTGATATATAATGCTTTAAAGGATGGCATGGTGGCACATTCCAAAGATGTACTGTATGTAAGTTTATTTGGAAATTCTAAATTGTTTCTCTCAGAGAATGGGCTCTCAGTAAATTATCACTCTAAGATGGGTTAGTGTCTATCTTATGTCCAGAACTGCGGAGTATAACTTCCAACCCTCTGTGTTCTCTGAATGTAATGTTATGTTCACTAGTGTACAGCAAAACACACCTATATATATTGATCTGGTACTTTTGTTAAAGTGCAAATCACAGTCTTATTTGGATATTCCTACAGCAGGTTTTGGCCAGGGAAGAATAAGATTTGTGGAGCAGATAGAAATTTGCATCCTCAAGACTAGTCTTAGGGAAACTGCAGTGGGTCCAGGTGGTCTACAACAAGAGGATTCATATAGTCCACGACCAGTCTATCAAAGGTCTTCATGATGTGAGTCACCTTCTCTGTAGTCATTAGGTGAAGAGGCGCCTGTCTTCTTTGGATCAGGAACAATGCAGGATGTTTTCCACAGCAGCAGCACATTTTGAAGCCTTAGGGACAGACTGAATAGATGACAGAGGACCCAACAAACTTGGTCAGCACTAGCCTTAAGAAGGACTGACCCCACCTAGCCCCACAGCTTTTTTTTTGTTTTCTGAGGAATCCTCCATCATAGCCTCCAAAGTACTTTCTTCATTTCTGTTGGACAATTCTGTCAAAGTATACCTACTTCAATTCAATAAAAAAAGTCTACACTTTTATAAACTTTTAAATGGAATTTTTATGTACTGAATACTATTTGAGTAAAAATTTGGAAAAAACTACAGCAAGAAAGCTATCTTCTTAAATAATACGCTACCATGGCTGTTCGTTTGTCTGTCCAGGATTTTAAATCACCTGTAGCTCGCAAACTGTTTGAACTATTGACCTGAAATTTGGTACACATATACCACGTGACGTGTACTATCCACTTTCAGGGTGATAATTGACTTCCAAGTTTATTCCTCTTTTTATTTTTATTTTATTGTAGAATAAACCCTCGGTAGGGGCCGTGTGGCGCATGCGTATGGGCGCCGTTCTCATCCCTACCACCTTTACCATCACTTTCCCTACCTCTTCATATCTTAAATCATTCTTGAGGCAGATTGAAGACTTAAGTGCCAGCTAAAGTGAAAAATTAAGGAAAACATACTAAGTAATTGCAACACAAACACTGACTTAAACAGTTTTAACACGAAAAGATGCTGATGAAAGAAGAGAAGAAGCAAGCTGCTGGGGTGGAGAAAAGAACAGCTGCTCAGGAAGCAGCAGGCGCATCAACCTCTGAGCAAACAAATGCTAAATGTACAGAGAAAGAGGATGAAAACTATGAATTTTCAAGTCAAGTGTATTCACGGCACGTTATTGTGCAGTGCACCCTTACTGGTATAAATATAACACCAGTGTAGCGCTGCAGACTTCTGTGCTACTTCTTGCCCATTTGTGGAAACAGCCAAAACAAATCAAGATTTTTACAATGTTGAAAACTGATAAGATTAGACAAAGAAACTTCTATCTAAAGTATTATTGCCACAATTGTCATAAACAGTAATGTCCAAAATGCACTAAATAAGGTATTTGTGTATCAGTTTGACCATCTCATATATGATCACTGGGAAAGATCTATAAATGCCATTTGTACTTTAATTTTGCAAAAGGTTCAAAATCAAGTAATAGGACTAATGAAGCATAAAAAAACATTATTTCAAATTTTCATTGTTCATATAAGTCTACATTTAATTCCTAACATTACGCAAGTAAAATTCACAAATGTAGTTGATTTACAAAACTGTTATTTTTATTTTCTAACTGAAACAAAGTGTACAAAAGAGTTTACACCCTGGTTGTATTTTCTTGATCAATTTAAATAATATAGTACATGATGCCCAGGTTGCCCTGCGGTGGGCTGGCGCCCTGCCCAGGGTTTGTTTCCTGCCTTGCGCCCTGTGTTGGCTGGGATTGGCTCCAGCAGACCCCCATGACCCTGTGTTAGGATATAGCGGGTTGGATAATGGATGGATGGATGATGCCCAGGTTGCCCACAGCCTTGCATCTTCTTGAACCCAGGATATGGATAGTCATGACTGGGATAGGCAAGTGCAATGAGGACAGATAAACAACAGTGGTGAATCAAGAAGTACATTGTGCATTTCATTCAAATAGTGCTCAAATAAATAAGTTGTGATGTTAGTTCTTCAATATTTAAATAAATAGTCCATGATTAAAACATATGTGGTCTTTTGATTTATATTCTGTGCAGATAATCCAAAGAAATAATAAAATCAAGAACAAATCATTGGGTCTCCAAAACAGGGCCAAGACACAACCATCTCTTCTTTCTGCCACTCCAGCTCCAGCTCTCTCCCCTCTCTATCCTACTCAAGCTCTTTTTATGCTTTGTGGGTGCAGGCGCTTTGCTTACCAACCTGCAGAGCATCAATGAGGAACTGAGCCAGTCACACCTGTACATTAACAAGCAATCAGACTCATGACTTTCAGGCAGCATGCACCTATACCCACAAAGTTTGAGTGAATTGTTTTTATTTATAATACCTACACTGCCTCAGATCCTTAATGCCCTTTACCACATAGTACCAGATGCCTTTGAAAAATTTATCTACATTTCTAACCTAATTAATGGTAGGTGTACTTCTTTATTAGATTATGGGCCTGTATGACTTTTACACCCTACTCTGAATCTACAGCTTTGTAAACCAAACCTGCTGTTGTTGTTTTGTTTTTTTTTTTCCTTTCTTTGTGCAGTTGCTTTAACTGAAGCCTGACCTAATTACCTGCCTACTGTGATTAAATCACTTGGGTTTGTGGGTAGGGTGTACTTTATAAAAATCTTGTTTGGGTTAGGAGTTTGGAAGAGAGAAGAAGGTCTTATGTTTAGCAGACTGAGGTATGGAGAGTTAGGGTTGAATGCTCTCACTTTGGATTTTTTTTTGCTGTTGTTAAAAGAAATATAAATGTTTTTAAGTTAGCCATCCTGGTGGTAATTGCTATTTGAATTGTGGTGTGTGTCTAGCTGTGTCAATTATGTTTTGCTAGATAGCCAATATAGTGTTGTCCTCCTATCTTGCTTCTGTTTTTGTAACTGTCTCCATTTTCTTGTGAGTATCTTTGAAAATAAATATAGTTTATTTATTTTTTAGACAGTTTATTTCTCATGTACCCCTAGACTTTTAGTAGAAGTAGTAATTATCATATGATGCAAGGCACCAATTGATTCTGTGGTGCTATACATTGTATTTGTTTTGGAAGTTTAACTTAGTAGATGCTTTCAATGATAAACAATGCTGACTGTTGTTTTTAGGAGTATGCTGATGGGGGTCAGTAGAGATTCAGTGATATACAGAAGAAAATCCTTGATAAAGTGAAACGGAGATGCATGTTAGTTTTTGAATCAGTCTATGTTCAGCATTGAGCCTCCCTCAGAATTTGTCTAGGATGCTTTTATAGTTACATAGCTTACTAGTCTGTTGGACCAATTGTTGGGGCGCTCCCTGACTTGGCATAAGGCACACAGACACTCAATGTGACCTTTTCTGATGTTCTGCCAGTTAGATGGGTTACTGAAAAACTCTTTCCTGGCCTAATAATTCATGGATTTTCTGTACTCCAGGTAACAAATTGAACAGTTGATTTAAAGATTCAAGATTTTATCAAGGGTGGCACAGTGGTAGCGCTGCTGCCTCGCAGTAAGGAGACCCGGGTTCACTTCCCGGGTCCTCCCTGCGTGGAGTTTGCATGTTCTCCCCGTGTCTGCGTGGGTTTACTCCGGGCACTCCGGTTTCCTCCCACAGTCCAAAGACTTGCAGGTTAGGTGGATTGGCGATTCTAAATTGGCCCTAGTGTGGGTGTGTTTGTGTGTGTCCTGTGGTGGGTTGGCACCCTGCCCGGGATTTGTTCCTGCCTGGTGCCCTGTGTTGGCTGGGATTGGCTCCAGCAGATCCCCGTGACCCTGTGTTCGGATTCAGCAGATTGGAAAATGGATGGATGGATGGAGATTTTATCAAACAGGAAAAAAACAATAAGTGCTAATTTCAATAATGTACAGAGGGTTGTTGGCATTAAGTACTAATGTAAATAAATATTTACATGCATTATCTGTTATTTGGCAGTTTCCAGCGATTATGGTGAGAGAAAAAGAAATGAGAGATAATAGCAAGAAATGAGAATCCTAGTCAGGTTAGGCAGGTTCAAAACTGTATGATCAAAAAATATATACAGTGATCTTTTGTGGCTTCACTCTATCGCGGATTTTAAATGTAAGCATATCTAAATATATATCATGGATTTTTTGCTGGTTCGCAGATTTCTGCGGACAATGGGTCTTTTAATTTATGGTACATGCTTCCTCAGTTGCTTTGCCCATTTGATTTCATACAAGGGACGCTATTGGCGGATGGCTGAGGAGCTACCCAATCAGAGCACATATGCATATTAAATAAAAATCCTCAATGATATATGAGGGCGGCATGGTGGCGCAGTGGTAGTGTTGCTGCCTCGCAGTTAGGAGGCCCAGGTTCGCTTTCCGGGCCCTCCCTGCTTGGAGTTTGCATGTTCTTCCCGTGTCTGTGTGGGTTTCCACCGGGTACTCCGGTTTCCTCCCACCGTCCAAAGACATGCAGGTTAGGTGGATTGGTGATTCTAAATTGTCCCTAATGTGTGCTTGGTGTGCGGGTGTGGGTGTGTGTGTCCTGTGGTGGGTTGGCGCCCTGCCCGGGATTGATTCCTGCCTTGTGCCCTGTGTTGGCTGGGATTGGCTCCAGCAGACAGCAGACTCCCGTGATCCTGTGTTCGGATTCAACGGGTTGGAAAATGGATGGATGGATGTATGATATACGATATGCTTCCCGTGCGGTGCTTTGGATACTTGAAAGCCCAAACAGCATGTATTGATTTTTGATTGTTTGCTTGTCTCTGTCTCTCTCTCTCTCTCTCTGACATTCTCTGCTCCTGACGGAGGGGGTGTGAGCAGAGGGGCTGTTTGCACACTGGCCTAGAGGATACGGACGCTCCTCTAAAAAATGCTGAAAGACTACCTTCACGTTGCTGCCTTCCTTATAGATGCTTTGTCCGGCGGTGCCTCGCCTACTTAAAAGCCCAAACAGAGCTATTGATTTTTGATTGTTTGCTTTTCTCGCTTTCTCTCTCTCTCTCTCTCGGACATTCTCTGCTTCTGACTCGCACTTCTTTGAAGAGGAAGATATGTTTACATTCTTTTAATTGTGAGACGGAACTGTCATCTCTGTCTTGTCATGGAGCACAGTTTAAACATGTGACTAAAGGGTGTTATTTCATGTCTAGAGGGCTCTAATAATATTAGAAAATGTATTTAGAAGGTCGTAAACAGGTTTTCTATGCTCTAACTGCAAAAATATTCGATTTATAAATAAAGAATCCTACTTTGCAGAAATTCATTTATCGCAGCAGAGTCTGGAACAGATTAACCACGATAAACAAGGGTTGACTGTACAAGTGAACAGAGTACAAGGACAAATCAAAAATGTAAGGCAAGGTCAAAAATTAGATCAAAATGAAACCTAGCACTTTGCCTGCCTGATAATGTAACTAACTAGCCGCTAAATTTTATCCAGCAGAGAAATAGCCTTACATGGAGCTGTCACTTTGTTTATAACAAAAGCTGATGTCACTGAAGCACCAATAATGGTCACGTCATGCACCTCCTTCATGGTTAGGACCACAACCTTCTCCCATCTGTATTATGTGCATTTTCCAAATTCTGTCCATTTATGAAGTTCTGCATCCACATAAATGTACTTTGAGTGTTTTATTGCGTTATCAGATCACCTATGAAATACACTTACTATAGTACCAACTACCCCTTAGGTCCTTTTCTTAATGTGGGATAGGAAATGACAAGGAATGATCAATTCAGCTTCTTGGGAATACTTTTTAGACAGAGATTTTACCCGCAAATTATATTTTTTGGCATCAAAACCAATAGCAATACAAAAAATAAAATAACCTGAGTGGGTTCATAATGTCTTTATTTAGTCCTAGATGACATTTTCCAAATGGTAATTACAGATTATATATCCTTAATGAAAAGGAAGATTTCTTGCCAGAGAGGGAGCTGCTTTTCTAAGACCCCAGCAAGCTCCATTTAAGTGTCCATATTTAAATGAGAGGCTCCTTGTAAATGTCAAATTTTGCAAATAAGCTGAGTTCTTCACAAGCATGTAAGAAAAGCAACTGAACTAAATGCTCCATTTCTGCAAGAAAGCATCAACTGAACTAAACCTATACAGAACTCTTTTTGAAAAAAAGTCTAATAAAAAGGCAGCTGTTCCATCTCTCTCTTTTTCTTTCACCAAAAAAAATGCAAACATCTGGTTTTCTTTCCACTAGCAGAGCAGACAGTTTATCACACAAGCTTAAGGTCAATTATCATGGGAATCAAATCTGCAATTTCTAACTAAAAAAACACTCAGCATCTAACTTTGCCTTTCAGCTTACCCAGAATACACCGCAGTTCTGTTCAGCATGAAAAGACTTTGGCCATCTTACCTTAAACCTACCAATTCACAAGGTTAAAGCAGTGTTTCCCAAACTTTTTTCTGGAGACCCCCGTGGCTGCAGGTTTTTGTTCCAACCAGATTCACAATAAGTGATAATCTTTATATATAATACACTACCGGGAGGGGGCAGTAGAGATGGAAGTGGTGTCCACATATACAAGACAAATCTGGATGAACGGCATCAGTTTAAACTTAATGGGTCCACTACAAGCTGTCATATACATTCACATATTGTGTTTGAAAAGCTTCACCCAACCAGACCTCTGAACATCCATTACCTTGAATAGGGATATCCCTTCCACCCGCTCTCCAAAATTCTTTACATATATGTTTGCTTCGGTGGACTTTAAAGGGGTACTACATATAAATAATGAAAAAAGTGAGTAGAAATACTTGATTAATTGACATAAACATAAATCATAAACATCTAATAATAAATACTCAAATTTCACATTAATCACACTGATTACCTGTTTCAATTCAAAAGAATACACTTTCCTGTTAAATTGTGTTTTGCAATGACTATCAACAAAATACAATTCACTAGGTAAAGCAGGAATGTTTTACTCAGGTGGCTTGTACTGTATATAGAATGTTTAAGAGTAAGCAGCTCCAACAACATGTAATAGTTTACATTTATTTTGTTTTTATAGTTGGAATACAGGCAGTTGAAGTGATTTGCTCATGGTCACGCAGTGTGAGTACCAGGATTTCAACCAACAACCTCAGAGTCTGAAGTCCTAGGTCCAAAACGTTAACAACTACACCACACTGCCTTTCTAATAATATTAGCTATTTAAAAAAAAAAAAAAAATACAAATTTTGTATAAAGTAAAGTACTTAGTTATATTGTACTTCTGAAGCTAAATGTAACAAAGCTAGTGAATTCATATACAGTAGAATACCGATTATATACGCCATGATTTACCAAGGCTCTGCAATAATCTTTAAGCTTTGCCATGACTACTATACCGGGTGCATAAATAATATATTTTTAACCTCAGCTGTACTGAGCAAGCAGTCGAGTAGGAAGTGACTGTGTGAATGTGGACGTGGCTCACTCACACATGCTCTACTGTCTTGTTCAATTGGGATTTTTCTCTTTATATGATAATAAGGACTGCACAGAAAATCCATGCAAGATTTTTCATACAGAGGGTCTAAATGCCACCTAAACAACACTTTTGTATTTTTAACTAAAAGAAGACACTGCTCCTGCTGGCATACAGATGCTGAGTCGATTGTAGAACATCGCAGCAAAGAAGCGAGGAAACTTAAATTCACTAAGGTAATAGTGTACCATTTCAAGTCCTTTAACATATTCTGTTCAAAATGTTTCTGTTTTGGTGCATATGCATAATAATGTTCATGGCTTTCTAGGAATTTACACAATAACAGTAAGGTTAACAAAAGCAGGGAACCAATCCACCAGACTAAGAAATATAAAACTGCAAAAATCTCAGTGAGGTGACTCACAAAAATGGCTTGGATACAATAGAAATTCTTTTAAGTTTTTGAAGAACACTTGTACTACTTCAGTCATACATTATAACGAAAAAAGCATCAGTATTTAGTGACTTAGTATTTTCATATAAAAATACATGATAAAAATATAAACGTTAGTGTTTTTCAAATTGTATAAACAAAATATTGTTTGGAAAAATAAAACTGTTGACAAGTACAATTAAATCAATGTCTTTGGAAAGGATATTCTAAAAGTAGATAGATAGTGTGAACTGGACGCTTTATAGCGCTCGACCCGGCACAGATTGATACAGAGGCACATGTAAAAATACACAAGACTTTTATTTTTCTTTACCCTTGGGGCACGTCTTCCCCATGAACCCCACAGGCAATACACAGTCCCAAAAGCACTTAACTCAACACAAACAACCCTTCTTCTGGCACCACCACTCCTGTGAGGCAACCTCATCCTCTTCCTCCCGATTCTGGCCCAGAGTGGTGGTTGCCGGTCCATTTTATAGCCCACCTGGAAGTGCTCCAGGTGCTTGATCACCTGTTCCTAATTGCACTTCCAGGCGGGGCTGTAGAGTTGTCCAGGCTGGCTCCGGGATCCATGCAGCACCATCTGGCGGCCACCCCAGATCCCAACAGGGCTGTGGAGAACTCCATCTCCCATGGAGCCCTGTGGGAAACTGGCACCATCGTCTGCCAGGGAGGCTGCCACCAAGCGTCCCGGGGTAGGTACTGAGGAGCCCATGGATGCTCCCCCAGAACATATGTAGAAGGGGCGTCCCGGCCAGGCTTGGGACCCAGCTGCCCGCCACAATAGATATAGAGATAGATAGTACAGTGTTGGAAGATAGAGTGGTGACCATGTCATGAATCACTTTTATTGACAACAGTGTTATAAAATCTCACGGCATTAGGAACAAATGATATTCTAAAACATTATGTTCCACAGCGCAGTGAGAGAAGACAACTGCTGCGTTTACTCCTCTACCCCACCAAAATGTTGTGGTGAGGGTGACTGCTATTGTCAAAGGTGGCCTGTACCTTCTTCACCATACACCTTTCCACTACAATTCCCAGTGAGTCCGCAGTACTGCCCAGCACTGAGCTAGCCTTCTTCACCAGCTAGTCCAGCCTCTTAGTGTTCTTATCTGTCATCCTCCCCCCCCCCAACAAACAACAGCAAAGAGGAGGACACTGACGACAACTGTCTGATTGAATAAAGACAGCATTTCACTGCATACCTTGAATGATCTAAGTCTTCTAAGGAGAAAAAGCCTGCGCTGCCCCTTCCTGTAGAGAACATCTGTGTTCATAGACCAATCCAGTCTGTCACCACGGTGGACACCTAAATATTTACAAGTCTGCACCACCTTAATGTTCTCCCCTCAAATGTTGATAGGCTGAAGGTGGGGACTTAGACCGGTGGAAATCCACAATCATCTCCTTAGTGTTCATTGTGTTCAGAACCAGGCAGTTTTTATTGCTCCAGTCACTGAAATCTCCAATCAGATCCCTGTATTCCCCTTCCTGCCTATTCCTTATACATGCCACAATAGCTGTATCATCAGAGTACTTCTGAATGTGGCTAAAATCTGACTTATATTTAAAATCTGCTGTGTATAATGTGAATAGGGAAGGGGCCTGAACAGTCCCTTTTGGGGTCCCAATGTTGTTCACTATCATCCTGGACACACAGTTCCCCAGTTTGACAAACTGCAGTTGTCCAGTCAGGTATTTGTGAATCTAGGAGGTGAAGGTGGAATCCACCCCCATCCTCTCCAGTTTATTTTTAAGAATGGATGGTTGGATGGTGTTGAATGCACTTGAAAAATCAAAAAACAATCCTTACATAACCCTCCCCTCCCCAGTTCATTGAAAAAGGAGTGGATCTGGTGTAGCATGTAGAGGATTGCATCTTCAAGACCAGTGTGCTCCTAAAATAGCAAACTGTAGGGGATCCAATGCATGCTGGACTTGTGGTCTGAGGCGACGCAGAAGCAGCCTCTCCATTGTTTTCATGAGGTATGATGAATGTATGATGATGCATGAGGGCCACTAATCTGTAGTCATTTATCTCAATTGGCCAACCAACTTTGAAAATCGGTACAAGACATGATGTTTTCTATGGAGCTCTGACCCTCCCATCTTGAAGACTCAGGTTCAGCAATATCTGTAGAGGCCCAGCAAGTTGATCTGCACACTCCTCAAGCAGTCTGGGACAAACACCATCCGAACCAGTTGCCTTTCCAGGGCGTTGCCTCCTCAACTCCGCCCTCACTTAATCTGCTATGAAGAGCAGGGGGGTGGGACCCAGTGTAGCAGATGTTGCAGCAATAGTGTCAGGGCTGGAGCAACGTGAAGGAGCAAAGTCTTTCTCTGCAATGGCAAGATAGGAAAGAGGTGACCCATCGGTGACACTAAGCTGTTGTTGTAAAACAAGTTAAACTGACTGGCCTTACCCTCATCGCCTGCTGTTCCCTGACTTCATTTCTCTTTATACTCAGTAATGGTCTTCATCTCCACACCTCATTCATGTATACATTGAAGCCTCTTCTCATGTTTTCCTTTATAGTCCATTTTTGCCTGCTTTAAACTCTTCTTCAGGTCATGCTGTACCAACTTAAGCTTCTCCCTATCACCAGCCTTGAAAGCCTCCTTTTTGGTTGAGGAGTTTCTTGATGTTACTGGTAATCCAAGGTTTATTGTTGTGAAACAGTTCTTGCTGGTACACTAATATCCCTGTAGAAGTTTAAGTAGTCCAAGGTGCAGGCAGCCACCCTGTCAATGTCAGTGTCTGTATTGATTCCAGTAGTATATTCCAATCAGTACACTCAAAGTAGCCCCTCAGAGAGTCTCTAGCCTTGGGTGTTTACTTCCTGAATGATTGAATAGGTGCAGGCAGCCTAGTTACACAGGGTTTGTATACTGGCCACAGATAAATCAGTTTGTTGTCTGATATACCATGTTATAGTAATGAAGTAGCACTATAGACCTCCTTGATGTTGGCATAACATAGGTCCAGTATTTTATTTTTCCTCATGCCACAGTCAACATACTGTGCAGAACCATTCAAGTGGAAGGAAATTTTGACATGCTTGAAATTCCCAGAAATAACAACAAAAGTATCAGGGTGTTGGGTCTATAATTGTGAGATAGTCTCTTGAGTGACGCCACATGCCACTCTGGGCTCTGCCTGTGGAGGAATGTAAGCAACAATGGTGACGATGTGAGAAACTTCTCTCTGTGCATAATTTGGCCAAGAGTTATGTGTTCAGTATTACACCATTGATTGTCCACAAACACTGCCAGTCCCCCACCTCTTTCCTTTCTGCTCGCTCTTGAGTCTCTGTCCGCTTGTACCATAGTGAAGCCAGGTTGATTCACACGGGAATCAAGGATGTTATCTGTCAGCACAGTCTCAGTTAAACACATTAAACTGCATTCATGAAACATTCACTGGTTTTTCCCAAGTGCCATCAACTCCTTGCACAGAGCTGACATTCCCTATGAGAATCCATTTAAGAAAAGGCTTTTATCTCCATCTCCTAGCCTTTAGTTTAGCACCAGCTTAACAACCATGGTATGGCTTTTTGAGCTATACTAGAAACTAGGTGATCCTTCATATAAACCATTTTATTAACTATTTAACTAGCTGTTGTAGGTGCTAAAGGGACGTGCTGCCTCTTGGTGTGGTCACTAGAAGTAGCTAAGAAAAAAAGAGAAGTGCCAGACATACAGTAGAAAAACAAGTTTTGTGTTCATGTTTCAAAATTGGCAATCGCTATTGTCTATACCAGCTCAACCATTCAATTATTCAAAAGAATTTCATTGTTTTCAGTGCATAATATCAATCATTGAACATAGCAAAAATGGCATATAGTTTAACACAGTTTAAAATTTTGTTAACATAAAAAAAGTAAAGTACGTCGACCACATGTAGTTAGGCTCCGACTGATGGCAGGCCTGTCTCTTTTTCAATCACTTTTTCATCATTTGAACAGAGAGAGAGTTTGGGGCATGCACTGATATAGTGTATTGCTGCACCCACCACACGACTAACCACCTCAGGATCCCAAATTAGGGCCCTGGCGCAACCGTGCAACAGGTAACACCTCAAAACCACAATAGTTCAAACAGAATGGAATAGTGTGAACAGTTCTATTATAAATTTCCCATGCCACAGTGTAATTTCTTTAAATAGCTACAAATTAGCAATTTTGTTTATTATAATATACCTCAGTTTCTTAATAATAATAAATTTTATTTATAGGGCATTTTACATTAGCGGTAAATCTCAAAGTGCTACATAAAAAGTTTAAACAAAGACAAAGCAAGATAAAAACGGAGATAAAACAACAATAATTTTAGCATTTTTGTTAATATTCTTTCCTAAATAGAAAAGTCTTTAGCTGTTTTTTAAAACAGCCCACAGTCTGCTGTGTTCTAAGGCTGGTAGGCCATTCCAGAGCTGTGGAGCAGCGGCTGCAAAGGCTTGGTCACCCATTGTATGAAGTTTGGTCACAGGGGGGTGAAGGCGGTGGGTATTTGCAAAACGGAGGTTTCTTGCAGTGGATTGTAGTATTAGGAGTTCCTTCAGATATTGTGGAGCATTTCCATGGATACACTCATGAGCGAGCAGACAGAGTTTGTATTCAATATAGAGGTGGATAGGGAGCCAATGAAGTGACCGAAGGATTGGTGAAATGTGTTCATATTTCCGCACCCTCATCAGGATTCTTGCAGCACTATATTGAATTTGTTGGAGCTTTTGAAGGCTTTTGCTGGGGATCCCGATGAGGAGTGCATTGCAAAAATCCAGCCTGGATGAAACAAAGGCATGAACCAGTTTTTCAGCATCACAGAGGGAGAGGTAGGGACGGAAGTTTGGCTATGTTTTGGAGATGAAAGAATGCAATTTTACAAAGGTGATGAACATGTGCCTCAAGTTTCAGATGGGAGTCTAACTTGACACCCAGATTTGTAACAGAAGGAGAGAAGATAATAGTATGGTCAGAAAAGGAAATACAATTTACAAAGGAACGAAGTTAATGGGGGGTGCAAATTAAAAGAGCTTCAGTTTTAGTACTGTTCATCTTGAAGAAGTTCTTGGACATCCAGGCCTCAGTCTCATCCAAGCAGGAGGAAAGAGTTGATGAAGGTGTAAGAGAAGTCAAATCCAGTCTCACTTAGAGCTGTGTATCATCGGCATAACAGTGGAATGAAACTCCATGCTTGCAGATGATGTGGCCCAGGGGTAGCATATAGCTATTAAAAAGGGTCAGCCCAAGGACTGATCCTTGTGGGACCCCACAGGTGACACTGTGGGTATGAGATTTAGCGTCCCCCAGGGCCACATACTCAGCCCTATCAGTAAGATAGGACTCGATCCACTCCAAAGCAAAGCCAGAAAGTCCAATCATATAGTGAAAACGATGAAGGAGAATATTATGATCTATCGTATCAAATGCAGCTGTGAGGTCCAAGAGGATAAGGAGTGATGGAGAGCCCTGGTCAGCAGCCATCAGGAGGTCATTGGTGACTCTGATAAGGACTGTCTCTGTACTATGAGAAGTTCGGAAACTAGATTGAAATTTTTCAAACGGATTGAATTTTTTGAGGTGATCCTGAAGCTGAACCAAAACAACCTTCTCCAAAACCTTAGACAAAAATGGAAGGTTGGAGATCGGACGATAGTTTGCTAACACTTCAGGATCCAAAGAGGATTTTTTTAAATGAGGTCTAATAATTGCGGTTTTCAAGGCCAGTGGGACTAAGCCGCTCTGGAGAGAGTGATTAATGATATCAGCAATGAGAGGGCTTAAGTCTGATACATTAGCTTTTACCAGAGGAGTAGGAAAGAGGTCCAAAGAACACGTTGAAGTCCTCATCCTCTGTATGATGCCCTCAACTTCTTTAACTGTGGTACAGCGGGACGGGGAGAGGCAGCCCATTGGCTCTGACTCAGTCATGTGGAAACATCCAGCGATGGAGGGCTGGAGACAGACAATGAGGAGCGGATGATGTCTACCTTAGAGGTGAAATATTCAATTAAATTATTGCACTGCTCCTCTGTGGAATTATTACAGGTGAAGATATGAGGATTGAGTAAATGATTTATTATGGAAAAAAGTTGTTTGGAACTTCCAGGTCTGTTGTTGATTAAATTTGAATAATATTGAGATCTGGTAGTGGTCAGTGCTCTGGAGTAGTTTTTTTGATGTTCCCGATAAGCTAGTTTGTGGACTGTTAAACCGGTTGAAACAAAACGCCGCTCAAGGGCTCGTCCAACTGCTTTTATCTGTCGAAGCTCACTTGTAAACCACGGGGCAGATTTTACAAAAGAGACCACTCGTGATTTAACTGGGGCATGGGTCTCAAGGATGTTCCGGAGCCCATTGTTGTAATGATCGACTAATTCATTGACAGAAGAAAGGTGTGGAGCAATAGAAAAGTTCTTAATGTCAGCATTTAAATCAGTCAAATTTATGTTTTTCAAGTTCCTGAAGCGGATGCAGCGCTGTGGTTTAGAGTACAGTGAATAGGTGGGTAGATCCATTGAAACAATTTTGTGATCAGAAACACCCTGATCAAATACTTAGAGGTCAGAGATGAGGACTGAGTCAGTGATGACTAAATCGATGGTATGGCCCTTGTTGTGAGTGGGGACCTCGACAAGTTGCCTCAGATTTGGGCAGTCCAGAAGCTCTAAGAGCTGAGCAGCAGAATAATTAGAGGGTGTGTCCACATAAATGTTCAAGTCTCCAAGAATGAGTACATTTGATGATGTTGTACAGAAAGATGAGAGCAGCTCATTAATTTCCGTAATGAAATCAGGGTGTTGTTTTGGTGGTCGGTAAATAAGAAGTATTGTTATAAAAGGTGGATGCTTGCAATTTTTTGCCAGGTATTCAAAAGTTGATAATTTTGGAAGGGGGTGAAGTGATAATTTCTTAACCTCTGTTCTTTAACATTTAAAACCAGACTAGAGCTAACAGAAAGACACACTTTTACTATCAAAGATATAGTTTTGAAAAATATTTTGAAATGGTTATTAATAGACTTAAGTTTTCTGTTAAAAGATACTTTTTCAAATGACAGATTTCGGGTAAATGGGCTAAGCTGAAAGCTTTGTCATGCTAAACATTACAAAAAGATGAAAGCTGAAAAGCAAAGCAGGATTCAGAATATTTTGCTTAGTTAGAAAGTGGAGCTTTTGATTGCCATGGGAATCTGCCTTGACTTGGTGATAATGAATTAGTACCATTTTCATTGTTCTGAGGAACTGTCTGCTCTGCTAGCAGAAAGAAAGCTAGGTGCATGTGCTTTTTGGGGAAGAAGGTAGCGGAGATATATTGCCATTTATTTGACTTTTTGTAAAAGGGTTCTTCCAGTTCATTTCAGTTGATGCTTGTTGTAAAAATGGACTTTTCAGATATTTTTCTGATACATTTGCGAAGAGCTCAGCTCAGTTGCAAAGGAGCCTCTCATTTGAAAATGAACAATTAAATGGAGCTTGCAGGATTATGGTTAACAGGAGTTCCGTCTCCCCTTGGCAAGAAATCTTTATTGTCATTTGTTGTTTAAGAATATATCATCAATAGGAACTGGGAAGTGTGATCTGGAACTGAATGAAGTCTGCTTGAACCCAGCCAGGTTGTCAAATTCTTTGTGCTGTTTGTTGTTATTGGTTTTGATGCAAATAGTTTTAAGTAAAAGCTTAAATTGTTGTCTCGGTCCAATTGTTACTAGTGGACCAAGAAGTTAAGATTTATCATTCCTTGTCTAACTAGGGGTTTTTGCTAGTACCATGCATATTATGTTTATGTCACAGGTGATCTGATAATGTAATAAAACACAGACCAAAAACACATAAACAAATCATTTTGTCTTTAGAAACTGAAATGATGTACAGTTTATAAAAACCCCTTTCTCACTAAATACAAGTGAGATCATAAATATAATTCAGAACACTGCTATAAATCTGTAGGTTTCCAGACTAAACCGTGAATTCCTTTTCCTTAAAGTTTAAAGTCTTTTTGCTTAAATACTCTATGTACAATAAAACCCTGTTTTGAGTCTTACAATTAATGATACTTAAATTCTTGAGTTTTTTTTTTAAGCAGGTCATTTTATTTTTATAAAGTCACTTTTTTCAAGAAAGGATGACCATAAAGGCTGCATGTGTACAAGTGTTCAAAAGAATATTGTGCTTAAGTAACGAGCACATTGATAAGAAAATGAGTTTAAACTGTAAATCTTCAAAGCTTGCCTTTGACATTGAAGACAAAAAACGTAATTGAGAATTAATGATTATTCACTGCAGTATTGTTACAAAAATTAAATGAGACTATAATATTCTCTTGTAGAAAACAGACCTATAGACTTAATTTTATTCTATTTTTGATTTAAAGAAAAGATAATTATCTCAAGAGTAGTTATTGCACAAGAATGTGTTTCATACAAAAACATGAAAAAACTTAAATTGATGTTCTTCATTTTTAACTGAAGTTTAGATAGTAAATCTTTTATTTTTCAAAGTGCTCCCTTAAGTAATTTTTTAAGTAGATTCATATGCTATCATTTACATGCATGACCCTTCTTATAGCAGCTGGGAAAAAAAGAATATAAAAAACAAGATTAAAACTTGACTTCACTTGCTTGATCAAATGAATCATAAAGCATGAATATAATGCTTCAGTAATAATAAGCATTTAATAAGCATTTGCAGGGTTATTTTAAATGAATGGTCCAGGCTGTCCATTTTAATCCAGGGAATATATTACACTTTTAACAATTTCACTCTTGTAAATCAAATTAGGTAAACGGCATTTGTTAGGTAGGCAGAAAAAGACACATCTAAAATATTTAGTTTATACAAATTGTATGGACTGGCATCTTCCAGGGATGTTTCCAACCTTGCAACCAGCATGGTCAGGGTAGGTTTTGTCCTTTACAACATTAAATTGGATTAAGTGGGGTCTGAGAATGTTATTATAGGTTAAAGCTATCTGTGAAGACTGTCACTCCAATACAAAAGCACAATTTGTCAACTAAATTATGCTTTTTGTGTTACTCTACTTTATATTCTTTAATTAACTGTTTTTCATCAGTACTATTATTACAATACTACTGTAATTTCTGATCAGCTAATAAACACCCACACATAACTAACCTTCTTTTATGTCAGGAGTATTTTGGCTCATGTACATTACGAAAATGTTTTTCAGTTTCCTCTGGCAAATTGCATTCAAATAATATACGGTAATTATTTTAATAATCTGCTCCCTTATTTTTTTTGGACAAATTTCCACACATTATGTAAGGTAAACACATTTTATTCTTTATATGACAACTGCAAATTGTATAGTATAAAAATAATTTTTGTTTCCAGATATTTGTTTATTATAGCAAACACTTTACTTTATGTAAAAAACTGAAAACTAGTATATTATATTGTAAAGAATATAAGAATCACCATATCTACAGAGGCAGAGAGGGCCACTTTCCTTACAGAATATGATGGTGTCTTTAACATCTCTAGTCCTATACTGTAAATGACTGAGGTGTCTCCATAGGGTACCCCCAAAATTAAATTGAGAAAGGGAGGGAAGCCATTAAAATAACAGATGTGCAGGTTTATGTCATAGAGATTCAGATAGAAAATGTTGCCTGTGAGGAGACCTGTCCTAATGTGGCAGACCTATCTCTGTTCAGGAAATAAATAACTCAAATGATCTGTTCACACTAGTACCCAGGGGCTATAACTCATGGTGTGATATAGCTTTAACTGAGTAATTGACACATGATAATTTATTACATAAATATTAAACATTCGTTAACAACCTCCTAGCAGTAACAGAGAATATTAAGGAAGTACTTACTGATTTGGAAACAGCAGAGGGAAAAGTACTGCATAGATTAAATAGGCTACAATCTGACAAATCACCAGAACTAGATTACATTTACCTTAAAGTACTTAAGAATATAAGAATTTTAACAAACAAGGGGAGACTGTTCAATCCATCAAGTGTGTTAATAAGAATTCTTTGCATTTGTATAGCGTTTGCAGTTTAAGGGCTTTGCTCAAGGGCCCAACAGAGAAGAGTCCTTTATGGCATTTACGGGATTCGAACCGGCAACTTTCCGATTGTCATTGCAGATCCCTAGCCTCAGAGCTACCACTGTGCCTGTTTGTTTAGCTAATAACTAAGCTCTTCCAATATCTCATCCAGATAATTTTTCAAGGTTGTCAAGGTTTCTGCTTCCATTACATGTCATGACTGTTTGTTCCAGATTCTCACAACTCCTTGAGTAAAGCAGTGCTTCTTGGTTCAATCCTACATGCATTTCCCCTTAATTTCCACAGATGTCCTTGGGTATGTGATTCACCCTTAATTTGAAATAATTCTGCTTGATTTACTTTGCCTTTGAGTATTTTGGAGACCTAGATTAGGTCTCCATGCAACCTTCTCTGTTTGAGACTAAACACAATTTATTCTCTGAGCTTCGAAATCCTGAGCTTCAAGTGCTGCAATGTCTTTCTTCTATCATGGTAGCCAGAATTGTGCACAATATACAAGATGGAGTCTCACTTTCATAGGAAAATGAAGAGAAGTTTATTTTGGTTAAATAATTATCAGCTTTACTTTTGGCAATGCCGCATAAAATAATGATATAATTCTGTAAGGCTCCTACTTTATTTTCCTTACCTTTCTTGCAGTCACTGACCATTCGACTTAAATCAAGGTAACAGAAGCACACTAGTTTTAAATAAAGAGAATTATACAATTTATTGATAAACACAAGGAATAAAAAAACATAATAACTGCATATATATTGACACAGAAGACAGGGCACAAGACAGACTAGTCAGATAAATATATAACACAAAAGAGACTGGCTGTTTACTTTCTATTTAGAGTTCTAATTTATCTTGGCACAGATAAACAGTTTTACAATACAAAATCTTTAAGGATGGAGTCTGATGTTTTGTGGAGTTGTTGCTGCTGTTGCTCTGGGTTCAATTAGAGGACATTTCTGGTATTGGAATGCACTCTTTCTCTTTTCTTACATGGCCCTTATTGATGGTGTGCGGTGATGTTGCCTTAGCTCACTGTTAGGCTCTTTACTGTGGAGTGGTGGAGAAATAAAGGCGTTAAAAGTAAGGTGCAAAATTATATACCCAAATCATCACTACTGCAAAGATGAATTTTCCCTTTGGCCAAAAAACCTAACATTACTGACAGTTTCATTTCAGTTGACAGGGCACTGATTCTCTGCATAGATGAAAGGATCACATGACATGAAAGATTTGTTTTAATTATTATTACATCTCTGTCATATTAATACCTTTTAACAAGTTCAATGTTATCCAGCGTTTCCAAAATATTCAGCCTTTCCTGGGATGTGTGTGCTGATATCTGCCTGAAAGCCATCTTCTGTAAGCTCCTAGTGAGTTGAGAGAGCTCCTCGGAATACTAGTGAAGTCAGAAATAGTTTCCTAATTCAGGAAAATTGATAAAATGCCTTTTACTCCTACTGCTAACATTAGGACCAAATTTATGCCACTCTGACATTTTTGAGCCAATTAGGACTGTTTTCCTACTGTGGGATGCTTGATGAATATAGGCACTGCACAGAATACAGTTGTGGAAGGATTTATTATACTGTATGTAGGAAATAAAAATATTAGTTATGAATATACAATGGGAGGTTTGAAACTTGAAAATATAACTTATGAGAAGGACGTATGATTAGTGGACTGATTGCTGTCTACTTCTGGACAGCAGATATCAGCCATTAATGAAGCTAATAGGATCTTAGATTATATAGCACATTATAAGAAGCAGTGATTCTCAACCACTGCGTTGTGAGTTGCTATTGTTTTTATTGATAATGGGTCACAATGGGTTGTGCTCTTACCCTTGGTGGATCACAAATATGCTTATATGGGAAAAGTGGCTGTAGAGAACAGAATATGACAAAAGAAATTATGCTTAAGCTTTAAAATGCATTTGTGAGGCTTCAGCTAGAGTACGGTATGCAGTTTTGGCTTTCAAATTACAACTAAGACATAGCAGCACTACAGAAGTGAAGAGAATAGTCTGATTCCAATTTTGGCTATAAAGAAAAATTGAAGGGGTTGAACCTTTTCAGTTTATAAAAAGATTGAGACGATTATTAAGGTTTTTTAAAACATTATGAAAGGAATTAGTACAGGGAATCCTAATTATTACTTTAAATACAATTCTTCAACAAGAACACTAGGATGTAGATGGGTAAGGGTAAGGTAAGGGTTTTTAAACAAAGATTGGAAAATTTAATTCACAAAGAGAACAATAGACACATGTAATAAATTACTATTTAGATAAATTAGAAGATCCAGATTGACAAGTTTTGTTCAGATGAATAACCTGTTCTTGTCAACATTGTTCCAGTGTACTAACAACAGGCCGTTTGTTTCATTTGATTCGTTTCAGATTTACCAAATATGATTTAACTAGCAAAATACCCGCGCTTCGCAGCGGAGAAGTAGTGTGTTAAAGAAGTTATGAAAAAGAAAAGGAAATATTTTAAAAATAACGTAACATGATTGTTAATGTCATTGTTTTGTCATTAATATGAGTGTTGTTGTCATCTCTCTCTCTCTCTCTCTCTCTCTCTATATATATATATATATATATATATATATATATACATAGCAAAATACCCGCGTTTGGCAGCAGAGAAGTAAAAAGAAAAGGAAACATTTTAATAATAACGTAACATGATTGACAATATAATTGTTTTGTCATTGTCATGAGTGTTGCTGGCATATATATATACACTCACACACACACACATATATAAACATATATATACACATCATATATATATATATATATATATATATATATATATATACATATAAATATATATACATATATACACATATATATATATACACCCACACACATATATATACACACAAACACATATATATACACATATACATATATACTGTATATACACATATATATATACAAATCTACATATATATCTACATATATATATATTAGGGGTGGGACTCGATTAAAAAAATTAATCCAATTAATTAGAGGCTGTGTAATAATTAATCTTGATTAATCGTATGTAATCGCACACGTAAATTTGCCCCAAATCGCAAATGTGTTTTTTTAATTTAAAAGGGTTTTAGTGGGCGACAGAATCAAATAATAGACATGGACATGAATATTGTAAACTCAAGCTCTTTTAATTTCTGAAAAAAAAAAAAAATGCTTTTAAACTGCATTTGAATTCAAAACAGAAACAAAAATATCATCCCTGGTTAAAATTGGGCAGACTTAAAAATAAAGTGGTAGTTTAAGTACTTTAAGTACATTTTCAGAATGGTATTGTCTTTAAATAATAATAACCAAAATTTCAACATAAAGTGCAGTTTTTCTTCTTAAAAAAATAAGTCAGAAACATAAAAGGTAATTTGACCAACTTAATCTTTAAACTCTGAGTAACCTTAGCCAAAATTATTTTGTACATTAGGCTAAAACAGTGTGATCATTGAACATTTTGTAATTAGATGTAATTAGAATTACTAACGGTCACGGAAGTCCAATGATCCCCAGTAAGAGCCACAAAGTCCGCTTTTTGTAATGCATCTAATTTTGCTTGCTTTTCACTGTGCACAAAACCATGCTTTTATCAAGGCTTCGCTCGGGTAGTTTTTTGAAAT
>JANRMT010027041.1:110470858-110568831 GCA_026402145.1 Polypterus bichir lapradei
CTTCTACCTACACGGGAAGTTGGAGAATTAGTGATGAGTCAGTCAGTCAGTCAGTCAGTCAGTGAGTGAGTGAGTGAGTGAGTGAGTGAGTGAGTGAGTGAGTGAGTCAGTGAGGGCTTTGCCGTTTATTAGTATAGATAAGAGGACAGGTGCTGTTAAAAGTTTTTAGTAGTAATCAGTAAATGTTAACTTTAAACTTTGGTTTATATTTATTTATAGAGAGTACAGTATTAAGTTGTGTTGACATTGAGCATGTGCATAGTTTAGTAGCATCCAATCTGTTAATGGCAGAATTTGTCCGGTAGGAAATTCTGCCACAGATTGCTTTAACAACATGTTGAAGTGCTAATGCTAAAAAGGCTAACTTAACAGACAGCCCTGCTACATAAAACAAAATGGTTTATGCTTGAGAATATTTTTAATTTAAGGAAATGCTTGTGTTTAACTACATACAAAGAAATTATAAAAAATAATTAGAAGCTTAAGCTTTAATCTTGATATTCTCAACCCCATTTAATCTGGTTCATGGTCATATTTTGTGCATGTATGCTATAGATATTTGAAACTGTGTTTTTAACAATTCAGAGATATCAGTGATACTCTTATGCATTATATTTTTGACTGACTAATGGCCTGGCTCTGAACGGATACAGTGCAATACCATTTTCTTGATTTGTTAACTTAACTTAATTTTTTAAAGCCTTGCCCAAATTCAGAAAATTAACAAGGCTGTTTTCATATTAAAATTCTACTTTTTACAATATTAATGATGTTAATATAATAATAGTAATAGAAATAATATGACTTTTGATTTTAGTCATTCAGTCAGTCTCTAACCCTCTATATCCTAACACAGGGTCACGGGGGTCTGCTGGAGCCAATCCCAGCCAGCACAGGGCAGGAACAAATCCCAGACAGGGCACCAGTGCACTACAGGGCACACACACACACACCCAGCAGGGACAATTTAGGTTCACCAATGCACCTAACCTGCATGTCTTTGGACTGTGGGAGGAAACCGGAGCACCCGGAGGAAACCCATGCAGACACGGGGAGAACATGCAAACTCCACACAGGGAGGACCCAGGAAACGAACCCAGGTCTCCTTACTGCAAGGCAGTAGCGCTACCACTGTACCACCGTGCCACCCTCTTTTGATTATAATTAAAAGTAATTCTAATTTATTAAATTAGTAGTATTATTTTGTTGCTAACTGATGCTCACATAAGTTTTTAGTATATTTTTCTCTCTATCTGTTCTGCTTAATTTCAATTAATTTGTTTCTTATGAATTTTAAGTTATTTCTTTTAAAGTAGAATTCAATTAACAATGAGACAGAAATAACAAGGCAGCCAACAGCTAACTTGGCACCATTTGTTAATCATTAAGTATTCTTTTTAATAAAATATTTAGAAATAATAGATACAAATTGAGGGATTAAAGAGTTCTATATCTCTTCAGTTCTTTTGACATTCTGAATATTTTCTTAGAAAAGTAAAATATTAATTGGCATGAAATTCTGACCCAGAATGCTAACAAGAATAAATGAAAGAATATGTAATTATAAAACTGATCAGAACTAAAGCCTATAAACACTGTAGCTGTTTAGAATTGGGTTTGGACACTTCTAGCCTAAGAAGATTGTATATATAAAAAGGAAAGATTGGCACAAATGCTCACTCATGTTTGCCCAATTTGGAGTTGTTTTTTTATCTGTCATACAGGTTTTTGAGACTTGAGAGGAAATCTGAGTACTTGGAGTAAATGCATGTGAACATTCTACCAAGTTCAAACTCCACATAGACAGCGTGTGGCCTGGTAATTGAATCAGATCCCTCCACTATTATCTGCCCCTTTGTAATAAACCTGTTGTAATGACAGATAATGGCAAGCAGCCATACTTTACAACTTTCTTTAAGGCTTTGGAATAAATCTAACTGTTTTACAAATACATACTGGCTGACACGAGTTTGAAGTACTATCATAACAAATGCAAATACAGAATACTGAGGATTTATTGAATCAAACATCATTACTTTACATTATGCAACATACTTTAACAGCAATGTCATTCATAAGAATACACAGTGAGCACAAAAATTTCTAGCTCCTGTACATGCTGTTCAATTAAGCAAATAAGAGTCAGTTTTAGAAATATAACATGAAAAAGATGGATGAATAGGCAGCACTGGCCTAGGAATAAAATAATCTCGTCCAGTCCCATGGTATGAATTTTTAACTGCTGGGGCTTTTGGTACCTTAGGAAATGTCTTTGTCTTTCTTCCTTAGAAGCCTCTTTTCTTCAGGAAGCTCTGCAGAATTAAAAGAAAAAAACCCTTCAAGGTGATAATTTCAAATGTATAATTCACAAAAGTAGCAAGTGGTCAAGTTTAATTGTAGATGGCTGCTGCTCCCCACTGTCCTGCTTTTCTCTTTTGCTCGTTTTTTCTGATTAATTGCCATGCTTTCTACTTTTGTTCTGTTAGTCCCAGAAAGTTCAACTAACTGCAAACATGGGCATCAGATGTGGGACATTTTGTATTTTTAATCATCAGCTCCCCTTTTTTACAAAATTATTAATAAATGAGAATTCTCCATAAAACTCTCACATTAATGGCATGGTGGCACAGTTGTTACTACTTATGGCTCAAAGCTCCAAAGTTTTGGGTTTGAATCACACCCCAGGCATGTCCTGTGTGGAATTTGTACATTCTCCTTGGGTTTTTCTCTGAGTAGTTTGGTTTTCTGCTCCAAAATGTACAAGTAGGGTTAACTTATGATTCTAATTTGACCTGTTATGAGTTATCCATGTGTCCTATAAATGAAACTGATGGAGCAGCCAAAGCTGATTTTGTGCATAAGTCAAGTGTATTGTAGACAGGATCCCTGCAGCTCAGAACGTGAATGTTGTGTTAGAGAACAGATGTATGGCTCCTGTATTACTTACTTTATCTTTCTATGAAAATTTTGATTTCTGCCATTTAGAATTAATATTGAGCACATTCATTTTAATAAACAAAATACAATTATTTGACAACTACAGGCAGTAAAGATATACAATATGTATTTTTTTATATGTGGACATGGAAGAGAGCACACAAAATAGACAAGACAAAAAATATAAATTGAAGAAGGTTCTGGCTTTCCTGAAAACTAGAAGATTCCTTTTTTGATTTTGAAAGCTTTTTCATAGATTGCTTACACTTTGTGTCTTTTGCTTTATGTTGTAAATAGCTTTCTGTTGTGCTCTACTGCACAGCAATTACTGATATAGGGGGATTAAGCATAATACTATGAAGAAAGATTCTTTTACTTTTTGATTAGGCAATTTAAATGCTTGTAAAACCCCAAAGTTAATTTGTCAGAGTTATTACTGACTTTGATAGTCGGTACCTGGCTTTCCTATGGTCTATAGATTGGCATCTTTCAGGCAGTTTATATTAAAGAACTTTGCGTGGGGTGGGGTGTCTCTGTTTGTATTTGCCACACAGCCTTTGTTCTATATATGTAGTTTGGTCTTCCTCATTGTGGCATGTGGGATGTTAGCCCTCCATAACTTTCATAGGAACTCTTTCTGTGGCACCCTGCTAATGTGTAATATATCTATTTTCCATTATGCAGAATCTAGGGACTATAAAGGTTCCAATGCATCAGAAATGTGAGAAACATGTGCTTTACTATCTGTTAAAAAGTTGGTTTTCTATTATGCCTGAAAGCTGAATCATAACTGAAGCCCAGAATGTAGTCCCTTCCCATCTTGTCACCCTTCTTGTCTCTAGGCAGATTACAGGGAAGAAGACCTCTGGTAACAAGTTTTGACTGTATTTTCTGCCGAAGGACATTACAGTAACTAGATGTTTTCACTTCATTCTAGCCAGCAGCCATACTACATACACTTTAGAAGAGGTCATCCACTTGATGCTAAGCATGTTCAGATGTGGCCAGTACTTGGAGAGGTCCACTGAGGAAAACTCGGGTTGATGTTGGTGAGGCCAGCAGGAGGTACTTACCCTGCAGTCTATGTATTGATCCCTTGGGCATCCTTTGTAAACAGTAGGGTGTATCCCATTGATCTGGCTGAATTGCCCACCACTTCCTAGTCGTTCTGCCTCCTTAATCATCTCCTGTCTTTCTTTGGCTATCTCTTACCCCATCACCACCTAATAGCTAATGTGTGGTGAGCATATTGATGAAAAATGGCTGCTATGAAAACATCCAGGTGAATGCTACACATTAGTGGTGGTTGCAGTGTCTCCCGTCTCACTATGTTAAGCTCTTTGAGTAGTGAGAAAAGAACTAATACATGTAAAGAATTATTATTATTATTATTCACTTCTGTAAGATCATGTTTAAAAAGAGACATCCCATTGTTCTAATCCCTCCTTTGGTCAACTGAATGTATAAATATATGGGATGGGGCTGCATTCATTCAGATGTGGATTTAAGTTTAGTTCTGTGTACACCTCAATGACAGCATGAATTTCATTAAAGAAACACCTCAACACTTAAAGAGATAAATCTAGCAGTTTTAATAGATGTGTGCATATCACAGCCTTTATTGTAGCTGCCTGAATTATAATACAAAATGTTTAGTGGTATTGCATCACAAATCCATCATTCTTGATTCAAATCCCACACCTGTGGATGGGTTTGCTGTCTATATAATTTACTTATTGTCTGGGTCTATGTGGGTTTTTCTTCTGATATTTCAGTCTTCCTCCCATATTCCAAAGACATGAGCATTTGATTAATTGGCAATTGTAACGTTGACACATTTAGCCACAAGAAAAAAGGTCATCGTTACTCAAGACTCAGTTGTCAAAGATTACGGATACACAAAAATTTGCAATGATCTCTGCATGCTGTTCTAGCATTGAAGATTGGTAAACATCTTGGGTTACAGTTATTACATCTCTTTAGAGCTTAATTTGTTGCGTTCATCTCCCAGTATGTTCGGAAAGATAAAATGTCTGCCTTGCCTTTCCCTTGCAGAACACCAGGAGACTCTGGACAGCTGAATTAGATGGTCGCTATTGTGACTAAAAAAAGTAAGAAAACTACAAATTGTTTAAAGTGTATACAGATATTCTGAGACACCCTATATACGGTATTGGGTGGAGTGGTCTGTTTTCATTAAATCCTATTTTTAAGTTCTTATAGAGCATATAGTCCCTGTATAAGTGCATGGCATCCTATTGTTAACATATGTTTTAACCAATGCCAGACGTGAGACTCGTTTTTAACCAGTCCCAGTTTAGGATAGGGATGAAAGGTCATTGATTAAATTAGCAGAGCATTTCTGATGTAGTACTACTGTACGCAAGTAACAAACTGAAAACTACACTATCAGTTAAATAAAAATAAATGTTATGCAGTTAGTGGCATTTGCATTGGTATATCTATTCACTCTATGTCCATTACAATAAGAAAAGTCACTGTCAATCATATACTGTAGTTGGCTCCACTCTGTCTGTATGTTGCAGTGAATACCTTAGTTAGCTGTCCTAACCTGATGGGCTATGAATTGCCAGCCACTACAATATATTAATACATTCTGATGTAAGTTGTCTGTTCTCCTTTTTACCTTTAAGGTTTTCACTCTTGATGTCAGTAGAACCTAATGTGTTTTTAGTCATTTGTAATTGCTTTTGTGTAAATCTCAGAACATATTAAGTAAGTCTCCAAACTTGCAAAAGGTTAGCAAGCCGTAGCATCTCAGTCCAAGAAATGTTTGCATACCATGGTTTTGAATGTGTATACACTGAATGCTTTCACATCACCTTTAGGTTCTATAAAAGCCAGTTTGTACCTTCATTTTTTTATGCTTGATCAAGTTCTTGTAATATTTACTTGTAAAATCATTTTGAAAATAAGACCCTGGAGTCTTTTAATTAATCTCAGGATGCAGATGATCATTTTTTCTGGAGTTCATAGGCACACATACAGACAATGATAAGATTTTATAACCTTTACTTTTTGTAATCATTTGAGAAGAATGTATTGTATGAGGCTTTTGAACTCTACTTCCAATTATTCTTACCACAACACAAAAGACACCACTATCATTGTTATTGTACATTTATTTGTGTTTATTTGTGCACATTCTTATTTTTGTCTTTTATTATGTTAATCTCTATAATGCTGATTTTAGCCTGCATGTCATACTGGGTAATAATTTTAACTGCAAACCACAAGATAGTTTCAGTTCAACTGATTTTTAAAAGATTATATTCTGATAAACATTTTTAGTTGAACCAAAAGAAAATTATTTTAGATTTACAGGCTCTACTATTGATTTATGCATTTATACCACTAACTATACTGAATTTATGAAATGTTTAATCAGTAGCTACAGTGTTCAATCTAGATTTGAATATTCAAGCTTTTACAAGAAATCAGATGCTTCCAAAAACTTGATATGAAAATAACAGCATCTGTAACAGGAGTTTTATACTTTTTGCAATCAGTTATGCTTCCCTCTAATATATCATCTGGTAATGGAATCTTTTTCCTTCGTAGTCACGTCATCCCAGTCAAGCTTTCACAAAGGCCTAAATTAAATTTTTCCCTGTAGCTCCTATTTTGTATTGCAGCAGATGCTAATTTCTAATAATTTTTTCAGGTACCTCTTAGTTTTTTTGCCAATATGAGTTCTACATATATATAAAAGACAGTGGAGACATTGTTACTTTTTGCAGACTATATTTTGATTAAATCAGTTTTAAGACTATGATTGTCCTAAGATAGTTATATATATTTCAACAGTCTCCTCTGTGTCATCTGTCTAGTCTTTGATGTTTTTTTCCCATGGGTGTAAACCATGTTTCTTCTAGATTCTATTATTAATTCTTTGTTTTTTTTTTTCATCATTTTGGAAGAGACTTTTCTCACCAGTTACAAACATGATTTCTGCTAGAACATGACTTATTTAATTTTCATTCAAAAGGCGCTGACTGCCACTGCCTGTACTGAGGCAAAATAGCAGTTTTAAAGGCCCGGAGGGGAAATTACGTCATCAGTGCAGGAACTGGAAGTGGTGTCCTCATGCCCAGAAGTGATGTCATCATCGGGGACTGCAACAGATGGGATTTCCTGGGAAAGGTCTGCAAGGAAATGAGAGAGACAGTCAGTACAGTCCACCGCCCCCCAGTCTGGCATAAAATTACTATTGTTAAGGCCCTTCAGCTATTTCCCATGCGCATGTGTGTGACAAGTACCCCCCAGACCCTTCGGGTCGGGTGAACCTGTCCGAGAGGTCGTGGACTCAAGAGAGAGTATCAGCATTGGCATAAGAGAGCCCTTACCGTGAACAAGTGAAAACTTATACGGTTGGATGTCAAGAAACCACCTAGTGACCCGTGGATTCGACTCTTTGTGGAGGGCCATCCACAGTAGAGGTGCATGGTCCGTCACCAGAGTAAATTCACGGCCCAAGAGGTAGTACCTCAACTGTGTAATCGCCCATTTAATTGCAAGGGCCACCCGTTCCACTGCCGCATATCTGGTGTCCCGGTCCAGCAGTTTCTGGCTCAGGTACATGACGGGGTGTTCAACACCACCGAAGCTTTGGCTCAACACGGCACCCAGGCCCATGTCTGAAGCGTCCATCTGGAGTATAAAAGGAAGCAAAAAGTTGGGTGCTTTCAATATGGGTGCTGACGTAAGGGCCTGTTTTAGGTCACAAAATGTAGCGTCTGTCTTGTCAGTCCACACCACGTGGTTGGGAGCCCTCTTCTTTGTTAGATCTGCCAAGGGCGCAGCTCTCTCGGAGAACCAGGGTACAAACTGGCGGTAGTACCTGGCTAAACCGAGAAAGGCCTGCACTTGCCGCTTGGTTTTCGGACTGGGTCAGTTTAATATGGCATTAACTTTAGAGCACTGTGGTTTCATGGTACCCTGACCCACTAAATGGCCTAAATATTTGGCTTCTCTTAACCCAAAAAAACATTTCTTTGGTTTAATTCGAAGCCCAGCTTCACCCAGTGTCCGCAATACCGTTTGAACCTGACGCACATGATCCTTGTGCCAGAATAGATGACCACATCATCCAAATAAGCAGCACTAAAGGTGTTATGTGGCCGAAGCACTTGTCAGGGATGCCAGGGGAAACGACCCGGCCGGGACGCCGTGAGGGACCGCAAGAGGGTCAAAGCCCACCCTGGATCACGTGGGGGCCGCCTTCCTGGTTGCTCTGGGGGCCACGGGTACAGGGCATGGAAGCTCCACCCTGTAGGGGCCCGTGGTCACCGCCAGGACGCGCCCCAATGCCTTGGGGACCTGTTACCCCAGCACGTCCGCCACACCAGGAAGTGCTGTGGGGAAGATTTAGGACAGCACCCGGAGAGCTGCCGGGAGGACAGCCGGCACTTCCGCCACGCTGGGGCGTGGCCAAGGGAGGAATGCCGGGAACACCTGGGGCTCATCCGGGAACTGGATAAAAGGGGCCGTCTCCATTCATTCAGGGCTGGAGTCGGGTGGAAGCAGGACGAAGCAGAGAGGAGAGTGGAGGCGGCCCGAAGAGAAGGCATTGTGTGGCCAGGACTGTGTTTGGGGTTTGTGCACTGACTTTGAATTGTAAATAGTTTGTAAATAAACGTGTGGTGGTGATTAAGAACATGTCCGCCTGTCTGTGTCCAGGTCGGCTCCACACACTCTATCCACCAGACGCTGGAAAGTGGCTGGAGCCTCATGTAACTTGAATGGGAGGACCTGGTACTGCCAGTGCCCACTTGGGGTGCTAAACGCGGTCTTAGCCTTTGCGGAGTTTGTTAAAGGAACCTGCCAGTACCCCTTAGTCATGTCAAGTGTCTCAAGGAGGTCATCCACGCGTGGCATTGGATAGGCGTCAAACTGGGAGACTTGATTCAGTCGACGGAAGTCGTTGCAGAACTTCCAACTCTCGTCGGGTTTACTAACCAAGACAATCGGGCTGGACCAGGGACTATAACATTCCTCAATCCCACCCAGTTCCAGCATACACTGATTTCAAGCTTCGCTTCTGCCTTCTTTGCCTTGGGAAGACGATATAGGCGTTCTCATATGATAACCCTGGGCTCTGTCACTATGTCACGCGCAATCAGAGAGGTCCTTCCGGGTTTCTCACTCACTACATCCAGAACCGACAGGACAGCTGTTTCGAACTCTCGTCTCTGCCTAGCATATAACTCAGGACTGAAGTTAAGGCTGTCGCTCTCAGCAAAGAAAGAGCAGGACTGAGCGGAGGAGGGATCAGGATCCCTCTCCTTCCACGACTTCAGCAAGTTCACATGATACACCCGCTCACTCGATCGACAATTGGGTTGTCTCACCAAATAATCAACGAGCCCTTTCCTCTCCTTAACTTCATATGGACCTTGTCAATGGGCAAGTAATTTAGAGGAACACCATGATGCGACCCCCTGGTTGGAATTCCCAAAGAGTCGTGCCATGATCATAATAGTGGATCTATGCTGCTTGCGCCTCCTCCATGTGACTTTTTAGAAGAGGTTGAATTTTACTGAATCGATCGCGCAATTGTGCAATATATTCTAGAATATTAGTAGAGGAAAGAGCCTTCCCATCCTTCTTTAAAAACATCCAATATTCCTCTGGGTTGTCATCCATATAACAATTCAAAAGGCGAGAACCCCATAGAGGCTTGTGGGACTTCCTAATAGGCAAAGAGCATGAGGGGGAGGAGCTGGTCCCAGTTCCTCCTGTCCTCGCTGACCACCTTGCGCAGCATTTGCTTGAGAGTCTGATTAAACCTCTCGACAAGACCATCTGTTTGAGGATGATACACCACGGTCTTTAAGTGCTTTATTTTAAGTAACTTGGCCGTTTCCTTGAACATCTCCGAGGTAAAGAGCGTCCTTTGGTCTGTAAGGACTTCTTTAGGGATTCTGACATGTGCAAAGACCCCTACTAGTTCTCGTGCGATAGCTTTAGACGTAGCAGAGCACAGTGGTACTGCCTCTGAATATCGGGTAGCATAATCTACGAGGACTAGAATATATTTACGTCCTCGTGCTGAGGGCTCCAGACGTACTACTATATCGACCCCAATACGCTCGAAGGGAACATCAATCAAGGGAAGGAGAACGAGAGGAGCGTGGTCCCTCCTAGGAATTTACCGTAATAGACATTATGGACAAGAGATGCAAAAATGGCTCCAAAGACTTTTCAGTGCCTAAATGGCCTCCCAGGAGGTGGGCATGCGCCAACTCACAAACCTGCCGCCGGTAGGTTCATGGGTTTTAACAACAACTTCCTCACCCCACTCTTGTGTTCAGCTACACAATATAACAGATTGTTTTCTAGTACAAAATGAGGGCCACGTGGCATGGGCTGATGAGTGCCCTGGACATTGACAAGCACGACTGCATTTTTTACTAATTTCAGGGATTCGTCATTCCATTGCTCCCTCTTAAAAGAAGCCGCTGTCTCTCTAAACTGAAAATGTATTTTGAAGAGAGGGTCCGGTCTGACCTCAAGGGGCGGGGAATCTTCGTGGCTCATCGAGGCCCCGGTTGATGACGTGTTTAACTGCAACGGCCCAGGTGTTTCCCTGTCCTCCTCGCGGTCTTCCATAGTTCTCTCCTCCGTGAAAGCAGCCTGAGTCGGGTTATTCCCTTCTATTAATAGGCCTACTGGAGCACAGGGAGCAGTTAACAGTACACCGCATTTATTGTCAGACCAGTCCCGCCCAAGGATCACGGGAGAAGGTGGGTGTGGGTGGACCGCCAGTGGGAGCTTTTTTACCGACCCTTCGTAGCTAATGACACATATGGCGGTTCTATAGATAGTTCTATAGTTTCCCCATGTACAGTATACATCGGATACTGGTCTTTTTTTTTCCTCATCTGTCAAGATAATACATAACGGCAATCAACAATGGAGATGTTGCTGCCGGAATTAAAAAGGGCTGTAACTCGGAAAGTGTTCACAAGTAATGCTCCCGTATGACCAACAGCTGGGGGTTTGCAAGTGCACAGAACTGATCTCTCCCCTTCAACTTGCATTCCTCCATGCCCCCAGGCGAGTGGCCCACCCCATGCCCCGGAGACATTGGAACAGGCTTCGGCTTATATGGAAGAGGCTTATATTGTGGGACATAATCCCTTCGGGGTCCACTAGAGGGCCGTTCTGCTCTCACAGATTGTGAGGCTGGCTTAATTGTCATCAGGTGTTCTATCAACTCGTCCACTGAATGGAAGTCTTCCCAGACCGGCTGGGCAAAATTAGTGGGAAGACCTTTAGTCTTCCCACATCCATTGTGTCACTAGCTCCCAAAGAGCATAAGATTGCTTCCAGGCTGATCTTCCCAGATCGTACTCCCAGGTTTGTAAAACTTTTACCTGCTGGTCTGGGGATAGCCCATATGTCCCTGGGACCTTAGCCCCAATGGGCGGCTCAGCTGTCTCCTCTGAAAGAACATAATAAGCCCTTTTTGTTTCCCCGCCAGGAACCAGCCCACACCTGTGTGTCTCCTCCACATTCTCCCTCTGTATGACTAGGGGTTTGTTTCCTATTGGTGGGAGCGAAGCCTGCACCGTGTCACTCCAGACCACTAGGCGCACCCCTCACCCAGAAACACGGCCCCGGTACTTTCCTACTTGAACATATCCAAGGTTCCTTCCCGGTTTCTTCTGAGAAGTAACCATCCTGCTGGCTACGCCACTGTCACAAGAATGAGTCGGAGATATCAAAGAGTTGGGGCAGCCATCCGTATATTATTTTCTCAGCTGCAAAAGTCCATTATGATAGCACACATGTTGTGCCCACAACAGAGTCCAAAACAGAACTGCCTGTACTGAGGCAAGTTTTAAGGTTTTATGGCAGTTTTAAAGGCCCGGAGGGGAAATGACGTCATCAGTGCAGGAACTGGGAGTGGTGTCCTCATGTCCGGAAGTGACATCATCATGGGGGCCGGCAACATGCGGGATTTCCCGGGAAATGTCTGCAAGGGACTGAGAGAGACAGTAAGTACACTCCGCCACCTGGCCTGGCGTAAATTTACTATTGTTTATGCTCTTGAGCTGTTTCCCATGGCACGTGAGTGACAGTGGACAACTTCTGTTAATTTGTTTCTATATAATGAAGTTTAGCTTATTTATTTCCAAGCTTTAAATGCCACTGTGCTGCCAATGTTTCATTAGTAATACTTTGACTTTATATAATAATGACATGGATTTGATGAACCAAGGTTAGGTGTTAGGATAGATTTTAATGCCTTTAGTTAGGATAAACACCTCTTTACAAAAATTATCATAGCTACTTAAAACATCAAAAAGTTCACCTAGGTCCTTGTTAGTATCTTTAAAATGATCAAAATCTGTAAACTGAGAGCATCCTTGCAGGCACTGAAAAGAATCTTCAATCCAGAGAATGTTTTTGTGTACTTTTTCTTTTTTTAACATTGTCTTATAGATGTGAAGAATGTAAACTCAGCTGTGAACAGAAGAAGTTTGTGACAGTTTGGTTATTGATTTGCATGCTCCTTTAATTGTTCCATAGAAAAGGTCAAGAGTTTTGATGGGCAGGTTACATACTGATAGAAATTTGTCAGAGACATATTCAGGTTACTGTAAATTGAAGTCCCCAAGAACAAACTCTGGTAAGAGTGACTGCAAACTTTCTACCACATTCCTAATTATCTCTGTTGTAATAGTAGAGTTTGCCTTGGAATGATAGTACACATTTGTAACAAATACTTGTGGAAATACATAAGGTAAATCGAAAGGTCTAACGGAAACAGACAGCAACTCAGCCTATGCAGAACGCCCTGTTTATCTGATGGTCATTGATTTATACTATCTTCCATTTATACTGTATATAAATTGATTCCACCTCTTTACCCTTTACCTGCGGCATCACTGTCTTGATTCATTCTTTCTGGTGCATCAATCCTTTAATCATAAGCTCTGCATTGCATATTGTCTCAGAGAGCTGTGTATCCATAAAATCCATAATATGTAGTTGTCTGTAGTTCCGCCGAAAACAAGCGTTAGTGTGTAATCCACTTTATTGAGTAAAGAGTGCACATTAACCACAATTATAGCAGGAACAGGAAAGTAGCTAGTCAACTTTTGTCTTCTCAGCCTCAAATGAACACCTCCATGTCTGCCTCATTTATGTGTCTTGCATGTGCTGTTTTGGTAAAAGTCATTCTGGTGATTAAAAGTGCAAAAGCATAGGAGCAACTTTGTTGGTAATTTGTACTAGTCACATCCCATTGAAGAATGAACTCCTAGCTCCTCACACTGAATATAAGACACATATGGATGACAGTAACTGAAGTGGAAAAGTATACCCAAAACAATAAAACGTGACTCCATAACATATTTAATAATTATATTCCTTTATCCCCAATCAAAACATTATAATGTGATTCAAAATAAAGCAAACAAATATAAAGTACTTGGATACCTCTAGATCAACAGTTACTATTCAGTTCTACTACTTTACAGTTAATTTTACAAGTATTTCAATGTTTTCAATAGCTATTTATATAGAACTTTACTATTATATTTATTAAATGTACATAATGTTCAGATTGGTATCTGATAGGTATTGTTTATGGCACATCTATTCAACAGTGGCTCCCAAATTGAATGCAGCCTTCAAAAATTGTGTTTGTGAACCACAAGAAAAGTCCCCAGACTTCCATGTTTTATTAGAACAACCTTAATTTTCAGATTTGTGTTTAAATAAATTCATACAAAATACGCCAAATACATTTACTTGCTGCTGGCTTGCATACTGAATATTTTCTTGTTCCTCAATGTTTCTCTTCAATAACAAAGTCATTAAAAAAATTATTTTCTTACAAGCCTTTGATGTTGTAGAATGCACTAGCTCTAGCCTCATATGGACTACATTTGGCACCGTGAAAAATTAATTTCAATGGTTTCATTACAAAATTTTAAAGCAAAACATTGTTGCTATATTTAAAACATAAAATAATTTGACTGCAAATAAATTAAAAGCCTTATATACAGTGATAGGCTTACCCGTGTTTCCTAATTTTGACTACTTGGCAATGCAAAAGCCTTAGCTTACTGTCTTATGTAAGAACAAATGAAGATACTGTATATATGGAAAATAAAAGCTTTTAATTTATTTATTCTAAATTTATGTTACATTAGAGTAAGGGATAGGTAATGCCTATAAATAATCTGTAAAAAGGTTTCCAAAAGATTACCTTGCTTGATAAAATGCAAAAAAAATGCTCTAAAAACTTCAGTTATATTTTCCACGGCTTACAGAAGCAGTTTCACATTGTAATGTAGTTAGCTCTAAAATCCAGGGAAGAGTCTGGTAAAATCAATTATAATTAAAGTTCAAATACAAGAAAAAACAAGAAGAGTTCTTGTTTACATCATTTTATTCCTATTGAATTTGCTGTGAATCAGAAAACATACGTTTTTTCTGATTTACTATCCACTTAGATATGGCTTTGCTAAAATTTACAAAATAAATATTTGTAGCTTTATGGGTCTTTAATGGGCAATTTTTCATATATATGGCTTTTTGTGGTTTAAGGGGTGGACACATTTTTTCTTTGAAGTATTTCCCTAGATAGACAGCCTTTACATTTTCTGGCTATAAAGTGTAAAATTTTAATGGTTCCACTTAAATGAACGTGAGTCCTGCTTCAAAAGTAATTTATAAAGAAATGTAGTATGACATAACTAATACAGAGACTTTTAGTCAATAAAGAAGAAGACTTGGAAAGGAAGCCTGTTAATCCTGAGTCCCAAAGATTGTAGAAATCTGAACATTTTAAATTGCTATCCAGTAGAAAAAGTACACAATACAGTATGCAATAACATAAGGAATGACTCTTTGAAATGAATATTTTCACCGTGAAACAGATGGATTAGTTCAGGGATGAATATGATCATTTGTTAATGCAGCTGCCTCCCAAATCCAGTGTACTAGTACTGCATACAAATCCCTACCTAAGTTGCTGTCCATGTGGAATGCCATATTCTCCCTTTGCCTGCACAAGTTTTCCTCCTACATCCCCATTGTGCATGTCAGGTTGCTTGGTGATTCCAAAGTGGTCCTGTGTCAGTGCGGATATGTATCTGACTGGACCCTATAACAGACTGGCACTCGGTCCAGAACTGTTTTTTCATTACCCTGAATTGGATTAAGCAGATTAGAAAATGTATGTATGATTATGTTATGTGATGAAGTTAACATGAATTATTAACACAATTTTTATATTTTTTATAGGAGTCCTTAAAGGATATGTTTGGTATTTTTGAAGTCAAATTTATTTCTACAAAAATATGGAATGTATGCATTTTTTAAGTTACCTGCTTTCTATAAATTTAAAGAATATCTTATATTGATGCTTTACATTGCAGTCTATGGGGCACAGAAGAAGAACTTAAAAACTTATGAAATATGTCAATTTTTCAAGTCAAGGCAGTTGTCAAGTATTGATCCGCATCTTGTGATTACATACATATTTGTAGAATGATTTATACACATCATTTTTGAACAAATAAACACCAATATTATAAGATTTAGCCATTTTTAAAGATGACCTGCCATGCATAATAGCTCAGCACAGCACAATAACCTTTCCCAAAGGGGGTGGTTTCCTTCCGTTACACCAAATTATAGTAAAATTTTGTGCGATGTGGTTGTTTTTTTGTTTACTTCTGCATTTATTTGAGAATTCCAACAAGCGAATAGAAAACTTATCCTTACTATGAGAAAAATAGAACCAGGAATATATGATAAAATGATTATTTCCACTTTCCTTTTCTTGTCACAAACATGTCAGAAACACGGAAGGGGCAGATCAATACTCAATAGTTTTATTGCCTTGAAAAACAGACGTATTTGGTAAGTTTTTAAGCTTTTCATCCATGCCTTATACCCTCTATTGTAAAGTGCAGCAGCAGGCTTTTAATTTATAGAAATCACTTAACTTTAGAACACAGTTTCATGTGGCAAATGCCTATATACCATGTTTGCGAAGAAGTAATTTCAAATTGAACAGTATCAAACGTATTGTTGAAAATCACAATTCAATTTGCATTTCTAGAAAAGAAATACAGTAAATCTAAAACTACTACAGAATTTGTAAGAAAAGACATCTTCAGCAGACAGCGCTTAAGCCAGTTGATAAACAAAAGAAAAATAATTACATAATAACTTGTCATAAAAGGTTATTTTAAGACAAAGAGTTGTCAGGGGAACATTTAAAGTTAGAAACACATCCATCTGTCAATTTATTTTCCAAACAAGGTAAGATGGAAAGTCAGTTGTAGAATAAACTTGCATGCACTTCCACACTTTCTCATAAAGGTCCAATTTATATTTGCCCTTTAACATAATCTACACCACTTTTGGGGTGTGTGAGGAAGACATGGGTACAGGGGGTCCTCAGGTTACAACACAGTTCCGTTCCTACAACAGTGATGTAACCCAAATTTTGGTGTAAGTCAAAACACACCCTAGCCTAAGTCACTTACCTATCCTAACACATTTGCAAAATCATAATCTAGAACATAAAAACTCAACTAAGCCACAGAAAAAGGAAAATGACATAATATACTGTAGTGTACACTGTACTGTAGTAACAGAAAAAATGACAAAAAATTAGGGTAAAAAAAATTCCTTACCTTTATTCCTTCTGATCTCATTACAATGTCTAATTTCACTTCCACCGTGATGGCTGTCTTCTTCTTTGTAGGACTACCATCTGAAGACTCTGACTTTCGTTTAGGAGCCATGATAAGGGCCAAAAAGTCACCAAACAAAGCAACACAAACGGAACACTTGTGCTGCGCGCAACCAAACTAGTTTGCCAACTCCCTCACTCATACGCCACGTTATTGCGTATTCTTCCACTGTGCACAACCAAACTAGTTTGCCCACGTAGTCTGTAAGTACAACGCTAACGCCATAAGCCCAAACCCTCATGTTTTTAATGGGAGTGAGCATTGTAAACTCAAAGCGTCATATGTCGAGACATCGTAACCTGAGGACCCCCTGTATTTGGAAAAAATATAATCAATTAACCCAAATCTAGGGGATAAAAATCTAAACTATACTGGAGATACTTATATTATAACCAAAAATTTATACCTCTCCAGTGTTTAATAATTTCTATAGATATAAAATGACAAAATGCCTGGTGTCCATGCTTGGGTGTAATACTGTCCAGTGTCCATGAGAGGGTTGGAATGTCCAAAGAACAAAGGCATCAAGAAACTCAAATAAAGATGGATGTAAGGGCTAGTATGTTCAATGAGCAAAGCCAAAAAGAGGCACAAAGAAAGGATGTAAGGACCTAGTATATCCAGTGAACAGGGGTTCCTAAATGCATGACATGATTGAAACAGATGAACTTACCACTGTACTATTGTGCTGCATTTACTAAATTGGCATTTTGCTGTACTAGTCGTAAGTATACTTATATGTCAAAATAAATCAACAATTGTGTATCTGAATGGTATACAAAAATTAAACATGACCATGTAATAATCAATGGTCAAATAAATGAGGCACAGACATTAAGCTGGGGTCACTGGTAACACAGAAGTAGAATAATGCACGTTTTAAACAGTTTCCCTCTGCTCCAGTACTACTGAAAACTATAATGCCAAAATGATGCTCAACAAAATCACAGTAAAAATGTCTATGGAATATACTCAGTGAGGCGCTACCATTGTTCCATGTTTTCCCAGTTCCTGTGGGACAAGCACAAAGCTGTATAATATGCAGAAATGTTGTGCAGAGAAATCCACTGCCAGGCAAATGGAATATAACAGCTAAGGTCATCATTACTGTGCATTTATAGTATATGCAGTGTTTCATTTCCTGGTTTACAGAGAAACTGTGAAAAGTGGATGTTGGCTCATTACTCAAAAGCTAACATTTTCCACATTTTTGAAGTGCTAAGCACTCTTTTTTTCAACCTCATTAAACAACTTCTGAGCAACTAAATTCTTGCCACTAGAGACAAAGCTGCTTTACCATTACATGTGTGCATGTATCTGCTGAAAGCTTGCAAACAAAACACCACCACATGGTGGCTTGCCTTAGGATTTACTGTCTGTACCATGTAACTCTCTCTAGCTGTGAAGTGTACAATATATTCAAATAGAATATTTGAGGCCTTCCATTAAAAAACAAGAATGCATCACTGAAAATTGAGCAACTCAGCAGGATGACAGTGTGGCCAACAACAAAATGACACAATAGAAGCAGTACCTCCGTAATGGTGCAGAAAGCGGGAAAAAGTACACATACATATATGACAGTAGGACTCAGCGGAGCTGGTAGCTAGAAAAACCTAACAGTTCATGTAATGCAGTTCAAAATTTACATTTTTTCAAAGGTTCTGAAGCCTGTAAAAGGACAACTATATCCAAAAGCAAAAGTGAGCTAAAATCTAATATATAATAATGCACTAAAATGCTTCATGTATGACAAATAGAAATTTCAAGTGAGCAAGGGAGCAGTATTCAATTCTGAAAATTATTTGGAATTGTTTACTTGTTTGCTTGGTGTAGACTAACATTAAATTCTTTACTATACTTTTTAAACAACACCTATTCAGTATATTCTTGTCACTTGGTTTTTCATTGCAATTGCTATTTTAATTTATATTAAAGATTTGCTTCTGATCTCACATTAAACCACATACTCATTAGGGAGCTCAGTATTTTCAGACTCAAACAGAAAGTGATTTCATTTTGAGAAGACTCTAAACCATAAAATGAATTATCATTATTACTAATAATAATAATAATAATATTAGTAAACCATGACTCTATTGCTACCAGAGCATCAGGGACAACAGCAACATACCACCACCACCACCCTGTTTGATATCTTTTCTCAAAGCTTTGCTTAATTAACAATTTAATATTCCTGTCATCCTTTTCTTGTCACCTTTACTTAGTAACATCAGGACTGTATAGTAATAGTTACAGTAATAATACTCATAATAGGGTGGCACAGTGGTGCAGTGGTAGCGCAGTAAGGAGATCAGGGTTTATATCCTGGGTCCTACCTGTGTGGATTCTACATATTTTCCTGCCTGAGGTTCCTCTGGGTGCTCTGGTTTCCTCTCACAGTCCAAAGACATGCTGGTTAGTCATACCGGTAATGCCAAATTGGCCCTAATGTGTGTGTGCTTGTGTGTGAATAATTGTGTTCACTCTGCAGTGGACTGGCAATGTGTCTAGTGTTTATTCCTGCCTTGAACCCTGTGGTTTCTGAGATGGGCTCTCGCCCCCCACAACCCTGCTCAGGATTAAGTAGGCTTGAAAAATGGTATGGTAAATCATAACAATAATTATTATTATACCATATGTTTTACTGTTCCAAAACTGTGTTACCTGACTATAGGGAAATACTTTTTCAGCTTTGTGGCTGCTACTCTCTGGAACTCTGGAAAATCTGACCTAGAAGAAGATCCATGACTCCTTCTTCTCTTGACCTCATGATATAAAAGACCCGGCTAACACTACCCATCATATCAAACAGAGACTACTACGAAGGCTGAACTGGCATATTTCCCAATGTAGACCCTCCACGTTAGCTTATCTCCATCATCGCTACAATAATTTGACCTTGAATCATTTTACACTTATTTGTGCCCTCATTACACCATTTGTAATGTATGCACAATCATTCAGTATATTTGCTGTTTTACTGTAAAATTCAGTTGGTAGGCTTGATGATGTATTAAAATCGTGACTGTTATACAATGTGACTTGTTATGGAACATGCTGTTAATTGCTTTATATAAATTATAGACTGATTTGTGTATAACTGAATTGTTTGCAACCAAAAAATGCAGACCCCAGCAAGGCAAATCAATCGAGTTAGTTCAAGGCAGGCAACTTTAACCTGTTTCAGACATTGTGCCACATGAAGGAAGTAATGTTCTACAGCACAACCACTAGTGTTATTTTCACTTGCAAATTTAGCAGGGTTGTTCAATGCACTCAGAGTTCTCACTAAATCAAGCGAATTTTATATGCATTGCCATTACTTTACACTCTCAACTTTAACATAGTAGGACCTCCAGATCATTGTCTCCTCTTTCTCTTATGTCTATGTCTTTCTTGGGCTTTTGATGGTGCTCTAAATATCCACTATTTCTTGCTCCATCTTTTCTGCAGGAGAGCTCCATGTTACATTCATTTTGGAAAAGTCAGTCCTCTGATCATTACATTGGGTGCTCTCGCATTCACACTGGACTGGATCTGATTTGCCAGTAAACGTGACATTATATTCAAACAAATGCATTGCTTTCTTAACAATGTAATCAAATGCAGTGTTTCAGTACAAAGAAAAATTTAACTGCTCAAAAAATTAAAGGAAAACTTAATCATCACAGTCTTTACACCAAGTCAATTACACTTCAGGGATATCAGTCTGTCACATGTGCTTAGTGTGAACCTGCTCTCATCTGTGAAGAGTGCCAATGGCAGAGCTGCCAGTTGTGGTATTCTCTGGCGAATGTCAGTTGAACTGAATTGTGATGGGCTGTGTATTTCACACATTGAATCAAGATAAGACTGTTATTATATTTCTGTATGCATTAAAAATAACTTTCTGAAAAATCAACTCAGTTCATAATTCCTGCTATTGTCATCTTTATGCATTCAGAGAATTATACACATTCACAAATGTATAGCCATATAATACCATTTTCTAAGCCTGCTTAATCTTCAGCAGAATCGCGGGGAACTATAGCCAATATAAATGCATAGTTAAAATAAAATTCAAAACAACATGCAAGAACATGCTGACTACAAAAATGACACACAATATGTAGAAAGAAATACACAGATTTGACCTATGATCAAGGTACCTCATTGTTCAGGTAGGTTATTGAACAAAGCACAAAGTGTAACATAGTCTAAATATAAGAAAAATGATTGTTACTTAAACAAAATGCACACAAATGAGAGATAAATGAAAGTGAATAGAAAGTGCCACAGCAAATAGAAGCCAATATAAACCCTAGTTGACTTATAGACCTTCCTACACGAAGTCTCGTCCCCAATTATCAAATTTCACTTACTTTCATATCTCTCTCCTGTTCTTTCCAATGTTTAGTTGATCTTCCTCTCTGCCAATTGATTTTTGCCCCAGCTCACTCTCATCTCAATAGGCCACTGGCAGTGAATGACCTGTAAACCATTACCAGTAAATTGATAAGGTCCCATTCTAGCTGCTGTGGCTTTAAAAAATGTGTCATAAGCTGCTGGTGGTGGTTTCCCTATGCTGATATTTGGAAGAGCTCACAAGTTATCAGCATTGATGCCTCTTTTTAAAAGTCTTTTTGTCTGCTACTGTTATGCATTTTCACTGCTATTGCAGTGCCTTTTCTGCTCCTGACAACATGTTGCCAGCCATACAACCTGTTATAATATATATACTGTATATTCTTTTTGAGGGACAGCCCAGAGGAGGACATTTGATATTGTGACACTCATTCATATTATGGACTGATTTCTGAAGGTGTGTGGGGTCAGCAGGTTACTCTAGGTAAATCTTTGACTTGGCATCCCTCATCAAGAGAGAAACTAATTACTGCCAAAGGAATGTTTCCAAATGTGCCTGAAGTGACTTCAGAAAAACGTACAGACTGAGGCTTAAAAGACAATCTCAGGCAGAAGATCAGTGAACTTAGACTTGTGGAACGAGCTAAGAAAAAGGCTCATCTGCCAGGAGTTACCGTATATACTTGTGTTGAAGTTCTCCCATGAATAAGTCGGGTCTTGATTTAACTGTATAAATTCTGGTATTTTATAATGTCGGTTGTATAGGTCAAATGCGGAAAACTCACGCTATTGGTCCAATAGATTATGATATGCTAACGCCCACCTGAAAGAGTAACCACGGAGCACACTGCCTTTTTTTCTATGTATTGTGCCTACATAACCACACGGTAATACCCAAACTATTCCAAAGCAATACTTTCACTGTTTTGTGTTGTTTGTATCTCACACCCTCATACACCTTTATTGTGACAGCATCCCTTATCTATGATGTAGTGTTTGATCAGTAGAAAATATGAAGCTGGTTTTAATTTAAAAGTCATTGAAGTGGCAAAAGAAATTGGTAACTGTGCTGCTGCAACAAAATTCAATGTGTCTAAAAAACTGGTGCGAGATTGGAGAGAGCAAGAAGATGTAAAAAAACTTTTAAAAAATGAAGTGTCGTATTTTTGAACAGGCGCACAAGTTCGGGTTTCAAGACCCGACTTATACACGAGTATATATGGTAGTGAGGCCAGATAATAGAAGGTGTTGGAGGTGTGAAAATGGCCTACTTTGTGTTATTTTGAGGTAGAAGAATACTATTGGCACCCCATAAGTTAGACAGGAGTAATACCTATCAGTTTAGGCCTAGAACAGGGGTCCTGAAACTACGGCCCTAGACTATCACTTTACAAACCCATTTAAATAATAACCACAATGTATGTGGTCCGGCCCGTTGATCATTAAATTCCAAAACATAGGCCTATGTAAACCAAAATAAATGCGATCATTTCACTCTAACTCATTAAATGAATGACAAAAAATTTCAAAGAAAAGGAAAATCAATTTTGAGCGCAGGATATTCAATCAACAGTGGACCAATGACTATTTTTTCGTTCTGTGCAAGGACAAAGCCATTTGTCTTATATGTCAAGAGTCTATAGCTGTCTTCAAATAATACAACTTGTGTTGGCACTATGAATCTCGACATAAGGAAAAATACAAATGTCTGACGGAGCAGGGGAGATCAGAAAAAAATCTCAAAATTAAAAAATGGATTGATGATTCAGTAAAATACATTTTTAAAACAAAAACAGATAAACAGTTTTCGAGTAGCCAAGCTAATACCTACCTGTGCTAGTCTATTCACCAACAGAGAGTTTGTGAAAGAATGTCTGTTTTTTGTTGCTAAGGAGATGTGTCCAGAAAAGGCAGACTTATTCATTGTGGTGAGTCTTTCTGCACCAACAATTACATGTAGGGTGGAAGAAATGGGTGACAATTTGCTTATGCATTTGCAAAGAAAATCTAAAGTCGTACTATTTTTCACTGGCACTTGATGAAAGGAATGATGTTCGCACAGTTTTTGATTTTCATTTGGGGAATTAATGAGCAATTTTAAATCACAGAAGAGCTTGCTGCACTGCAGAGCATTAACAGCATGACAACAGGAGGGGACATCTATGAAAAAGTCTGCCAAAATATTGATAATTTGGGGCTCAATTGGTCTGATTTAACCAGTGTGACACTGATGGTGCCCCGAGCATGGTGTGTTCTGCAAGAGGAGTGGTTGCACACATCAGCAGAGAGATGGATGAATGCAGTCACATGCATCTGATTATAATATACTGCTTGATCCACCAGCAAGCACTGTGCTCCATATCAGTTAAGTGGGACTCTGTCATGAAAGTTATTGTGTCTTGTGTTAACTTTATTTGAGCAAATACTGTCAATCATAGACAATTTCAGGATTTTTTGTCAGAGTACTGTATACTGCACACAGAGATGTTCTGTACTACACGGAGGTGCGTTGGCTAAACCAGGGGCATGTTTTGAAATTTTTTTTGAATGTAACGGAAATTAACACATTTCTGTAGTCGGAAAACAAACTAGATGCAGAACTTAGTGATCAAAATCGAAATGGCACCTAACTTTTTGAACAAATATAACTCAGCTACTAAATGGTCTCAACATGGAGCTTCAAAGGAAGAGGAAACTCATCAGTGACATGCATTCACATGTAAAGGCATCTGAAGTAAAACAGGGAACTAAAAGAGGAAAATCTCTGCCATCTTCCCAATACTCAGACACAATCAGCTGAAAAACCACCGGTTTCATTCCCAGTTGACAAATCTGTAAAAGCATTGGAAATGTTGTAAAATCAGTTCCACAAATGATTTTGAGAGCTTCATGTACATGCGAAAGAGATTTGATTGTTTCGGAACCCTTTTGCCTCAGACATTGTGATTGTTGATCCCGTTTACCAGCTGGAACAGACAGAATTGCAAAACTGTGACAGTCTGAATGACACACTCAAGTCAAGCAGCATAATTTATTTATATTACTAGGCTGACCCGCCTTTTAAGGCGACCGACTTTTAAGTTGACCACTTCTTAAAGCAATTCAATATGTAGATCAATTTGATATTTTATACAAACCCATTAATTTGGTTATATTGCATTTGAGCGGTATTACTTTAATACTCATAGTTTCTGTTATTTTTGTGATGAAATTTAAACTTTTTTTCTATATTGAGGTCGCCCTTTTGAACCCCCCTGATATTTACTATGTGGTGAGGCATTTGTACTCCATTAACATTAATTATTTCCAGAGACATAATTTTGTCTATTTTTCCAGCGCATCGCGCACAAAAGTAAGGGAACGATGGGAGCACCAGAACTCTGCTCACATCATGTCGCTTCATACCGCAAGCTGCAAGTAGTAAGTCTGTGATAAGCGGAATACCGCTACGCTTTCCACTCACGGGACGGAAGGACAATCCCGACCGCTTTTATATAGTAAGAAAGAAGAAGATATCACCCAGTCTGGAGTAGAAAATCATCTTTTACCTGGAAAAACGAAACTACAAATCCCATCGTGCATTGCAAAATGGACGGGGCATGTGTGAAACTCCGCGCCTGCGTAGCACTCACGGGACGGAAGGAAAATCCTGACCGCTTTTATATAGAAGGATTCTTTCCCACCTGAGACTTACCCTAATCTTAAAAAACATGCACTTTGGAATCACATACATCTGTGAACAGACGTTTTCCAGCTTAAAACACATCAAATTTCCAACCAGATCCAGACTCACTAATGCACACCTGCATCACCTATTATGACTGGCAGTGACAAAAATGGAACCTAACACAGATTTCCTTGTAAGACAAAAACAGACTTATAGTTCTTATTGATTTAGTTAAGTACTAAGATTAAGTACTGTTGAGGTCACAGTCTATATTGTAATTTTATTACATTTCAAATAACCTATTTAATTTCAAAGAAAACCATTTGTCTCTTGAATGTACCTAGTTATGGCATTATGCCCATATATTTTGTTTATTACCCCACTTTGTCCACCTCATAGTGTGAAAGACTGTAAGCTAGCCCCTTGATTAAAAAGTTTGAGGACCCCTTGTCTACAGTTTTAGCCGGCTTTCTAGCTGTAATACCCTTTCAAGATGAGCTGAAATCTGAGTAATCAACATACACTTTGAGGGTTACTATTTGCAATGTACCGCGTAATGCATATGTCTCTGTTATATGCCATTAGGTATGGAATTTGTAAATCACTGTTAATGTTTGTGATGCACCATCTATTAAGATTTAAGAGACATAGCAACCGGTCAGCCACACGGCCACTTATCCATTTATTAAGATGGATTGTTTTGTTCTTTTATTGTTATACTTTGATTTCATTGGATATTGGCATGCCTTAAGAACATCTGGGTACAACTTATACACTTTTCCATATAAATTAAATTCTTAATTCCTTGTGATAAAGTGGCACCCCATCCAAGACTTGTTTCTGCCTGGCACACAATTCTGCTAGGATAAGCAGTGTCTTTGCTAAATTAGATCAGTAGATTAGAAAATGCATGAATGTTGTGGAAGATCAGCCCAAATACAGACAGACACCGAGACACATAAGTCCCAAAACACGCATGTTTATTTCTTTTCTGCTGCCTTTACACAACACAGTGCACTAATCTGCTACAAATGCTCAGTCATTTTCCTTTCTTTATTCTTTTTCTTCTCTTCTTCTGCCACCTCCACTCCTCTCCTGCAAGCTCTGTCCTCCACCTTCCAACTCCGGCTCTTCGAATTGAGTGAGGCGGCCCCTTTTATGTCGCACCCAAATGTGCTCCAGATGATCCCAGATTCTGTTCCAGCAGCACTTCCTGGCATGGCAGAAGTGCTGCATGGGCACCCAGAAGCACTCCAAGTGTGCCCAGATTTTCTTCCAGCAGGAACTGTCCAGGCGCCCCCTGGCAGTGGCCACAGGCTCCAACAGGATTGAGCTTCAAAGCTCTGTTCCCATGGCCCTGGTGCAAACCAGGGGGCTGTCCTCTTGTGTCCCAAAGGGAGATATTGTTTCTCTCCTGGTCCTTCCATTCTTGAGGCGTCCCAGGTAGGTAAGGGTCCCAGACGTCCGTTATGCTATATACATTCTTAATGTGCCCAAATTTTACAAAGTATTAACTAAATTGAAAAAGTTGACTCTATTAGTCTAATTGTTGCAACATATTAGAGGGGGAAAAGTTTTAGTTCATATGAATCCTATCTGGTCATGTCCAACTGGTTGTCCAGTTCTCAATTTTCTTTTTAAGACAGACATAAATCTCTTAGTTTGAAATAATGGGAAATGATCACATTTTAGCATTGCCTATCAAGCAAACTGTATATTTTTAAGTTATGAAACACGTTAAATGATGAAGTCCTATTACCACACTATGAGTAATTAAAATATCAGGTGATGCTCCAATGCACCCATCAAACATTCATAAGGTGCTGTGCATTTAATAACTGGTCTAACCTATTTTGGCAGAAACAGCCTCAAACAATAATTTCCAGTAGCTGCGATTCAGACCTTCAGAATGTTCAGGAGGAATTTTGGACCATTCTTCCTTACAGAGCTGTTTCAGCTCATACATATTCTTAAGATGTTTGGCGTGAACAGTTCTCTTGATCTCCATTAAATTAAGATTTGGGCTCTAGCTGGACTACTCCCGAAAGTCAGATTTTCTTTTTTGAAGTAATTCTGTTGTAGGTTTATTTTGTTTAGTGTTATTTTCCTGCTGCATCACCCAACTTCTACTGACCTTCACTTGGCATTTTCCTGACATTATCTTGTAGGATACCTTGATAAACTTGGTAATTCATTTGTTCCTTAACAATGGCAAGCTGTCTATACCCCAAGGCTGCAAAGCAGCCCTAAATAATGATGTTCTCTCAACCATACTTCATCATTGGGATGATGTTTTCATGTTGGTATGTGGTGCCTTTTTTATGCCATATGCACAGCAGCATATTTTACCTGAATAATTTAACCTTATTTCCATCACTCTGAAAACATTTTTCTAATAGTGTTATGGAGCATTAAGGTGGTCTTTGGGAAATTTCAGGCCGGGGTGATGCCCCTTTCTTACAGAGCAGTGGGTTCCTCCTTGGTGTACTGCCATGGACTCCATGACCGTACAATGTTTTTTGTATGATAGACTCATGAGCAGAGATATTAACCAGTTCCAGTGATTCCTTCGAGTATTTAGTTGTTGTCCTAGGGTTCTTTTTTACCTCATTTAACATTTTACATTGTGCCTTGGCTAAGTTCAGTAGACACAGTACTAAATGATCTCCATTTACACACAATTTGTCTCACTGAAGTCTAATGAATACCTAAACTCTTTGGAATTACCATGTAAAACTTTCCAGCTTTGCATAGGTCAACCATTCTTGATCGTAGATCTTATGAGATCACTTTTTTACATGGTATGCTTTATATTTGCAGATGCAGATTGTGAATAGCAAACTCAAAGTATCTGAGTCTTTTATATAACTTAAAATAGCTGTACACCACACCTCCAATCTTGTTTCATTGATTGGACTCCAGATTTGCTGATTACTGACACCAACTAGCTTTTGTTGATGTTTTGTTGAAGACTTGGAGTTCACATGTTTTCTCCAGCTTACACTAAATGTTTGAATGATATATTCAATATTTACAAGAAGACTACAACAGTTTGTAAAATACTAGGTCATTATGGTAATTTACATGAAGATTGTTATGTTGTGTTATTAATGTTATTATTTTTGGATAGTAGGTGGCACTGTAAAAAAATTATATATAAGGAACTGCAAGAGGGATGGGAGGAGAGTTCGTAGAGGGAGAGTGTGAGATGGAGGTTTTACTGTAATAAAGAAGGTATTTGGAAATTACAACCTGGAGATTTCTTTATGTACTGATCGATACAACAAAGATCAGACCATATTATTATATGTAAAAATGTATACATAAGTAAGGTTATTTCGAAAGGTTTTGAATACCTTTTTGCCACTGTACTATACATAAATAAAAGACAAGTAACAGAACAATATTATTTATTAAAATGAACTGCAAATTTTGTGTGGCTGTGATCCATTCTGATATGACTTCTGCAAGTTACTACGTATTAAATATCTACTAATGGTTAGCAAATGATACTGAATAAACTTCCACAATGCTTGCATTTGTTAAGGTGCTAAATATAGAAACAGAGGACATTAGAATTACCAGTTAGGAAGCAGTGTCTCTCCTAAGAACTTTATTTAGATTTCCAGTAAAGTAAACCCACTTAATCAATCATGAAATGCAAGGTAGTCATGTTTGCTTTAAACAGTGAATACCCTGAACAATGCTCTAAATGCACAAACACAGAGGCCAGACACATTAGGGATGACTCCTATAATCTCACAGAAGGTATCATATTGCACACCTGAAAAAGGGAGACAAATGATAAATCATACTCTCAAACAGACTTTCCTCAGCAAGGGCTTTATGGCAAGCAACTAAAACTTAAGAGAGCAACTCAATAGACCATGTGCCAGAAATGACTGATCAAATACCTGCCATTCTATCAGTGTACACCTGACAAGTAGATTGCAGACTTATGTCTCATACAAAAATGATTTATAATGGTCAATGTTCCAAACCTTTAAGCCATTGTATACATTTTTACTTTCTTGTTTTGGAATACTCTATTGTTTTCATCTGGGCAATTCACCAGGTAATGGATGAGATATTCTTATTCTTGATTAATAAATATAAACTGTATATATAATCTGAGATTATTACAATTTGCCTCAACCGCACGTTTTCTTCAAAAAAGGGAGCTTTAATTTCTAATTATAGTGATGACCCAACACCAGCAGCTGCACTCCTCTAAGTTGGGACAATGGTAGTTCCTAACTGAGGATGGACTAGCACAAGTGAGGACATAACAGCAAGTTCAGGTGAAAAAAAAGTGTGCGAAAGGCATACTTATTGAAACATCAACAAAAACTGAGTCAGTTTACAGTTTACATAAAAACAGTGTGAAATAGTGTCCAATAAACAATTACAATTCACAAAACCTATAGTAAAACAAGAGTCCCATCAATAGAACAGCAATCAGTTTTCTATTACTCCATCCATTAACAGAGCCCCGTCACATACCCCACTCTCTTTACAAATGAGGCATTCTAGTGACTCTAAGCTTGCTCTGTAACTCTGTCCTTGCACTCCCACATGTATGTGACTGATAGTTCCTCCTCCCCTAAGCATTGCATCTATCCTGTTCCCTGTCAGAATGTTTGTCATTTGTACCAAAACTTGGACCCTTGGACTCTCCTTCTGTCACCTCCTGTCAGTACCTGCAGAAAGATACCACAGTCTATAATTTCTCCCCAGCCCCAAGCTGCATCAGTGCAGGGCTGATCTTGCTAACTACGAGGACTCTGTGCTCAGGAAATGATCACACTCATGGTTCAGTTATTTTCTTTCAGTGTCTCCATCATTTCCCTTCTATGTCTGGCTACCCTTATTTCAGAATCTCTTTTAAATCTCCTCCACTACTCTGCCTTTTGTCAGCCTTTTATAACTGGCAGTGTAGGTGCTATGCTCCCTGACTCATGGAACTGCTAATTAGGGATAGTGACACAAATCACAAACCTGTAAGTGAATCATTAATTAATCCAATCCTGCGTAAGTGGTCCATGGCAGCATGATTTTTCTATGCACCTACACTACCTGCGCAAAGGATCACTGTTTCCAAACTGAAACAAGTATAAGTTGTACTTTGTCCTTTTGCCATGGACTTAAGGCACACTGTGCCATTATCATTAATCTGTCAAATATTCTCTACCACTAAATATACTGTAAATGCACCACTAATACTACTAAATATAAAACATTTATTTTAGGTAAGTTTTAAAACAGATTGTTGTCCTAAACGGTGGCCTTACTCACGCAAGACAATTGCAGTTTGAAATCTTTCCTTAGGCCTATCGATCTTATTACAATCTTAACTTACTCCCTCCCTGGACAATCTTTATGAAAACACAGTCATGGAAGTCATTAGTTTTTTTTTTAGTCTCAGACGCATCACATCATTGGAGAGCTGCTCTACTTGCAGCATGTCTGTTTTTATCGACAGTGTACTAGCACACCAACCCATTCTTCCTTCTACAATAAATGGGTCTTATCCTATCTTAGACCACAACACTCACTTTGTTTTATGCTCTTATTTATGCATTTAATTATGAGTGAAACACATTCAGAATTGTGTTATTGAGTCTTACAATGTGTGAATGTGCCCAGCAATGGGTTTCAATGGTTGTCTTCTATCTAGCAATGCTTCTGGGGATAGACTTCAGCTCCTACAATCCTGTAAATTGGACTTTCAGGAAACGGATGCATGGGCAGATTAATAGAAACATAATAAGTAAACCCAGCAGAGTGAACTTTTATCATAATTGTTGGCCTTTTACTACATGGTTAGAAAAACTTTAATACCAATATTGAATTGAGAAATTCCTTTTTTTATTACTTTGATTATAAACCTCTTCCATGTATCATCAAAAAAAGGTAAAAACCAATATAATGAAAAACACAGACCACTGATGTACATACTGTAAATCATTTTATAAGAAATGACTTTCAAAATTTAGTTTAACATTAGTCTCTTTAAATGGACTGACAACAAATCCTGGTTTGCTTATTAATGCTCTGGCAATGTCTGACCCTGAAATGGAATAAGTGTGGATGAGATGGACGTGATGAGTATGGGTGAGATGTGAAAATCAGTTTATCCTTTTTATCTTATGGACAGTCCATCTAATTTTAATGATTTTCTATAAAGGTAAAACTCTAAGTTGTGAAAAGGAGATTTTTTTTAACTCAAAAATGATGCATTCTATACTTGTAAATCATTTTGGAATAACAGTTTGTTAAATTCAGTTATAGGGTGGCAATTATCATACACTTTGATGCTTGTGCATTTGTTATATTTGTATATCAGCAGTGGAAACAAAGCATTAAACCAATCAAGATAAAGTCTTTTTAGTCCAAAACACGAGCCAGCTGATATACATGGATATGTTTAAAAAAAACATTTGTACATAACACCGCTTCAGAGTAACAGACATTTTTGATCTATGACCAATAAACAAAGAATGAAATGAACAAAAAATAGCTGTGACATTTCTACCTTTCCTTTGTCAAACTGACACTGGGAGAGCAATGAATGAAATAAAATCGGCAAGGCTTTACTGTAATGTCACTTCTGTGGTTAAGACACTGCAGCCTCATTCAACTTCTAAAACATTCATCTAAATGCTTTCCGATATTACTTCAGGTATGAAAATTGCCTAGAATTCTTCACTTGCATCTTGAAGCATAAACATATCAATCACCAGACACTCTTAGAATACTGCTACTGTACATGTCAACTTTTGACAAGTTTTCAATTTGCAGATTTAAACAATTAATCATCTTGCCACAATTAGATTTAACTGGTTTATTCTTTTCTCTGCAACAAAACACACCATTGAAGTTACAGCTATGAAAGGCATTTTTCAAAACAGAGTCCATACCTGAAAATAGAGCTGTGTGTAGTAATGATTATGTGCCATATATCCACAAACAGAGAAGGAAGCTATGGTTGCAGTGTTTTATGCACAAAGCAGCAGCCTATTGCTTGTCATTTAAAGTAGAGTCAATTTATTACAAACTGTCAGAGTTCTGAGCGTTTAAAAAATGACCACCAATGTTCTCTAATACTTTGTATATTATAGTGAACAGAGGTGAAAAGAGTACTGACCTGAAGTGGATTATCTTAGTATAGCAGAGCAAAAGAGGCACCAAAAGGAAACAAAACTGACTAATGCTAAAACACCATTATACCATAAAATACATGCCACTCATGAAAATTACAGAGTATAGTTAATATTGACCAGTTAATAATCTAAAAATACATATCTCATTTTAAAATTGTCCTCTAGGTAACATTCTTAATCTCATTTAAAGGTGCCTTCTACACTCTTGAAAATAATAGTTCTTTAAAAGTATTTTATGGTCCTTTACTGGATTGTATGGTTCTTCATAGAGCCATTGCTTGACCAAACGTTCTGGGATTTTTTTTACATAAACTTGGTTTTTTGTGCTTTGAAAAACATCCTAATATGTTTTAAAAAAACTTGAAATCTTCACTATATGGTAGGCTGTAGGACCCTGCCAGATTAACAAAAACCTGGACATAGCCTATGTTACTGGGTATATGCAGCAAAAGTCTTTTTAAAATTAGGACCCATTGGTATTTTACAAATTTGTTACCATCTATTCATGGTTATTTAATTTAAGGAGCCTGTTATGGAACTAAAGGAATAAAGGCTCTTTCTGGAACCTTCATGGGGATGGGTCTTTTGGGTACCAAAAATGGTTTCCCTATGTCATCACTTTGAATAACCACTCTGGCATTTCGATATTTAAGAGTGGGGACCACAAATTAAATTAGTAATTCAAAAGCAAAATGCAAGATCATAATGAATACCTATCCATCCACAATCAAGCACACAGAGCACTGTTTAGGCCTGTATACAATGTAAAATATTGGAAAGATGTTCAAAACTTACAGAGTAGTAAAAATGTAAACAATGATTGTATACTCTTCAAAATAAATGTGCTAGAGTGGTTCTTCAGAGTGATGCCATAGGGGAACCATTTTTAGGTGTGTTTGCATATAACGCATGAAGCACCTATTGTGATAGCCAAGTCTGTCTGTCTGACCTTCTGCCTGTCCATATGAAATGACGGTTTCGCCCAACGGTTTAATATGTGAATCAAAATTCAAGAACTGGTCAAAAATAACACATACATTACCAATTTTATGTTGAATATATGAAGAAAATGTTCCAAACCTAATCTTAAATAAGGATTTTTTTCTGGAGCAATAACCAGCATGCCAGTCTTAGCCTCATTTAGCTGAAGGCAATTATCAACCATCTAAAACTTTATGGCAGTCAAACATTCAGTTACAACAAACTATTTATTAAGATCATCAGGTTTAAAGCAAAAATAAAGCTAGACATCATCAACACAAAATGGTAATAAATATCATTGCCGAATCAATATATGGCCAGAGTGACCAACGGCTACTGTGTGCAGAAGCAATGAGAACAGGGGAAGGTGTTATTTGGGCACGGTCCAAAAATAACAGGCGGCTCTGATGGCAGCAGCCCATACCTGACAAGGTTCATAAGACAGTCTATGAATATGTAAATATGTGAGTGTTTATATTGACAAGGATCTATCACGAAGCCAGAGACATCTCCACGCTGCCGCACATTCCTGCCTGAGGGACATATGGTTCTCTCAATAAGTACCAGCTTACTCCCAGTCCTGCCTTTCCCTCCGTCATTTAACCTCCCCTCCCTTTTTCTGTTTTGTCTTCTGTTCTTTTTTCTTTCCCTTTGCACTTGTGCTTCCACTTTTAAAATGAGGATGTGGCACAGCAGTGTTGAGTAGCAGCAGCCGGCGCCAATTAGGGTTACAGACGATCCTACACCTGTGCACTTAGTGTATGGCCGTCCTCTCCCGCATCAGGTCCAGGAACTTCTCTCGACATGCTACCACGCCCCCTCCTACCAAGACGCAAGTGCGGAGATTATTTATTTAAAACGCCAATCAGCCTCAGACCTCAGTTTACTACAAGGGCCTTGAATACTCTTCAGAAGATAAAGGATTTACTTTAAGCGAAGCTCAATATCCATAAAGCTCTGTTGAGCACAAGAAAATTGAATGAAAAGGCAAAGCAATCCACTGCAAACAAAGTTCCAATACAGAATCCAAAGGGGAGGTCAAAAACAGGTTGAAAAATACAGAGATCATGAAAAGCAATAACAAGAGACATATTTAGATACAAGAAATACTCCACTCTCTAATGTGTTTGAAATGAGCTACCAGGAACTATGGAAGGTCCTCCAATAAATAGGGTGGAGGGCAGTCCCTGGTGGTGATTGGCAGTTGGCCTGGCTCTTTGGGGAACCACCTACAAAATATATGGGACATAATCAGATAAACACAAAAATAATATACATAATAAATAAAAGAAATATGAATACAAATAAATGATATATAAGACAAAACACACAACTTTGAACCCCAGAGATTGGGAGCTGCTTTGCCGCACCTGTTACCTGGAAATGGGAGAAATGCTGCCTGAAACATGACATTAAGAGTCTCATTTCATCAACAAAGTCAGTAATATCATTCATTCTAATGAATCCAGCATAGCAGAGTATGAAAAACTCTTTGAAAAGTTTTGATAAAGGAGAAACATTTTCTCTAATGACCCTGACCTTATCAAATAATATAATTTAGAAATAATTTACAATACATTCAAAACATATTTTTTCGTTTTAATATTTATTCATTTTAATAGATGCTGTGCAGAAACCAGTTTCATAATTGTGTAAAGTGATTTTTCTACTTTTCAAATCATTTGTTTTATAAATATTACGTACATGACTTTCTACCAAGGAAGCCGTTCATGTGATTTCTTCTTAACATCATGTCCTGGGGCTTCATTTATAAAACGTAGCATGGATTCAAATGTAAAAATATGCTTACCTTCAAAAAAACAAGAAAATGCATTCACCATAAAAAACATCAGATTTATAAAACCGTAAGCACATTTTTCTGCAATTTCCCATTCATAAATCACAATCACCTTTTAAATATACGTACATGAACACGGCTCAAAATACATTCATTAAACATGAAGCATGATAATTTACCTCATACATAAGAAATTGTGATGCAGAGGAACTCCCCCCTGATGCATGTGTAGAACGGCAAGATCACGCATGGCTATTTAGCATCTCTCCACTGCACTCAGGGGATCTAGGAAAAGAGTAAGGCACCATTTTTTGAGCAGGTAACCACTATCACCTGACACATGTAATGATGTAACTGCTGTTATAATGACTAGTACAGGCCAAATGAAGCATTGAGGGTTTAGCCAGTTACCTTACCAACAGGCCAGACACCATGTACAGGATCATCATGCCTATCAAAGATGGTTTGCCTCAAAATAAATGAATCACACGTTGACCCAGGCCACTGAGACATGCTGTTTGTCAATCACATCATGGATGACTTGTGCATTAATGGAATGTAAATGCTTATGGTTAACAAAACCAGTTTTATTCTCACTAGGTGGCTCTATTTCAGTGTGGGTGCAGTAAAGTGCTCTAATTATGTTTAGAGAAACGAACACTACTGCAAGTTGAATTTTTATGTTGCCAAAAACATGTTGTGTTTTTTGTATGTGTGCCCACACCATACAAAAAACTGGATGTAGTGGTTAATAGCTTCCAGCACAGCAGGAATGATGGAGTGCAGCTTATCTGAGATACTGTTGAAATGTCATTCAGTTCCACGAGAAGTTATAACAGAATTTTGATATAAACTGATGAAAAAAAACAAAAAGTTTCTTCAGTGCAAATGTGTAGCATTAGCTCTCTTAAAGGGTGATAAAATACAGTCTGTGCATCATATTCATTGTTTTTAAGACTTAATATGTTTGTCACATCAATGCACATTATAATAACAGCTCAGTGATGTGAGTTATTATGCATGTGAGTTGTCATTTAACCGGGTTGGCTGCATTTCCCTGCTTCATCAAGGTCAATCCCAGTTTCTCCAAAAAGTTGTATGGGTCAGAGTTGTCGAAAATATACACATGTGCTTCCGTAATGTTTTCTTTTATAAATCCCGATGTTTTCATGGGGGGTTGCATTGCACATTTTTTTATAAATGAGGCCCCAGGACAAGATGATAATAGAGCCTGATTCCTTCCCAGACAATAAAGGAATCCTTGGAAACAGTGAAAGGAAGTCATTATTGTCCAAAAATAATCAAATAGCCTTGTCCTAATCACTATACAGTTATCACCATCAGAGCATTAAGACAACACATAATGTTGTAGGTCCCATGGCCAACTACATTAACTATTTCAAATACAGAAGACATCTTCTCAACCATTAACTTTTCAACACATCAGTGTGAAATGTGGGTTGTCTCCATGCTTGTATTGCATCTTGAGAGCCCCTTCAACCCACCACCGCTGATACTATAACAAAGGGATGAGCCTAGAAAATGAAGACACTCACACAAAGCATGGGGTAGGTGCAACAGTGTACCACTACTTTTATTACTAAGAATTCTAAAAAATGTCCAAATAAATAGTTCAGTACAATTTGTCCAATAAATAAATAATCAAATGAAAACCAAGTGCATTTGTATAGGTTAAAAATCAAAAAAAAAAGAATCAATTAAAACAAGGTTAAAATCTCACAGGCAGGAGTCTGTCCTTAAAAATCAAGTCCCTTGTGCTTCCCTTTTAAAATGGACGTCTCTCCGGGTTGGGCCTTGCTGCCCAGAGAGACATCAAACCAACAGGCACAGAAAACCCTCTTCCACGGGTCCGGGTCCCTGCTGTCCTATGGCTTCCAGCAAGACTCCCCAATTGGAAATAGGCTTAGGTCCCTATTGTCCATGACTCCAGTAGGGTTCCCTATCTGAGCCTCGCCATCCCTATCTGAGTTGCACCATCTACATCACTCGGGCTCTCAACAGCCCAGCCAGAATGATTCACTTTAGCAGCCACATGCTCCCCTGAGGGCTCTCCTCATGTCTGTCTGCTTACTCACACCGGCACTCTCCCGCCTTCCTGCCTGGTTTTCCCTCTCCTTTTTTTAAACCTCCATTCTTCTTCTTTTAATTTTATTTTCTCCTTTCTGATTCTCCCTTCTATGTCTATTGCAGGCTCCTTATTCTATGCTCCCCAATTGGATATGGGTGCAAGGAGCTGTTCCCTTTGTGACATCATTGAAGTGTCTGACTGAGCCGCCCACCTCTGCACCCTGTATGTGGCATGGTCAGCCAGTTCCCCAATTAACCAGAGGGTGAAACACACTCACACACACAGGCATCCAATTGGAGCCTATATCTTCTCAAGGTGAAATTATTTATTTTTAATCGGACACTAATAAATGATCTGCTGTTCCACAATCAGTCACTGAAAATATGAAGATGACCAGCACAAGTATGGAGGAGACTGTAAGAGAACAGATTACATTTCCATGTCTGTTGATTTTGGCTGCTGTTTATAGGCACCCATTAAAGATACTGTACATCTCTTTACAAAGAAACTTGGGACCACTTACAGATTTTGTTGTAAGCAGCTTTCCTTTTGTTTGTGATCTAGATTTTCATCACCAGAATGAACAGTAGTGCTAAATTTCTTGTGCAATTCAAAATTATGTTCAGTTCTGCTTGTTAAATGTGTGCTTTCTAATTACTCAAATTGCATGTAAAATGCTTTGTTCCTGTAAATTGTCTTAGATAAAGGCATCTTCTAAACAAAGTCTGGACTCATACCAATTCAAAAATATAAATGCATAGTTTTAAAGACAACTGTTTGCTGTTTACTGCATTTATTTTAAAATAACTGGATTTGTGTGTTCACAAGAAGAGAAAATAAATGTATAGGTAACTCATTGCACGTGTACTCTCCAATCTTACTTTTTTATATTAAAATGCAAGTGTAGTGTGTGTATATACAGTACACATGTAGCAAAGCACTTCGAAATGTTCGTTTTCTTTGATTCTAAATCCATAATCTAGAGTAAATGTATGTTTCTTGATTGTAATATAATCTTGAAAAACTTGACAAGACTGTTACAAAAGAGATAAACAGATTAAGGTTAGCATAATGTAAGCAGAATGTAACCCTTCAAACAGCACCTCCAAGCTAATTCTTTGTAAAGTTTATTATTTTAAAGCAGCAAATGATAACACACTCCAAAGGAATTCCGTGTAACAATAAAAAACATATTTTGAGTTAGAGAAATTCTTACTAAAATCACTGTGATATTACTTTAAACAAGACAACATCTTCCTTATCTGCTACCTTTGACCTGAAATTCCTTCATAATTTTGCACTTGAATTTCCAATTTCACACAACAGATAGATTGTTGTCCACCCATCTATTAGTGAACCAGTTTATTCCACTCATAACAGCTTTTCAAAATAATGCAGAGGACTTCAAGTTTATTTTACATATGCAAAATTTTGTAACTGTTTCTGTTTTATATTACTAGTAAAACTAGTAAACACAAACAATTTTATGGCGGTAGCTTACATTTCTGTTTTTGAGAAATGACTTGTTGATTGGTCTACTACTGGGGTTCTTTGTGTTATTTATGTTCACATTGTGTTCTTATTGATAGGTAAACACTTGCACTGGGGAACGCTACTATCTCTTTATGGAATCAATTAATTGTTTTTTTTTAAATGAGTTTTGTGGTATTTTGATGCTATCAAACATAAAATTGTAGCTACCAGCTATGTAGTTGCACAATTGGAAAATGTCCACTAAATTTCAAAAGTAGCTGTGATGTTCTAGAAAAAAAAACAACCTAATTTCTCTTTTTAAAGAGGGATTTCCAAGTCCATCGATGACAAATTTGCTAGAATTGATATAGGTGACTATCTTGTTTGACTGGGAGGATAAATATTAAGAAATTATCTTCCAGCCCTTTGCATTTTGTGTACTCAAAACTATTATAGAGGCATTCATGATAATTAGAAGATCAATAGTCAAATTTAATTGGAGAGGTGGCATGTATAAGTATGGTACATGTTTTAATTGCAGTAGCCAAGAACAGAGGTGTTCCAATTTTCAAGATCATTTGCCTGACTTAGTAGTTACATTATTAAATGGAGGCATGGGAATTCATTGTAATAAATTCCTATTAACCCTGCCTGCTTCGTTGATTATAAATAACAAGACAGTAATGACAGAGGCATTTGTTGTCTTGGCAAGAGTTGAAAGTTTTATCACTGTTAGATTAGTTGCTGAGCTGAATCTCAAAGTCATTAGACAGCTTGGTAAAAATCAGATTATTTAGTATTAATATGGAGTACCTGTTTTATTGAACATTGTATGTTTCACCTTATATATTTTATATATATATTTTTGTGGCATTACATAAGGAGCAAGCCTCTTTTTTGGTAGTCAATTCAACCCATTGACTCTATAGTTCATGGTCTTCCTAGGTTAATGCAGCATACTTCCAGAATTAATTGAGTAATCAGTGTAGCTAATTAGTTTTATTGTGTTTAGCAACTGTTTGTTAAAGGCTCTCTCTCATGAATATGCAGACTATCATGGCATTTTCAATGAACAGAACTCACTTTTTTTAATATCACTGTCAGGTGTTGAGTAATTATACCATTTTGCTTTTTATTTTGTGTATCTTATTTCAGTGACACCACAAGCAGCATAATTTGTATTCCTGTGGCCACCTTTGCATATACAATATGTGATATCATGGGGTGTGCTCCTGTTGTTATTATCATCATCTTTAAAAGAGTGAGCCATGTTCTTAATAAGTTTCTATGTTTTGTCTATCAAAGAAATGGCTTTTCTGCTGCTTACTAAGCAATATATTTTGTTTATTTTTGCTTTTTATATCCTACCTGTCTTTTGATTCTGATTTGTCTTTTTGGCTTTGGTACCTTTCTTGATTTTTTGTTTTCTGACCTGTCAAGTCCCCCCCAACTGGGAAGGCCCACGGTACGGAGAGACACATTTTGGGACCCAGGACAGCATCCCATCTGACCCTTCCTCTCTCATACCCATGGTGAGGTTTGATGGACCGATAGATTTTACTAAACTCATTATTTAACAGGATCATAATTTGATAATACCTACAGTATCTCAGTTATTCATCAATGACCCTTTGAGGAAATTATGTTTATTTCTACATTGATACATTAATTTTTCCCATTGAATATTATTTTCATTGTCAGCATTTAAAAGAAAGGCTGCATAGGTTACAGAATAATAATTTAAAGAATTATATAATTTAAAGTATTTCCAATTTACAAGTCTTTTCTGTTTCTTCATATATGATTTGTAATAAAGGGCTAATTATGAATTTGTCAAAACTTTTAACAGTAATTACTTGTAAAATACCTACCTCTGTTCGGCAAGTTCAGAGACTGATTGATTTTAAACAGTCTATCAATTTCTCTCATGACACTAGCTAAAACATCTTCTTAAATTTTTAATTGGAGCCCTAAGGATGATCATGGGTTTAAAACATAAAAACATCAGTTTCATTAGCTCCCATATGTTCTTAAAAAGAATCTTGAATAGTATACACGAAAGGCAGGATGAGAGGTGGGAGGAGTGACCAGAAAGTCAAGAACAAACTGGAAATGGTGAAAATAAAGTAATGAAAATGGGCCAGGGTCTAATAACATGTAAAAAATAATGAAGCCAAAATAAACACACACAGCAGTGTCATAGCGTTGTCCAAAGACCTAAAAAAAACTACACTAAGAATAGAATCTTCTTGGATATGTGTTTTAACTTCCAATACCACTAAAGAGAAAAAGTATTTTTTTATGAAAGTATCCAATACATATATGACTAAAGAATAACAAGACTAAAGGATATCTTTTACAAGAACATGTTCATGGGTAAGCCACGGAAATTGAGGGAGTGTGGAACAGTTATCTACACAGCTTCTGTTTCCCTCTTTAGAAGAAACACTGTATGGTTGAGAACTGGCATCAGTACTTTTCCAGCTCTAACATTACAGCTTCTAGGCATGAACAGTGAAACCCCCCGTCATCTGGAAACGTCATCAATTGACCACCGGTCTTCGGAATGAGTAGATGAGGCTCTTAAAAGCAAAGACCATATTATATCTTACAGCTAATGGTGATACAATAACAACACTTAACCACAAATTGTTACAACTTTTTGGATTCTAAGATCTGGCATTTAAAAGGTGACCCATGATTGTAGCCCCAAACTTTACATATCGTGTGTCCTTCCCTTTACACTACATATAAAGGAGATGCCAGGTAAATCAACAATTCAGAGTCACTGAACTTGCGGAGGAGATAAACCTACATTGTAGTAGTGAATTGGTAGATCTTATCTAATCTAATTTTGACCTGGGGTTTTAGTGTAAGAGACTCCAGACTATGGTTGGACATAAGTGCAATGTAAAAGGTGCACATTGCAGATGTACATCAACTCCAGAGTTTGAGGTGTCCATATTTTTCAAGACTTTGCAGAGCTAGATAGTGATTGATAACTGTAATATGGTAGGCACAGAGAAGTAGTCCAAATGGGTCACCTCAAAACCACTCCTCCAAATGTATCGATAGTGCATTACTAATTAGGAGACATGAAATTCTTATTCAGTGTGTTGTCTTTCTGGTGCCAGGGTGGGAGACCTCCTTCGATGAACAGGCACATTACTGGCAAAACTAGTGGGTGAATCTGGGTTTTATTATATACATTAGAAGGAATGATGTAGATTAGGGCAGGCGGTCACTTCTACAAACCAAATATAGCTAGGTGGTAAATTGAGATGCAAATTGACAAGGTAGTTTTGAAAGAATGGTTATTCAAAACTAAAACTATTAAGTTTAATTTTTGTACAGCAAAGTAGTTGCTAAAAGACATTTGGAAAGAAATGCTGGGGAAAGTGACCTAAAAGCAGTTCTATCAGTACTATGGTAGAAAAAAAAAAATGGTCACGGTGGATGAGAGGCGTATTAAGAAAGGAAAGGTCAAACTAAAATAACCAGACAGGGAAACGGCAAATGTTCTCAATTTGAATCTTATGAAGTTTTCACATGTGGAGCAGTTATTACAGGTACTAAGGAGATAAACAGTGATTTGGAATTTTCAGAAACAGAAGTGCTGCTTTGATTGAAAATTTAAATTATAAAAATCACTGGGGCCAGATAAATTTACTGTATCTCAGAATGCTCAAGGAGGTGAGTGAGTACATATATAAACTACTGATGCATATCTTTCAGAAACCACTAAACACTGGAAAATTCATACAGACTGGGAGCTAGCACGTATTTGTCCATTTTATAAAAAAGCAAATGAATGGAAACAATTACTTAGGAAAAGATCAACCATCACATGGTAAGAACAGGTGTATCAGTGAAATGTCAACATAAGTCTAGATGGGGGAGATCAAGTGTTACTCGTAGAACTGTATGAAAAAGCAAGAAAGATGTATGATCAGAGAGGTGCATGTGATATTTATCTTGATTTTCAGAAAGGTGTTGATAAGATAATACTTGAAAGGTTTGCCTTAAACACAGAAAGCAAAGGGTTATAGTGTGAAGAGCTTTTTCAGAGTCAGGTGATGTTAAAAGTGGTGTCCCTAGATAATACAGCCTGTAATTACGCAGTTGCAGGATTACTACTCTTTTAATATATCTATATATAAATGATCTTGATAAGAATATAAATAACAAGCTAGTTAAGTTTGCAGATGTGTAAAAATAATTTACTTCACATAAATGTATCTCTGTAGCATTAAGGAAGCATACGTAAAATGAAAAATAAGGAACTGAAGCTCGCAGTTACTGAGCGTAGTAAGTTGTTGCTGAAGCAGAGAGTCGGTTTGAGTTAACTAAGCATATGTGTGAAGATGTGAATTGTCTCTGTAAAGAGGAATTAAGCATTCCATAAGACCAAAGAAAATAGGTGTTTAAGGAAGTGTTTAAGATTACATATACAGATATGTGAGCATTGCCACATACACATTTATAGCCATAGAAGGAGTGAAACATGGATTCAACATGTTTAGAAAACAGCAAAACTGGCTAGTAACCGATGCAAGAGCATTTTGCACCAAATCAAGTCAAATGTCTGATGTTTGTAGAAATGCTGTGTAACCACATGCTGCCTACAAAAATGCCTGCTGCATCTTGTTCAGGGAACATCACTTAAGCAGCTTGCTGTGAAAGGAGCGCTCCCTCTTCATGAAGTGAAATAAAGACACGTTATTAAGCTTCCTCCTGCCTGGTTTATTGACTAAAGACAAATTATTTTAAGCTAAATGTAATTTCTTCCCCACAGGTAATCTAGGATCAGCCAAATCATTACAGCTATACCTGAAAAGAATTTAGATTAGTAGGTTTGAAACTTCATTATCTTTAATTTTTGTAATGGTTCTTGTAGTAAGTGATATGTTGTAGATATTTACTTTTCTTTCCCATGCATTTCATGATACCAGAACAACTATTCCACAAAGAAAACAAAAAGGCTTAACAAGTAAGAGTTGATGGTAGACAGGAAAAGTATTGCACAGGGCAGGGCTCTGCAGGGCCGAAAATAAAGAAGAAAACTTTACGGTCAGCAATGACGCATGCCATCATGCCCGCTCAGGAGAAAAATTATATCCACTGGAAAATATGCACTTATATGTATAGTTTGATGAACAGTTGTGCTGAACATTGTAGCAGCAGTAAAATCGGATAGTAATAAACTAGCAACAGAGGGAAAAAATAAGAAAATATTGAGACATACTGTATGGAATGTTAGATATTTTATTACATTTGCCAGTTTATAACAGAAAAATAAATATCAAATGAACATGTATCAGCAGTATCATGTAAACATCCAATAGAGTATACCAGAATCGTTAAATTGATGATCAGCAATATTAAAAGTCAAAGAGAACTTTGACCTTTAATATTAAGTATTCCAAGAACAGAATTGTATTGCAGCTTTTAACAAGACATATCAGTGAACCTATCAGCGATTTAACAGGATTACATTATATATACAGCTTTACATGTTAATTGCACAGATGTGAATGTAATTTGCTACAGGACAAAAAATCCAGTATAACTACTGTCATTAACTAAAATATATATCCTTAAAATGATAAAAAAAAAAATTGTAGTTCCAATTTTATGTATTGATTTCCAGGTGTAACAATCCTTAGCATTCTGTGGCAGGGTTTCACCATCCAATTCCCTGTGAAGCATCGGAAGTCTACCCAACCACTATGCATGTTTAAGCACTGTTAGTACAACATGTCCTTGTTCCAATAGGAACTCGCTATGACTATTCACAACTGCCACATGTGTGCTGCTGGAGTAAATCTTTTAATAACCCTTTAGCATCATGAACTCAATGAGGTTGTTCTAATTGTGTTAAGTAAGCTAGCAATGTTTTAAGAGAGGCAGCTGTGCTCAGCTTGTCCTTGAAAGGATTGCATAAGACCAATATAACAATGCTTTTTTATACTGACTTTTATCTATCTCCTTTAAAAGATGTAGACACCTCTGTAATAAGTAGCCTCTGAGCTTGAGTCTTAGCCACAAGAATACATTCCATTATTCCTCTTTAGTTCATCCTCTTCTATCTTTTTAAGTAAATGTTCTTACCTATAATCAGTAGTGTAGTCCAGGGTATACGCAGGTATATGACGTATACCCACTTCTTATTAGGTTGTAACAGCGTATATCCACTTCTAAATCCCCCTGTTACGGGTATATGCTGCAGTGTAATACAGGGTATACACGGGTATATGCCACTTTTCAGTCCACACACTGTGTCAGTCTACATCCACACAGACACACTGATACGCATTTATATGCTGCAGACACATCAGTTTTTTTCTGCCATTGTTGTCTGTTTTGGTTACGTTTTGGGAGAACTAACGATTGGTTAGGGCAAATGGATTATGTCAATCAGAGGCAGAGTAGGGCGGGACATGCTGTTCCTTTGCTAAACCAGGAAAAATATCCTTTGCCGCCACCTTCCTGTCGGTCCATTGTTACATACCAAAATATGTCCTCACGTGAAAAGTTAATATAACCAAGTTAATAGTGAAAAATGAAGCGAACCATACAAACAAAAATTAGCTTTCAGAATAAACGACCTTGTGAAGCTACATTATTGCTACTATCTAGCCGAACAGGTAGCCACAGCCCAACGCCCACCGCCTCTCAGTCCCCAACCCCAGCCGAATGGGGTGCTGATGGTGGAGGCACTAAATCTCTGATCGACGTTGCAAATTCAATGGAAGAACACGTCAACCATGGTGAGTACTTTATAATAGCAACATTTGTAAATTATGTTAATACAGCGTTTCTACAGCATTAACTAGCAGCTTTTTTATTTAATTCTGTTTATTTTTTGTTGTTACAATTTGCTCATGCTGTGGCTAGTGTTAAGTTAGCTTCCCTGACTTTCATTAGCATCAAAGCTGCTAGCTGTGAACAAATTCCAGTTGGCTGCATTTTAAAATGCAGATATTTCAATCTGACTTTCACATCAGTGCTTATTTTTGAGTATAGACAGATTAACAGGTGTTGGGGAGAGTTTATAACATTATACTTAGACCATTTTCCCGGAGCACTAGCCGGTGTCCAAACGGCCCGGACATTAAAGCATTTCTAGCTAGCTACGCTGTTCTTCCTAAGAAATGCTGATTTTAAACTTGAAACTGTGTTAGTGTGTTGGTAACAAGGATGCATTGCCAAAGTATGAAAAATTACATTACTTGTTATTGCTCTCTGTTATCATAGTTAATGAATATTCAGAATGGTCAAATCAAAGTATTTTATTTTGAAAATCAGGTGTTTAAATTTTTTAAAAACAAATGTATCTCTGACTGAAAAGACGTTGGCTTCATGTTAAATGTATCTACTATTAATGAAATGGGCCTCTGTACCACCAGTAATTTTTGCATACTGCTACTGACAAATCATTTTAATTTTATAATTGTGTCACTCTCTGGCCTTCACTATCTATTGCAGATTAGATATTCTAAGACACTGTTTACAAAAGAATCTACTTTCCCCATGGACTAAGAAAATCTATGCATTATGCAGTTGAATCACTCTGTAGTCTATGAACCAGACAGATCTGCAAAATCTGCATCTCTGGTTTGTTGATCTCATAATGATCCTTGAAGTGAACGAAGTCAGGCAGCAGATGTAAATAGTACTGTCCCTTTCTAGTGGGAACTAAATATGTAAGACTGTCACTATTGGGGCACTTTTTTCTTTTGCTGTGTAGGCCACTAAAAAATTTGGGGGCTAAATTTTACAGTACACCCACTTCTCCAGACACCACTACACCACTGCCTATAATCTGCATGCTATCAGCTAACTGCTAAAGATGATTTTGTATATTCATATCTATAAAAGCTATGTTTGAACAAAGAATTGATAACAGATCAGTGATTACAGGACAAGAAAACAGGTCTTGCTTGGTGTGCTCCAGAGGCATCTTTGTTAATAAATTTTGTATATACTTGATGGAGTCTTGGAAGCCTTTATGTTCTATCATAGAAGTGGACTGGAGATCAAGAATTTTTCCTTTTCAGCACATGCATACAAGCACATACAGTGCATGAGGTCTCCCTGTCTACTACTTTGGTAGCTCTCAACCTTTACCTTGGCCCTTGTCTACATGTTCTAGCAATCACTCATGCTTTTCTACTCTATAGTGGCAGAATACCACTGGTATCCAGTGACATGTGAATGGCCGTATGATTCCACACCACACAGATGTCATTGTTTTTTGAAGTCATATAATCGCAAATAATGAAACATGTCTTCTTGCACATACACCCTTTTCTTAAGACAAGGGCACTTTAAAATATTTATTAAAATAAATAGTTTAAACTGTTTTTATCAGAGAAGTACTTAATATTTGTTTTGTATTTTATACTGTCTATTTTCCTTTTACTAAGCTTTATTAAAAATTCTGCAGGGACATCAACAACTGGAAGCTGGAGTTTTTAGAATGTTGTTACTACTGGCGTGTGATTTTCCCAGAATTAATTAAAACTGTTTATTTTAAATAAAACTTACGACCCATTTTCCTTTACAGACAGATTAGGTCAGTTACAGTGTGCTATCTTCTCAGGATGAACCCATAGTTATCTGATCTTAGTACGTGTTAATCGTAACAAGGCTAATTTTTCGGTATAGCACTGTTGCAGTGTACCTTAGAGCTGCAGCCTGCCAGTGGACCAGGACTAAGATGGACAACTACTGCAGTAGGCTTCTGGGTTTCAGAGAAGGGGAACAAAGTTGTCTACTAACTTTGACCATCTCATGAGCAAACCAAACTAATGAAAATATTATGGTGGATAATGTTTCAAAATTAATTCTGCACTCAATAGACAGCCTTGTAAAGACATTACAGAGCACTTATATGCCATTAAAAATATAGAAACCATATTTTATATTTGGTATAGCATGGTTCTGAATCAAATATATTTATCTCAATGACACAGAAAATGACAGGAAATCTTTATATTGCACAATATAAAAAACAGAAAAATACAGACCAACATACTGTACGTATACTGTATCACTGTAAATGGCACAGTTAATGAACACACTGATGAATTTTGGAACAATGGAACCAGCTTTGACCTCCACAGGCCCCAACTTCATGCATACTCAATGTTTCATGATGTGTAATTACCTTTCTGGGAGTGAAACCTGCTCTGCACCTAACACCAGTCCAGCTGGTAGCAAAAATGCACCTTTAAGTTACTACACTTAAGCATGAAAAAGAGAAGAGCAAGCATATGAACTTTAAGAGCATTTGAACAGATGACTCATCAGAGACTTGTACTCAAGAAACTTAACAGAAAAACCCTATTAAGAAAACTATTTTAGGTTCATTTTTGTTCTATTTTGATGTACAATTCTGGTTAGTGATTTGTTTCTGATGAAAAGATTTAACAAATCCCTGTGTAACAGAACTTAGATCTATCTCTAACTTTACCCTTAAACTCTTAAAAGAAAAGTTTGCTTTTTAGTGTTACTCTCATTTGATTTACCATTCTGTCCAATTCAAAGATAACAATGTTATCAAGTGGTAGTACTATCAGTTATTCTGAAAAATTCTGGACCTTGCTATTTATTGCTGTTTTTAATTGCATTTTTATTCATTGTTTTCTACTGTTTTTACCACCTTTATATTGTTCATTTTCTGATTACTTTCAGTATTCTGGTTTGTTTACTGTTATTCCAGGCAGACATCCATGTCTTAGCATGAGAGACAAAGTAAGCAAACCAAGGCTTTTTATATCTGACATTTAAGGGCACTTTTCAAAGGTGAAACATTCAAAAAAAACTTAGTTCATCACATTAAAAGCAGCAGAAATTTTGAAAGATTTCACTACATATTAAAACATGTTGCATAAAATTGATGACACAGATAGAGAGGACTATAAGCAGATACGCTTATTTGTTCTGGTTGCTTACATGGTGGAGTCACATATCCTTCACAAGATTAGGAACAGACATTCTAGATTTAGTTTCACAGTGACAGAAGGACATTTAAACTGCAATAATTAAATATGTTTCTTTCTTGAGGAAACATCCATCCATTATCCAACCCGCTATATCCTAACTACAGGGTCATGGGGGTCTGGTGGAGCCAATCCCAGCCAACACAGGGCACAGGGCAGGAAACAAACCCTGGGCAGGGCGCCAGCCCACCGCAGAGCACACACACACACACCAAGGACAATTTAGGATCGCCAATGCACCTAATCTGCATGTCTTTGGACTGTGGGAGGAAACCGGAGCACCTGGAGGAAACCCACGCAGACACGGGGAGAATATGCAAACTCCACACAGGGAGGACCTGGGAAGCAAACCCGGGTCTCCTAACTGTGAGGCAGCAGCACTACCCACTGCATATTGTGCCACCCTTCTTGAGGAAATACTATAACAAAACATGTCCCTTTGTAAAAACACATATGCATTAGAAGCACAAAGAACATAAACAAAGAAACTGGCTGTGAATTGTGTAGTTTAGATTCAGAGGCTGAAATCTGTTTAGAAAACTTCAGACTGCCCTTTACTTGGCCTCAGTGCTACTCAAGACTCATGTTTGCTCCCATCTTATTACGTAGACCAATGTATCTGAAACAGGTTTAAGAACAGTCCTGTCAAACATCTCCCACAATGATGAGCATGCTTGTATATATGGTATCTCATCCAAAAGCTGCTGCCAAAAGATTGTGAAGTACATTAAACTTTAATAAGAAAGTTACTAGGAGGGAGGAATGATACTCAAAGTAACATGAGTAGGAAAAATATTGAGAGCTTGTAAAATAAAATGCAGTAAGCAACAGAAAATGAAGGACATAGTTATAAAGGACTTGATTGATTTACAGTTTAAGCACAACCAGCTAATAAATCTTTCAATACCAACCAGATATTACATGTTCCTGGCTCTTAATAAAACACAGTGTGGAATGAGATTAATAAATATTTTAGATAAATCACTTGTCAACATTCTCTTGTTTTCTTTTCTTTATTATTTTTTCCATCACCTTAACAGTATTAAATGGGAATTGTCTGGTTGAGGCTCCTAACCCTTTATTGACTGGAGGGTGGGATTGTTTTCTCAAGATGATATAATCCAGTGATAGATCTTTTCCACTAACTGAAACTATTTTGTCATCAGAGGCACAAAAGGAAAAATGGGTGTGCAGTTACATAGTTTTTGAACCAGAGAAGCAGTAAATGACACCTTGGCAAATATAACATATTCCATCCATTTGTTTCTCTTCTACACCCACTTAATTGGAATATAGAATTAAGAAAGTTTGGTTGCCAGTTTATCCACTGAAATTGAACAGGTTTAGTGTGTCTAATGAACCTAGCATGCACATCTTGGATAGATATTCTTCTTGCTAGCTCAAATGAAAAACAGAAAAAGGATACTAACACTAGGGAAATCAAAGGTTAGTGAAGTAGCTCTGAACTGTCCTGCAGGCTGAGTATAAGATCATAGTTTAAGTAGTTCTGATTAAGAGCAGCATTAATTAAATGTATAAGAAACTGCAAAGAATCTTTTAAAGTAGTTCCCTGCTGAGTGAATTTGATTTTTTTTTTAATTTCAAGCATACAGTACCTATTGTTCACATAGCACCATAGAAGATTAGGTAGTAGTGTAAAACAAATATCATGTTGTGGAAGAAACATAAGCCACTCATTTTTTTAACAAAATATATGGTCTTTATTAACATCTCTGCAATTCAAACGCTAAGGCTTAAATGCCCCGTTATGGAACATTCACCTTTTTCAGAGGTAAAAAGGTCCACCCATATCCATATTCATCCCCCACTTACATCCTACATGCCTGTAGGTCTTTTCCCAGCATATGAAAAAAAACAAATTAGGATACAGATTTCACTATTATGTGTAGATTTGGTCATTTTTGATTAGTTCTCAGATGTTTACAGAGACAGATCCTGTTTCAAATCTATACTAATAAATGGCAAAGCCCTCACTGACTCACTCACTCACTCACTCACTCACTCACTGACTGACTCATCACTAATTCTCCAACTTCCCGTGTAGGTAGAAGGCTGAAATTTGGCAGGCTTATTCCTTACAGCTTCCTTACAAAAGTTGGGCAGGTTTCATTTCGAAATTCTTCGCGTAATGGTCATAACTGGAAGCTGTTTTTCTCCATTTACTGTAATGGAGATGAGCTTGAAACCCGTGGGGGCGGAGTTTCGTGTGACATCATCACGCCTCCCACGTAATCACGCAGTACGTAGAAAACCAGGAAGAGGCCCAAAAAGCGCTGAAGAAAACATGCATTATATAATTGAGAAGGCAGCGAAACAATAAGAAGCGAGCGAGTGACATATACAACCATATTCATGAGTTCTGCTACTTCGGAAACAAAGCACGATGTAAACCTAAACTTTAAATTAAGTTCATAGACAGGCTGCTGCTGGCGTTTGTAATTTAGTGCCTGCCCATATAAGGCCGTCCGTCAGCGGCAATCCAATAGCAAACTGCCACGGGTAAATATTCACGGGTGAAGGACTGTGCTTATACAGAGGAAGATGAGATGGTCAGGGTGGTGTTTGGCACAAACTCAGCGAAACTGCGAGAGAAAGTTTTAAGTGCCGGGACTTCGGTAACATTAGATACAGCCATGGACATAGCACGACATGGCACCAGCACAGCTGGGAAACTTCGATGCATGTACACCGAGCGGCTCACGTGAACTGACGCAGTGCACAGACAAAAAGCAACAGTTCCAAAGAGCGCTGAACAAAAACCGAATTACACAATTGAAAAGGCAGCAAAAAATATGAAGCGTCTGATACATACAAGCATATTCATAAATGCAGCTACTGTGGAAACAAAGCACACGGTGGAAAAAGTCAATGTCCCGCTAAAGGAAGACAGTGTAAAAAAAAAACCCGTGCATGCAGTGTGTCAGGTCTCAGATAAAGAAGAAGACGAGCTGTTTATTGATGCAGTAAGAAACGAATCGATGAATGAAACCTGTCATCTTTACAACGATTGACAAACACGGAATGTAACTTGAACACAACACATCCTACAAATACGAACCTGATTGAAAGAAATAATGATAATCAAATCCTTGATGACAGCAACACTCAGTAAAACTCACAAAACAATTACTGTATATTGACAGTCATGTTACGTTATTTTTAAAATGTTCCATTTTCTTTTTCATAGCTTCTTTAACACACTACGTCTCCGCTGCGATACGCGGGTATATATATATGTATATATATACCCCGATCTACATACTCGAATAATGGATACTTTATTCGCCATCAATGATTGTTTTGGTAAAGCCATACTCAGTGTATTCATTAGATGAACGGTAAAAAAGTAAGAGCGAGGGGAGGATGACTTATTGAGGCACACAGGCAAAACCACAATAGCACGCGGCTCGATGTACGAAAAAATATATCTTTTCAAGTTCTATTTAGTCCATATGTGTCAAACTCAAGGCCCACAGGCCACATCCAGCCCGGCGTGTAATTATATCCGACCCACGAGATCATTTTATATACTGTATTATTGTTATTAATGGCCCGGGGATATGAAGCGCTGGTAACACAATAAACTACAGATCCCATAATGCAGCGCTTCAGCTGCCTTGCCGAACACTTACCGCGTTAATCAAGTCTAGCTTATGATGCTGCAAGTTATTGTGAAGCTAGCCCACACGATGCCGAAGAGAAAAGGTGATTCTGAACATAGAGCCTTTAAAAACCGATGGGAGGCTTTGTATATGTTTACTGACATTGCCGGTAAACCCGTGTGTCTCATTTCTGGAGCAAATGTGGGTGTAATTACAGAATTTAATCTAAAACGGCACTATGAGACAAAACATCAGGATAACCTGAAAGACCTGAATGCAATGCACAAGATACAGAAAGCAGAAGAGTTAAAGAAGAATCTGACACTTCAGCAGACGTTTTTACCCGTGCAAAATCACAAAGTGATTTCAAGTGAAGCTACTTTTATGGGAGACACAAATGCACCAGTGCAACTTGCCCCACTTTCCCTGTTGCCAAGTAATGTTGAACCAAGTCGACACTACGGTGTTCCCAAATACACACTTTGTTCATAAACTGAGCGCACTGAGTTCGCACGGCGCTTTGGTGACTTTGAAGAACAAAAAAAGAATTTTGTGTTGTTTCGCAACCCATTTGCTGTCGATGTGGAAACTGCTCCTGTGCAGATTCAGATGGAGGTGATTGAGCTGCAGTGTAATGGCACACTGAAGGCAAAGTACGATACTGCACGGCCCGCACAGTTTATTCACTCCATTCCTGCACAAATGCTCCAGCTCCGTCTACATGCGGCTCGAACCTTGTGCATGTTTGGTAGCACATATCTGTGTGAGAAGCTCTTCTCAGTCATGAAGACTAACAAAACAGCAAACAGGAGTCGCCTCACTGATGAGCACCTGCAGTCCATCCTAAGAATCTCCACAACACAGAACCTCACACCAAACATAAACGAATTTGTTGCCAAAAAAAGATGCCAGGCTTCCAAATCTGATAAAATGACATAAGAGCAAAGACAACTGAATGATTTGATTTGTTATTGCTGAAAAGAACAAATTTTATTTATGTTTCCAGGTTTTGTTATGCACCATGTTCATATTTGAATTTTGACAGGATATATTTTTATGGAGAGCAAAATCTTTTGGGATATTTAAAATTTAAGTTTATTTTTTATATAAAATGACATAAGAGTAAAGAAATTTGAATGTTTGTTCTTTTAACATTTACTTTATTTCTAACTTGTATAATTTAGACAGGATATATTTTTATGGAGAGCAAAATATTATAAGTTATTTAAGGCTTCAGTTGATTTATTCCGGAATAATATTCTGTCGACTAAATAAAAATTCCTTCTATTTAAAATTTAAATAGAACTTCAACATATACGATAGTTGTGTGTGTGTGTGTGTGTATGTATATATGTAGATATGTACAGTATGTATATATATGTTTATATATGTGTGTGTGTATGTATATATATATGTATTTGTGTGTATATATGTGTGTGTATGTATATGTATGTGTGTATATGTAGATATATATATATATGTATATATATGTGGATGTATGTGTATATATGTATGTATATATGTGTGTGTATATATATATATGTATATGTGTATATGTATTGATATATATATATATATATATATATATGACAGCAACACTCATCACTCATAACAGTGACAAAACAATTACATTGACAATCATGTTACGTTATTTTCAAAATGTTTCCTTTTCTTTTTCATTGCTTCTTTAACACACTACTTCTCCGCTGCGAAGCGCAGGTATTTTGCTATATATATATATATATATATGTATGTGTGTATATGTATATATATATAACTGTGTATATATATATGTGTATATATGTATATACTGTATATATATGTCTATATTTGTATATGTGTATATGTATATATGTATGTATATATATATATGATGTGTATATATATGTTTATATATGTGTTTGTGACAAAACAATTACATTGTCAATCATGTTACGTTATTATTAAAATGTTTCCTTTTCTTTTTACTTCTCCGCTGCCAAGCGCGGGTATTTTGATATATATATATATATATATATATATATATATAGATATGACAACAACACTCATATCAATGACAAAACAATTACATTAACAATCAAGTTACGTTATTTTTTAAATTTTTCCTTTTCTTTTTCATAACTTCTTTAACACAGTACTTCTCCGCTGCGAAGCGCGGTTATTCTGCTAGTCCATAATATAATCACATGTTTTGAACCAATGTCCTGATTGTTGTTCTTGAGACAATGGATGAAATAACAAAAACATGAAACAAATTAGAGTATAATAATCTTATTAACTGGTTACCTAAATAAGAACTATTTATCCTACTCTGGAAAAGGTGTTAGCTTATCTATATACTCTAGGGGGCTTCGCTCACCAACCACCCTGCCTGCGATACGCGCCAGCATCTTCACAACTCTGCTGCTCATGTATGTGGATTTCACTTTCACCAAACCACAAAACTTTAAATTCTTGTGGATAGGCCTCTTCATTGGGAAGAAACACTACTTTTCCCTGATGGCAACATGAATTAGACGATCTACAAGTCTCCAATTTAAAGTTTAAAACCAAACAATATCTACATACTTCTGTCATATCACCTATGTTCATATATTCAATCTCATTTCGCTTTTACCTTTTCGTCAATATCGCATTGAATTTTGATTCCGTGTTTGGAATTGCATCGTGACAACGCAACATATAACTGCTCGTGAGTGAATATCGTTTCTTTCTTGCTGCACAAACTATGTCTAACAATAGCATTCACACAAATGTGAAATTATTGAACTGTGTGCATGGTTGTAAAAGTTTTAGATGTGGGCAGAACTTTTCCAAATCTCTTTGCATAATGTCTTGTATTCTCGGGGCTTGAAATTTTCACCAAACAACAAATCTTTTAATTCTCGTGGATATGCCTCTTCATTGGGAAGAAACACTACTTTTCCCTGATGGCAACACAAATTAGATGATCTACAAGTCTCTGACTTAAAGTTTAAATCCGAACAATATATTCAATCTTTTTTCGCTGTTCTGTTATTTCACCGAGTAATAATTTCCATTTGTTTGCGCTAATGCGATCTTTACTATCATTTTTTTGAGACTTTGAATTTTCGAACTTCCATTATCTCTAACCTGCTCTGCATATGTATCGCGCCAATGTTTTTGAATTCTTTACGATGTTCTACTTTGTCATCTACTCTTTGTATTTTATTATTAATTGCATCTAACATTAAAACATGTAATTATAAATGTAATACATAAATCATGAAGTAAATACACAATCAGCAAATTAATTTAGAATCAACACAAAGGAATTAAAAAAAATAATGGCAAAGTTTAAACGGAAACAATGACCTTAAACCTGAACTTTTAACTAAATACTACTTAACCAAGTACAACCTGAATTTGAATGCCTTCCTAAAAGGCAAATTGAAAAGAAGAAAACGAGGCCAATGTATTAATTATCAAATTGGATAGAAACGCCTATTGACTTTGCACTGCTAAAAACTATTTTAATTGAAAGAACACGCTTTCATAAATGGCCATACATTACAATTTGTGTTAAAACTGAAAATACTTTCCTCAATTGTTCATAACCATCAATGACTTATTCATTATATCTATACAAGTGTTTTACAACTGGTGCACCATTGAAATAATAGTGTAGTGCCCCTGGGTTCAGACCTGAGAGAGACTCCTCAGGTGGTCAATGCTTATCAGAGGAGGATGGGACTACCCAGAGAAGCTGATATAAAATCAGCTCTGTGATCACTGTTTTGCAGACACAACGCTTAGAGAGCACTGTAGCAGCCAGGAGACGTGTTGGGGGTCCATCTGCTTGGGTACGTGTTAGCCAGCGGCTCTTGCAGAGCCGAGGGACAGTGAGCATATGAGTTGCCTTTGACCCAGAGCCAGTGGAAAAGGGCAGACAGAAGACTGTCTGAATGAATGGGCAAAGGGACGAAGCAGCTGGGAGATGCATCCACAGTGTTCACTAAGTGCGGTGTCTGCGAAACAGCAATCTCCAAACTGTTTTTTTGCCATCCAGCTTCCAGCCCCTTCGCACAGTTTGTCATGTTTAAAAGATTTAATGCTTTTTGGTTGATAGAATCGTGGTGTGCCTCAGGATTTTTTGGGTTGCAAGGAGTGTGCCACCACTGAAAAAAGGTGGGAAAACACTACTCTACACCTTTGGTACTAGATAAAGAGGATAACTTCTTTAGTACTTGTGTGATATTACATTGATTCAATCTTCTTGCAGAAACATGAAATTAAAAAAAAAAGAGAACATAATTTTTACCTTTGGAACTTTTCTCTAGCATTGCACCAAGACTGTCATAAAATCCTCTTCTCCACCCCATTTCCTCCCAATTCCCTACACCTATATCAGTATTTATAAATCAAGAAAATGAACACCAGTGCTATGTATTGACATGGGGTGTATCGATGTGAATTTTTTAATATGAAATGTTAAACCTTTAAATGAAAAGTTTTTTTCAGAAATTTTTAAAGGTGCTGTATGTGTATGTAATTCTTTAGCTATACACAACATCTTTGTATTATTGTTTCATAATGTAAAAAAAAAAAAAAAAAAAACATTAAAAATGCCTGCGGTGGGCTGGCGCCCTGCCCGGGGTTTGTTTCCTGCCTTGTGCCCTGTGTTGGTTGGGATTGGCTCCAGCGGACCCCTGTGACCCTGTAGTTGGGATATAGCGGGTTGGATAAGGGATGTATGGATGGATGAAAATGCCTCCCTGACCAAAGCACTGCCACAGGCATTTGCCTTGTTGCCTGCCCATGATGTAACAATATTTTTCAAGTCATTAAACAGGCCACATTAATTACAAAAACCACACGTTAACTTTCCCAGGCCTAATATATATATAGAACCACAGGAGGTTGTAGAGACAGGAACTTTATTCAAACACTGCAAACAAGCATATGCCTCTTTTTTTTAAAGATTTAAACGGACTCCTTGACAAGACGGAGATGACAGTTCCGTCTCACAATTTAAAAGAATGCAAACATATCTTCCTCTTCAAAGGAGTGTGCATCAGGAGCAGGGAAGGTCTGAGAGAGAGAGAGAGAGAGAGAGAAAAGCAAAACAATCAAATCAAAATCTGACAGGTGCTGTTTGGACTTTTAAGTCTGCAAAGTACCGCGCTAATCGCGTGATAGATCACCCACAAGTAAGCTCAGCAAGCAAGGGAGCAATGTGAAGGTAGTCTTTCATCGTCTTTTTTTTTAACCTGTAGGGGTGCGATCAGCCCCCCAGCTCACACCCCCTCCCTCAACATTTTCGTGAATCAAGCAACATTCCAAACCAGGCTTAAACAAGCGTGACAGGACATCAGCATTAACAAAACTGTAAGGCTGCAAACCAAAAAACCATCACATGAGACAAGAGTTTGTTTCCTTCTGATGGTATAACCACTGAAGTGGAGCGTGATCTGTCACTAATGTGAAATTTCAACCCCATAAATAATAACAAAGCGCTTCCACAGCCCATTTTATTGCCAAGCATTCTTTTTCAATGGTCGAATAATTACGCTCCCTTGGAAGCAATTTCCTACTCAAAAATGTGATAGGGTGCTCTTCCCCATCAAAAACCTGAGACAGAACAGCGCCTACACCAAATGCACTTGCGTCCGTCTGTAGAACAAAATCCTTGAAGAAGTCAGGATTCCGCAGAACTGGATAAGAAGACAAAGCAGTTTTCAAATCACAAAAGGCACGTTTACAAACATCTGTCTGTACAACAGGGAGGTTTTGCCTGCCTCTAGTAAGATCTGAAAGAGGAGCAGCTCTATTTGCAAAATCAGGGATTAATCTTCAGTAATAACCTGCAAGCCCCAGAAAGGCACATACTTGTTTCTGCGTTTCTGGATGTGGATAAGCAAGCATCTCTTCCACTTTTCTGAATTGAAGTTGGAGTAAACCCCTGCCCATGGAGTAGCCCAGATAATGAGTCTCAGACATACCCAATTTACACTTCTTGGGGTTAGCTGTCAAACCAGCCTGTCTTAAGCTTTCAAGGACAGCCTGGACACGTTCTAAATGTGTTTGCCAATCACTACTGAAAATCACAACATCATCGAGATACGCCCTGGAATATTTGGAATGAGGATGCAAGATCTGGTCCATCATAAGCTGGAAAGTTAGAGGCGCGCCATGAAGACCAAATGGGAGTCTAGTAAATTCATGAAGTCCGTCAGAAATCGCAAATGCTGTTTTTTCGCAACTGTCAGCCTCAAGAGGCACCTGCCAGTATTCTTTCGTAAGATCCAGTGTAGAAATATAGGATGCCTGACGCAGTTTTTCCAACAGTTCGTCAACACGGGGCATTTTAAGCATCAAATTTTGAGACTTTGTTCAAGCGCCTGAAATCAATACAGAAGCGAACCGAGCCATCTTGCTTTGGGACTAATATGACCAGACTGCACCAGTCACTTTTACTTTCGCAAATTACACCCAATGCCAGCATCTGTTTGACTTCCTAGCACACAATATTCCGTTGTGCTTCCGGAATCCGATATGGGCGCATCTGCACCCTAATACCGGGTTCAGTAGTGATTTTATGTTCTGCAAGATTAGTCACACCTGGCAAGTCTGAAAAAACATCGGTGTTCTGTTCAATCAAAGATAACAACTCTGTCTTTTGCGAGTCAGTCAAATCGTCACCAATGGCAACATCGATCTGAGAAACAGCAGCCAAAGAAGTGTACTCCCCCTGCGGGTCATACCATTCCTTCAAGCGATTAACATGTAAAATCTGAAATGGTTTGCGCCGGTCCGGTATTCTAACCTTGTAATTTACTGGCCCCATACGTTCCTCAATAATGGCTGGGCGCTGCCATTTCGCTAGGAATTTGTGCGGATTCGTTGGAATCAGTACCAGAACACGATCACCAGGTTTAAATTCACTGAGCTTACAGCGTCTATCATAAAGACATTTCTGAGTTTCCTGCTCACGTCGCTGATGCTCCACAGCAATAGAAGAAAGTTTAGAAATTCTTTCTTGCAACGAAATTACCCGATCTGCAAAGCTCGGCCCGTGAGCTGTTGTCCTAAAACCTGTCCATTCCTCTCGTACAACATCTAAGATGCCTCACAGATGCCTGCCAAACAACAACTCGAATAGACTCAAGCCAGTGGAGGCCTGCGGTGATTTCCATACCGCAAATTTAATAAGAGGCAGGACAGAGTCCCAAGACGTCGGATCATCATGAGCAACTCGCCTGATCATCTGTTTTAAAGTTTTGTTAAATTGTTCAGTCAAGCCATTTGTCTGTGGATGGTAAACAGTGGTACTCAATTTCTTAATAGCAAAGCTGTCACACAATTGTTTCATCATGCGAGAAGTAAAAGGTGTGCCCTGATCAGTTAAAATTTCCCTACGGATGCCAATACGAGTGAAAATCTCACATATTGTAAAACTTTGGCTACAGTGGAGGAAATGGCTTTTTTCAAAGCAGCCATTTCTGGATATCGCGTTGCATAGTCAACCAAAACAAGCATACATTGATACCCATTTTTAGTCTAAGGTAGATAGCCTACTATATCCAATCCCACCCGTTTGAAAGGGACTTCCAAAATAGGCATAGTAGAGAGGGGAGCCCGAGGGGGTTTATAAGCAGAGACGATTTGACAATCAGGACAAGAAGTACAGAATCACTCCACATCTTTCCCCATATTCAGCCAATAAAATCGTCTTGATAAACGTTCTCTAGTCTTATCAGTCCCCAGGTGCCCACCCAAGATGTAAGAGTGAGCTAATTGCAAAAGAATGTCCCTATGTACTTCAGGTACAACTAACTGTTCATTAAATTCCCCAACTAAATGATCTGATATCACTCTAAAAAGGCAGCCGTCTTTCTCAAGTAAGTGTGGGGTTTTTAAGCCCCTGGATGCACGCTCATGGTAATAAGAGTCATTAGCAGAGCGAGTCTGTTTAAATGCATATTTTAATGAGCTATCAGCATGCTGCAAGTGCCAAAAATCATCCTGCTTGCCAGTGCTCGGTTCTTGTTCGGAGGAATTTGCAAGTTGCGAAGTTATAGATGGGCCAGCCAGCCGCTCTGGGAAATTGGGGGGGATGTCACCCTCGGTCTCACTGGAGAGATCGGGTTCAATATCTAGTCAGTGCTTGAGTATTATCCCAACAGCCACTTCGGGTTCAATATTTAAACGGGGCTCAATATCTTCCCCAACAGCCAGTTCGTCCTCTTCCCCTCCACTAAGCTTGACACTGGGCTCACTGACTGGTGTCCAACATTCGGGCATGAGTTTAGGAAAAAGGGCATTCCTCCTGCCGATCAGTAAGGGCCAGGGGCAGGAGTCCGAAATGGCAGACCAAACTTTAAAATGTCGACCCTTATATGTTAAAGGAAGAAGCAATGTCTGATAGTCTTTAACATCTCCATGTACACAACATATATTTACAGTTTCAGTATTGCACAGATACCTGTTGTCCAGACAGTCCCGTCTGACAATACAAAGGTCACTTCCTGAGTCCAATAATGCTGAGATCTCGCGGCCCTCCCAACTTACTGAGACCATTAAGCCATCCTTTTTACCTGAAGAATAAGGAACACAGGAGCAACAAACCTCGGCGAGACCCATTTCAATCAATTGAGCAGGAGACAGGCAACATTCGCTTGCCAAGTGGCCAGGTTGATCACACTGGAAGCATCTTCGTTCAGCTCCACTGCTGAAATACCTACAGCAATGTCTATGGCCTCCTGCTTCCCCAGACATGGGTGCCATGTTAACAGCTAGATCCCCTGGAGGTCTTCCCGAAGAAGCCCGATTGACAGGGCTAACAGCACGTTGAATCTCTAATCTCCGTTCAAAGTGACGAGCATTTCCTGGGTGATCTCTCAGAGGCTGGGGAACAGCATAAGGACCTGCAAATCCACCGCTTTTTCTCCAAGCGGTTTGTGAACCCTCCAAACGTTTGGCCATAATCGTCAATGATTCAATATCATGACAAAGGAATTCATCTCGGAGAACTGCAGGGATCCCAGCCATCAGTATATTCATGACAACCTTTTCCACAATGCGCTCCATCTCACTTCACTCAAACCAGCAGTGAACTGGAATCACAATGAATCAAATCTTGAATTTGCGCACGAATGGGACCATCCATGTTCAGTTTCCAATCATGAAGCGCAAAACCTTTAGACAAAAAGCTCATAGTTTTTCGTAAAACAACTTGCCACTTCAAGAAATCATAATCGCCGAGTTTATCGTGGGGCACATTCTATAAACAAATGAAGGCATCCCCAGACAAAAACAGGGTGACGATGAGGGTTGGCATATGTTCAAAAGCTAAAAGAAACATCTCTGGGTCATCGGAAGGACCCATCTTCATCAGCATATCCTTGGAATTAGTATCAGGAGCAGGAGCAGGAACCGGATCATCCTCTAGGTCGGGAGGAAGCAGGACATTTTGAGCTATCTGAATCAACCGCCCTGCATTCATCCGTGCGTTCATCTGTGCAACCACTCCTGGTACCACTTGTCACGCTTGGGTCACAGATTTGCACAGAAACACAGGAGGTTGTAGAGACAGGAACTTTATTCAAACACTGCAAACAAACATATGCCTCTTTTTTTTTAAAGATTTAAATGGACTCCTTGACAAGACGGAGATGACAGTTCTGTCTCACAATTTAAAAGAATGCAAACATATCTTTCTCTTCAAAGGAGTGTGAGGCAGGAGCAGGGAAGGTCTGAGAGAGAGAGAATGAGAAAAACAAAACAATCAAATCAAAATCTGACAGGTGCTGTTTGGACTTTTAAGTCTGCGAAGTACAGCACGATAGATCACCCGCAAGTAAGCTGTGAAGTTAGTCTTTCAGCATCTTTTTTTTAACCTGTAGGGGTGCGATCAGCCTCCCAGCTCACAATATATATATATATATAGTAATAAAGACAAATGCAAAACGTCAAGGTTTGGGGTTTTTAGCCCCATATATTATACCAAAAAAGTACGGTCAAACTTTTCCAAAGAAAACATCAGACATGAATGGGTGGACAGACAATTTAAAGCGGCGGACCGGAAATTATGGACGTGGAATGCTTTGAAGGCACTGTGGTGGATGAGTACTGGACGTCATCAATGGGGGACCAGAGGAGAGAAAGGAACCCTGAAGTGTTGGTGTTCTGTTTGTCTGGGACGGATTATGGCGGCGGCACTTTGTCCTTTCTATGGGAAGAGAGAGAGAGAGGTTAGTACCCCGCCTTTGTCCCCTGGCATGACTTGTCGCGATGCGTGTCGGGTCCTTAAGCTGCTCCCCATGCGCTTGTGTGTGACATGACTACCCCTTCAGCCCAGACCCATTGGGTCGGGCAGCCCGAACCAAGAGGTCATGAACCCAAGAGAGAGCATCAGCGTTGGCTTGGAGGTTACCCTGGTGATAAGTGACAGTGAACTTGTAGGACTGCAAGTCCAAAAACCACCTAGTGACCCAAGGATTTGACTCTTTGTGAAGAGCCTTCCACTGGAGAGTGGCATGGTCCGTCACTAGGGTGAACTCTCGACACAATAGGTAGTACCGCAGGTACGTTACCGCCCACTTGATGGCCAGGGCTTCCAGTTCCACCGCTGCATACCTTGTCTCCTGGTCCAACAGTTTCCGGCTGAGGTATATCACGGGGTCCTCGACACCGTCGATGCTCTGGCCCAGCACGGCACCTAGACCTGTGTTCGAAGCATCGGTCTGGAGGAGAAAAGGGAAAGTAAAATGAGCAGTTCTTAAAACAGGTGCCATCGTCAAGGCCATCTTTAGGTCACTGAATGCTCGTTCTGTCTCGCTATTCCACACCACATGAAAAAGGGCCCGTTTCTTTGTCAGGTCGAAACAAGGTACAAACCAGTGATAGTAACTCACTAGACCTTAGAAGGCTTGCACCTGCTTCTTGACTATCGGACAGGGCCATTCGAGGACGTCTTTGATTTTGGAACACTGTGGTTTCACCAGTCCTCCCCCCACTAGGTAGCCCAAATATTTGGCTTCGTTCAAACCAAAAAACACTTCCGGGGATTGATACAAAGTCTGGCCTTCGCTAGCATCACAAGGACAGCGTATACCTGCAATACATGTTCCTCCCAGGTGCGGGAGAAGATGACCACGTCATCGAGGTACGCAGCACAGTAGGACTGGTGGGGCCGTAGCACTCTATCTACCAGACGCTGGAAAGTCACTGGCGCCCCATGCAGCCCAAATGGAAGGACCTTATACTGCCAGTGCCCGCTACGGGTGCTAAAAGCTGTTTTCTCTTTTGCGGATTAAGGGAATTTGCCGGTATCCCTTTGTCATGTCAATTGTAGTCAAATACCGGGCCATTCCCAGCCTCTCGAGGAGTTTGTCTACGTGAGGCAAGGGATAGGCATCAAACTTGGAGACCTGATTGAGACATCTAAATCCGTTACAGAATCTCCAGGAACCGTCTGGCTTAGACACGAGGACAATAGGACTGGACCAGGGGCTATGGCTTTCTTTGATGATGTCCATGCTCAACATACGTTGCACCTCTAGCGCCACTTCAGCACGTTTCGCCTCTGGGAGGCAATAGGGTTGCTCACTGACTACCATTCCCGGGTTTGTTACTATGTCGTGCTGAATCAGCGCGGTCCGGCCTGGTGCTTCACTGACCACTTCTGGGACAGACCGGATGGCACCTTCGAGCTCCCGTCTCTGGTGGGCTGTCAAATTAGGACCGAGATTAAGGTCGATTTTCTATGAGAAAAGGGAGAGGGACGGCCCGGAGGAATTTGGGTCTTCCCTAACCCCTCCAGGGTTTTAGAAGGTTTATGTGGTAGACCCTCTTGCTCAGTCGACGATTTGGTTGGAGAGTCATATAGTAGTAAACGAGGTGACCCAGTTGACAATCCCTCTTTTCTTTGGCTGTCTGCGTCCTTATTTGCCTTCCACAATATATTACATATTTTGGATTAACTTTTAACTTCTAAGATGCATTTCTAAGATAATTACTGTTTTCAGCCCATTCTGTTCTCTAAACTCCCAAACAATATGCTTTGTTTTAGAGGTAATTCTGAAAGAAAGCTAGTATTTCCTAAAGAAAATATAGTCAGCAAATCCTAATGATCAAAAGTACAGAATGATCGCACATAGATTTAGATTTGCTTAAAGCCCAGCAATATCTATCCATTAATTAATAGTAAAACTATAGGCTATTGACAACAAAGTTCATCTTTACTGATTTAGAATTAAAAGGCAATAGAGAAAAATACTCCATAAAGATCTAATTCCCCACACTACCCACTTTTGATTCTTCTTAATCAGTGTGGACGCTGGCCCGACACAGACAGACGGACATCATTACTTCACCCAACACACTGTTTATTTACACTATTTACAATTGTTAATTACGTGCACCACAAACCCCAGTACCTCTTGCACCGTTCCCCCAATGTCCAGGCCTCACAGTCCTTCGTGCCTTCCTGGTCGCCTCCAGTCCTCTCTCTCCAGCTCCGTCCTCTTCCACCCGACTTCCGCTCTCGACTGGAGGGAGGCGGCCCCTTAAATAGGAACCCGGATGGGCTCCAGCTGCTTCCCGACATTCCTCCGAAGACACGCCCCAGTGGGGCGGAAATGCCGGCTGCGCACCCGGAAGCCCTCCGGGTGTCCCCTGTCTTCTTCCCCCAGCACTTCCTGGTGTGGTGGAAGTGCTGGGCTCCAGACTTCTACAGGCACCGGGGCGCTGCCTGGAGGTGGCCACGGGTCCCTACAGGGCTGGGCTTCCAAGCCCTTTACCCCTGGCCCCCAACATAACCAGGGCGGTCGCCCCCTCGCGGTCTGGAGGAGGTACAAGCCCTCCTCCGGTCCTCCTGGGCGTCCCGGCCAGGCTCCAGCCCCGGCCGGATGCCACATCAGATTAAACAATATCAAAAATGTGTACAAAATCAGGAATAGCAGAATGTGATGATATAGGAGAATCTAGTTCTTGTGAAGTCTGAAGACTAAATGTGGTTTCGACAGTAGCATTTAAACATTTCTCAAGAATAGCATGAATAAAATGTATCAAAAGTTCAATTAAAACAATAACACATTCAAGAATCTTCTTAAAATTATATAACATTTATAAAACAAACAAGTAAATAAGCCTGCGAATTCTGCTCTGAAACAAGCATCTTTATCTGAACTTCCAGCTCCATGTGAAATAAGAAGCCACACCTGTTATATTACCTGAAGCATTCATAATATACATGCAACAATGGGAACCAACAACAGCGCACATTCCTCCTTTAAAGGATAACAACATGTCCAATGCCATTCGATTCTGAACAGTCCTTGCGGCCACTTGTTGAACAGTAAGTTCTCGTAGAGAATGGGCAGTTAAATTGGCTACTGCTTCTGAGTGCATTAGAAAGATTATTGATTGCAGTGTCAAGGGCTAAAGGAAATGTTAAAGTGCTCAGAGTGCAAGTGCACTCCAACTCATATAACAGAAAGAGGATTAAAAGAATGTGAGGATATACAAATAATAAATAGATACAATGGTTATAAGAACACAGCCAAAATGTGTAGTCACATTATTCTGGTTTTAGAAGGCATCTTTTCATCCTAATGCTGGGTAAGTTATGAGAGATGTGCTCAGTGTATATTTTGAACTAAATTAGCCCATGTGTGGTACAGACTGAGGTGGAATATGCAGTGGGAGGATTTGGTTTGATATACATTCATATAAATATCTGCTGTTCTTAAAGCATTTGTATAGTTTTGACATCAATGTAATGATTTAACATTATAATGATTTAACAATGATAAAATTTAATAACAGTATATAACAATAATATCTTGCCTATTGGACATAGATTGGAGTGGAGGATGTGATAATCTATCTGTTCCATAAGGCAAAGCTGGCAGCACTGTGAGAATTATGTTTTTTGATCTCTCTAGTGCCTTCAATACCAATCAGCCATCTCTGTTAAGGGATAAGTTCATAGACTTGAAGGTGGATAAGCCTAGGGTGTCCTGAATAAAGAACTATCTATTGGGCAAACCGTAGTTTTTGTAACTCAAGGACTGTCTCTATAATATGGATTTAAGCAGCACTGGAGCAGTAAAATTCCTCACTAGTGTTTTTTTTTACTGTTTGACATAATTTTATTATTTCATTTTTGTTAGCCTCCAATTATTCCCAAGGATCCATGACGTGATGGTGGCTTGAGCCCAGAGTCCTTTAAGTGTGGTCATGAGTTCAAAGGTAAATGTCAGAAGATGTAGTCACTTGACCTTTGCAACCATTATAGGACACCATATAAGCAGCACTGAAAGTATGATCAGATTATCAACTCATCTGACCTTATTATAATTGGTTGACTATATCTTAATACAATTTTGTTGGAATTTTAAATATTTTTTTTCCTTTGATGATCTAGTGTTTTGTACTTTAGTGGCTTTTAAATTTTAGCACTGGTTTTGTTTGCCTTTGTTTATTTAAAGAGAGAGCCTTTTCATGTAATTTAATGATCAAATAGGAGCTACTGTAGTTAAATTAGATATGTGCTCATGCTGACTGCCCAGATTCACAGAATCAAGCAAGCTGTTGAAAGCTCTTCAGACTTCTGCCATTTAATTTTCATTTTCAGGCTAGTGGTAGGAACCTTACAGGACTTTTACAATATGTGCCATGGTCTGCATATTTGCCTCGAGTTCTGTCTTACTGTGAAAATATATCCACTCTCTGGCATGTTTGTACAAATTTTCTTTTTTCTTTTAAACGTATCTATTGGTCATGACAGTTATGAAAGTTGAATAACTAATAAATTAATTTATTTGGGATATGGTAAAATTTCTAACTTGTATTTAATGTTAAAGGTTAGAAAAAGGATGGTTCAAAAGATATGAATACATTACCAATAAAAAAAGCCAATAAACTATCATGCCCGTGGTTATTTTATTGAGGGAGGAAGCATTTGTTTTCTTTCTAATGGTGTAAATGACAGTAACACATCTGATTTATAATATTATCTGCTGTGATACCAGTTGCCAGATGTGTTCTAAACAACTAGAGTCTTACTGAATGTACAGTAATTCTTGGAGCTTGGCAAATATTGTAGAGTATACAACATAGAAGTGGTGCTAGATCTCCTTTCATGACATCTGTGTAGGTAGAACCTAAAAGCATAAATTTCCTTTCCAAATAAACACATTTACAGCTGTTTCCAGTTTCTTAAAGAAAAACATGTTTTTGTAAATAGAAAAAAACTGAAAGAGAACTACTTAGTTTGCATTTTAATTTCAATTATGTTGATTCTCTGACTAAGTTAGTATTAGATGAGCTAAGAAGATCTTGTTTAATCTGCTCCATAAGTTTATATACTTGTAATTTGATAAACAGTATTTGTAAAATGAAAAAGACCACTCTTTACCTTACAGAGTGAATGCCTCTATCTTAGATAATGCCCTGAAATCACAAGATGCAGGCTTTTTAAAAGTCCTAGAATTAATATAAATACTGCATGAGCTATTAACTATATGGCCATCAAATTAATCTGCCTGCCACATGGAAACCTATAATGAGACTGCATACTAGAGTTTCTGCTCAGCTTCCTGTTTATAATTGTGATTTTTGTGGCTATCATGCTTTGTGGTCTCTATTTTTTGTTTGAGTACCGTATTGGTGCTGATGTCGCTGTCACTTTGATCAAGATTTCATTTGTGATTTGAAATTACAAACAGATGTAGATTCAGATTTGTAGATTCAGACTCAGACCTTCATACTTCATTGAATCAAGCACACTAGCCTACCGTAACTACTGTTATGTATGCTGGGTTGGTGGGTACGTTGTCCTAGGATAGATTATTATTATTATTATATACTTAGCTGCCACTGCATACCAAGGCAGCTCACAATATCAGAGGATGAAGGGTACAACTGTTTACAGACAGTTTTAATGTTGGAGTACAGGCACTCTGAGTAACCTGCGTGAGGCAAAGGGAGGAATGAAATCATAAAATGTCTATTGTATTGACAGGTAGTATGATATGGTGGATGTGGACCTTTTTACCATTTTACTTACATTATTGTTTATATATCTTGTATTATTAGGAACTTTAATAATTATCCATCTACCCATTTCTGAGCTACAAAATCTAGTTCAGTTTATTTGGAATTTATGAAATAATGTCAAATTTGCACATGCACATAACAAGCAGTGTCATGCTTTTATAAAAACACTGCTGAGCTTTATTTTGTCTATATTATTTTAAAAGGTGTACAGCACTTTGAGCTTATAAATAGACTGTAGACCCTATACTGTAAAAATAAACTGAAATAAATTGATGATCAGTTTCAAAGCCACTTCTTCCTGCTCAATTACAGTTCAGGGAAGGGCCATTGTTTCTTTCTCTTTGTTAACTTAAAATAGACTACAATTTTTCACCCTTGGCTTTCATTTTAGAGATCAACTGCTTCTCCATTCTGTCTCTTTCTCCCTTTCTAGTAGATGGAGATGAACTACTACCTCTTCTCACCTCTTGCTTTCACTTTAGAGATGGGCCACAACCGCTTTCTCTTCTCTCTTTGTGAAACAGACATAATTAAATTCTTGTCAAGATATGGGGCTAAAAGCCACTTTTAGTTCCAGCTGTGTTGGAATTCCCAAATTATCATGCCTGATACAGATGCAGCCAGTGATGCATCTAATTTCCTCATAACTTACATTAAAGTTGTTTATTTTTAAAAATGTAAAATGTTAAATGAATCATAATCTGATAATCTATCATTTTCATACAATATGTTTGACTTCAATCACACTTAAACATATTTTCCATTTTTTTTTATTCTCTTTAGATTCAAGTGTTTGATTGTTATTGCTTGTTATCTTGTTTATTGAAAATATTATAAACTATATGCAATTTCATTATAGCTGAAGGAAAAGGCTAAAACCTGAAGACCTGCTTCAAATCATAGTCACTTCAAAGTCACATTTACAGTCTTTAGATGTAAAAATTCACTGTGCTATTGCACCTAGAATTAGATACTAAGTTGAGAATGACTTTGCTGTGTTTTCCTTTGTTCTTTGCACAATGGCCCCAGGCTGTTTTTTCTTGGCAGTATATACCTAGGCTTATAAAACCTTGTTAGCAAAATAGCCTTTTCTTCATTCCCCTGGGACACAAGGAGATGCTGGTGCACTAGGACTGACTGTTTAATTATTAACAAAAGACATTGCCACAGAACTGGAAATTGCTAATTGCGATGGTGTGCCCATAGAGGATTTAGTGAAATCTTCTTAATATGTCTCAAAAATATAGATATTTTAAAATTCATTTAATTAATAAACTCAATAGATGTGAGGTTATGCACTTCACAAATTATGGAAGTTTAGCAGCTGAAAATAAGAATCATTAGAGTAACAAAAAGTGAATCTTTAAAGAAGAGTTTAATTGTAAAGGGAATGCTCTCTTTTATATCTAGTAGGCATTATAAAGTGCTGGGTTCAAGAACAAAATATGAAAATAATAAAGCAAGCTTGAGTAGTTTTCACTAAGATAAATATATAGATAAAATACATGCTTAAGGAATTACATTTACAGTGGATTTAAATATTCTTGTTTTTTCAAATATATTTCAGATACTTGTAGCACCTCTAAAAATTATCAAAATTAAGTTAAAGAATTACCCTCAACTACTGTAGATCAGACAGCAGGGGTATCTCTGCATTAAGATCAAATGGGGTACTGTCCACCATCTCTTAGCAAACAGTGCAAAAATTAAGTGAGTAGTACATTTGCTTCTGTAATTTGATGTACAGTATTATTAAATGTTTATAGTGAGTTCAACTTAGTTATCATAATATAATAATTAGTTATAATAACTATAAGGATCACATTTTCCAATATGCGCAATGCAATTTTATCTAGAAAAATCTGTATTGTTGAAGTATGTCAATTTTTCTTTAAGCCTTTACTGCTAGCCTGGTCCCTGGTTGCTTAGGCAGGTCCTTCGACCCTGCAGTGTTCTTGGCATACTGTACATTAGATCTGTGTGCACATGTGCAGCCTGAACTTTTTAGTTCCATCTTGGTACTTAAAGGTTATAGACCTTTTTTTACTGACTCATTGATTTTTTGCACATCTTGCTGTTTTACAGTAGTCATCATCATTATCATGAATCATGTCGATTACTTGTATACAATACGGTTTAGCACTTTGAACACTGAACAAAAATTGGAAATGTATTAATATTCATCTGCATTTCTGCTGTCAGTGTTGAGTATTTGATCCTAATTTTTAGGATATCTTTTAAAAACTGTTCTTTGGTGATTGCACTCTATGATAGTATATTGATAGATCTTCATTTTGTGTGATTATTTTTATAGCATTGTAAGAGCGGATGTTAAGAATCCGCTGCTCCCCTTACCAGAATTCGGCGTCGGTTCTTCTTGTCTTGCGGGCGACCTCGGTAGCGTAGCCGACTGAGTCTTCGATGTGTGGAAAGGCATAAAGAGATGGTCACCCCAGTTTTGTGGACTATTTGCCAGTTATATTTATTTCTTTAAGAACACAACTGTGGACATACCGCACTGAGCTACACAAAAACCACTTCTGAGTTTTTTTCTATCTTTCTCTCTCTCTCTACTCCACCCACCAAATTTCTCCTCCCTTAAACAATCTATCAATTAACTTTATTGAAATTTCCTGATATGAACTCCTGCTTACATTACTCCCTTACCCCAGAAGAAATGTCCTCATTTCAGTAACATTTTTCAGAAATATAGTATAAGCAACAACAATGTAGGTGAACCACAATCAGACCTTACCTAAACAGTAATTAAACCGTAATAATTAATTAAAGGCAGATTTCCCCATAAAATGAGAAGAGTGTTCTAACAAAATCCAAAACATCAGCAAGTAATGCTTGCACATAAACAGTGTGCAGATTTAGCATACGTCTAGTGAGCATTTAGCTCTAATCAAAACAATACTAACAATAAAACAACTTAATATAACACAAAGTCCTTAAATCTTGCAGGCATGTTCCTCTGACGTGGAGGCAAGTCATTAACACAAGGAGAAGAAGCTGATGATCCTGGGCTACCTAAACTTATGTCATTCCTGGGTGAACTGGGTGGTGTGGGGATTGGGTCTGTTGTAGAGGAAGTACAGTTCTGGCTTGCAACAGTAGGATCAGGCAATTGTACTTGTGATTGAAGCTGTGTAGGAACTGAAGGTACAGCTGGTGGTACATGACTTGGAATAAGACCTGATAAGTTGTTTAAAGGTGGAGGTGAAACAAAGTTTGGGTGATGATGAGAAACCTCATGATGAGGTTTCGTAACATATGGCTTCAGTCGATTGTAATGAATAACTTTTGGTTTAGTCTGGGGTTTTGACAAATCCTGGAGCTTAAAGATGACAGGAGGGTCATTTTCAGATGATTGTAGAGGGCAAAGAATCTCATAAGGGCCAATCCAACGTGGAGCTAATTTGTTTTGACGATGTGCTGGGTTATCCATCAGTACTAGGTCTCCAGTTCTGTACGGTGTGTACTTTACATGGCGATTGTAGTACAGCTGCTGCTGTTGTTGCGCCTTATTCCTAAATGCAGTTGCGGATCTGTAGGCATTTGTAAGTCTTGCTTTCAATGAGGCTGCATATGCTGCCGGGGTGCCAGCTGTTGCAGAGGTGGAATAGCCAATTTCGTTGTCCATTATGTTAAGTGGAACTCTGGCCTCCCGCCCATGAGCCAAAAAGAAAGGTGTAACAACGAGGTGATGAAGCTCGGAAAGATGGTGTAGAGATGTCATCGTAGAGAGAGTGATTTCTTCCTGCGTAGGAATTTTTGGTAGAATTGTACCAGTCCTGACAGTGGCACCGATGGTAGTTCTGTTGTTTTGAGTGATGACCAGTGCAACAGGTAAGATCTGACATTCCACAGACATGAGATGTGCTCCTTATTTCTTTCACTTCATGTTTAAGGTCAGAAAACTGCTGTGTGAGTTTGGCCAATCTCTCATCGGTATAGCATTTATTAGACTGTTGTAAGTCATGTAAGTCAGTTCGGAGATCAGCAATAGCAGCGACTAAGTCAGTCATAGGATCAGCATTACGGCTGTCTGTATTGTGTTGTGTGACAGTCACTGGCATGACATTTGACGGGGCAGCTATGCTGAGAGCTAACTGAGCACGTTCACATTGCCTTGCTACTTTCAATGCAGCATCCAGTGTCACTGCGCCATGCTCATGGATTTTTAGTTGAAGAGACGGATCTAATCCCGACACAAACCGTCTAAAAATTTCACAACTTTGAGCGTCAGCAGTTTATTGTGGAAAAGCTTCAGCGACTAGGTTAGTCAAGTCTGCCGCATAAACCTCTAGTGGTTCTTTGGGTTTGCGAGGACGAGCGTTCAAGTACGTTTGAAATGTGGCCAAAAACTGCTGTCTTCCAAAAACGGTGCTCAGACTAGCTTTCGCCAGCGCGTAGTCAGCCTTTACATCGGGGGAGAGGCTCTGCCAGTATGAGAATGCTGCGCCACTGAGTTTTGTTGGGAGAAGCTTAGCCTTTTCTAACGGAGCTACTGAAACATCCAGAGCAACTTCTAATCGTTGTATCCACAAAGTAAATGGCTCAACTCCGTCGCCGGTGAAAGATGGAGGCAATTCGACTCTAAACGGCAGTTGCGCGTTCACAGTATCGGCGATATCCCTATGCTGTGGAATAACAGCGGGTTGTTGCTCGTCATCCGACATGTTTCAGAAAACAAAAAAAAAGCGCGCAGTAGCGTGCAGAACGTAGCTCAACTTGTAAAACTGACACCAATAGTTACTAAAGTGTCATCAAGCAATAGCGGTAATATCCACGCCTTCTATAGAAATGCAAATTAATGTCCACAAACTTAACCAACCGCCGCTGCCACCAGTGTAAGAGCGGGTGTTAAGAATCCGCTACTCCCCTTACCAGAATTCGGCGTCGGTTCTTCTTGTCTTGCGGGCAACCTCGGTAGCGTAGCCGACTGAGTCTTCGATGTGTGGAAAGGCACAAAGAGATGGTCACCCCAGTTTTGTGGACTATTTGCCAGTTATATTTATTTCTTTAAGAACACAACTGTGGACATACCGCACTGAGCTACACAAAAACCACTTCTGAGTTTTTTTCTATCTTTCTCTCTCTCTCTACTCCACCCACCAAATTTCTCCTCCCTTAAACAATCTATCAATTAAATTTATTGAAATTTCCTGATATGAACTCCTGCTTACAGCATTATTTGACTGACATTTTATCATCACTGGTGCTGGTAGCCTAAAACATTATGACACACAAAGTATCACCTGCGCTCCATCATGTTTATGCTACCAGCCTCAGGCCTAAGGGAACGTGTGCCAGGTACAAGCCACTGTTTGTACAGGGTATAGTCACAGCAGTAAGGTGGCAAAAGCATAAAAGAAGCAGGCAACAGTTAGGAATGTCTGACCATACATCATTTGATTCTGATTTACCTAGCGGTATATAACTGTTTCAATCTCTGCTTAGATCAACATGAAGATCAGTTAAACTGATAAATACTCTTTGCTTAACAATAGTATATACATCTTTTCATTGGTTAAACAAGAGTATTGTTGCTAACTATTAAGAAATACAGACACCAATGTATGCTGATTAGAGACCAATGTCCCTAAAACATGTTAATTTTCAAACCAAGTAAATACAAACATTTTCTAAGGAAGTAGGCATTTCTGTTAACTCAGTACTGTACTGTATGTTGAAGAGACACCAATGAAAGCAGTTTGAGCATCAAAGCAGGTGATTCTTTTTAAATATCTACATCCTGTAGACAGCCATCAATAGTAACTTGTAACAGAATATTTCAGGAAATTTGTCTCGTCACTTATCACTCCAGTCTCAAACAAAGGATGCCTACTGCCCCTTCATCTATTGGAATTTACATTTGATATTTTACATATTGATATTTTATATTTACATATTGATATTTTTGTTTGCCTAAGAGCAACTCACAGAAATGCCCCTTTCTTTAAAACATTCATTTCTAGCCCATTAGACTTAATAGAGGCAGTCTCCCTCTTTGCCTGTCCTCCAACAATGCTGTCACTGCTCTGACCTCCACAGCTCTTTCCATGCAGTTATAAAGATCTTTTTTCTGCTATGTCCCCTCCATACACATTAATACCACAAGCTTCACAAAGCAATCTTGGGGTCAGTGGCAACAACATCTCCTCTAACAAGTCCTCCTCTTTAGGTTCTTGATCATCTCTTTCCCCCGCATTACTATAATCACACTCACATACCCACCATACATGGCTACAGCATCACTCTCCCAGGTCCATGTTGGCACATCAGAATTTTCATGGTAAAAACTCCATTGTTAGACAAAATTCACATTATATAAAATATAGATCAATTTTATCCTGGAATATTTTGAAACAAATATGATCCAGAAAAAAGAACATAAAACAGGAATGACTGTCTATCTTATAAAAACAGAATCTGATTCTCGTAGTTCGTCCAAAACCCAGAAATCTCATAAAATACTGTATTGGTGCAATCAATCTTGTAAGTGGGAAAAAATAACTACTTTCTTGTCTTTCTGCAATAAAACACTAGCTATGTGATATTGGACTAGTTGTAACTCTGAAATCCTCAGGTAATACAAAACATGAAACAGATTTTAAAAACCATGTAATCCCTAAAGGTTTAGTCTCTGAGGGTTTAATGTAGAAGATATTACTGTTCAATGTGTATAAACTGTATTCCCTCTTACACATTACTTTGTAATACTTGACAGTTAAAAACAAGGCAAATAAGGAAAAAGACATTAAACTGCCTTACTTACAGACTCTTGACTTAAAGTATCAGAGAAAACAAATCCAGAAATAATATGTAGGAAATTTTGAAATATCCAACAATTGCCCAGTAAGCAAGAATGTGATTCTGTCTAGTGTCAGAAACTCAACATCATAGAAAAAGAAAATTTATTTAGATCAACTTGCAATGTAGGTAATATACTCACTGTTGTTGCCATATAATTATTTCTGTCTCCTTTTCTCGTCACTCTGGTTTGTATCAATAAGGGGGGATGAGACAGAGTATAGGAGTCAGTTGGAGAGCTTTGTTTCTCTGCATCTTAACATCAGCAAAACCAAGAAACTAGTTATACTGACTTTCAAGGTCTCTACAGTATGTCAGGTCACAACTCAGGGAGTGGATGTAGAGGTGATCCACTCCTACAAGCACCTGAGGGTCCACGTCAGTGACAGGTTGAATCTTTCAACGAATTATTCAGCTGAAGTGTGCCAAGAAACACTACTGGGGCTCCTTTATACCAACAGCAGTATGTCTGCATAATGTCTCATGGGGTCTGTGAATTCCAAATCAGAGCTTTTCTTTCTTGTAAGTCATTCTGATGTGTGTTAAGACCATATAGAGTGTATATACATATGTATTTATTTATTTAAAGAGCTTCTGTAAATTTCACCTGGGGACAAATAAAGTTGCTATATCAATTCTATGGCAGAGGAGGCCAAAAAAGCCATAATTTAGTTTAAAGCACTAAATAATTTACAGTTTAGGTTCTACATAGTACATATATCTGTTTGATAACATTTGATTAACAGCATACATTTTGATGTTATTTCCTCCATTAGCTCTTGTAACAATCTTCATCCTTTTCTCAATCTTTTTCAAAAGTTTTGAAAACATATGTTTTGCAACTATAACAATGTCATATACCAAATACCCATCAAACATTACTTTGAAAATGTGTACGTGTTTCACGGTTTTCATTCTTTTGATTTAAAGAAAATCTGTTTAGCCATCTTAGTTAACTGCGAATGTCAAGCACCAAATTTTGTCACAATCTTCACTGTTTGACAATAAAGTTATTTTAACACTGACAGCTGCTGCTCTGTCCTCTTTATGAAGATTTTTGTACCACTTAGTAAAGCTGTTCTGTGGGACTTCTGATTATATGCTTACTTTAGGCAACCCTGATTTCCTGCTTTGAAATTTCACATGTTAAAATCTAACAAAGTATTTTAAACTTGCGTTATTATTAAAAAGGAACAGATGACATTCCATAATTAATTTATAATAATATTATTTTAACTATTACAAAAATACTGCTGAAAATACAATATTTGAAGGACATGGTTAATAAATTTCAATACTGTATTGCATGTAATTTTTTTATGGTTTAATAATATGTTAAATTAATAAAATATTATTAGATAAAAGTCAAATGTTTGCTTGAATTTTTTTTGGTGTACTCTTTTATCTGTCACAGTATCTGTTCTTTAAAACTGCTTGATCCTACATATATTTTACCAATAGACATGAATGTATTAGTTATTGCTATATTACTATCACATTACTTAAGCATAGTTTTACAGTGTATGCTAATTTAATTTGTATGGATGATTAACTTACTGCATCAAAATTCAGATTTTTAAATAACCCTTTTCTAAAGGTTATTCTAAATGTTGCCTCCAACATTATGTGGAAGAAATTATTACAGATTATTTAAAAGAAGTCAGAAGTACATAAAAAGAACAAGTTCAGCATATGACTGATAATGTAGCGATATAAACAGATATGCTGCTGGAAATGAGCTCACTTTTCATTGACACGCATGAAACATTGTTCATATTATTGTTCAATGATATATTATACACACAATAAATAACATTAACTAACATTCTAAAACCTGCTTAATCCAAATGAAAGTTGCTGGGGGCCAGAACCTATCCCACATGCCACAATTATAACAGTGATTATTACAGTGCAGGCATGTTTATTGTTAGCATGCTAATGGTGTTTTTTTAGGAGCTTTTATTTCTCCAAAGCAACATAAATGTAGTGTTTTACCAACTGCAGGATTTAGGTAGAAACACTGGAGGCAAATTCATTATTTATCAAAGGTATGTATTTTAAAGATTGAAAAGATCTTTGAAAGGGGTCCTTTTCAAGTTTTCAAAAGAATACTCAGAGACAAACGTGCTGTGCAGGGCTGCCACACAGGATTCTGATGAAACAACATTGTAGAGTTAGCACATGACGATTAGAAATCCTCATACTGAGAGGCAACAGCTCATTCAGATCAAAGATTTACATCAGACTGCATAAGTAAAACAGCAGGAAGCAAAAAAGTAGTGGTTCAGAGTTGCAAAGCTTATAATATAGACAAATCTGAGGTAGGTAACCTTGGGGAATTTGGCTTTACACAAGTATTAAGGTATTACTGGTATTCTGCACAGCACTGGACTTTCTACAGAAGTTGCCTACAATTGATCCACTCAGTTCCTACATTAATTTTAATGCCTTATCTGTTCCTAATCAATAGTGAATTACATAAAATAGCATTGCATAGCTAATGTATTTAATTAGCATTTCAAGTAAAATAATATATTTTAACATGTAGATTATGTTTTTGATATAATAAGGAAAATAAAAAAAAGTTTTAGATTTAACAAGCTGTTCAATACTGCATATTATGTTAATTACTATTCACATTGGGTAGAGATTTATGGAAGTGTTACTCGGTTATGCACTAAGATAAGTCATGAAGTCATGAAATGGAGTGTGGTGAATAGATACCCATTTATTAATGCAGACTGACCACCTAGACCAGGGGTGGGCAAAGTCGTTTCTGGAGGGCCACAGTGGCTACTGGTTTTTGTTCCAACCCAATGGCCTAATAAGAAGCACTTATTGCTCAAGTAATACTTCTGCTTCACTTTAATTGTCTCGCGCGTTAAGATTTTGAACCCTTATTGCTTATTTTAGTCTTAAACAGCTGTATTCTCGGTTTTTAATTTCTCCTTATTAGCAATAAGATGCAAATGATCAAAGAATCCAGTTTTTCTCCATTTTAGTGTATTTCCATTGACACCTGTGTGCACTATTTGGTTTAATTAAATACTTGTAAGGAAAGTGAAAGGAAAAAATTAAAGGACTGAGAATTACTCCTCCAGTTTTAGACTTCAAATCATTTGGATGACATTCTTAGAAAGGAAAAAGTTAAAGCGCTAACAAGCCATGAAATTAAATTATCGGCAAGAATTGTTTTGTAATTAAGCAACTGGATTAGAACAAAAACCTGCAGCCACTGTGGCCCTCCAGGAACGACTTTGCCCACCCATGAACTAGAACAAACCTTGGAGAGAACCAGTAAAATCTCACCACGGAGTGTAACAGGAGGCATACCAACATAGCAAATGTATACTACAACATACGTAAACCTGCTTCCAGCAATTTAGGCAGCTTAGCTTATGTTTTCAAAAATTTCTCAAAACAGCTGTAAAACATTAGGAGAGGTAAATAGAAAAGAGGGTGGTAATGCTGCTGCCTCACAATAAGGAGACCTGGGTTCGCTTCCTGGGTCCTCCCCGTGTCTGTGTGGGTTTCCTCCGGGTGCTCCGGTTTCCTCCCACAGTCCAAAGACATGCAGGTTAGGTACATTAGGAATCCTAAATTGTCCCTAGTGTGTGCTTTTTGTGTGGGTGTGTGTGTATCCTGCGGTGGGCTAGCTGCCTTGCGTCCTGTGTTGGCTGGGGTTGGCTCCAGTAGACCCCCGTGACCCTGTGTTAGGATATAGCGGTTTGGAAAATGATTGACTGAAAAAGAAAATAAATATTTAAATAATGTTTAAATGTTAATAATTTGTATTCTAATAATTAAATGGAATTAGGGGTATACTGTCCAGTAAAATGTTTTGTCTGTTAGGCCTAGATGATAAATTCAGAATAAAGTCATATAATGTTCACATCACTTAACATGGCATTCTGAAACCTTTTGTAGTCAATTACAGCTGTCAGGGAGCAGCAGCATATCAGGGGAGCTTTGTTCACAAGACATCCAGTTCATTGCTAGGCCCACTCATGAACACACCCACACTTACACTCAGATGAGAATTATTTTGTATTAACTGTTTAACATGTTTAGATATTAGGAAGGAATAACCAGAGTACCTAAAGCAAAACCCACTGGCCAAGCCATGATGCAGAAATATGGACAGACCATACATATTCCACACAGGTAACAACAGAGTGGTGGATTTAAACCCAGGACACTGGATCTGTGACAAACTGATGATATCAAATGTGACAATGTGCTGCCTTCTATGTAGGCATCCATGCATTTCTACTGTTTTTTCAGTAGAACATTTCACAGCAGCAGAGATGCACAAGATAGGATTTGAGGTCCGCACCCCTGGGTCTTTGCTGAGTCCCAAGACATCAACAATCATGAACAGAGATGCACTAAGACGATGTGGACACAAACACAAGCTATTGGTGGAAACAGCATTATGTGTTTATTAAAACTAAAGACAATGTCCTAAACAAAGTGTGGTGCAATTTAGGAATCATTAATAAATAAGTAATCCACTAAAAGTGCCCTTCAGGAAGTTAAAAATCAATAAATTGAAATAAAATAAATAAATTAGTTAAAATCAAGGATAAAAAAAAGAGTCTGAATTGTTTTTCAGTTTGTTTCCCAGTGCTTTCTCTCTCTCTCATCTTGCACTGCTCACCCATTCCTTCAGGTATGCTCAGCTTGGCTCAGACACCGGCGAATGCGATCCACCAATGATTCCTGTTCCAGTCACCTTCTGGCGGTAGCCACTGGGACGCTCCATGATCAGCTCCCTGTTCTTGCCACCTCTATCTGCATCCACAGGACCCCTGAAACAGTTGATCAGTCCTGCCTTCTGACTTCTAAAAGTGTTTCGCCACCTTCCATAGACACTGGCTCTGACCCAATTGTGTTCATTCTTTATGCAGATCTTTCTTCCTTGATTTCTTTCATTTTTTTTTCTTTTTCTTTTCCATCCTCTTCTGACCTACTTAAACTCCTTTTACACTTATGGGTGCAAGTGCTTTCACAAATGACCATCTGAGCCTCAATGTGGAATGACTGCGCTGATCATACTCACACATAAGCAAGCAATCAGACAGTTTTCCCATTAAATGTTTCACAGCCGTATGGCATTGTCCCCACTCTTACCTACACCTGCTAAGACTGAGCATCTCTGTTTTTAAAAACTGTGCACCACCACAGACACCAGACACACTTCGCCACATAGAAATCAACCGTTAATGGCATACTTACAGACACATCCACACTCATGTAACATTAGTGTTGCTAAATTATTCACACTCATCCTTATACTTTGAAATTAATGGGGAGGAAACACACTCATGAACATGGGAAGAATGAGCAGACTCCAGACAAATACTGTCCAGGCTGGCTAGTAACTTAAACCAGGCTCCCAGTGCTTAAATATCAAGATTTTCTTCTATATCTTACTGCAATGCAGCAGTGCACCATCACACTGCACAAATGAACTAAGGAGATTAGTGATTGTGTCCTGGGTCTTCCCTGCATTGAGTTTACATGTTCTTCCTGTGTTTGTGTGGATTTCCTCTGGGTGTTCCGGTTTCCTTCCAAAGTCCAAAGAAATGATGATTATATGGATTAGTGATTCTAAATTGGCCCTAGTGGCAGTGTAGTGTGTGCATGTGTTTCCCTACAATGGACTGGTGCCCTATCCCGGGGATTGTCCCTACCTTGTGCCCAATGCTTGCTGGATAGGCTCCTGTGACCCTGCTCAGGATAAATGGGCTTAGAAAATGGTATAGTATTTTAGTGTGTTTATTGACTCAGGAGTTACTTAAACATTTTATTCTATGGTTTTACAAATATGGTTGTGTAAAGAAAGCTCACATTTCTCCATCTGTTTTCACCAGCTTCTACAGGTCCAAAGTGGAATCCATCCTCACTAGCTACATAACATCCTGGTACAGAAACAATGCTCAGCTCAAGAATGTACAGAGCTGTAGAAAGTGGTGAACGCAACAGAGAATATTACTAGCTTCCAGCTGCCTTCTGTTCAGGACTTATACAACACTCATTACCTTAGAAAGGCAAAGTATCACAGCCATCCTACATAGTTTAAGAAAAGGGCTTGATTTCACGTGATAAAAATGATAAAGCATTACTTTAATGAAATTAACCTCTGTAGCTTGCAAAAACTGCAAGATCTCCTAAGAATTTTTGTAGTTTTAGTTCAGGACATCTATTTAAATTGTTTGATTAAAGTTGTTTATTGACTAGTGCACACTGTATGTGTTCTTTTACTGTATATTCTTAATATTAGAAGATGACCTGGCCCAGAGGGCCTTGGGAGTGAAGAGAAGGAAATTTGACAAAAGGTCAGCTTGTCTGGACATTTGCTTATCTTACCATTACTCATTTGTTCTTATTTCTAATATGATATAAGAACTGCTGATTATAGGGATTTGGTCATTAGGAGTTTGATTGGTTCAGACTGATATACTTGATTTACATATTAAATGTCCACTTGGCCCTTCTTGGATCGAGGCCTTGTCATGGCAGAAGGGCTTGCGCAGTCTAGTGATCCTCGGAGCTATGTTGTTGGGAGCTACATGCTCCTGGTAGGGCATCCCAAGGCAAACAGGTCTGAGGTGAAGATCCAGACTAACTCGATCCTGAGACCCAACATGGACTTAAATCAAGGATCGGCGTTTTCCTTGCCCGGAAAAGGGTAACTGGGGCCCCACCCTGGAGCCAGGCCCAGGGAAGGGGCTTGCTGGGGAGCGCCTGGTGGCTGGACCTTTGACCACGGGTCCCAGCTGGGCTCAGCCCGAAGGAGCAACGTGGTTCCGCTCTCTTGTGGGCCCACCACCTGCAAGAGAGGCCATAGGAGTCGGTTGCAATGTGATATGGGTGGTAGCCGAAGGCGGGAACTCTGGCGTTCCGACCTTCGGTTGTCGAAACTGGCTCTTGGGACATGGAATGTTACCTCTCTGGTGGGGAAAGAGCCTGAACTGTTGCGGGAGGTTGAGAGGTACCGGCTAGATATAGTCGGGCTTACCTCTACGCACAATCTGGGCTCTGGAACCAGTCCTCTTGAGAGAGGCTAGACTTCGTTCCACTCTGGAGTTGCTGTGGGTGAAAGGCATCGGGCAGGGGTGGGCTTGCTTCTGGCCCCCCGGCTCGAGGTCTGCACGTTGGGGTTCTCCCCGTTGGATGAGATGGTTGCTTCCCTGAGCCTTCGAGTTAGGGGAAGGACTCTGACTGTTTGCGCTTATGCGCCGAATGAGTTCAGAGTAGTCAGCCTTCTTGGAGTCCCTGGAAGAAGCGCTGCGAGGCGCAGCTCCTGGGGATTCTATCGTCCTGCTGTGTGATTGAGAGAAATGGCCTCCCTGATCTAAACTCGAGTGGTGTTCAGTTGTTGGACTTCTGTGCTGTTGATGGATTGTCCATAACGAACACCATGTTCAAGCATAAGGGTGTCCATAAGTGTACTTGGCACTAGGATGCCGGAGGTCGCTGCTTGATGATCGACTTTGTAATCGTGTCATCGGATCTGCGACCTTATGTCCTGGACACTCGGGTGAAGAGAGGGGCTGAGGTGTCAACTGATCACCACCTGGTGCTAAGTTGGATCAGATAGTGGGAGAGGCTGCCAGACAGACCAGGCAGACCCAAACGTATAATAACTGCTTCGAGCTCTCAGCTCTGTCGGGTATTCAAATTAGAGCCGAAGTTGGTCTGAGCAAAGAATGAGTGGGGCTTGCCGGAGGAGGTGTCAGGGTCCCTTTCCTTCCACGGGTTCAGCAGATTTATGTGAAATATCCACTCGCTCGGTTGACGACTGGGCTGTTTCACCAAATAGTCTCCTTAACTTTGGATGGTCCTTGCCAATGGGCAAGTAATTTAGAGTGGGAGGTGGAAACCAACACCATGTGACTTTTTCATATGGGTCGAATTTTCTCAAATCTATTGCGTAACTCCGCGATATACTCCAAAATATTAGTCGAGGGAAGAGCCTGTCCTTCCCACCCTTCTTTTAAAATGTCCAATATGCCCTGGGGTTGTCGTCCATATAATAATTCAAAGGGTGAGAACCCCGTCGAGGCTTGAGGGACTTCCCTGTAGGCAAAGAGTTCGAGGGGGAGGAGTTGATTTCAATTCCTTCCGTCCCTGCTGACCACCTTGTGAAGCATCTGTTTGAGAGTCTGATTAAACCTCTCTACTAGGCCATCGGTTTAAGGATGACACACCGCGGTCTTTAAGTGCTTTTTTTTAAGTAACTTAGCCATTACCCTGAACGTCTCCAAGGTAAATGGCGTCCCTTGGTCTGTAAGGACTTCTTTAGGAATGCCAACTCGCGCAAAGAACCCTACTAGTTCCAGTGCAATGGCTTTCAAATTAGCTGAGCGCAAAGGAACAGCTTCCGCATACCGGGTCGCATAATCCACGAGGACCAATATATATTTATATCCTCGGGTTCCCACTATATTGATCCCTATTCTTTCGAATGGGACATCAATCAAGGCAAGGGGAACAAGTGGAGCACAGTCCCTCCTAGGAATTTGCCGCAGCTGTCACTCCGGACAAGAGATACAGAAGCGGCGAACCTCCTTGTTAATTCCCAGCCAATAGAGTCGAAGCCTGATACTCTCTAATGTTTTATCGGTGCCCAGATGGCCTCCTAGGAGGTGGGCTTCCACATCCCCTGCCCATACTCACTGACCCAGTATAATAAATCATTTTCTATAATAAAGTGGGGCCCCTGTGGCATAGGCTGATGGGTGCCTTGGCCGTTTAAGGGAATTTAAGGGAATCATCATTCCGTTGTTCCCTTTTAAACAAGGGCGGTGGTTGCCTAAATTGGAAGCTTAAATCTGAGAGAGGGTCCGGTCTGACCTCAAGGGGCGGTCTGCGACGGCCTGGGAAGCTCTCCATCCTCCTCTTGCTCTTGCCTCCATATCTCTCTTTGCTGGCGTGAATACACGGTGTGGAGACAACCTGTGATGGAGGATTCCTGTCTGTTACTGGGCCCAAATTAGGTTTAGGAGAGGTCAGTATTTCACCGCTTTTACTATCAGACCAGTCCCACCCAATGAATCACAGTGAAAGGTGGATTTGGGAGGACCGCCACGGTGATTCTTTTAACTGATCCTCCCTGGCTGATGAAACATCGGGCGGATTTACAGAAGCGGTTATCCCTTGTGCACACAGGTAATACTGGTCTTTATTTTTAACCACTGTCGCGGTAGTACGTACAAATGTTGCTGCCGGAATCAAAAAGAGCTTCTACTTTAAATCCGTATACAGCTACCTCTCCTGTTTGAGCCATTGACAAAGGGTTTGAAAGCGCACACAACCCAGCCCACTCTCTCCATTTACATTCCGCCTCACTCCCAAGGAAGGGCCGCACCCACAGAATCAGGGACTCCGGTGCAAACTCCAATTTATGCCGAGAGGGCAGATTAGGAGGGACGTAATCACCAAAGTGTCTGCTAAAGGACCATTCTGCTCTCCCAAATTGTGAGGCTGTCCTAGATGTTGCGATGAGCTCGACAAGCTCATTCACAGTAGAAAAGTCTCCCCAGACCGGCAGGGTGAAATGTTCCGGCAGATTATTTATTAACACTAGAATTACCAGAGCCTACGAAAAAACTCGTAGATCCGGCCCACCTTAAATCCCATCACACCTCTCCGCCAGCATTCTTTGTCCTGTAAATGTGCCGATAAAGACAAGCTGCAAACACCCGGCTATTCCATCCCCCCACCGACTTAGAATGTGCACAAACTTCTCCCAGCTCATGCCTTGATTGATTATCTGGGAGTGAAGTGGAGTTTTAGAGTGGAAATAATAGATTGTTATTTGGAACACACGCATTTCATGTGTGTTTCGTTTCTACAGTAATCTGTGTAAACACATTGTTAAAACAGAAACTTTTTCATATTTTAGTAATAAATGTTACAAAATGTAGGCATTAACTATAGAATGTGTGAATGACTTGCGGGTAAATGCAGACAGAGGCCATTTATCTGTTCTCATCCTCCTTGATCTGAGTGCTGCATTTGACACCATTGATCACAATATTCTTAGAAATCACCTTAGTCAATGGGTGGGCCTCTCTGGCAGTGTCTTAAATTGGTTTCAATCCTACCTGACAGGGAGAAAATACTTTGTTAATTGTGGTAATCACAACTCAAAGACACATGATATTCTATATGGTGTTCCACAAGGCTCTATCCTGGGTCCGCTGCTCTTCTCAATCTATATGCTTCCATTAGGTCAGATTATCTCAGGTTACAACGTGAGCTACCACAGCTATGCTGATATCACACAGCTGTACTTATCAATAGCACCTGATGACCCCGATTCTCTTGATTCACTAACACAATGTCTTACTGGTATTTCTGAATGGATGAATAGTAATTTTCTCAAGCTAAATAAAGAGAAAACTGAAATTTTAGTGATTGGCAATAATGGATTCAATGAGGTTATCAGAAATAAACTTGATGCATTAGGATTAAAAGTTAAGACGGAAGTAAAAAACTTAGGGGTAACTGTTGACTGTAACCTGAATTTTAAATCTCATTTTCATCAGACCACTAGGACAGCATTTTTTCACTTAAGAAACATAGCAAAAGTTAGACCTCTTATATCATTGAAAGATGCTGAGAAATTAATTCACACTTTTGTTTTCAGTCACTTAGATTACTGTAACGCACTCCTCTCAGGACTACCCAAAAAAGACATAAATCATTTGCAACGAGTGCAGAATGCAGCTGCTAGAATCCTAACTAGGAAAAGGAAATCCGAACACATCAGTTTTGATGTCACTACACTGGTTACCTGTGTCTTTTTAGAATTGACTTTAAAATTCTGCTTATGGTTTATAAAGCCTTAAATAATCTTGCTCCATCTTATACACTCACCTAAAGGATTATTAGGAACACCTGTTCAATTTCTCATTAATGCAATTATCTAATCAACCAATCACATGGCAGTTGCTTCAATGCATTTAGGGGTGTGGTCCTGGTCAAGATAATCTCCTGAACTCCAAACTGAAAGTCAGAATGGGAAAGAAAGGTGATTTAAGCAATTTTGAGCGTGGCATGGTTGTTGGTGCCAGACGGGCCGGTCTGAGTATTTCACAATCTGATCAGTTACTGGGATTTTCACGCACAACCATTTCTAGTGTTTACAAAGAATGGTGTGAAAAGGGAAAAACATCCAGTATGCGGCAGTCCTGTGGACGAAAATGCCTTGTTGATGCTTGAGGTCAGAGGAGAATGGGCCGACTGATTCAAGCTGATAGAAGAGCAACTTTGACTGAAATAACCACTCGTTACAACCGAGGTATGCAGCAAAGCATTTGTGAAGCCACAACACGCACAACCTTGAGACGGATGGGCTACAACAGCAGAAGACCCCACCGGGTACCACTCATCTCCCCTACAAATAGGAAAAAGAGGCTACAATTTGCACAAGCTCACCAAAATTGGACAGTTGAAGAAAATGTTGCCTGGTCTGATGAGTCTCGATTTCTGTTGAGACATTCAAATGGTAGAGTCAGAATTTGGCGTAAACAGAATGAGAACATGGATCCGTCATGCCTTGTTACCACTGTGCAGGCTGGTGGTGGTGGTGTAATGGTGTGGGGGATGTTTTCTTGGCACACTTTAGGGCCCTTAGTGCCAATTGGGCATCGTTTAAATGCCACAGGCTACCTGAGCATTGTTTCTGACCATGTCCATCCTTTCATGACCACCATGTACCCATCCTCTGATGGCTACTTCCAGCAGGATAATGCACCATGTCACAAAGCTCGAATCATTTCAGATTGGTTTCTTGAACATGACAATGAGTTCACTGTACTAAAATGGCCCCCACAGTCACCAGATCTCAACCCAATAGAGCATCTTTGGGATATGGTGGAACGGGAGCTTCGTGCCCTGGATGTGCATCCCACAAATCTCCATCAACTGCAAGATGCCATCCTATCAATATGGGCCAACATTTCTAAAGAATGCTTTCAGCACCTTGTTGAATCAATGCCACGTAGAATTAAGGCAGTTCTGAAGGCGAAAGGGGGTCAAACACCGTATTAGTATGGTGTTCCTAATAATCCTTTAGGTGAGTGTATATCGGAATGTCTGACACCCTATATTCCAAATCGTAACCTTAGATCCTCAAATGAGTGTCTCCTTACTATTCCAAAAGCTAAACTTAAAAGAAGTGGTGAGGCGGCCTTCTGCTGTTATGCACCTAAAATCTGGAATAGCCTGCCAATAGGAATTCACCGGGCTAATACAGTAGAGTACTTTAAAACACTGCTAAAAACACATTACTTTAAAATGGCCTTTTCATAACTTCACTTTAACTTAATCCTGATACTCTGTATGTTCAATTCATCATAATAACTATTCATGGTGGCTCTAAAATCCGTACTGACCCCTACTCTCTCTTCTGTTTCATTTTTCCGGTTTCTTTGTGGTGGCGGCCTGCGCCACCACCACCTACTCAAAGCATCATGATGCTCCAAAATTGATGGACTAAGAGCCAGAAGTCTACGTGACCATCATCATCAAGTCCTTCCGTGAGAACCCTAAATCCAAAGAGGACTGATACATTTATGTTAAGTAGAATGCCCAGAGGGGACTGGGCGGTCTCATGGTCTGGAATCCCTAAAGATTTTATTTTTTTCTCCAGCCGTCTGGAGTTTTTTTTTGTTTTTTCTGTCCACCCTGGTCATCGGACCTTACTCTTATTCTTTGTTAATTAATGTTGACTTATTTTATTTTCTTACTGTGTCTTTTATTCTTCTATTTTTTATTATGTAAAGCACTTTGAGCTACATTTTTTTTTTGCATGAAAATGTCCAAACATCAAATAAACACTTTCACAAAAGGTTCAAAAACAATACAACAGTTTCCATGGCTTAGTGGTAAGATTCTCCCTTTCATAGGCCAGTAGGCTTGCTCAGAGATCCAAGTTCGATCCCCTGTTTGGGAGGAAGTGTTAATTTTTTTTTCTTTTTAACCTAAAAGGGACATGTTAGTTAATGAGATCATTATATTTTCATGTGGGATGCTCCTTTTAAAATATTTTTTACCAATTGAGACTGCAATTAACATGAACAAGTGTCCTTATAACTGTTATTTTTAAGATCCATAACACACAGACAGACAGAGCACTGCGTAATAGAGAGACAGACAGGCAGAGAAGTCACTAGATATATAAATAAACAGGGAAGGCACATGTACTGAAAGAAAAAAAAGATCAACATGTGCATTGATCCTGCTGCACAACGCACACGTACCCCCCCTCCCCCCGATCTGACTCTAAGTAACAGCGCAAGTACATACGCAAACCAAGTGTATGTGTGTACTATTTAATATTAACAAAAACAGCAGCTTACTACTGAAAACGGCAAATATAGGAGTGGTAGGGGATCAAACCAGGGACTCTTGATTACACTTGGTTTGCATCTGTACTTGCGCTGTTACTTAGTCAGATGGGGGGGCGCGTAAGCTTATTCAGTGCAGCAAGATCAATGCACTTGTTGATCTTGTTTGTCTTTCAGTACATGTCCCTTCCCTGTTTATTTATATATCTAGTGACTTCTCTGCCTGTCTGTCTCTCTATATAAAATCATTCCCGATTATATATAATGTCAAAGCCTAATTATATAAAGTCGGCGTCGGAATATATAAACTCATTTTTGAATATATAAAGTCAGCATTGGAATATATAAAAATATTACCGAATATGTAAAATTTCCGTGCTTGTCATTTCACTCATATTAGTGAAAGGTAAACTTCGATAGAAGCCACTCAGAGTCGATCGGGCTTGTGATAATAAATAAATATAGTGTTCAAAATGCCGGGCACATACATCATTTTGAATGAATTAAGTGAACAGTGGGGTTTTTTTTATATTTTTCTGAAGATGTTTTTGTTAACTTAGTTCATTACATTGTATTACGAACTCATTGAGTTTACTAAAAATGTGCCTGAGTCATTTCATTCAATATCAATATAAACTGACTTTAAATTTATATATTCAGGAATGAGGTTATATATTCATATAATCATTGTAATTGCCTGTTTGACACCCCATAGGCACTGAATAATAGATATATAACAAAACAGCTAAGGGGATAGATATATAGATAGATAGGAAGGAAAGGCACTATATGATAGGCAGACAGGGAAGCTGCTATAAAATTACTCTTCATACTATATAGATAGACAGGGAGTTCAGGCAGGCAGGCAGAGAGGCGAAGGTTGAAAAGAAAAAAAAAATAACATTTTCTTCCTAGCGGGAAATCAAACTCTGGTCTCTGAGGCATAGCAAAGCTGCAACACTCTGAGTCACCAAATCTTACTGGTACGCCACGGAAGCTGTTGTATTTTTCTTGAACCTTTTGTGAAAGTGTTTATTTGTTGTTTGGACTTCAGGCTTCACAGATTTTACATTTTATGCCTACATTTTGTAACATTTATTACTGAAATATGAAAGTTTCTGTTTTAACAATGTGTTTACACAGATTACTGTAGAAACAGAACACACATGAAATGCGTGTGTTCTAAATAACGATCTATTATTTCCACTCTAAAACTCCACTTCACTCCCAGATAATCAATCAAGGCATGAGCTGGGAGAAGTTCGTGCACGTTCTAAGTCGGTGGGGGGATGGAATAGCTGGCTGCTTGCAGCTTGTCTTTATCAGCACATTTAGATGACAAAAGATGCTGGCAGAGAGGTGTGAAAGGATTTAAGAAGCGATTTAAGGTGGGACGGATCTATGAGTTTTTTCGTAGGCTCTGGTAATTCTAGTGTTAATATAAAACAGGCTACTTTTTTCACAGTTTGGAAAGTGGGCTTTAACCAACCTGCCACCGTTTCCCACAGAGCATTAAGCTGCTCTTGAGTAGCCCACTCAAGGCCTAGCCTCTGTGCCTGTAATCTCTACACCTGCTGCTCTGGGGAATCCCCACTTTGCTCTGGGGCCTTGGCCCCTGTGGGGAAGACAGTTCTCTCCTCCAAGAGAGCATAATAAGTCCTTGTCGCTTCCCCCATAGAGACCAGCCCACATCTGTGTGCCCCATCGACACTCTCCCTATTTAATTTATGTGGCCCGGAATTAGACAAAAGGAGCAGAGTTTGCACCAGTTCTTTCGAAATCTGAGACGAAACCCCCACCCGGAAGCTCGGCCCCGGTACTCTCTCACCTGGTCAAGATTCAGGTCCGGTCTTGTTCTCTTCTGGGCTTTCATCATCCTGCCGACTATGTCACTGTCACAAAAACGACCATAAGACATGGAAAAGGTTTGGGGCAGCCACCCTTTTAATTATTCCCGGCTGCAAAACTGTGTCAAAATAATAGACATGTTCACACAACTGATTCTAAAACAGAACTGATTAACTGGAAGCAAGATGGCAGCTTTAAAGGCCAGTGAAGGAAGTGATATCATCAGGACTGGAACCGGAAATGACGTCATTGGCTGCCCCAGAGCCGGGCAGGATTTCCCTAGAATGGTCTGCAAAAGATCGAGAGGTAGAATTAGTGCTCTTCGCCACCCCCTGGTCCGGCAAGGAATTACATGTACGCAAGCCCTTTAGATGTCTCCTAAACATGTGTGTGTGACAAATATATATATATATAGTGATAAATGAGTCCCAAAAACAATCATAGAGGTTTGGGGAATGGCCCCGTATAATGGTTTTTAGTCAAGATGATAAAGAGACTTTTTATCAGACATTCAACAAGCATAGTAAGGTTCAGTCAGTTTATATATGATGGCTAAAGGAAATGACGGAAGCAGGAAGTGACATCATCTGCAGGAGCCGGAAGCGACGTCATCATGGTGGAGCCAGAAGTGACGTCATCTGCAGGAGCCGGAAGTGACGTCATCATGATGGGGCCAGGAGTGACGTCATCTGCAGGGGACCGGAAGTGACATCATCATATTGGGATTTGAAGTGAATGGTGAACCGATTAAAATATATGGGTAGTTGTGGGTATGGAATGATTATTTTTCTTCCTTCGTTCTGCAGGGTCAGAAAGAGAGGCATTAGTACCATCATACAACCCCCCATCTTGTAGCCATTCACTCACCTCTGGACCTTTTGATTGCCTCCTATTCACACGTGTGTGACATGACCCCCCCCTCCAGCCCAGACCCATCGGGTCAGGCGGCCTGAACCGAGAGGTCGAAGGTCCAGGAGAGAGCATCCGCGTTGGTCTGTAGAGAACCCCGACGATAAGCGACTCTGAACTTGTAAGGTTGTAACTCGAGGAACCACCTAGTGAGACGAGGGTTAGACTCCCGATTCAGGGCCATCCACTGTAACTCCCGATTCAGGGCCATCCATCACCAGAGTAAACTCAAGTCCCAGTAGGTAGTAACGTAATTGTGTCACAGCCCACTTGATCGCCAAAGCCTCCCGTTCCACCGCCACATACCTGCTCTCCCTGTTCAACAGTTTCTGGCTGAGGTATAAAATGGGGTGTTCAGCACCCTCGATGCATTGGCTTAACATGGCACCCAGTCCTGTATCCGATGCATCGGTCTGCACCGATGCACCGCCAGGGGGCGCCCGGACAGTTGGAGAATCCTGGATGGCAGCACTTCCGCCACACCAGGAAGTGCTGCCGGAAATAATTCCAAGAAGACCCAGAGTGCTTCCAGGGGCTTTCCTGACACTTCCGCCACACCAGGAAGTGACGTCAAGGAGAGCACCTGGGGCTCATCCGGGTCAGGATAAAAGGGGCCGCCTCCTTCCAGACAACGAGCCAGAGTTGGGAGGAAGGAGATGAAGCTTGTGAGGAGGAGGAAGGAGGTCGAGAGAGAGAGAGAGAGAGAGAAAGAGAAAAGAAGAAGAAGACGACATTGGAGAGAGTTGGTGTGTGAACATTGTGGTGCAGTGGAAAAAGAAATAAACAAGTGTGTTTTGGACATCCTGGTGTCAGTCTGTCTGTGTCTGGGGGTACGGTTTCCACAATGGCGCCCAACGTGGGGCCTACCTCCTGCTAAAAAGGGGGGAACCCCGTTTTTAAAAATATTTTGTGGAAGCAATCCCGCACAGCAGACGAACAAGCACTTCCATCGCGACACGCAAGCCTGCACCAACGCCTCTAGAAACGGTCACAGAGGACCACGCCTAACGGACGTCTGGTAGTATGGGAAAGAAGAAGGGCAAACGTGCCCTGAAGACAGCGACGCCTCTACCCGGAGTCGTCGTTACGGATGCACGGGGCGGCGGAAGAGGCCGCCCAGCGGCAGCGTATTCGAGAAGACGGGATTCGGGAGGTAAGTCTCGCGTCGGATAGTGATACGCTTGGCGGGACTTCCCCTGCGGTCCCCTGGTCTTGTTTTATAGTAGGGGACTGCCCAAATCCGCGTCTGTGGCCAAAGCACGCCGACCCGTGGAGTGACAACGAGACGGCGACGGGAGACGAAGAGGAGCCGCTGTCGACTGCAGAATGGCTGCGGGGCGGAAGCAGCCCGGAAGACTCTTCCCCGAAGGCGTCCGCTCATAGCGTGGAGGGAGCGTCGGAAGACCGGAAGTTCCTCCCAAAAACAAGCACGGGATTGGACGGAGTGTGTTGTGTGCCCGCCGATGAGTACAAGAAGGCGGGACCAACAAACGTCAATCCTGGGACGCTCGAAGACCCAGTGGAGTATGCGCAGGAGCTCCACGGCTCCCAGCCGGCAGGTGAGTCTGAAAAATGTATGACTTCAGCGCTGGCTGGCTTAAGTGACTTGTTGTTGGCTGTACAGGAGTTAGAGAAAGTCTTTCGTCCTGTACAGCCTCTCTTACAGATATTCCAAAATTTGACGGGGGTAATCAAGACGCTGGAGGAGACTGCGGACGCGCCCCTGAGAGCCGTACTGGGGTGGTTAACGCGGCGCAACGTGGGATTCTCCAGTCAGTCCGATGCTTCGGTACAGGTAAGTGACACCGGTACCGAACATGATTATGGAATCCCTAGCGAAAAGAACCCGGATGTAACGGAAGGGATCCAAGTAGCAGGGGTTCCGACAGTAGATCGGGGGACGAGTACTGAGACCGCAGTACAAGCGGAGTCGGGGGCGTGGTGCTGGCTTGTATGTGTCGGCACCCAGACCGCCCTGCGCCAAGAAGCGGCAGCGCTCGGAACCCGATCGAGAGGTGTGCAAACAGCAGGGGTCCTGCTTTAATTCATAAGGGGATCCAAGCTGTTGCAGCACTCCAGAGTAACGGGAGGCCCCGGAGAAAAACGAAGGGGTCTCCCGACAGGGCGGAAGTCGGGTGGAAGAGAGACGGAGCAGGAGAGAGGACTGGAGGCGGCCAGGAGAAAGGCATTGTGACTGTATGGCCTGGACGTTTGGGGAAACGGTGCAAGAGGCACTGGGGAGTGCACGTGACTAACTGTAAATATTGTAAATAAACAGAGTGTTGTGGAACCAATGATGTCCGTCTGTCTGTGTCCGGGTTCAAGTTCACAAAGGATAAGAAAATTTAGGAGATTTCAAAACAGGTGCTGAAGTAAAGGCCATCTTTAAGTCATAAAATGCAGCTTCAGCAGAATCCTCCTATACCACTTTAATAGGAGCCTTTTTCTTTGTCAGATTAATCAGAGGTGCAGCTCTCTCAGAGAAGCGAGGAACAAAACGATGGTAATAACTTGCTAATCCCAAGAAAGACTGAACCTGCCTCTTAGTAATCGGACGGGGCTAATTAATGATGGCATCAATTTTAGAACACTGTGGGTAAACCGAACCCCACAAGTTAACCTAAATATCTGGCCTCATTCAAGCCAAAGAAACATTTCTTCGGGTTGATATGAAGCCCGGCTTTAGCTAGTGTGAGTAGAACAGATCGTACGTGCAATAAATGATCCTCCCATGTGCCAGAATAGATGACAATGTCATCAGGTAGGTGGCACTATAGGAATTGTGGGGCCGTAACAGTGTATCCACCAGACGTTGAAAAGTCGCTGGAACCCCGTGCAATCCAAATGGAAGGACCTTGTATTGCCAGTGTCCACTAGGAGTACCAAAGGCGTTTTGTTCTTTAGTAGAATCCATTAAGGGAATTTGCCAGTACCCTTTTGTCATGTCAAGAGTAGTTAAAAAACTGAGCACTACCCAGCCGCTCAAGGAGATCGTCAACTCACGGCATGGGATAGGCATCAAATTTAGAAACCTGATTGAGGCGTCGGAAGTCATTACAAAACCTCCACGTCTCATCTGGTTTAGGAATTAAGACGATTGGACTAGACCATGGACTATAATTTTCCTCAATAATGTCCATCTCTAGCATTCGTCGAATTTCCAATTCTACTTCAGCTTTCTTTGCCTCAGGAAGTCGGTAGGGTCTTTCTCTGACAATAACCCCAGGGTCTGTGACAATGTCATGCTCAATCAGCACAGTGCGTCCCGGCTGTTCACTTACTACGCCATGCACGGACAGAATAGCGGACTCCAACTCACTTTTCTGTCTGTCAGATAAATTCGCACCGAAAGTAAGGGGTTGATATTCTGTGAAAAGGGAACGTGGCTGATCAGAGGGAGGCTCTGCCTCTCTATCCTTCCATGGTTTCAGCAGGTTGATATGATAAACACACTCGCTTGGCCGACGATTAGGTTGTTTAACTAAATAGTCGACAAGCCCTTTTCGCTCCTTAATTTCAAAGGGCCCTTGCCAATGAGCCAATAATTTAGAATGCAAAGTTGGAACAAGCACCATGACCCGATCCCCCGGAGCGAACTCACGGAGGGTGGTGTTACGGTTATAATAACACGCCTGTGCTGCTTGAGCCTTTTCCATATGTTCTTTTAGTACAGGCCGAATTTTATTTAACCTATCACGTAATTGGGCGATATATTCCAATATATTTGAGTTTGAGAGGACCTCCTCTTCCCATCCCTCTTTTAACATATCCAATAAACCTCGGGGCTGTCTTCCATATAGGAGCTCAAAAGGAGAAAACCCCGTGGAGGTCTGTGGGACTTCCCGATAGGCAAAGAGGACGAGGGGGAGTAACTGATCCCAGTTCCACCCATCCTCGCTAACTACCTTGCGTAGCATCTGTTTAAGGTTCTGATTAAATCGTTCTACCAGCCCATCAGTTTGAGGGTGATAGACCAATGTTTTCAGATGTGTAATTCGGAGTAACTTAGCCACTTCCCTGAACGTTTCTGAGGTGAAGGGAGTTCCTTGGTCAGTTAAAACCTCTTTGGGAATCCCCACCCGAGCAAAAATCTCTACTAACTCCCATGCGATTGTTTTTGAATTGGCTGAGCGCAAGGGAACAGCTTCAGGAAAACGTGTGGCATAATCTACAAGTATCAATATATATTTATGACCTCGTAGCAAAGTTTCAATGGGTACCACGAGATCAATTCCCACTTTTTCAAAGGGCACATCAATTAGGGGAAGAGGAATAAGGGGAGCACGGTACTTCCTAGGAATCTGACGAATCTGACACTCCGGATATGAAGCGCAAAATCGTCTGACCTCCTCATTAATTGCCGGCCAATAAAATCTGAACTTGATTCGTTCTAAAGTTTTTTCGGTCCCCAAATGGACTCCGAGTAATTGCAAATGAGCTAATTCACACACCTGACGACGGTAGGTGCGTGGAATTAACAACAATTCTTGTATAACTCCCTCATGTTCTGCCACTCTATATAATAAATCATTTTTTATGACAAAGTAAGGTATTTGCTGTACAGGCTCTGTGGACCCATGTCCATTTACTGAAACTACTGCATTTCTCGCAAATTTCAAGGAATCGTCATTCCATTGCTCCCTTTTAAAGGATGAAGGCATAAATTTAAATTGGGATGTTAAATCGTTAATAGGATCAGGGTTTACCTCAAGGGACGGAGACTCGGGTTCCAAAGGACTTACAGCAGGGGGAATACCTACTGTAGTGCCTGAGGTGCCTTCGTCTCTGTTGTCTATGGGATCAATTACAGTATTTTGGGAGTTACTACACGGCGTGGAGGCAATCAGATTAATTGAATTAGCATCCATTACCAGGCCCTCATTTATTACAGGAGCAGTTTCTGTTTTTCCACTATTATTTACTTCCGGAATCAAATAAGGTTATCACTTTATAACCCTTCACAATCACGACCCCTGTACACGGAGAAGACAGAGGGTTAACGACAGCACAGTACCTCTCTCCCTTTCCCAGAGAACAATCCATCGGCTCCGGTGTAGGGCAGGCAGTGTAGATGTGTCCCAGCCCTCCACACTTGAAACAGTGCGGAGGGGTGACGGCTCATTCTTTCTTCTTAGTGGAGACATCAGATGTTTGTCGGGAGGGCTCATTAAAAGGTACATGAACCTGTCGGGTTTGGTGAGAGAACCGTTCTGATCCGCCTGATTTACAGACACCCCAATGTCGATCTAGCACTTCGACCAGACTATCCAAGGAGGTTACCTCCTGTTTGCGGACCTGCTGGGCGAGATTATCTGGTAGCACATTTATGAATAACTCGATGGTCAGCAATTCAGCCATTCTTTGGGCACTGTTTACATCTGGCCTTAACCAGCGGCCCACTTTGCCCCAGACTTTGTATACTTGAGTACGTATGGCTCTCTCGGGGTCAAATTTCCATTCATGCCACTCCCTCGCCTGCTGTGCCGCAGACACGCCATAGCGTTTAAAGATTCCTTGTTTGAGTAGATCATAATTGGATGCCTGCTCCTCAGACAGATCATAATAGGCCCTCTGTGCTTCCCCCTTCAGATAGGGAGCCAGAATGTATGCCCATTCCGACGGCGGCCAGGCATTCCTTTTTGCGGTTCTCTCGAAGATAAGAAAATAAGATTCTACATCATCTCCTTCAGTTAAATGGGTAAGTAGAGGAGGTACTGACCGTGATGTCACCGCTCGGACTGTCGCTGCTGCCCGTGCCTCTGCTTCTGCCAAACGGGTTTGTGTATCTCCCAGCTGAATCTTAACTTGCTGTAATTCGGTTGCGAGAGTGTTCAACATGCTGTTTAGGTCTTGTCCCTCTGTCATTTTCCGAGACAAATATCCTGCCCGCAACACTAATTGTGATAAATGAGTCACAAAAACAATCATAAAGGTTTGGGGAATGGCCCCGTATAATGGTTTTTGGTCAAGATGATAAAGAAAACTTTTTATCAGACATTCGACAAGCGTAGTAAGGTTCAGTCGGTTTATATATGATGGCTAAAGGAAATGACGGAAGCAGGAAGTGACGTCATCTGCAGGAGCCGGAAGTGACGTCATCATGGTGGGGCCGGAAGTGACATCATCATATTGGGATTTGAACTGAATGGTGAACAGATTGAAATATGGATAGTTGTGGGTATGGAATGATTATTTTTCTTCCTTCGTTCAGCAGGGTTAGAAAGAGAGGCGTTAATACCATTAGAAAACCCTCCATCTTGTAGCCATTCACTCACCTCTGGACCTTTTGATTGCCTCCTATTCGTGTGACAATATATATATATATATATATACAGTAATCCCTCGCTATATCGCGCTTCAACTATATCGCGGCTTCACTCTATCGCGGATTTTATATGAAAGCATAACTAAATATATAACGAGGATTTTTCGCTGCTTCGCGGGTTCTGCGGACAATGTGTCTTTTTACTTCCTGTACATGCTTCCTCAGTTGGTTTGCCCAGTTGATGTCATACAAGGGACGCTATTGGCGGATGGCTGAGAAGCTAACCAATCAGAGCACGCAGTTAAGTTCTCCTGACTGAGAAGCTAACCAATCAGAGCACGCAGTTGAGCTCCTGCGTGCTGAATGCAGTGTTAACCAGGAAGTCTCGTCTCGCTCATTCAGCAGCAACGTGTTTCGCTGTGTAAAGAGTTGTGCTCTTTAGTGTTTATCTTTGTGCATAGTCAAGCCCTTCATTATGGCTCCAAAACAATCTGCTACTGCTTCAGGGGCCGTGCCCAAGCGCAAGAAGAAGATGTTAACGATTGCCGAAAAGGTAAACGTTTTGGATTTGTTGAAGGCTATGATTCTTTTTATTTAAAAAGTAGGAAAGGAATATAAGATCTACGGCTGCAGTGTCCTTTTAACCAGGGTGCAAAACGAGTTGTAAGTGGATGTAATAAGGCAGTAGTCTGGATGGAATCTGCTTTAGGGATTTGGATTGAAGACTGCCAGAAGAAGAACAAAGGCAGTGCTACACAATCGCCTGAAGTGGCTCCTTTACAAGGGCTGTAACGCTCTCCTTTGCTGTGCAGTAAAATTAAACTCATTGTTATCGGACAAGTCATCGTGTCATTGTTGGTGAGTAACCATAATTAATTTTCTTCTTACAGTGCTTAGTACATGTACGTA
>JANRMT010027041.1:110569231-110600758 GCA_026402145.1 Polypterus bichir lapradei
ATTCACAGGTGACGATTTCAGTAGTGGACACTTTGATGTTTATGAATGTTTAAACTCTCAAAAGCTGGATGTGAAGTTATCGATGAAACCGGTTGTAAGCTTACAACGCTTGCAAGATGCCGAATGTCACTTCAACACAAGTCCTGCAAATACTGTCGTAATTGAAACAAACCATGAACCTCAAACTGATTATGACAGCAGCAATCCAAGCTGTGAGATTTGAGACAAGATTACTGTTCACATGGCCAACTGTAAGTTGCATGCTCAAGAGTAAGCTCAGCGCACAGCTTGGTCATGTTACAACCGGAGGGCCGAACAGACAACGTGGTATACAAAGAGATCCTTAACAAATAATTATTGGCATATTTTCCCTCAGTTTAAAAAGGTTAAATTTTCTTCTTAATAAAAATTTTAATGCAGTACTTCGCTGCTGCGAAGCGCGGGTATTTTGCTAGTAAAACCATATTCAGCGGCTCACGTGAACTGACGCAGTACGCAGACAAAAAGCAACGGTTCCAAAGAGTGCTGACCAAAAACCGAATTACACTTCTACGCTCAAATAGACAAACCACACGCCGTGGCGCAATAGTAGAGGCTTCGCCTCTAGCGCCGGCGTCCGAAGTTCGATTCCCGAGAGGGGATGCACTGAGTATGTACGTGTGCTTCACGATTCATTTTAGCCTCGCATCCCCTTGGTTTGAGACGTATAAAAAAAATATGCGGTTAACTCAGAAAGACAGATCACCAATTGAAGCTTTATGAATAATGGATACTTTATTCGCGATCAATGATTATTTTGGTAAAGCCATACTCAGTGTATTCATTAGATGAACGGTAAAAAAGTAAGAGCGAGGGGAGGGTAACTTATTGAGGCACGCAGGCAAAACCATAATAGCACGTGGGCTCCATGTACTGTAGTGCGCGTCAACTCGATCTGAATTGCACAATCACATTTGAAAAAATATATCTTTTCAACTTCTATTTAGTCAACACTTAGCATATTCATATGTAAGGCTGCTGCGCAACTCAGCACACCTCCCATGTAATTGACTGCCTGCCCATATAAGGCCATTCTTCGCTGCGGTGGCTTTATTTGTTTCCTTGCTTCAACAAGGAAGCAGCTTTCTCACAGCTTCTGCGCTGTTTTATAAACGAACGACATATACAAAAGTCCTTTTTCCTTGCTTCGCCAACAAGGCAATCTTTTTATTTAATCCACGGGTTCTGTGCTGTTTTATTGTTCATTTCTTACGATTGTTATAGTTATTGTGTACGTATTGTACACTTAGTTTACTGTTCAAGTACCCATTTCCTTTATTTAATCCGCGGCTTTTCTGCTGTTGTTTTGTTCGTTTATTACAATTATAGTTATTTCATTCACTTTCTTTGCCTGCCTGCCTGCCCATATTAGGCGTGCAGCTACTGCGGAAAACAAAGCACACGGTGCAAAAAGTGACTGTCCCGCTAAAGGAAGACAGTGTAAAAAAAAAAAACCTGTGCATGCAGTGTGTGATGTCTCAAATAAAGAGGAAGACGAGCTGTTTATTGATGCAGTAAGAAACGAATCGATGAATGAAACCCTTTTATCTTTACAACGATTGACAAACACGGAATGTAACTTGAACACAACACATCGTACAAATACGACCCTGATTGAAAGAAATAATGATAATCAAATCATTGATGACAGCAACACTCAATAACACTCACAAAACAATTACTGTATATTGACAATCATGTTACGTTATTTTTAAAATGTTCCCTTTTCTTTTTCATAACTTCTTTAACACACTACTTCTCTGCTGCGAAGCGCGGGTATTCTGCTAGTATATATATATATATGTATATACAGTATATATATATATATATATTTATATGCAATTAATTCATTTATTTATTTGATGCATTATGACTTAGACTTTTGAAATTATATCAGTGTTAGTCAAACAGATGTGTTTTTAGACTGCTTTGCAAGCTACCTCCTGCTCTTAGGACTCTACTGTAGATTTAGATCAGGTTACAGTCCACTGCAGGGTACACTAAAGCAAATCAACAGATATACAATCAAACTGGCCAGTTTTTTATCATAAGCCATTAATCCCATTTAACTATGGGGATAATTAGAAATAATAAATGTGTTTATTCCCTTTGTATAGTAATTTGGCAATAAATTATTGTAAAATATTTGGATCTATAGCTAAAGTATCTTTGACATTTCATTACTTTACAATAATAATGTGTGGTATAATTAACATTTTCTGAATGGCTCTCAAAAATCACATTACCTGCCTCTGTTGCAGCATGGAAATTTGTAATCACTTTAATTACAGTGTAAAGTCCTCTGGGATGATGTTTGCAGTGAACGAGATAAAATAGAGCATGTAACTTCTCCATAAATAACATAAAATGTTATCCATCCATCCATTATCCAACCCGCGGGTCTGCTGGAGCCAATCCCAGGGTGCAAGGCAGGAAACAAACCCTGGGCAGGGCGCCAGCCCACCGCAGGGCGGGCACACACACACACACATCAGGGACAATGTAGGATCGCAAATCTACCTAACCTGCATGTCTTTGGACTGTGGGAGGAAACCGGAGCACCCATGCAGACACGGGGAGAACATGCAAACTCCACGCAAGGAAGTGACCCAGGTCTCCTAACTGCGAGGCAGCAGCGCTACCACTGCACCACCGTGCCGCCCTAAAATGTTATTTAATAAGAAAATAATCAATATAATATGCATTTCAGAATGAAAAAATAAAATTGGAACATTGCAAACAACTTCCATTAAAGAGTCACATTGGTTTATAGAGTTTATAAGATCAATATTGTCCATTTACAGAGTACAGTGAAACTCTTATTTGCATGGTATAATCAGCATTCAACACATTGCCACTCTCTGGCACGATCATTAGTGAGTATAACAAACATACCTTCAAAACTTGTATTTCCCTTATCTGAAAAACCTCAGATGATTGTGAAGAGAGTGCAAGGTATTGTTATTACTTTATTATTATTACACTGTTATTATTATTTTTTATTATTACAACTATCCATCCATCCATTATCCAACTTGCTATATCCTAACTACAGGGTCACGGGGGGTCTGCTGGAGTAAATCCCAGCCAACATATGGCGCAAGGCAGGAAACAAACCTCAGATGGGGTGCCAGCCCACCGCATCTTACAACTATAGAATGCAAAATATAAAATATAATTAGTACTTAACAAGTGTGTCACCATGCTCCTTAAGTAAGTACAAACAGGTAAATTAATATGTACTATTTGGCCATTTGGGAAATAGTGTAAAAATAAAATAAAGGTGAATCCAGAAGTTGGTGTTGTATATTAAATAGTATTCTAAAGCTTGAAAAAGTTCTCTCATAAAACCTGTATTCTTCAAAAACTGTAAAAAATTAAAATGTTGGTCTGTTCTGTGTGCATTTATTTGATCTAAAATGGTAATGTCGTAGTATAGTAAGTAGATATACCTCACTGTAAATGGGATCATCATGGGTGCATGTGTTTATATGCCTCGTGAAACAACATCATCTCCAGGACTAGTAAATACTTCATCACTTTGTACGTTGTGATAGATGGAACAAATTGAAATGCTGGGGTACCAATCAAATCAAATTAAAGTTATAAACAAAAGGTGCACTCAGTTGCACCAAAACAAATAAAAATCAGGGCTTCCTTGCTTCAGGAATATTTCTTGGATAATAAAGCCTGCTTTAGTTGGTGTTGAAAAGAGCTCTGTCCTGTGGCGCTCTCTCATGTCGAGGGGCGCATCTTTCCAGGAACCCCATGGTATAAAGCTGGGGGACTGGAAGAGGTGGAGTAAATAGTCCTCACTGGGCATCTTGTCAGCACTGTGGTGGGAACTAAAGGGGGTAGGTTTAGTGCCAGCGCCCCCTGTTGACTTGGGGTGGTAGTACATACCTCAGAAGAGCCTGGAAGAAGATCAACTGATGTGCTGCTCGCATGACAATATTTAGTTTATTCCTACACCTGCTGAACTTGCTTTATCCTGATCAGCGTCTGCACATACACAATTGCAAAAGTCCTCAGGTTTGTACAGAATGTAATGCATGATTAAATGGTTAGGGGAAGAATTTTTTGGTAATTTAATACCTAGCTTGGTAATCTATCAATTGTCCAGCAGTGTGAAATGGCATGTTTAATTTTAAGTAAGCACTTCTCTTATTTTCATTTAAACAAACATGTTTATTTTCCAACTGCTTTACACATTTACTTTACTGTTATTTTAACCTTCTCCAAAGTTCTTCTCATGCAAGCAGACTTTACACACAACACATTCTTTTGTAATTTGGTTCAATTTGATTTTATTTCTGCAAAGTTCCTGCATCTCTTTTTACTTTAGAATGTCTTTATTAAAGTTACTGCAACACCATGATTGTTTTTGTATGTATACTGCTGCATTTTGTTTATTGTACCCAAAGACAACTAAGCAGGGATATCTGGGATAAGTTCTTGGTTATTTGTGATTACAATTCAAATTAATTTGTTGACATGTGCTTTACTTTGTTAGAGATTGATTGTTAAATGGACTTCTGACTTGAATAAATAAATGACTGTAATTTCTAAAGGTTTTAAAGAAAGATAGATAGATAGACTTTTTTGGTCAAAAAAATTAGGATTGAATGTTGACTACATGTAATTTTCTGATCATCATTACATCTAAAATTTGTCTCTTTCCAGATGTTATGATACATTCTAAAATATCAGTACTGGTGAACGTTTAATTTTTATTAAGACTGACCAGCACAAATTGGATGCATATTCCATTGAATGTATAGCCAAACTATATTTTACGTTGCGTTTACTTTATGAAGCCTTTATGATATGAAATGTATGATCACTATATGACAGTAGCACAAGATCATTTGCCTGGAGTACAGGATGCAGAACATTACTTAGAATTAGAAAGTTGTAAGTCCAAATTTTTATACAGAATGTGAACTTTTCAAATTTTGCATGATTGTTTACTTAACACTAGAATTACCAAAGCTTACGAAAAAAAACTTGTAAATCTGGCCCACCTTAAATCCGCTCGCACCTCTCCATTCAGCATCTTTGTCTTGTAAATATGTCGATAAGCCCAAGGAGAAAGCAGCCTGCTATATCATCCTCCCACTACCTCTGAAAACCTCTCCCAACTGAAGCCTTGTTTGTCAGGGAGTCAGGTACCTAGAGCTGTATAGGCTAAAAAAATATCGTTATTTGGAACACATGCATTCCCTGTGTGTTCCGTATCTACAAAGATCTACTGTCTATGTAAGTGTAGGATGACAGAAATGTTGAACACATACCTAATGAACAAATGCCATTTTTCAGGTTAAATTTATCTGTCTCGCTTGTTAAGATTTTTAACCCTTAATTGCTTATTTTATTTTAAAAAACTATTTATTTTTTTAACTGCTCTTTATTATCAAATGACAAATGACAAAGGAACCAACAGGTTTACATCTAACATTTCTCCATTTCCACCCGTGTGTATTCATCATTCACTATTTGGTTTAATTAAGTACTCAGAAGGAAAATGGAAAAGGAAGATAGTCTAGTCCATCTTGTCAACTGAAAAAAACACTGAAGTATCCACAGTTGAAAATTAGGCCAGTTTTGTGTCGTGGAAAAAATGGCAAAGAATCACAACTAAAATCAATTGCTTTCTCAAACTATCTTCAACAAGAACTTTGAACTCACATAAATAAAATTTTCCTTGGAAAACAATTAAAAGCACCTTTTTTTGCCTATTGTGATTGATAGTATTATAGAAAACTATGGATTACTACATTTTCATTTCATGTCATTTTTTGACAAACACAAATGTAATTTTGGGAGATCCATTATTTCAAGAAGATTGAATATTTTAACTATATAATCATATTGTATTCTATAAGATTTTATTTAACCTAATTTTCATCCCATAAATGCTTTATCGCATAAAACTTTTTTTGTCATGAGCTGTTTTCCAAATTTATATGAATTAAAAAATTAATAGTTGGAAGTTGCTCAGTAATAATCAAGAATGATTACTTCTTACCAAGTATCAATAAAATAGATATGCCTTGGATTTAATAAAAATTTTGATTAGCACATACACGTGGCTATAATGACTCTATAAACTTAAGATATTAATTAGGTCAATGCAAATGTCAGTTTGTCTCGTAGTATTTAGTCTTTGATAATTAATTTTCTTCATTGGTATCAGAGTGTGTTGCCATGAGTGCCTGCAGCCTTAGCATCAAAAGTCATGACCTGGATTGACTAGTGCAATTTATTTTTTTAAATCAGTGTCAAATAAAGTGCGGTACAAATCAAAATTCTTCATTAATAAATAATCCATAAAAATAATGTCTGAAGATAAAATTTAAAAAACCCAAGACTAAAAGGATTGTTACTTCCCTTGCCTCTTCCCCAGTGCACTCTCTCATCTCCCCTGCTCACCCTTTTAGGGTTTTGCAGCACCCTACAATGCCACAGACCCCTAATATGCTTAACCACAAAGAGCAGAAAAAGATTATGGGAAAAAGCAAAACCTTTACTAATTTTTGAGTAAGAATGGGCTTACTCTCTCCCAATTCCTGTGTTTGCTAATACTGTTGCAATGTCAAGTTCCAGACTGAGAGAGAGAATGATTAAATTGATGGTATTATTAATTTTCAATGGGTAGTAATCCTCCCAGCTTGTCATGGGACTACTCCAGGTCTTCTCCCAGTGAGTTGTGTTTGGTATCACATAGGAAACAATATAGGAACATTTAAAGTGCATGCTGAAAAACATTAATTGGCTCCATTTTGCTCTGCAGAATTAGTGATTTCGCTCAGTGGTCTACCCATATTACTGGTATAGAATTTTAATAAAATATTTTTAATCAACACATGATAATTTTTACAATTTAATATAAGCTATAAGCATATAATTAAATGAAGTTGTAACAATGGATTATTAAAAGCATAAGAAAAAGAACTGAAGGTAACTAAGGGGTTGACTAAATGTGGCTTAAAGCTTGGGCATATGAGGCTTTTGCCTTATCTAGAGAAGCCACCAAGATACTTGCTAAGGTTAAAATGAAGTAAATGAGTAACAAACACCCCACTAGAAAACAGGAATAAACTTATGGAAAAGTCCAAACACCCTCTTATGCAGTGGTGCTAAAATCAATAGAAAAGTCTGCAGATCACCCCTATTTACAAGGCAATATTCAGATTAATGGAGTCAAATGGAGTCAGAAAACACTGACCGTGATGTCACTGGTGGCACTTGTTGGTTGGATGAAGCTATTCATGGTATACATATTAAGAGTCAGATGACATGATGTATTGTATAAGGTAAAGTAGCAGAAAAGCATAAAGGCAGATGAATTTATTGATTGCTCAGTACGCGGACTGAGACATTTGTGCATACCTTTGTACAAATAAAGAACTGTTCTGCATTTTCGTCTGGTCTCTGTGAATGACTTGTTTGAAATGAGAGGCAGGTTTTTCCACTACACTGAGGATATCAGCCTGTTGTGGAGAGAGAACCCAGCAACCCTGCAGTTCTGCAGTCTGTTTCTTGCAGTTCTGCAGTCTCTCTCTTAAACAAGATTATGAAGTATTTGAAATTCTTCACTTGAGGTAGCAGGGAAAAAGCCATTTTATTAATAGAAAAAAAAACATGACCTCAGATTTGAAAGTGCTGACTTTCATGTGGACTGCCTCACAATCAATCAACTACAAACTGTTCCAATGTGCTTCACAGATCACAGTCTAATAGTACCAAGAGGACAACATCTAACAATAGCAGAGAAGCAAACCTTAGCTTCCCAAACTGGATATTCTCCCATTTTTTGGCTGTGTCATGATGTTCTCTTCCGATTCTGAAAATCACAAAGAAAGTTGATGGTGATTTTCAGGTTAGACATAATTTCATAAGACCTGGAGTACAAATGCATTGAATTTTTCTGCCCCAGTGTAGTGTGTGGTTATGAACTAAGCGCAAAAACAAGATATTCTGAGATGGATGCAGTTGTAGTTGTTATGTTTCAGAAAGGATTCTCAACCTGCCTGGAGTTTAGAGTCTTGTTTAATGTCTGTTATGTTAATTTCTAATTTAATTTATTTATGACAATTTCCCTAATTATTTAAATTATTCTGCTCTGTTTTTTTCAACACTGCCATTGGATACTTGCATTGGGACTTTCCATCAGATTGCCTTCTTGCTTCAGGCAATTCCTTTTGTCTTTTGTGTTCTATGGAGCACTCTTTTTTTGTTATAGAGCATTTTGGTAGAATACATCATTTTATTTTATTAAGATGATGTGTTTAGCATTATAGTGGGTATTTAACAGTAGTAGTGTCATGTTCCTTGAGCGAGGATTCCTTTACTGGTTGGGATTCATATTACATTTGTATGTCCGTTTTGTTCATTTTTGCAGATTACCACCAATGTGCTGCCCCCAGACCTATAAAGGCTGGCAAAACCCAGAGCTCCTAATAGTTAATTGTGTGCTTGTGGTGGTGGTGAGTTTCCTGTAGTGCAGTGGCTCCCAAACTCGGTCTTGGGAATCCACTGTGGTTGCAGTTTTATGTTCCAACCAACTTCCTAGCCTAATTAAGTGAGATGTAATTTCCCAGTTTCAGCATTTTTGGGGTAAATGTAGAAATTACATGACTATGATTTTTTTTTAACTTTTTAACAATCCTTTTTTCCTTTTTCATTCTGATTTTCATTCTGCTTTCCCAGGTGTTCTGGTTATTTAGTCGATTTACTAATTAGAAATTCTGACTGTCCTACACAGGAAAACAGATACTGTAACTAATTTCTGTAGAAAACCAGGAGATGTGAACAAAAGGTAAAACATATGAAAATAACAATAGTAAGTAGATTAAAGAGTAAGGATTTTATCCACAGATCGGATAAGGCTCAAGGCGAGTGTCTGACCTTTTATGCCAGTTGCTGATTAAGTCAAGGTCATGACCCCAGATACCACACCCTTAGAAGTGCAGGATGTGATGCTAACAATGGTACACATTATGGCTTCTCCGAAAGGAAAAGCTATAAAACCTTAATTTTCAGCCTAAATCATGACACTGATGCTGAAGTAGTTACACCATTTCATCATTCTGTGGTGTATGCTGTGTTTGCTTTTAATTGCCATTATTAGGATTCAGTGAAGGGAGAAAACTATACAGAGAAAGGGCAAAATAGTAGAAAAAGAAATAAAAAACAAAAAAGTTAAATATTTAAAGCTCTAGCAGAAAGAAATATTTTAAAATTTCTTATAAATGTAACAATCACGCGGCACAGTGGCACAGTAAGGAGACCTGTTCACTTCTCGGGTCCTCCCTGCATGGAGTTTGCATGCTCTTCCTGTGTCTGCGTGGGTTTCCTCCAGGTGCTCCGGTTTCCTTCCACAGTCCAAAGACATGCAGGTAAGGTGCATTGGTGATTGTAAATTGTGCCTAGTGTGTGCTTGGCGTGTGTGTGTGCACTGGTGCCCTACCCGGGGTTTGCTTCCTGCCTTGCGCCCTGTGCTGGCTGGGACTGGCTCCAGCAGACCCTGTGCTAGGATATAGCGGGTTGGGTAATGGTTGGATGGATGCAACAATCACGCTAATGTTCTTTTTTTGAAAGCAGAATAAGATAAGAAAAACATACCAGTTAAATAAATTAGATCAGTTATTATTATTGATTGTAAATCTGGTTGGAACAAAAACCTGCAATCACAGTGGGCCCCCAGGACTATGTTTGTGGAGCACTTGTCTATTGCTTATTGTTATTGTGTTTTTTGTAAATTTCTGGACTTTTTGACTGCTGTGCTCTATTTTTGATTACCCTTTTGGATTCATATTGTGGCGCCATGGTAGATATATATATAATATAGAGATTTGAAAGTCTCATGATGATTAAATCAAACTTGTTATTTTAAGGACACAGACGTCTCAGATGATATTGCATTTTCTTTATCTCTGTTTCTACCAAAAGTGCTGTTTAGTATTTACAGCAATCAGAATTAGATATCAGGGAGGGAAGAATGGAAGTTGAAAGTAGCGTGACTAGAAAACTATAATTACATCACTGTTGAACTCTTTTGTACATTTGCTGATAAATCTGTACTGTATTACACTTTTTCTACTGTGTACTTCCTATACTATCTAAGAAAGTGAGATGAACTCTTGCACATTGTAGAGTTTTAGTGTTGGTTTGGCTCTGCATCCATGAATCCTGAGAACCTTAATCTTCTCTATGTATGTACTAGAACAATGAGCTCCTACCTTAATTAAGCAAGCTACTGTTTCTGTTTCTTTGTTTTTGCAGCAACATGGAAATTACAAAACTGGGTTTCCTAAATTTTTATTGGAATGTAGCAAGTGATTCTGTATGCTAAATTGAGATCAAAAATTATCTTCATTTTTTTTAGAAGTTTATTATCATAATGATGAATATTTATATTCTACTTTTCCAGGTGTTCTGGAAATGTAAGCTATTATTTAGTAATGAGTATGTTGGTGAGAATAACACTGAAGGAGCTTTTGTTTATTTTCTTGTCTGCTCCACTTGTCATCAGTTGTCATTATCATGTTAGAATTAAGGGAACAGAACAGATAATCAAAGAAAATTGGGCACAATGGCAAGAAAACAATATTTCTGAACATAAATTATTTTTTCTGAAGGCAGAATATGAGAAGAAAAATAAAATACCCGCTAATTAAACAAGGATGTAATTTAAATAAAAGTACTTACTTTTTGGAAACTGGATGGGATAAAAATCTGCAGCCAAAGGGGTCCTCCTGAACTGAAATTGGGAATCACTGAACCAGAATATCCTGATTCAGTGTACAGATTAATTGATGTGTTTATACCAAACTATTAGTACTTATTACTTAGATGTTTAGGATTCCTGTAAGTTAGACCTCTACAGACTGTATTCATTTTATTTACTGCCCAAACAAATCTACATGCAGACTGTGGAAAATTTTATAATAACAATAAGTTAGACTTCTACCAAATATATTTAATTTATACTATACAAGCATTACATTTTTGATTAAGGTAATATGGAGTCTAACCAATTGACAGCTTAAGTGAAGAGGCCGAAATCTGAAATTTGTTCTAAATCAAACTGGAAATTAAACAAGAAGTAGAGTAAGTTTTAGTTCCTAATTCCTTTCCTTTAATTACATTTCATGTTAATCTGTCAACAGTTGTAGTACGAAATATACTTGAAAAAAACTCAGTTTTTCTTAATATGAATTAATAATAACATTTATATTGAAATTTGGTAAAAGATCCAATATCTTAGATTTTGAATGAATGTTAGCTTTAAAAGGAAGATCAGAAAGTCACCTACAAATGTCTAATTTGTCTAGAGTTTCAGTTGAAAGAATTTCTTTACCTTGTACACACTAACGCCTGCACAAAAAACTATACATATCTCATTTTAAATAATAAGCACAGTGTTTTAACTCAAACAATGCTTAATCATACTGAAGCAAAACAAATCACACAACAGAACAAATATCAGGTCTTACAGAATAAGCAATCACAAGTGAAAACTACAAATGGTGATTAAATATGTCTTTGTTTAGATTGGATGCTGAACTTAAAATAAGAATATGTTAATGTGAAAGGGTGTATACGCCTTCAGTTTTGCATTTCAAACAAAAAATGAAAGTCACACCTTATACACCTTGAAAATAATATATTATTTTTATTAAAGGAATTGGTTGGTTCATAGCTTAACAGGAGTTTAGGACTGTCCACTGGGCAAAAAGAGTGGAAATAATTAATCATGAAAACCCCATATAAGCAAAATTAATCTATGATTGCCCTTTAACAGGTAAATTCTTGTATTTTGGTAGTTAAAAGGAAACATAAAGAATATACTTAAAGTATATGTAAAACAACCTTTTATTATACTGACTGATGCATAAGATAATTCTAGTTTGGCAGATCTTTCCAAGAACCTGATCCGACCGACCAAGATGTTTTATTTGCTGCTCAAGATCCTCCTGTACTTCTGAATTTCTGAAGTAATATTCCCCAATTTTGCATGGTCAACTCTCCACCAGTTTCCTTACTCAATGAACACTTCTGAGCTATTTTTATTTGCCTTTTAAATTATATGTCATCCATCATCAAGTCTTTTTTGCATCTCATCTATGAAAAACTAGATTCAGTGAACTAAACAGGAGTGCCTACACTGAATAAAGAATGTTTGGTCTATGCTTGGAAGATACAATACAATACAATACAATTTATTTTTTGTATAGCCCAAAATCACACAAGAAGTGCCGCAATGGGCTTTAACAGGCCCTGCCTCTTGACAGCCCCCCAGCCTTGACTCTCTAAGAAGACCAGAAAAAAACTCCCAAAAAACTGTTGTAGGGAAAAAATGGAAGAAACCTTGGGAATGTCAGTTCAAAGAGAGACACCTTTCCAGGTATGTTGGGCGTGCAGTGGGTGGCAAAAAGAAGGGGAATCAATATAATACAGTACAATACACAGAACAGAACAAATCCTCAATAGAGTATAAAAATAAAAATTATATAAGTATGGAGTAGAATTTAACAGTAGATAATATCACATAATATGATTTGGATTTTGTTTAGAGTCCTGGAGACCTCATCCATCAAGCTGCCTCCCCCATTTGGCCATTTCACAGCTGAAATAGCGCTAATCCGATGAAAGGACCCCTTTTTCCCATGATTCCTGCGATCCTCCATCAGGGATGACTTTACCTTAGGCAGGCAAAACAACTTGGCAGGTGGACCGTGGCACCAAGTGCCACATTTGAGTACAGAGAAGAGAAACAGAATAGGTGAGGGTTAGTATCCAATTATAACTATCATGTTACTTATGTTTTAGTGCTAATGACTAACAACAGAGATGCAGTCTGTAGAGTTAATCAGCAGCTCTAGTCAGGATATGCTAAACTGAAGTAGTGAGTCTTCATCTGGGATTTAAAAGATGAGACCGAAGGGGCATCTCTTATAGTAGCAGGCAGACCATTCCACAGTTTAGGAGCCCTGTAACTAAAAGCTCGACCTCTCACTGTTATTTTATTAATCCTTGGAATCATAAGCAGACCGGCATCTTGAGATCTTAATGTGTGCTCTGGTTTGTAAGTCATGATAAGTTCAGACAAGTAAGCCGGACCTTGGCCATTTAATGTTTTATATGTTAAAAGGAGGATTTTGAAATCTGCCCTAAACTTAACCGGGAGCCAGTGTAAGGATTTAAGAACTGGAGTTATGTGTTTGTATTTTCTTGTTCTTGTAATAATTCTTGCAGCAGCATTTTGGATTAACTGGAGGCTGTATAAAGAACAATTTGAACATCCAGTGAACACCGCATTGCAGTAGTCAATCCTACTAGAAATAAATGCATGAATTAATTTCTCAGAATCCTGTTTATTTAGAAAGCGCCTTAATTTCCTAACATTTTTAAGATGGAAGAAACATGATTTGGACAACTTTGTAATATGGACTTTAAATGACATGCTAGAGTCAAAGATAACTCCTGGATTTCGGGCTGATTCAGTGAAATTAATGGGGATTCCAACTGAGTTAAATGATGATAGAATATTGTTGTGATCAGCGTCATCCCCTTCAACAATTAACATCTCTGTTTTATCTATGTTTAAAGACAAGTAGTTCTCATCCATCCACTCCTTTAATTCACTAAGACAACTAATTAAAGACATCAGAGAAACTTCATTAGATCTAAATGAAAGGTATAACTGGGTGTCATCTGCATATGAGTGAAAATTAACATTATGTTTCCTAATGATAGATCCCAGTGGAAGCATGTAAATTGAGATTAGTAGATGTCCCAGTACTGAGCCCTGTGGGACACCATATCTCACTTTTAGATCCATCTCACTGCTGAAAATAAAACCATAGTAAATGAGGAGAGAGACAGACCCAAGAGCTTATGGATCTTGTTTTTAGAAACCGCAAAACATAAGAGCAAAAAAATTTAAATTAACACTTCTAATGCAGCCACCACCATGCCGTGTTCTGCAATTTCACGTTTTTTTTTTTTTTTTTTTAACATAACAAACGTCACTTTTCTAGATTTGTCATTATTGGCATTCTATTTAAATCCATGATGCATTACATATATCTCCCTGTATTTCAACAAAAGCATTTTGTAATAATTAGTGCTTCAGGTATGAGCCAAAGTATTGGCCCACTTGAAGATGGGATTTGTTTATCATTTAAAAAATGAAATTATTGAACTGAATGCTGATTCAATAGCAAATGCCCCAAATTAAAAAAAAAAAAGAAACAAAAAATCTCAAAATAAATCCCAATATAATAATAAAATTTTATTCTAATAAAGTGACTTTAACAGCCAATAGAATTACTGATAAACAAATCATTGATTAAATTAGAAAGAAAATCAGTCACTGACTCCCAGATTAGCTTATTGAGCTACTGACCCATTGATTCACTACTGCATATTTAAATAAATACAGTTTCAACAAAAAATGCTGTTTTTATCATGTATGTAAAGAACCACAGAGAACATCAAATTTCTAAAACAATGTAAATTTAGCAATATTTTTAAAAACTGAACATGTGCAGTGGACTTGCCATGATTAATTAATGTGCTTTGTAAATCCCCCACTGTAAAGGTCTTCTTTTTTCAGTATACTGTATATTATATTATATATTATACATGAAGACAGTTTGTATTTACAGTAATATTTGCTAATTATTTAATTTTCACAATAAGAAAATCACAGGATGGCAATTTCTTATACACCTAATTGTTTAATATGCATACAGATAGATGCTGTCATGCTAGAATGTCGATCAAAATGTACAAATAAACTAAATGAAAAAACATAAAACTGTAATGATGAATAAATCAGTAAGTAAAGCTGTTCCTTTATTGACTCCAGATAGGCTCCAGCTGAACCAATCATATAAACTGCTGCTTGAATGAAAAATACACAATAACCAAGCCAGAATTGTATATGTATTTTTTTTTCTCCTTTTGTTTGAGGATAACTTACATTAAAAATACATATGAAGTTCCTCTAATATGCAGAACTGAATATCATTCAAATTATTATGGTATTCTGGAGTACCAATCTTTTACACATAAGCTTCCTTTACAACCAATGCATGTTGACCTTGCATGGTGTGAACACACCTATACCAACTGGACAAGAGATACTGTAGTCTAATTATTTTTCAATGTTAGTTAACTAATGTATGCCCTGCAGTGAGATGGCTCCCTGCCCGAGGTATGTTTCCTGCCTCGCGCCCTGTACTGGCCGGGATTGGCTCCAGCAGACCCCCGTGACCCTGTAGTTAGGATATAGTGGGTTGAAAAATGACTGACTAATGTAATTGAGGTATGGTGTCTATAGAAAGTATATGCACCACCTTGGAAGTTTTCACATTTTATTATTATTAAACATTGATTCACAGTGTGTTTAATTTGGTATTTTGCTCATCAGAAAAAGACTATTTAATGTCAAAGTGAAAATTAATTACAAATATTAAACAATTAATCACAAATATAAAACAAATAAATTGATCACACAAGTAGTGGCCTCCTTCAAGTCAGTATTTAGTAAATGCATCCTGGGCACCTATAATAACTGTTAAGGAAAAATCAAATCACAAGAGGAGAGGACTCAAAATGAAATGAAAACTAAACTGTTAGGCATTGCCTCTGTTATTGCTTTTCTTCTTAGCATGGCTTCAATGCTCTTCTATTTGCAGTTACTTATAAACTTAAATTAATTCTAAATAATATTTAAAGTATTAAATAAAATAGATTACTCCACATGCTCATCAGACTGGACTGGTCTCTATCAGCTTTGCATATCTGGACACTGCCATTTTTTCCCCATTCTTCTTTACAAACCTTTTTAAGCTGTGTCGGGTTGCATGGGGATCGTGAGAAAATAGTACTTATCAGATCTCATTAGAACACAGACCCTTCTTCCAGCTGACTTTCCCTTGTGCATTCTGGCAAACTCTAGCCAAGGTGTAAGGTGAGCCTTGTTTTAAACAGCAGCTTTCTCTTTGCCATTATTCCATAAAGCTGAAACTAGTAAAGCACCCAGGTAGTTGTTATTGTAAGTATATTCTACCTAATCTTAGACTTTGAACCTTATAACTCATCTAGAGTTATCGCTGGTCTCTTGGTAGTCACCCTGACTAGTCTTCCTCTTGCACAATAAGTCAATTTTTGTGGATGGCCAGCTTTCAGGCAGATTTACAGCAGTGCCATACACTTTTCATTTCTTACTAATTGATTTAACTGAATTTCAAGGACTACACGCAAAAAATGATCTGTTGGAGGAACTTGATTACACGTCCACATAAATTATTTGAATAATTTAAGCTCACTTTCAAAAGAGTTTTTACTCAATTTCAGTGTAATCAATTTATGTGATCTGAGTAATAACAACATACTACAGGAATGATTTTTTGAGCAGTGTCAGTAACTTGGATATCTTCTTGTCTCCATCCCGACTTGTGCTTTTCAATCACCTTTTAACAGGGTGGCTTGAAGCGTTGTTTTGTGTAGGTTAAGTCACAATGCTGACTCACCACAAGTTGGACCATCCACCTACAATTGCGTTTATACTACATATATACTGCGTATATTTACTACTTTCAATTGAAACCCACTGGCTGCACCAGTGATGGTTTATGCCTGACATATTTTAAGGTATGAATGCTTATGTGATCAATTATGTTGTGTTTTATACAGTATTTATAATTAATTTAGCTTACCTAGCAGTGATCTGTTTTGTCTTTGGTATTAAAGGGTCTTTTTTGCTGATCAGTGTCAACAAGGCCGAATTAAATCCAGTGTATTTCAATATTGTATTACAATTAAATGTGAAAAAATCCAAGAGGGTAAATACTTTTTATAAGCATTGTAGATAAATATCATTTCAACTGATCTAGTGTTTAACAACTTTCCAATTTTTAAACAAATCAGTGATTTTCATTATGCAAAATGTCTACCCTTAAAGAAATGATGCAGTGTTTCTTCTGGTGCTATTACACAACTTTAATGACAACAGTGCAAAAAGGATCACACTGTCTGAGAAGTCCTGTTTCAAGAACTTATAACGTAAATGCTGAAAAAAAACAAAATAACAGGTGTAATATTAACAGGCTTTGCACATAATCTACACATTCTGTTGCTTCTAAATATAAGTATTTGGAGTTCTTAAAGCTTTCAGCATTTGAGATAAAAAGTGCAGTTCAATGTAAATAGGTTTTTTTTTTTTTTTTATATTGTGCTATTTCTATCTTTATTGATATACTAGGGGGTTTGCCCCAGCTCGCTTCACTCGCTAGCCACTTCACGTCTCTGCAGCTCATGTTGTGAAGAGGGGGGCTGAATGCACCCCAAAGAGACGCGGTCGCTCCTCCGAAACCTCTTCTTAAACAATGGGAAACAAATACAGTTTTTTTTTAACTCTTTTTGCTCGATCAGCTGCTGCTGCTGCCGTGGCACTTTGAACATTTAAAAGCCAGTACAGCAGCTGTCCTACTCTTTATCTTTTATTTCTGGCCCCAGGTGTGGTTAAATCGCTTGGCACAAAGTCTCGTCTCGCGGGACGTGAGTTCCTGATATTTTTTTAGTTTATAATTTCAAAATGAAATAAGAATCTGAAAATCTAACAACATCACATTAAAGTTCGATATATTCTGAAAAGAATGACACCAACCATATACTGTATATGTAGGTTTTAAAATAAGCTTGATTTAAAGCGTGACAATAAACGTGACATAAAAAGTCACATAAAATCGTTGCACTTCTAAGCTTAGGATTTTATATATATAGAGTAGATATTTTTACACATCATTTAGATTTTTATTGAAGGCCATATTACACATGATATAGTACGGTTACACTATGTCTTGTTTCATGTGTGTCTGTACTACCATGGATAAAACAGCAGGAGTTTCATGAAGTTTCCCTTTGATCCCTTGGTTGGGAGTATGCACTGATTACAGCACTTTGCTGGACCAACCATACAATAAACCATCCAGATTGGGATTGACACCTTATCACCACACTGAACAGTATGAGGTTTTTTTTTCTGTGGCTAGAGTGCCAGTCCTGCCACCAACCTCCCAAGTTTTCCTGCAAGTTGGAGGACCTGCTTGTAGGGCTGGATGCAGATTAACATCATACCCAGGACAAAGCAATTACAGATTAAGGGCCTTGCTCAAGGGCCCAACGGAATAGAGTCACTTCTAGCATTTATGGGATGGTAAATGCCAATACTTGACAAAAAAAAAACTCAGATAAAAATAAATTTATTATATGAAAGTAGTATATCTGAACAAAGCAATTCACTCTGCTATGCCAAGATAGATGTCATATGCAAAGGAGGCATAACTGTAAACCAATAAATGTGTACCAAAAATTGATTTCTGTCAATTAACTTTGTACACCACTTTTTAAAACACACTTGACCACATTTGGTCTTGTCCATTGGGAGAGATGGACGTCTGAAGCGGAGCTCCATTAGCAGTGGTGTTATTTTTTTATATTATTTTCTTATTATCCTGAGATATCCTGTATCTATCTAACCTGAGGGTTCTACTACAGTATATGCAAGCATATATAAACATGGCTGGCAAGAAAGGGGCTCCAAAAGAAATAGAAAAGAAAACTAAAGCAACATCCAAGCTCAGACTGACGAGTCCAAGTTCAAGCTCAAGGTACGGCCTTTTTAGAGACTGACCTGGATCAGATGGGCGAAAGCCCAAACTCCTTGGGACCACGGTCTGCTGCATCATCCCCAGTTGAGAGCGAAATGGGGAGCGAATGTGCGAGTGACGCAGGTCACGATAGCTCGCCGATCATCTGAAACAGGAAAAGGCCTTGCAGTCCACGCTTTCACCTACTCTATCTACTCTGCGTGAGCCGGGAACATCGGCTGTAATAGAGCCCACTGCCTCACCTATGGTGCACGAAAGCAGAAATGATCTGTTTGAACTAAAGGTGATGATCGCTGAGCTCAAGCAAGAGATAAAGAAAGATATAAAGAAAAGTGAGAAGGCAAATGAGAAGGCAAGTGAGAAGGCAAATGAGAAGCTGAGACGGGAGCTGCAGCAGGATAATAAAGACTCAGAGAAACGCGTATATATTCACTTTGAGGCGGCCTTTAAAGTTATGCTGAGTAAAATTCAAGAGCACATTCAGGAAACCACATCTAAACTGAGCACCCTTGCCGATCAGCTGTAGGATGTCAAGCAGACATTCACGACTCGGATTGAAACAGCCGAAAATCTAGCTTCCACCGCTGAAGGAAAAGCAACAGCTGCCAATTCCGAATGCAAAAAACTTGGAGACAGACTTGCTGCTCTGGAAAATGGAACCAGAAGCAATAATATTAGAATCGAAGGTCTACCTGAGAATCATGAAAGTCCAAACTATTCCCTAAAATAATTGGAGAGGACTCAAAATCAGATTCCAAGATAGCAGCTGCTTATCGCATACGCGGATCAAATACCTTTAGACCTAGGTCTTTTATTATCCGCTTCGAGAAATTATTATTAAAGATACAGGTGATGGCACTCCTCAGACACAAGCAAGAGATTACATATGAAAATAACCATATTCGTATTTTCCCTGATTTCTCTCCCGCAACAGCTGCTAAACATGCAGTCTTCTACTACATTAAACAGCGGTTACGGCAAGCCGATATCAAATACAGCCTCTTGTATCCTGCCAAACTGAAAGTGGAAATTCAAGGCCAATACTACGTTTTCGCCAGCAAGGAAGAAGCAGAAAAGGAGTTAAGAAAGCTGATCCCGACAATATTCTGAAACACAATAGTGAGTCGCATCCTGCCACTGCATGGCAAGGAGGTATCACCCGCTGTCTGATCCATTTATAATGATACGGGTGTTATAATAACATCCTTTTCATTACTTGGACGCTATCTGTTTATGTTTTAATTACAATTATAGATGTGTGTGTGGAAGAAATTAACCCTTTTTTATTTAATTTTTTTTATTATTATTATTTTTTTTTTCTACTACCCTAAAGGAGACTGTTTAACATCATACCCTTGGTTTATGCATTAAGACTTATTATGCTTACACTGGACCACTTTCTAACACCATACCCCGGGTTTATTATCTTAATACTTTATGATTATATTTTAAGTATATAGTTTGTTAATGAGTATATTTTAGGTATATAGTATCTTAACTATATTGGCAATAGATATCTCTGCTTTTTAATCCTAAAACGCCGCTGCGTGGGGGCTTGTTTTGCTTTGGATGTGCTCTGTCTCTAGGTATGTCAGAGGACCGGGACTTCGTGAAGTGAGGTCTAGCCTCACGTGGGGAGGCAAAATGGGAGGGTGGGGGATAAGGGGGGGAGAGAAAGAGAGCAGGCTATATCTATATCTAATCCATCCTTTTAATCCTTATAATTATAACTACTAATGTAATAATAGGCTGCATGGCAATAACTCTTGGGGAAATAGGAAATTAAGGTTAAAGCTGTCTCACTTCCAGTTAAGACTATAAAATGACATCAAATATTCAGAATCAATGTCTCCATGATGGGACCGTTAACTTTGTGAGCTGGAATGTTAAAGGCCTGAATCATGAATTAAAGAGAAAGAAAGTATTCTCTCACCTAACAGGTTTAAATGCTAAAATAGTATTTTTACAGGAGACCCACTTACTAAGCAAGGATCAGTTCCGGCTGCAAAAGGACTGGACTGGCCAAATGTTCCATTCTAGCTTTACAAAAAAAACTAAAGGTGTGGGAATTCTTGTACATAGAACAGTCTCATTTGTAGCATCAGATGTAGTATTGGATCCTGAAGGGAGATATGTGATGGTCATGGGCAACTTATTTAACTGTAAAATGATTTTGATAAATGTTTATGCACCTAATGTCGATGATAAGAAATTCATACAAAATTTATTTGCATCCATTCCCAATGTGAACACTCATAAAATTATAATAGCTGGGGACTTTAATAGTGTTTTAAATCCACTCTTAGATAGGACTTCTATCACAGGTGGGACGACATCTAACACTGCAAAGATAATTACAGTTTATAACTGACCACAACTTATCAGACCCCTGGAGGTTTCTAAACCCAAACTCAAGAACATATTCTTTCTACTCACCAGTACATCATTGCTACTCAAGATTTGATTATTTCTTTATAGATAATAATTTCTTGCCTACAATTAAATTTGCAAGTACGATGCTATTGTTATTTCCGACCATGCACCTCTGATCTTGGAGCTAAAGTCACTATGCCCCACACACTCACCTCACAGATGGCGTCTTAACCCGCTTCTATTAGCAGATGAGAATTGTACAGAATTTATATCCAAACAAATCAGTTTCTTCCTAGAGACAAATACATCCTCAGAGGTTTCTGCAGGAATAATCTGGGAAACTCTAAAGGCCTTCTTAAGAGGACAGATTATTTCATATCTTTCCCACAGAAATAAATTAGAATGATTACATCTTGCCTGAAGAAGGGGCCTGAGTTGCCTCGAAAGCTTGCATATTGTAATCTTTTTAGTTAGCCAATAAAAGGTGTAATTTTACTTGGCTTTTCTCTACATTAGAAACCAAAAAAGTATCAGAGCTAAAAAGCGAAATCACTAGAATAGATAAAGACCATGCCAGGCTTCCAAGTGAGGCTCTACATAGGAAAAGGCAGGCTCTGCATTCAGAACTAAACCTCTTGACAACTAAAGAAACTGAACAACTAATTTATAAATCCAGACATCATTACTAAAGTATGAACACGGAGAGAAAGCTAATAAGCTTTTAGCTCAACAAGTCCATAAGCAAGAAGTTCGCAACGCAATCCCAGTAATCACCAACATGAAGGGAGACGAAATCATTGACCATAAAAATATAATGCACACATTTAGAGACTACTATAAATCCTTATATATCTTTAAAGAAGACAACACACAATCTAATACATTTCTGGATACATTACAGATACCACAAATAGATACTTTTAGTGCGGAGGAACTGGATAAACCTCTGGCGCTATCAGAATTACTAGATGCTATAAAGTCACTTCGATGTGGGAAAGCAGCATTTTATAGGAAATTCTCAGCTCAGCTAGCTCCCCTCCTATTAGCAACATTTACAGAAGCTAGAGACAATCAAATTCTACCTTTTCGCCAAGTATTAATCACCGTCTTTCCTAAACAAAATAAGGACTTATTACAATGTGCATCATACAGACCAATTTCACTTCGCTAATATCACAAGATCAAACTGGATTTATCAAGGGTCGACACTTATCTTCCAATCTTCGACGCCTGTTTAATGTAATATACTCACCAACAAATTCAAACACCCCAGAAATACTATTATCATTGGATGCAGAAAAAGCATATGACATGATTGAATGGAAATACCTTTTCACAACCACCGTCGAAATGCTGATCAGATAAAGGGGATTATCAGAGAAGGACTGGAACAGAAAATTTCTCTATATGCAGATGATATGGTACTGTATATATCAGACCCACAAAATTCTGTGCCTGCAGTCCTAACAGCACTTACAGAATTTCAAAAGATCTCTGGTCTCAGAATTAATCTAAAAAAAGTGTACTCTTTCCAGTGAATTCTCAAGCATATAATATTAGATTAGACACCCTACCTTTTATCATTGCAGAACAGTTTAAATACCTAGGGGTAAACATCCCAAGTAAACATAAAGCTCTTTATCAACAAAATTTTGCCATCTGCATGGAAAAAATTAAGCATGACTTGGTCTGTGTTGCCATGTTTAATGTGGAATCTGTGTAAATTCATTCTCTGGTGGAGTGTTTGTCCAGTTTCTCCCACATAGATTCCACATTAAACATGGCAACACAGATGTTCCTGTAGAGGTCCACTTCAACAGCCATGGACACTGTGAGAGGGACTTTAAAGTCACAGTGCTTATGGGCAACTTCAAAACACAGCAAGAGAGAAAAGAATGGGAAGTTAAACTCATGTTAAAATTTAATACATTACAACATGGCGTGAATAGAGACAAGAGTTTTATAGCCAGGTATGAGGACTGTCATCACAAACTTCAAAGGACTTTGTTGGACAGTTATCTTATCCAAAGATCTTGACCATACATTGTTCTTCTCTCTCTTGTTAAATTAATCTTAGCCTCAATGAACCTATTAATTTTTTTACACTTAAGATTTTTCATTTAAAGATTTACCATTGTTGTTTCTTGTCCTAGTGTGTGGATATACACACAGGGAACTTCAGTTTCTGTATTACATCTTGCCTGAAAAAGGGGCCTGAGTTGCCTTGAAAGCTTGCATATTGTAATCTTTTTAGTTAGCCAATAAAAGGTGTCATTTTACTTGGCTTTTTCTCTACATTCATAATGGCTAACACGGTACAACACCCTAGTACAGAGGTCACTAACAGGCGGACCTCGGTCCGCATCCGGACCGCAAAGCTGTCTCATACGGACCTTGACTTACAGCCAAAACAAAAGGTTATCATTTAAACATGATGGGGCGCTTCTATTTTTACCCGGCGCAGCTTTTGTAATCTTTACGGTAATGGTGAGGAAATACAGTATACGGATACGCGCTAAGCCATTTCACGTGATACCTCTCATCCAATCAAGTCTGCGGATTCTAGTCGGTGAACGTTGTTTTACGAATCCATGTACGCAAACAGAGGAGGGATTTTTCAGAGATACGGTCGAAAAGAAGAAAGATAGTGAAACGTGTGTTAGAGGCAAGGTCAGGAACCGAAACGTTCGAAAGAAATGTAGCGATAAAAATAAAGACTACTGAGAGATACTGTGAGACTGTGCTGGATAAAGAAGAGACGAGTGACACGGCGAAAGGGACTGAAATATACGGAGCAAATGGCGCTCTCTAAAAGAAGGAAAGTGGACAGCGAAAATAGGGTATTTAATCCAGAATGGACAAACTCGTTTCTGTTCATACTTCCCACTGGAAACACTAAACCTGTGTGTCTCATATGTTCAGAAACCGTGGCACTTGTAAAAAGTGCCAATGTGAAACGACATTATGAGACGAAGCATAAAGATTTTGAACGAACATACCCACTCAAATCTGAAGTGAGATCACAAAAAATCATTAGTCTCAGAGGCCAATATGACCAGTCCACCAGGATCCTGAGCCACACATTCACTGCCCAACAACGTGCTCAGGAGTGCTCCCTCAGAGTTGCTTGGATTTTGGGACAACACAGAAAGCCATTTACAGATGGAGGGGTTGTCAAAGAATGCATGAGTGCAGTAGCTGAAACATTACTTGAGGGAAAACAAAAGCAAGAGCTATGTGAAAAAATAAATCAAATACCCATGTCAGCAACATCTGCCACAAAGATTCAGATTCTTCTGAAGTTTAGCACTTTATTTAAGCATGCACAGTTTTCATAATTTATTTTTGTCTTATTTTGAAGTGCAGCCCTACTTTTGTTTATTAAATTAAAGAAGAAATTATACACTGACAGAACAAAAAAGTACATATTTGCAGTCATACATAAATGTTCAGTTCTGTGTTTGAAAATAAATATTGTCAAAAGGATTATGAATTGTACTAAACTAATTTGATTTGAAAGTATAGTATTAATTACATGCAGATGTTGATACAACTACTAGGCTACTTAAATAGACATGATACTAAATAGTTAGACAACATGATCTTCAGACGGACCGGACCTTTGCTTCAAGAAATTTTCTCTGACTGGACCTCGATAGATTTTAGTTGAAGACCCCTGCCCTAGTACTACTGGAACCAATGTAGAAAGCATTTTAAGATGGAGAAGCTTTTATCTGTGGCACCTCTTCAAGAAAAGCACCTCTTTCAACCTTCGCAAACATATGCAGTTTTTAATATCTGGAAAAAATTTGGGATTAACTTGCTTAGAGATCTTTATATAGACAACACCTTTGCATCCTATGAACAATTACATTGCGAATGTAACATTCCAGTTACACATTTGTTTCACTATCTTCAAATTAGGAACTTTGTTAAACAGACCCTGCCCAATTTTCGTCATCTTGCACCCTCGTCCATGCTGGAAAAAATATTGCTCAATTTCAAGGACTTAGACACCATCTCTGCAATATATAAAATTATTTTACAGTCCCTCTCTTTCAAAGATCCAAGAGGACACTGGGAAAAAGATCTCTTAATCAATATATCAGAAAAGGAGTGGAAAATAGCAATGCAGAGAGTTCCCTCGAGCTCTATATGCGCAAAGCATACAATTATTCAACTCGACTTGTTCTCAATCCTATTTTTTGTAAAAATTGCTCGATTTGTATGGAATGATTACAATAAAATAAATAAAAAGTAAAACACATTTTTGAACTTTCACAGTATCAAAAATTGTTGCAGCTATGCAAAATCATTAAAGTTTTTTTTTGTCTCTGAGTTAGACTTTTTATGCAGTGATGACACTTGCATTTTGCTTTGTTGCATCCACTGAAGGACAAATTTCAAGGAATAAATGAATGCCTTTCTTTAGATGAAGATATATAGGTATTCGTCAGTGTCACCAGCAACTGCTATGAAATTTGTCTAGTGCCTGTGTGAGTTGAACAATGTGTTTAAATGAATTGTTGTGTTGTCACTTTACAGTTTATCAGATGCCCACTTTAAGCTTAGTATTAGTGAGGGTTAACTATATAAAGAACACCAAAAGCATTTTCTGCAGTTGAGAAAATTCATATGTAGCCTTGGTTTTTCTTAGACAGGGGAAAGCATAAGCAGTCTTTCATTTTTGTGTAATTTCAGTCTCAGGAAACATGATCTTTTGTAACTCTGTGGGTCAATGCATGCAAATGCTTTGTTTTACAGAATATCAGACAGTAAGGTGCTTTTAATATTTTTTTTCCACAAAAGCATAAGCATGCAGCGCATATGGAAATAATGCTCAAACCCAGTGTCTCTAGCTCCTTCACAGATTAGTTTTAAAGAGGATTCAGGATAAACAAGTGTTTAGCAAACTAATTAAATGGTAAAGAAAGCATCAAGCTGCAAAGCCGTTAATATTTCTAAGTTCAGATAATAAGAAGAGTAGAGTCTAATACTCTAGGGATGTCTCATAAGTTACAAAGACAACAGTTATAGAATGAAGGAAACATTAGATTGATAGAATGTAACAAATCTAAATATTTATAATGTTCTGAAATATTTTATTGTTAGTTATTCTTATCTGCTCCAAACAGCTTTTGAAATATTGAGTGAAACAGTTAGATTAGTCAGAGGATTAGAGCACATTTACTGTAGATCTCTAGCAGTATTATTGCATGCATTATCAGGTAAATCCTTTAATTCTTAATAAAAAAAGTCACCCAATGATCTCTGGGTTGCACTGGGGACCTTTTGATCTTTATTCTTTTTCTAAAATTCATTATTGTGTTCAAAACTTTTTCAGATATGAGTAGTTTTCCTGTTACATTATCTGCTAAGTTTAATAATAGATTTTTGTCCCTTGAAGTTTATAAAAAAAATTGCTGTGCTTTTCAGGATATTGCCATCTACCATTTCTTTGATACTTTAAACCAAAACAAGCAACCTGCAGCAGGCTGTACCAAAAGCCATTTACCCATGGTGCTTTGTTATAATATAGAAAGGCAACAGTAATAATTGTCTCTTCTCAGTTTCTAATGCCATCAGATTCACAGCTCAAGGATGGTATTAATCAGGTGTAAATCCTCACTTCAGAGTTTGTCTAAAGGAACCAAAACATTGACTATTATGTGTGCTGATGCACCAAGGAGTTAATTCCTACTTAGTTTGTGATCACATTTAGCCAGTACTACAGATGACAATGGAACAATCTAGATGAGTTCAATTTAGATGAACTCTCTTGTATTCAATCTGATCATAACAATAGCTACAAATGAGTAAGTAACAATAGCTACAAATGAGTAACTAACAATAGCTACAAATGAGAAGACCACTCTTGTACTTGAGACTTGTTTGGATAGCATAAAATTAAATAGTGTAAGTATCTAAAGGTGGAATAATCTGTGAGCATGTTTATTTCTTCTGAAAATTTTCACTTTAAATGCTTCCATTTCTGAATTAAAGAACATGATGTGTACATCAAGAAACTGACATATAAAATATTTTGATCATGCCTATTTTAATATAAGGAAAAATATAATGTAACAATATTTACATAATGAGACATTACAAAATGCTTATCCTTTTAACTTCATAACAGTGATCATTTGTCACATATTAATAAACATAACTGTTGGTCCTTTTTTATGAATGAGTGTTCAAAGCTCTATATCACATTCTGGAAATAAATTGCAGTATTTTTGGCTATGTGAGACTAAGCTAGACTAAACATAGTCTGACTATGCTTCAGACTACAGTGCCTCAGCGTTTAACAGGTTGGGTTGACCATATCTAGATAAACATGTAAAAATGTTGCAAATGAGTGAAATATGAATGTGCAGCAAAACTCATCAAGTTTGATCAGACGTGCTCAATAACACAGCAACACTATACAGCAGATATGTGAAGTAGTGCTGTAGTGGCAGTTTTCAGGTCAAACATTACATAAAAATTATGTAAAAATAATACAGAGTTTAACAGTGAAGTTACCATAGGACTAACTAAAATAAATACAACTTGGCATTTGCTAGATGTGTTGTTACTTCTCCTATTTTCCAGATACATACTAAATTAATGGTCCTGTTTTAGTTTTGTTTTCTAGTCTTGTTCTTATGAGGCTGATTGTTTTGCCAAACTACATTCAGTCTGTTAATCATTCTGATTATTAAATAACCCCAGGTTAAACTAGTACCATGTGAATTGATATGTCTAACACTGAATAACAGGGTGTTGGTAGTTTTATATCCCCGTGGAGGTCTGTCAGCACACTGATATACACAATTTTTACAGAAAAGCAGGTGGGTGCTGGGCTGTCCCCCTTGGAGGTCTAAACGAACATATGGTTCTTATAAATAAAGGTTGCTAAAGTGGTCTAACTGGCATACATTAACTAAAGAGTATGGGGAAATGCTGGTACAGAGTAAAGTAGTGCCTGGTGTAAAACGAATCATGTCTGAATAAGACTAATGGCTATGTTTGAAAGAAACAGAATGTGTTCAGTGATTGGCTTGATGATGTCCTTCCAACAGGTCTGAGTTATTTCCTGAAATGATTAGCCATCTTCTTGTTTCTTGACCAAATATAAATAAGGTTTCTCAATAGGCAGAAGATACCTGATGAAATTTGTTACAGCATTTAAAGGGGTTATGATTTCCTGTCATAATAAAGTACAAAAAAGGGTGTAGACTTCCAAAAACCCACAAGCCAAACCAACCCTTCACACACGTCAGACATCTCCAGGTATGCCTCATCTCAGAGAGCTCAACTTAATAGTCAATAGGCAGGCCCACGCCCAGTATTGGGCACAAGTTGTAAGTCCCCAAAAATACTCCAAAATATTGAAAGGCAGGAGGATCATCGTCAAACTTCAAGTGCAAAATAACAAAACAAAGTTAAAGTTCTTTAAATTAAAGAATTTATTTAAAGAATAAAAAATTAAACAGTACAAAAGGCAAGGGATACAGGAACTTGAACATTTTGGGCAAATCCTGCAGGAAATACATCCACTATCACAAAACAAAAACAGTACCTTAAACAACAGCAAAAGTCAAAATCCAGGAAATTTGTAAAGAGAAAATGAAAAAAAAAAAAATCACAAAAGCTGAATACACATCATGATCACAATGCCAAAGCTTCAGTGTAACCTACCACCTCTTTGGGAACCACTTTAAGGAAGCAGGGTGGATAATTAAAACTAAAGCATTTGTGATTAATATAATACAAAATAGAGAAATAAATAAAATATTAATAATAATCATAATATGATATATAGTTAGGTCCATAAATATTTGGACAGAGACAACTTTTTTCTAATTTTGGTTCTGTACATTGCCACAATGAATTTTAAATGAAACAACTCAGATGCAGTTGAAGTGCAGACTTTCAGCTTTAATTCAGTGGGTTGATCAAAAAGGTTGCATAAAAATGTGAGGCAACTAAAGCATTATTTTAACACAATCCCTTTATTTCAGGGGCTCAAAAGTAATTGGACAAATTAAATAACTGGAAATAAAATGTTCATTTTTAATACTTGGTTGAAAACCCTTCGCTGGTAATGACAGCCTAAAGTCTTGAACTCATGGACATCACCAGGTGCTGGGTTTCCTCCTTTTTAATGCTCTGCCAGGCCTTTACTGCAGCAGCTTTCAGTTGCTGTTTGTTTGTGGGCCTTTCTGTCTAAAGTTTAGTCTTCAACAAGTGAAATGCATGCTCAATTGGGTTAAGATCAGGTGACTGATTTGGCCATTCAAGAATTTTTCACCTCTTTGCTTTAATAAACTTCTGGTTTGCTTTGGTTGTATGTTTTGGGTCATTGTCCATCTGTATCATGAAATGCCGCTCAATCAGTTTGACAGCTTTTAGCTGGATTTGAGCAGACAGTATGTCTCTGAACACCTCAGAATTCATTCGGCTGCTTCTGTCCTGTGTCACATCATCAATAAACACTAGTGTCCCAGTGCCACTGACAGCCATGCACGCCTAAGCCATCACACTGCCTTCATAGTGTTTTACAGATGATGTGGTATGCTTTGGATAATGAGCTGTTCCACGCCTTCTCCATACTTTTTTCTTGCCATTATTCTGGTAGAGGTTGATCTTGGTTTCATCTATCCAAAGAATGGTTTTCCAGAACTGTGCTGGCTTTTTTAGATGTTCTTTAGCAAAGTCCAATCTAGCCTTTCTATTCTTGAGGCTTATGAGTGGCTTGCACCTTGCAATGCACCCTCTGTATTTACTTTCATGCAGTCTTCTCTTTATGGTAGACTTGGATATCGATACGCCTACCCCCTAGAGAGTGTTGTTCACTTGGTTGGCTTTTGTGAAGGGGTTTCTCTTCACCATGGAAATAATTCTGCAATCATCCAACACTGTTGTATTCTGTGGATGTCCAGGGACCTCATGTATAACGCCGTGCGTAGAATTCGCACTATAACATTACGTAAGCACAAAAGCCAAAATGTGCGTACTCCAACTTCCACATTCTTCCGCTACATAAATCCCGATCAGCGTGAAAAGTAACGCTCGTGCACGCACTTTATGTAACGCCCCAACTCCTCCCAGAATTATGCCTCTTTGAATATGCAAATCAATATAAATCGCCCTTAAGCTCAGCTTTCTGTGAAAAGACAATGAGAAAAGCACAGGGGAAAATATAAGAATTTCAGCAAATACCAAGTGAAGGCAAAGGAAAAACATACTATTTGTTAAATTAAACCGTGGTATAAACAACAAAAGGAAGTTATTCGAGTGACATAGCATGTTGGACAAACTTCAAAGCTCACGTTCACAAAGGCGCACAGTGGCGGAAATAAACAACTTGTCAGATATCAAAGTCGCCGTGAAAAGCGAGTCGTAGCCCACCGTCTGAGTGTCATATGAAAGCTTATTAGGGTACAGAGAAAAAAGGGCACAGAGTGGGGAAAAAGCACGAAATGTCAACTCCAATCTCGAAATTTCCACTTTAATCATGTAGTTTATTTTGTCATTAAAGTAGAACATCAAACTTCATCTTAAAATCATTTAATTAACCAGTTTCTCAAATTACATCGTAATTAAAGTCGCACGTTAAATGTTTGTTTTGTATGTGATCTTCTACGTGCTCTGTGTGTGTGAATCACTACGTGCTTCTTAAACCGGCTTTCTCTTCTGCCAACAGGACACAGAATCCATTACATTCATGATATTACAGCTCTCTGAATAATTAAAACACTGAGATGTATACGTGATATCATTTTCATGATGATAGGAGTTAAAGCATGTTATTAAACATAGGAACACGGTGGCGCAGTGATTGTGTGCGACCTTCGATGAAATTATTTATTGCAGCAGTACTCATGGGCGGCTCTAGGCTTGTGGCAGCCCTGGGCAGAGAAAGAATCGGTGGCTCCTTCACCCGCCAATGTCAATATGGTATCTTATGCACGGCGGATGGCCACGTCCGTTGCGGACACTGCATAGCCGCCTCATGCTCATGACACAAGTGTTTAACTTTTGTCGAAATTTGCCACTGCGTTTTTAGCTGTGTCATTATTTTCTCTTTCTGTTTTATATTCAACTAGCAAAATACCCGCGCTTCGCAGCAGCGAAGTACTGCATTAAAATTTTTATTAAGAAGAAAATTTAACATTTTTGAACTGAGGGAAAATATGGCAATAATTATTTGTTAAGGATCTCTTTGTATACCACGTTGTCAGTTCGGCCCTCCGGTTGTAACATGACCAAGCTGTGCGCTGAGCTTACTCTTGAGCATGCAACTTACAGTTGGCCATGTGAACAGTAATCTTGTTTCAAATCTCACAGCATGGATTGCTGCTGTCATAATCGATTTCAGTTTCATGGTTTGTTTCAATTACGACAGTATTTGCAGGACTTGTGTTGAAGTGACATT
>JANRMT010027041.1:110610758-110656853 GCA_026402145.1 Polypterus bichir lapradei
TTAAAGCACAGAGGAAGCAATTACTTCTGTATTTCTTTGTCTTCTGCATTCATCTCTATTGGCTTATCAAACTTATTAATTTAGGTATGTTTACAAGGCTTAAATTTTACGCCGTTTGCCTTGCTCTCTCTCTTAGAGGTGGGGGTCGACTTGTTCTTAACTTAATTTTACTTTTTGTAAAAATTGATTTGTATGGAATGATTGCAATAAAATTAATAAAATTTCAAAAAAAAAAAAAGAATTAACACTCTACAGTCAGATGTAGAAAAGGCTATTCATGTTTTGTTTGGGCCATTACGTAAAAGGGGTTACTCCAGACGCATATTGAGGGAAATAAAGTATGAAGTGCAGACAACATATAAACAGTATCTGGTTAGAACTCAAGATACAAAGGGAGTCAGGGCAGGAATTCCTCAATTAGAAGACCGCAACTGGGGCAATTTGGATGTTCTGAACATGTCCTTCCTTACTATGTATAAATCATCAATGGAGGAAGGAAGGGTGCAGATAGAAATTAAGCTTTGGAATCAGGAGCAAAGAAAACGGTTCATATCAAATGTATACTGTTCCTGGATTTGGGGGAGATTAATGACGGAGAACATGGACTTTATAAAAGATAAATGGGTATTGGAAGGAGACAAATATGGGTATCTTTTTGCTCGTTGCCAGTGTGGAGCTGGGGCTGACAGAGAAAATTTGGTGGGACGGGGAACAGCAATGGTTTCTTTTTCTAGCAGATTTTGAAACTGTTCCACTGGACTACGAGATGACCCTGACAACCGCTTTGTCCCGGAAAGATAACAAAACAGAGAGGAGACAGAGGCTGATTTGGGATGGAAGTAATACAGGCATACAACAATACCAATGTTATATACATTTAAAAAAGAGACAGATAGTTGTACGGAGAATGTTTATTCTGAGGGGATTAATTATTTTTGGTTAGGATGATTTATATGGTTTTTAGTGTTAAGGATGAAGGACAAGGTCGCGTCTTTGACTGACTAGATTGAAATGCTGGACAGAGCTCCACTAGGAATGACTGCTTCACAACCTGTTTATTGAATCCCATTTAAAGAATACATGCCACATAGAGTGTTACTTTTGTTTCTGATTTTTCATTTTGTTAATAAAAGGGACAATCTGGTTAGTACCCCAAACTTTTCTTGGCTGTTTGGAAACTGTCTTTACCACTCCCGGAAACACGTGGCATAATAGACAAGATTGAAGCTAGAGATATAGCAAACCCAGCCTACCTTGCATAACTGGTACAATAATTGGCCGACCAGGTAACTCAGCTCCAACATGCTGAGCTGTTGGATACCAAAGCAAGGCAAGAGGTCACCAATGCACACCAGGCAGGCTGAGGACAGGGACTATCTCAGATCCTTGTCCCAATGAGGCCATGTGATGATATGGAGGTTTACTTGTTAATATTTGAGGTGATGGTGGGAATCACACAGAGGTACTGAACTGCCAGCAAAACTGAGCGCCCCAATGAGAAATGCTGCTCCCACCCTGGTTGCCCCAGAAACCTCAGTAGCCACACAGAGACACTGAGATTCCTCCATGGAAAAGGGAACGTTTGCTCCCACCTCTCTGGTGTTACCACTGTGGCAGGCCAGGGCATACAGTGGTGACCTGCCCTTGTGAATATGACACCATGGAATGTGGTTGGGCATGGGGAGACAGGTACTGTTTTGCTGTTGCACCTATCCTTCTCATGGTTCCTTTTACAGGAATGGCCATACTGAACGGGCACACTATCCGCACCCTCTTTGATGCCGGCAGCAACACTTCCGTTGTTGCAAGCTACTACATCCCATTGGAAAAGTATGACAGAAAGTGGGTCAGTGTATGGCAGGCAAGTGGTGATGTAGAGACTGGCCCCATAACAAACCTAACAGGGAATCACCGTGGATGACTACAGAGATGATCTTCGCAGTAGGTGAGGACCTAGTGCCTGGAGGAGAGTCCCAGCCATGCAAGATAGCAGGTAAAGGGGCATCCACTGAATACAACCTTGTAGATCATGAGCAGCGTGAGGAGGATGTTACTTCAACCAACCCAACTTTCTCAGCCCGAGACCCCCACAACCCACTTGCCTCCCTGCAGGTTTGGTTTCGCACCCTGCCGACATCTTTTAAACGCAAGCAGTGGAGCGATGCAAGGAATGCGGTCCCCACAACAAGTCCAAGCCATCTGTGCTTCACTTTGTGCTCAACCATGATCTGTTGCACATGTTGGTGGACCCAGAGCCAACTCCAGGTCCCTTGGCCTTACCACCGGAAGATCTGCAACTTGGGACACGTTCACTTACTGGAGGAGGACTTAGTTGCTGAAAAGACCCTTGAGGGCATCACAGCACACTTTTATTGGCCTGGCGTGAACGAGGCGGTGTACTGTTTTTGCAGAGACCATGCTCCTCTGGCTCCCCTGTTTATAATTGAAATCCCTTTTGAGCAGCTCAGTATTGACATTCTCAAACTGCTTGAACTGTAGGCCAGGGGGCATAATTGCATCCTCATCCTGGTGGACTATGCCACCTGGTAGCCAAAGGCCATACCTCCCCCGAGTGGCTAATTCCAAAACCATAGCCTGAGAGCTTGTTGTGGGCCTTTGAATGCCTTTCGTGTCATGGACCTTAAGGGAAGTCACCAGATTGGTCCATATCCACCACCTTAAGATATCCATTTATGACCCCCAAACGGGTGATCTGGTCAAATGCTTCAATCAGACCCTCAAACAAATGCTGAGGAAGGTGTTGTTGGCACCAGACTGGGATTATCTCCTATCTTTTGTCTTGATCACATTCCAGGAGGTACCATTGGCCTCAAACGTGTTCTCCCTCTTCAAGCTGCTATACGGGCAACAGCACCAGGGACTACTCAACCTTGTTTGAGACAGCTGAGAGGAGGAGACCATGTCCCCCGGCATCATCATAGAGCATATCTCTGAATTACATGACATCTTCCCACAATTCAGCCCTGTGGTGAAGGAACACCTTGAGGACGGGGCCACAGTGTCTGGTGGACATACTGCTTCAACCCCACAATGCCTATAGTGCTGCCCACCTCAAGGACTTTGTCGTCTATTCCTGATCCACGATGCTGGCCTACAGATTGATGCCCAAAATTGCTATTTCAGGTTGACCAAGGCTAAATACCTCGGCCAGTTGGTGGGTGGAGGATGGATCAAAAAGCTGTGGTCCAAAGTTGCTGCCATACAAATGGTAGCTACAAGCTTCCTAGTGTTTGCAGGTTACTATCGCAGATTTGTAACACATTTCTCCAAACTAGACTGACAAGGAAAGGAGCGTCCAACATGGTGTGGATCCCAATGGTGGAAGCCGAATTCTGTGACCTAAAAATGGCCCTCACTACCACTCCAATTTTGCTGTCTCCTGATTTTGATTATCACCCCATCATGTACCTCAGCTGGAAACTGCAGGACAGGGAGATGAGGTATGTGCCAATTGAGTGAAAGGCCCTTGCCATCAAATGTCCCATCATGAAGCTTCAATACTATCTCCTGGGCAGGGAATTCACCTTTGTAACAGATCACATCCCCTTACAGTGACTCTGTTCCTACCTGGATTAGAACCCTCAGATCACCTGCTGCTTTCTGAGTTCCCACCTTATAAATTCAAGATGCTGCAACACAGCACCAGGTTCAAGCTAAGGAGGGGGCCATCAGAGGAACACCTTGCAGGCTTAATTGAGGTATGTAGTAACCAACTGAGAAGAAAAGGGGCACTGCCACTAACTTTATCTTTTCTTTCTACCTCCATAGTACTGAGAAGCCATCTGCTGAAGGCATGTAACCCCACCCCTTCGGGTCCTGCTGCCATAAAACCCTGGGCATTCTGGAAGGAGGAATCTGACTGGCTAGAGCGAACCACTGGACAGAGCTCCGCTAGGAATGACTAACAACCTGTTTATTGAAGTCCATTTATGGGATATGTGCTGTACAGCATTATTTTTGTTTCTGGTTTTTCATTTTCGCTATCTGCGGACAATGAAAGCGACCACCTGGTCAGTGCTCCATACTTTTCTTGGTTGTCTGGAAACCCTGCCATTACTACTCCCGGCCACAAAATATTTATATTGTAATATTAAATTATATATTTAATTTTTTAATTCCTGCATGAGGTTTTGACCTCTGCTCCCTTTTTTGACATAGTGAACCTTTAAAAATGATTTTGCTTATTTGCATTCCTTCTTTAAACCTCAGAAGTCAGCAGGCCGCTGTGCTGTTCTCGTTAAGGTTTGAAATAGGAAAGGCTTAAGATTAGCAGCGTCTAATGGTGAAATTCAACATTTGCTTGAGGAACAACTTGTCTCTGGGTTATGATGTCATAAAGCTGTGTCCCAGAGAGTAAAAACAAACAGAGAGCACATGTTTGTCTCACTTCCTTATGCTTTGAATGTTCAGTTTGGCTTTGAAGGCATTGTCGGAATGTAGAAACGTTTATAGATGTTTATTTCTCTGTATTGATGCATGTTTTTTGAGTCTGTTAAGTATTTAAAGTTAATTAATGAAGTATTTTAAAGGTAAAAAGTTCTGGCAACTTACAGCTGTTATCAGAGTTTTCACTGCATTATAAAAGTACTTGTGAGCGTACATTTTTCAGACTTTATTAACAGCTTCGCCAGTGTGCACAGATAATGTTTGCCATTCAAGTGAATGTTATTTATTTATTTTTTATATGTTTGTAAGGAATAAGTAATTCTGCCATTAAGTTTATTGTGTGAGTTTGTACGTAAGAATTTCTCACATTATTGTATTTACGATTTATTTGTAGTTTTACCCTATTCCAACTCGCTTTAGTAAAGAAAGCAAACTGGAAACTATTGCCTGTGTGGTCATTGGAAGGGAGTTTATCTGACTGACTCAGGCAGGACACATGAGGCAGAGGGCAGGACAGTAAAATGACACCTTCAGGCAAGCCAATTTACGGATGTTTGAGAGCTACGGCGGGGAGCTAGCAACTCAACAATAACGCAAGTAATCGCTTTCAGAGTTATAATGACAGACGTACACTCTAAAAGTGGATCTAAGAAAACAGGATCGAAAGCATCATCTACGTCAAATCGATCTTGCGTTTCATCTGCCAGTATGGCTATCGCTCTTGCTCGAGCAGAAACTCAGGTAGCCAAGGCTGAAGCAGCATTCTCTAAAAAGGAGATTGAACTTAAAATAAAGCAAGCACATTTAAAAGTGTCTCTAGAATCGTTGCAATTAGAGAAGAGATCCCAGCTTTAGAGGCAAAAGCCAATGCTTTAGAAACTGTTATGGAGCAAGTAGATAGAAGCAGTTAAAACAAAATAGAGGTGCCAACAAAAGATCTAGTGCGGCGCACAAATGAATACATAGAAAAGCATGCCATCTTTACAGACGCCCTTCCTATACCTGTGCTTAGCGGACCGTGCTTTGATGATCCTTACAACAGCCATTCAACACCTCAACATGAATCTACTGTTGACTTTATACTTTAGAATAATAAAGAGGAACATGAATCCACAGAACTAAATCCTGTTTTGCAAGGTGCCAGCCTTTCTGAGCGATATTTTCTTCCTATGGAGAGTACAGCATGTGCTACTGAGGTCCCAGTCGCAAATGAAGACTTTGCACAACAGACCAGTATCAGTAGTTTCTATGTGCCCCAGGTGCTGCAAAGGCTACATTTTACAGCTCAGGCTCCTTTGAATGGTTACAGCAACAGTGCAACACATGAGCTAGCAAATAAGAACAGCACTCAACCACAAGCTACTGCTCACAGCTACACAAGATCACATCAGGCACACCCAGATGAGAATACAAATACAGTATGCTGGACTTTGTCAGGTTTCTTCTCCAATGCGAACTTATATCTACTGGCCTTATTCAGGTTATAGAACTTGGAGGGCATCCTTCCTGAATGCCATCAGTGGCCTAAGGGCTCATTTATACTTCACGCTCAGAACGCGTACGCGCCCGCATCATGGCTGCCACGCGTTCCCAGCATTCATTTCACGCGTCCTCTGAGCAGGTCCTCAGAAATTAACGCGCCGCGTGCGCGATTTGCAGTACCAGCAAAAATTCGGGGGCGCAGTGTGCTAAAAGTTGGAATGTGACGTCAGAGTCTCTGTTTACTATTTACATGTGACAGAAAGCCTCTATGCAGATCCTACGGGGATCGATGTGGTGAAGCAAAATGCCGACATACAGATGCATTCGTGGTGCTTTTATATTCAAGCGTCGCATATTTCCGATCGTAATGATACGATGCATTTTAAAAGTCTCACATAACATCTTTGTGCCGTCTTTTTTTTTTGCCACTTAACAGCAACATAATGTATAACGCTGTATTTGAGCCACTGAGAAAAAATAAAGGACACGGTGAAAACGTGTATTTTGTGATTAAAGTGGAAATTTCGGCTTTAATCTCAAATTGTCCACTTTAAACACCGTAGGTTACTTTATCATTAAAGCAGACCATCGTAAACGTCATCCCAGTTTTTAATCGCTGCAAGCTTCTTGGACCTGACAGCTGCGGCAAGCAGCAATAGATCACCACACAGAACAAATTAAATGTATGATATTCCAACTCTCTGCACATTTAGATTTGTACTTGGTATCACTTTCATGATGAAATGCATTAAAGCTGTGTATGTTACATTTTACATATAATTTAGTTTAAATAATGAATACTGTTAATAATTTCACACATGGGGGGAATAATTACACACATGGGGGTGACACGGTGGCGGAGCGATAGCACTGCTGTCTCGCAGGGAGTTATGTTGCTGGTATTTCCTGCTTGTATTCCACACTGTGCTCCGGTTTCCTTCCAAAGATATGCAAATTTGGGGATTTGGTGCTGCTAAAATGATGCTAGTGTATGTGTGTGCTTGTATTCACCTTGTGATGAGCTGAGACCTCGTCCAGGGATTGTTTCTCAGTCCTGCCCAATGCTTGCTGGAATGGACACATCCCTGGATTTATGGATTTAATCAATAAACATCCTTTTCAGAAATATTGCGGTAAGGTGTTATCAGAATTTAATAGGTGTTTTAGGCAATTCACAACACAGAGAAGCCGAACATGTTCTCACCGTGATAATATCTCGCACTGCCACCTGGTGGATTCCTCCAGATTTACGTAAAGTACGCGCGCAAGTATAAACACTACAACACTTGCGTAGCAGGAGCGTCCTCTGCAGCATGCGTCGCGTGAAGTATAACTCCGGCCTTAACCTTTCAGCTAGTGAGAAAATTAATTTGCTGGCGAAGTGGCTAAGCAGTGAATCGGCAGTATTTGTCAAGCAGATAAGAGCTGTTTATATAAATCATCTACAACAAGGGCTCAGAATTGTATGGGACAGACTGCGTGAATGCTATGGTTCTCCAGAAGTTATTGAGAGTTCCTTATTCAAGAGGGTAGAGAGTTTCCCAAAGATTTCGAAGAAAGATAATCACTGACTGAGAGAATTCGGAGACTTACTCATGGAACTTCAAGCAGCCAAAGCTGATGGTGATTTGTCAGGTCTTTCTTATCTAGACACACCTCGTGGTATCAATCCACTAGTACAGAAGTTGCCATTCTACCTGCAAGAGAAGTGGCTCACCACAGGCTCTAGATATAAAGAATATCATGGAGTGTCTTACCCACCATTCACTTTTTTGTAAATTTTGTAAGTCAACAAGCAAGGATGCGTAATGATCCGAACTTCGTTCTTTCAGCAGCTCATGAAGAGCCGTGGGGACAGATTAGACAGACACAAAAGCATAATTCTCAGAAAGTGATTGCTGTTCATAAAATAGAGGTTATCATCTCAAAGCACACCCTGCCTAAGTGCTGTGGATTAAGGGAGAAGCCCCCTGAAGAAAGGAAGGCATTTTTAAAGCAACATGGGATTTGTTACAAATGCTGCAAGTCTGCAGTTCATGTGGCTAAGAACTGTAATGATGCCACCAAGTGCACAGAGTGTGAAAGTGAGGTTCACATCTCAGCACTGCATCCAGGACCAGCTCCATGGTTGTCCATGTCACAAACTCCCACCCTACAGTATGGCGGGGAGATAAATGATAGTTCTAGTGAAGCCAACATTACTTCTGTTTGTACTAGGATCTGTTGAAAGAATCAACCAAGATAATCATGTTCCAAGATCTGCCTTGTAAAAGTGAGTCCGAAGGGTCGCTCACAGAACGCTGTTTTCTCTATGCAGTATTGGATGATCAGAGCAACTGGTCCCTTGTGAGGTCAGAGTTCTTTGATCTTGTCAGCATATCTGGATCCATATCTTCATACACCATAAAGACATACGCTGGAACTGTTGAATCACAAGGAAGGCAAGCACGCAGCTTCCAAATTGAGTCAATAGATGGAAGTATTACTCTTTCAATACCAACAATGATCAAGTGCAATGACGTTTTAAATAATTGATCTGAAATTCCAACCCCAGAAGTACAGTGATCCCTCGCTATATCATGCTTCGACTTTTGCGGCTTCACTCCATCGCGGATTTTAAATGTAAGCATATCTAAATATATATCACGGATTTTTCGCTGGTTCTCAGATTTCTGCGGACAATGGGTCTTTTAATTTATGGTACATGCTTCCTCAGTTTGTTTGCCCAGTTGATTTCATACAAGGGACGCTATTGGTGGATGGCTGAGAAGCTACCCAATCAGAGCACGTATTACGTATTAAATAAAACTCCTTAATGATATACGATATGCTTCCCGTGCAGTGCTTCGCACATTTAAAAGCTCTAGCAGCACGTATTGATTTTTGATTGTTTGCTTTTCTCTGTCTCTCTCACTCTCTTTGACATTCTCTGCTTCTGACGAAGGGGGTGTGAGCAGAGGGGCTGTTTGCACAGAGGCTGTTTGCCTAGAGGATACGGACGCTCCTCTCAAAAATGCTGAAAGACTACCTTCACATTGCTCCCTTTTTCTTGCAGCTGCTTTATCGTGGTGCTTCGCATATTTAAAAGCCCAGCAGCTCATATTGATTTTTGATAGTTTGCTTTTCTCTCTCTGCCTCTCTCTCTCTCTGACATTCTCTGCTCCTGACGCGTACTCCTTTGAAGAGGAAGATATGTTTGCATTCTTTTAATTATGAGAAAGAACTGTCATCTCTGTCTTGTCATGGAGCACAGTTTAAACTTTTGACTAAAGGGTGTTCTTTCATGTCTAGAGGGCTCTAATAATGTTAAAAAACGTATTTAGAAGGTAAACAGGTGTTCTATGCTCTAACTGTGAAAATATTAGATTTATAGATAAAGAATCCTACTTCGTGGAAATTCATTTATCGCGGTAGAGTCTGGAACGGATTAACCGCGCTAAACGAGGGTTTATTGTATAACTGTGCGGAGAATATTTATAAACAGTGTGGGAGAGTTTATAAGGGCTAAAAATATATAAAAATAACCATACAAACATATGGTTTCTACTTTGCGGATTTTCACATATCGCTGGGGGTTCTGGAACGTAACCCCCGCGATCAAGGAGGGATTACTGTAGCACTAAACCACCCACACATGAAACACCTAGCGAAGTGGATACCAGAGCTCCACCCACAAGCCCCTATTATGGTTCTATTAGGTAGAGATGTCTTCATGCTCCATAAAGTACGTCAGCAAGTAAATGGACCATATAAAGCTCCATATGCACAGAAGCTGGATCTTGGTTAGATAATTTTGGGTGATGTTTGTATTGGAGATGTTCACAAACCGGGCCTATTGCACTAACATCATAGAGAATGGCCGACCTTCATTCTTTAAGCCCTGCCCAAACCACTGCATTGTTAAAGAGAGATACTGTAACTGTAAGCTGTCGCTGCACATCCTCCATCGTAAGGTTTGCTCCGCTGAAGAAGTGCAGATGATCTTAGATCAAGACTTATTCCAAAGAACGAGGGACGATGACAAAGTAGCTTATTCAATTGAAGATACACAGGTTTCAAAGAATAGAATCAGAGTGTCTTTCAGAACGAAGAAAATAGCTGGGTAGCTCCATTGCCATTCAAGGTTCCACGGCCACGTCTTCCTGATAACAGGTCTATGGCAGTACAGCGTTTAAAGTCACTACAAAGCTCCTTTAGAAAGAATCCTGAAATGAAAACTCATTTTGTTGCTTTCATGGAGATGTTTCAAAATGATCACGCATAGGTGGCCCCTCAGATAAAACCTGGCGAGCAACGCTGGTATCTACCTTGTTTCTGTGTTTACCATCCCAAGAAACCTTCTCAGATCCGAGTGGTTTTTGACTCGAGTGCCCATAACTGGTCAAGATCTCAACAACAATCTCATTGGAGTTCTTCTTCGGTTTCGAAGGGATCTCACTGCCTTTACTGTGGACATACAGCAGATGTTCTATTGCTTTATGGTTCACTCAGAGCATCGTACTTTTTGAGATTCCTTTGGTTCAGAGACAATGATCCCAAGAAAGATGTACTTGATTTACGCATGAAAGTGCATGAATTTGGAAACAGCACATCCCCAGCTGTCGCTATTTACTGCCTCAGAAGAGCAGCACAGAAAGGTCAACTTGAGGTTGGTGAAGATGCCAGAAAGTTTGTAGATTTCTATTTTGATGATGGACTGAAGTCCTTGCCTACTGCAGCAATCGACCTGCTGAAACGAACTCAGGAAATGTTAGCTTGCTCTAATCTCAGGCTTCACAAGTTGTTGTCTAACAGTAGAGAAGTTATGGAAGCCTTTCCACCTGAGGACCATGCCAGCACCCTAAAGGACCTAAATTTGTCAACAGGAACCATACCTATACAATGTAGCCTTTGACTACTTTGGGATTTGAATTCAGATTGCTTCATCTTTCAAGTTAATAAAGAAAGAAAACTGTTCACACGACAAGTTCTCTCTGTTGTAAATAGTTTGTATGATCCACTTGGGTTTGTTGCTCCGGTAACAATCCAAGGCAAAGCTCTTCTAAGGTAATTTACTAAGGAGTCATCTGATTGGGATGCACCATTGACACCTGAAAAGGAGGAGCTGTAGGAGACGTGGAGACATTCTCTACAAGAATTGCAGTCTCTTCAAATTCCAAGACCGTAGTCATCTGTATCACCCTCTGAAGCAAAATTTATAGAGTTCTGTGTCTTCTTGGATGCTTCTGACGGGGTAGTTGGTGCAGTTGCATATATGAAGGCCATAGACACCAATGGAAACTGTCATGTGGATTTCATCTTAGGCAAAGCAAGATTGGCCCCGCATCCTGAACATACAATACCACGACTGGAGCTTTGTGCAGCAGTTATGGCAGTGCAAATGGCAGAATCCTTCACAGCAGAAATAGATATTAAGTTTGATGCAGTTACCTTCTACAGTGACAGCAAGGTGGTGTTGGGATATATTCATACTGAAAAGATGGAGGTTTTATGTTTACGTGAATAATCGAGTCCAAAGAATCTGAAGAAGTATGCTTCCAGAACAGTGGCATTATATGCATACATAGCATAACCCTGCAGACATTGTGACACAACCCATATTTGCTGCCAGCTTAAAGGATACAATTTGTTTTACTGGACAGAAATTCTTATCTCGATCTGACATCATGCCTCCTGTGCAAGAGACGTTTTAACTTATCAATCCAACTCAAGATTCAGAAGTCCGGCCATTAGTGACAGTATGTCGCACGGTAGAATCTGGATGTTTGGGGTCTCAACACTTCAACCGTTTTTCTAGCTGGAATTATCTAACCAGAGCTATGGGTAATCTAATTCAATTTGTTCATCAATTTAAACAAGTTCAAAATAAACCAGCTGAGAACTGTAGGAGATGGGATTATCGTGAGTCACCGCTAACACTGGACATACTTGCTCGAAGTGCAGCAGTCGTTATTCATACAGCTCAACAGGAAACCTACACAGATGAGATTTAGTGTCTCAGATCATATAGAAAGCTCTAAAAGAAAAGTCCACTTTGGACTCTGGATCCCTTTATCGATCAAAATGGCCTGTTGACAGTTGGAGGTTGGGTCATTTTGGCAGATCTACAGCTTGATGAAAAAAGGCACTTATTGTGCCGGTACGACATCATGTAGCAACCCTATTAGTGCGCTACCTCCATGAGTAGACACAACACTAAGGACATTACTTTACAGAAGGAGCAATCTGGTCAGGCAGCTACTGGATAGTAGGTGTCAAGCGATGTGTTTCTAGCCTTATCTTTAAGTATGTTATCTGCCGTAAGCTCCAAAGATGGCAAACCTTTCACCGGATAGACTCAGCATGAAACCTCACTTTACACATGTTGGATTAGATGTGTTTGGGCCTTGGTCTATATCAACACGACGAACAACAGGCAGTTAAGTGGAGAGTAAAAGGTGGGCTATTCTTTTTACCTAAGTGTCAGAGCCATTCATATCGAAGTTATTGAATCCCTAGATTCTTCCAGTTTCATTAATGCCTTGAGGAGGTTTCTGCTGATTTGAGGTCTAATGAAGCACATTCATTCAGACAGAGGAACCAACTTCATTGGTGTCTGCAAGGAACTAGGAATTCCTTCCAATTCTGATGGAATTGTTTAGAAATTTCTTGCAGATCATGGTTGCACTTGGACTTTCAATACTCCTCATTCATCTCATATGGGAGGTGTATGGGAGAGAATGATTGTTATCACAGGAAGTATTTTAGATTCAATGTTTGACAAAAAAAGAGGTCTTTCAAATTAACACATGAGGTACTTACCACATTTCTTGCTGAGGTCACTGCTATCATGAACAATAGATAGCTGGTGCATGTGTCAGCTAATCCTTCGGATCCATTCATTCTCACTCCTGCCACGATCCTTACTCAGAAAATGGGTTCTTTTACTCTTCCGGTTGGGGAATTTGGAGAATCTGACTTGTATAAGCAGCAATGGTGTAAGGTACAGAGCCTTGCTAGTACCTTCTGGGATAGGTGACGCAAGCAGTATTTATCCTCTCTTCAGTTCTGTAGGAAATGGCAAATTAACTGTCCTGATCTTATGATCAGTCCTTCTGAAGGACTCTTAGACTAAGAGGAATGATTGGCCTTTAGGAAACTCTTGTCTGTGTGGTCATTGGAAGGGAGTTTATCTGACTGTCGACTTGATGTTTGTTGGAAAATTGCTGGGCAGAAAAGGCCAGAGGGTATTGTGTTATGTCCACTCCTAGACATCTCTCAGTTTCAGTTTCTAGGTTGTCTTTATTTGGCTGTCCCCAGCTGAAACATGTCAGTTGTGTTGGCTGCATGAAATTGATGACAGGAGCTAAGACTAAATAGGCTAACAGTAAAATGTTGAATACTATTCATAATAACCGCATAACTGCAAAAAAGAGGTAGCAGTGCTACAGCAAGTAATGAGAAAACAGACCAATTCTGAGATAAGATCTCTGAGGAGAGGATAAGAGAGTTGTACCTTTTTCAGTTTAAGCAAACAGATTAAGAGGTGATATGGCTGAAGTGTTTAAAATTGTGAAGGGAATTGGTACAGTAGATTCCAGCTGTTATTTTAAAATAAATTCTTCAATAAGAACACATGGACACGGTTGGAAACTTATTTTAAAGGCAAATTTCTCACAAATGTTAGAACGTTTTTCTTCACACAAATACCCAAGTAGTGTTGTGAGGAGTAGGATTTTTGATACCCTCAAATCTCAACTTGAATGTCTATGTGAATAAGATGGACAAGCTTGTTGGGCTGAAGTTAGTTTTAGTAAAAATGTACATTAGTAAATTCTACCCTATTAATCAAGATTTATCGGGGGGCGTGTTACTTAGATTAAATATGTTTTAGTCCTGAAATATTAAATGTAAAATGGAAAAACAAGTGCTTTCCACAACCAATAGTATAAACATGTATTTTGCTTGGTTTTGTCATATTGTGTAATATATCAATTAATTATTTATCAGGAGCAGTTCATATGAATTATGTATGTAATTGTTGATAATGGGGCCATCTACAAATGAGAACATACTTATTTTCAAAAAAGCAGGACATTAGGAAAATAAATTGATTTTACAATATAAGTTGCTAAAGTGCTAAATATGAATAAGAGTAAGGAGAAAATCACACTGCTTGTTTTTAGGTAATACATCATAAATGTGTAAAAAAAATAAAATAAATAAATAACATTTATTATTGATAAGAAGTTAACCAGGAAATTTCATATTACGGAATTAATACTGATATTAAAAAATATATTAAACATCCAAAATTGTATCTGGACAATTATGGGAAGCTGATTAATATTGTAGTGACCCGGCAGCCAGCGCTGGCGGTGTGATGCATTGTGGGTAATTTACGTAAAAGCTTATTGTTGTGTTAAATTAACTAGGTGATTGAATTATCTTTCCTGTTGTAATTGTTGTATGTGTTTGTGCTCAACTGGTGGGGTGGGTTAGGTTATTGCCGTCCGGGGTTGTTAAATTGTAAATAGTTACCATCAATGAGAAAGATGGCTTCGTTAATGACCTTGGCAATGGCTATGCAATGAGTTTGAGCTTTGTTTTCTGACTATCTACTCTAATAAAGAGATACAACAGGACAGAGCTGTGTATTGCTAAGATTTCATCTAAGCAATTATTGCCGAGACACTCGGAGTCGTGCGGTGTATGGGACACGAGTGCTCGCTACTTAAAGAGCTGGTTGTAGCTGAGTGCATAGCGCTGGCAGTCCGCTAGCCGACAGCTTGGGAGAGGTGCATGGCAGAGTTCGGCTCTGAAAACTTAGATTCGCTAACCACGGGTCGCTACAATATACTTTATTTAAACATATGTTGCTTTAATTCAGTGGTCGGAGAATGGGGTAAATGTGATATTTTCGGGGGTAATAAGGACTCAGTAAAGACATAGGTACATAAATAAATAAAAAGCTTGTTTCTTGTTGCGACTTACATTTCTCTTCCTGATCTGTTAACACGCTAGAAAGTGGCATATCTAAACGAACGTATCTCGTACAGTGAGCTCCCGGTCCGATTGCAACCAATATTTATAACTTCACCGTGCGTTGAACACAAAAGCGGTAACACTGTGCGGGTGGGGGGCACACGTCCGTTAAAAGGAGGTGGCGAACGGCCAAAGATTCATTCTACCAGATACCGAAGATTGATTCGCCACGGAGTAGCCGAATGAGACGCATCGAGTCCACCACCGCCAGAGACTACAATAATTGAAAGCGCCTGTATCACGCCACTACTGCTGCCGACAACACCAGAGAGAGACGACTCGAGCGCATACATCACGCCCCTTTGCACGTTGAGACCCTGCCGCCATAGCTTCAAATAGATTCGCTACAATATTTTGCTGAAAAACTTCGACAATCAAGGTAAGATAGTGTTGTATTATCACTTTCGTGGCCGGTGATACATATGTGGTATCATGATTGTGCCGACCGTTGGTGTCCGGTGATACGACGTACTAACCACGTTTTCGACAACCATTTTTGCTCCATAGCACACCTCGATCCTTATGCATATTTCCTTTTTATTTTTTGGAAATTCAATTAAGACTATTAGAAAAATAATTTATTTACTTTGTAATCTATTTTTTTTTTGCATCGATCAGCATTGAATTTTGAAAACAACTGATAAAGACTGTATTTGATAGGCGGGAATAAAAGTTTTTTCTTAATTTATCGTGAACAATATTTTTTATAACTATGAAGTTTCGAAAAAAATGTTTGTGTGTTTTTTTTATGCCATTCCTATTACCGTATAAAAACAGGTTTGAGTGTATTTCGAACACCAAAGTTGGAAATACGATGCAGTATGATACATATGGTCAACGTGCAAGCATTTTTTCATAAAGATCCCTAATTTTGATGTCATTGTTTCAAAAATGAAACAACACAATTTCACCAAGTGAATGTTGTCCTTTTATTTTTTTATTGTTTTATTTTTATATTATTTTTGAAAACAGATTCAATAAATAATTTGAATTTAAAAACAACGATTTTTTTTCCTTTCAAATCATGGGGGTAACGGTGACTTAAATAAACAAATTTTGGGGTAATGGTTAAAAAAGTTCCCCGACCCCTGCAGTACATGAACCCTGTCTTTAAGACCTTATTTTAAATGATTGATTTCACTAAAAAAAAATAAAATAAAAAGCACCTGAAGGCGGAACTGCAGCAGCATTTCTGTAGAGCAATCGGTGCATCTCCAACATCACTGTAAAGTCAAGGAAAAAACACACTCTTGGAGCAGGTTGGGTATTTTGGTCTCTAGTTATGCAGTAGTTTCATATATTGACTTCCTGTTTAAAAACATTGTAAGAATGGAATTTTAGAGAACCAATCAAGCCCTGAATCAACTTCCTAGACCAATCAGAGGCTAAGATATACGAGCATAAGTTAGAGGGGCACCAACAACTCACAGAGAATCAACATTTGGAGTGCTCTGCCTCATCTTTTGTTTTGTCAACATATTTTAGATCAGGAATAGGGCTTGTATTACCACAGAGTAAATGGATCATGAAGAACAGGACATGAATTACTATTATCAGTCATTTACATGGAGTGACTCATAAAGTGTGCAGAGTTACTGAAATAGCATGGTAAAAATCATTTACCACCAATCAAGAAGAGCTATTTGATTTTGCTGGCACTTTGTCACAACTAGATAGTTTGGCATTGATTAAATAATTGCATTTTCTATTTTGTATCTATGTGAAGTTAAGTAAACACTTAAATTTTTTTTTTATATTTAATCAAACGTATAAGTCTGCATTTGTATAAATACCATGATGCAGGAGATGCTCTGCAAAGGAAAGTGAAGAATGATGAATAACAGAGAGCTATAAAAGACATTCCATGTCAGAAACCAGAAATTTTGTACAATACACACATGAGAAGCATTGATCTTTCTAATAGACATATTTAGTATTATACCAGCCACTACATAATTCTAATTAAGTGTTGCACATTATATGTACATTTTATTGACATAGCTAACACAAACTGCTATATTTGTCACAATGAGATATGCAAAGCAAAGGACACAGAGTCAATGAAACAACAAAAGTGTGTGGAGGACTCAGCAGCTCAATTATGTGGTGTGTCTCTGCAGATTAGCCCCACTCAGGCCCACTCCATTCATGTGTTTGTTAGAATTTCTACCATCACTGTTCCCAGGACAAATGCCACATCTGCAAGAAGGAAATGTGTGAACTGCTGGCAGGAAACTCCTTGGCAATGTAATATGTGCCACTTTGCCTCATTCTGGACAGGAACTGTTTTGAACAGTGGGACATGTACAGTAAATGATTTTCCAATTTTTTGATTTAAGAAATAATTTATATAATTCTTTGTGTTTTGAGTGAAAAATGTTGAGTAATATTAGAAAACATGCTCAAGGCATGTCTTTGCAATTTTATCTTCCTAAAACTGTTGGATCTGTTAATGTTTTGTGCTTTTTGCAATGGAGAACTGAGAATTTGAAAGCTGTTTGACTGATTTTTGGCCATTTATTTTTAGCTAAATAATAATATATACATGGATCTACTAGCATTTTTGAAAAGTACAACTTCTGCTGAAAAAAATAATGTATAACACTTGGGGTAAAATTACAATTTCATGCAATAAAGAGATACACTGAAAACACTGAAAATGGCTTAAAGCATACCTGTTTCATTGATAGCTCCTGCTACAGCATGCACCATAACATTTCTTCTGAACTAACCCACTCAAATATATATGTGACTGGCAATCGGTACTGAGATACCAGTTCACTTTTTACCATCAGAGCCTGCTTCTTAGTGGTGAACTAAGAATCTCTTTAAAACAACTGATAAGAAGCAGTGTTAATTTTGACAATACATTTTGATTTAGTTTCATTCTTAGTCTTGTGACTAAATTGCATTTTAGTTTAGTCACATTTTAGTCATTTAATTATTGTTTAGTTTCGGTCTAGTTTTAGTCAACAAAAGCAAATTAATTTTAGTCGAGAAAAAGTTAACTTGTTTTAGACAATTAAAAGTAAATCAGTCAAACAGTCAAAACAAATTCATAACATGAATAGGCATTGTATATTGTATAAACATGTACCTTAATGAGCCAAGCCACATGTGGTGATTATTGAACATAAAATGAATGGTAGGTGTAGAAAGGACTTAGTCCAAAAGGTCTTGTTCGGAAAATGGCATCTCTTGTCAGTCATCACAGTTTTCTGGACTTCAGTATGCCTTGGTTATGGTGCTATAAGGTTTTACCAAAAAATGCTGGACCAAATAGCACACATTTAATCTTTTTCTCAGAAAAAGACAAGGTCTATCAACAAAAAAGAACCTTCCAGCAAATACGATTTAACCATTTTAATGTATATGAATGAATACATTAAAAAAGTAAAAAGCTACGGCATTAAATGCTTTTTCTCTTTCAAAACTTATGGCAGTGAGAGCACAACAACAGTTTTATGAATTTTTGTTCATTTTAAGGAAAGCACTTCATTCCAGTACAACCTTTGCTCTGTTGTGCTTTCCACAAGTGAGGTCCTCTGAGACACTAAACACTCTTTCCGCAAAAGCCTGAGAAGCTGGCATAGCCAAAAGATCTAGAGCAAAAGGTTTCAGTGTATGGTACACAGGGTCTCTCTGTGCAAGCCAAAAGTCTGTGCACGTCTCATTACTGATAGGTTGTGATAGCTCCTTCTTATACCTCTTGATTTGCTGCTTGACATTTCTTAGAGCCTAGTCTTGTATGTTTTTCAGTGTGCTAGAAGTCAAAATTGCTTTGAGGATAATGCCACTGTTTCAGTTTCTTTGGCTTCACTCTCATGTGCAACACTGTCAAACTGATTATCCCTCTGGGGGTCTCAATCTGGCAGGATATGCTTGTTTAAAGCAACTCTTGATTTTTCTCATCCTCAAACTCCACAAGTGTTTCACAGACAGTAGAGTTGAGAAAACATGCAAATGCTGGAAGGGGATTGAAGTTATCCTTGTCTTGATCCAAAAAGGAGCCAAAGCACTGATTCATATTGGGTTTCATTTTTTGGACAAAATATCTAAATCTCTGTAGCTTGTTGACTGTGCAAATTCATCTAGATAAGCTTTGCATGTTGTTAGCAATTTCGTAGAGTAGCTCTTTCACTTCAAAGAGGCGTGCTATCATGTTGAAAGTGCTTGACCAATGTGTGGGACAATCCAATCATTCAGAACAACAAGGCAACACTTATTGAGTATCTTCTGAGTCACCATGAAGAACTTTTTGAAGAGCTTCAACATTGACCTCACTTTGTCATTAAGTCTCTGAACGTTTGCCTTCCTATTGACAATACTCACTATAAGCTGCAGGGTGTGCACCATGTAGGGGGTCCAGCCCATTTCCACTGCACGACACCTGATGTACGTAAATGAATTAACTGTAAGGCAAGTACACAGGGGGATGTATTTTGCATTTACAAATAGAGTTACAATAATTATCTATGGATGTAGTTACTTTGAAAGCAGCAGGCAAAAGAATCCAGTCTATAGCTAGGAAACACAGAACACAGCCAATGGCTCAAGTCACTTTTTAGTCATTGCATATCCCTTTCACAGGAAAGCAATAACATCAGCTCACAATATACTGAAATAACCATTATGCAGAAATACTAATCTGAGCTAATATTTCTTAAATATAAATTGGTACAGCATAAAATGCAAAAATAAACATTTATCAAAGATCATTTGTTACGTTATACTGAATTGAAATTTCAGTGTTTTCTGACTGGCAAGTGAATTCACCTATGATGGAAAAAACAACTGGAGTGGATCCATTTACAGAAGTATTATTTTAATGCTTCAGTTTTAGTATCATATTTCACTGTAAAACAAACCATAGACAAATTCATAAACTAACTCATACTTCATTTATTTCATAATGTAGTACTTTTATCAAAATAAGTGTACCTCTGGTCATTATATGACTCACTTCCTTGGGAGCTTGATTCTTCTTCCTCAACCATGGTATGTTTGAATGCTGCAACTATATTACTTCCATTATTTCCGTTATTACAGTAAGGATTTTAACAATTGATATATGCCAGTTATGCATGCATTTATCTACACATTTTTATGGACTCTGCTGTGTGCGGGTGCACCATTTCTTCAAGAGTCAAAAGAATATATTCAGCTTTATCCTTTTCAACAAAGAAGTAACATGCACTTATAACCAGAAATGTTGCTGACAGTCCTTTTTTGTCCAGATATCAAGACTTAAGGACATCCTCTGAGCTGCACTTTTTCTTCTTCATACTGTTTGTCAATTAGTATTTTTGTTTTGTTTTCTTGGGATTAGTAAATTTCTTATCCATTATCTCCACCATCTGAAAAAAATCACCATCCTCTATAGTTCTGACTGGAAGACCTGTACTTCCAGTCCATCTGCTTATAGCCTCCTACTTTTTCTGCTGCTCTTTCTATTCATTTTTATACTTTAAACAACTCAACAGTACCTCTTTGATATTTTGTTGTGATGGCTTTTGGTGGACTGCACTCAGCAATGCCTTGTCTGTAGATGTCTTTGCTATCTAGGGAGGCAAAAAAACTGAGCAATAGCTATGCCATTTGACAATTCAAATTGATAGCTCCCTGTCTAATGTACTAGCAGCTAGGGATGTCACAATACCAGAATGTTTGTATTCAGTACAAATGTTAAAATTGTATGATACTCAATACCTATTCAATACCATGGCCAAAACAGAAATCTAATTCAGGGGCTTTTCATTAAAAGTACCTCAGTTATTCAAGTACACAGTAAGGATTTTCTCAATTGATATATGCCACTAATGCATGCATTTACCCATAAATGTATTTATTTATATGTTTATTTACTTATATACTGTACTTATTTATGTATTCATAAATAACAAAATACAATACAGGGCTTAAATTTTAATGTGTGATAGACATAGAGATCTCCCTAGTATAACAATAAATAGGGTGATGTAATCTTGGGGGACATTTCAGCATAGGGTTTATTAATAATAAGGTCATCATGGACTATAGTAATAAGGACAAACTGCTGACATAAAACATGTGTGAAGACTTAAGTAAACATGTAACATTTAAATTGAATCATTTTTTTTTCTTCAGTTATATTTTTGAGTAAAAGCGCACTTGTTTCGTCAAGCTTTTGTGAAAGTGTTTATTTGATATTTGGAATTTAGTATTCACACATTATACTCTTCACATCAGCATTTTGTCATTATGACTGTTACATGAAAAAAGTTAGTGGCACGGTGGTGCAGTGGGTAGCGCTGCTGCCTCACAGTTAGGAGACCCGGGTTCGCTTCCCAGTTCCTCCCTGCATGGAGTTTGCATGTTCTCCCTGTGTCTGTGTGCGTTTCCTCAGGGTACTCTGGTTTCCTCCCACAGTCCAAGGACATGCAGGTTAGGTGTATTGGCGATTCTAAATTGTCCCTAGTGTGTGCTTGGTGTGTGTGTGTGTGCCCTGCGGTGGGCTGGCGCCCTGCCTGGGGTTTGTTTCCTGCCTTGCACCCTGTGTTGGCTGGGATTGGCTCCAGCAGACTCCCTAACCCTGTAGTTAGGATATAGTGGGTTGGATAATGGATGGATGAAAAAAGTTAGTTTTAGTTATGTGTTAAACATTTCTTGCTTCACATTTCCTGTCATCCTACATTAACCCAGATTGTTGCAGACACAGAACAAATATGAAATGCATGTTTTCCATATAACAATATAGTATTTACCCTATACAATTCCAGACACCTCACTCCCAGATAAAGTGACTTCAGCTATGATCATTTTGTGTCTGACTTGACTTAGCTGCCTCAGTGGGGATGGAATTGCAGGCTGCTTGCTGCTTATACTGATTGACACATTTGCAAAAATGCTTATGATAAGGTGCAAGGGAATTTACGGTGGCCTAGCATTACAAATATTTTTGTAGGCTTCAGGGATTCTAGTGTTAACAAATGGTGCAGCTCATTTCATCGATGAAGTAGACAAGCCAAATGGCCACTTTGTTTGAAACTAGACTTGATTTTTTAATTGCTATGACTATTGTCTTCACTACCATTCTGCCCATATGTGTAAATGGATGCATGCAAGGCGATTTCACCTTCAGCATTGAACTTTATCAACCAGTTAACAAATGGATGGATGCGTAGATGAAAATGTGCCAAAAATGTTTTGGAACTATAAAGGATACTCTACCAAAAGCAATTAATCCCCCCATCATTTCATCTGATTGCACTATCACAGCCCCATGAATCGGTTTCTTAAGTAACTTGTAAAAGGATAAAACTGTGTGTTACTGTGTGTTGGCTTTTGTTTTTTTTTCCATTAATAAGCACATTTCCCTCAATTGAAAGCTGAACTTCTTGAACACACTGTATTGCCAAGCATGACTTCTGGTGTTTTTCTTTTCAACAAGTCTTGATGCGTTGCTGTATCCTCACTAATGTAAGCCTTTTTCACATGTAGTTTTTACTCACCTTTTTTCTACAAATTAATATGCTATCTGAAGTTATTAGTATATTTGTGGTCATGTGGGAGTGCAGTACCAACTTTACAATTGCAGTATTGGTTCTTACGTCATCCTTACTAACAGTACACCTAAAATAAACTGATGCATTTGATGCATTATTATTAGCAGGGGGAATGAGAGGCAGAGGTAAAGGTGTTGGGATCAGGTAAGTTGCCACCTTAATAATGTTAAATACCTTGACAAGAATCTCAGGATTCTTCAGGGATTCTTCAGGGTTGTGGTGTCCTTTCCTGTGAGCTTAATTCCACATGGCTTACGTTGGATTTTATTTTCAGTAGCGTTGTAATTAAAGTTGGTCCATATGTCTGACCAATTTTTTTGCCCGAGAATAATTTTGGCCAAAATAGCTGAACAGGATGCTGGCTGCTGTGGTGATTTCCTGAAGGAGCCCAAAGAAGTGTTATCAAATTACAAGTTTTTAAAATTGCACCACTGCATTCATGCTTATTATTTGTTAGCTGACCGTGTCATATGTAATTGTGATGTGCAAAGAGCATCACATCACTCATTGTCCAGTTGTCTGTTTGTAACATTTTTGTTGTGTTTATTTTTCATCAACAATGATTTTAAAAGCATTCGCCTTAGTTCTTGCAATTAAAGGTGAATTTTTATTTTTTGTTCCACTTTCATCACAGAAAAAATGTCGTTGATTAGTATTTTTGCCTTAGCTTTTATCAACAAAATTAACACTAACAAGAAGGAGAGTGACAGAAACCAGATTTTCAATTAAAATTTTGCTTTATGTGCTGAAACTGATGACATTTTAAATTTTTTTGCAGAATGGAAATATCAAACCTAGACATTAAGTGGAATTATCTATAAGTCATTCAGTTGCTTCCAATATATATTCCAAATACTAAATTAAAAACAACCTGCCTTTTGAAACATTTTAGGTTTGCCCTTGTAGACACACAGTTAATGATAATTTCAAATGTGCAGGTTAGTTGCTCACAACTTGAAACAGCTCTGTTTCCAACAAAACATTACATGTTAAATAACTAGTATTATAGTATTATTAAGTTGAATAATAAGCATTATACTCTGGGGTAGCAATTGCAACCTGTGCAGCAAGAATTGCAAAATAACTACTAATCAGTGTGTTATGCTAGTCTGTAAGCTTGGTTGCTCAACTTGCACAAGCATTTCAGTACATTTGTTTACTTTACTAAATAAATAAACTAGTAAACAGGAACAAAATTCAAAGGTGTATTTCTGCTTTAGTGTGACTAAAAAAATGAGTTAACAATGTAAACATTAACTGGACAACAAATGTATATAAGGTTAATGGAGCAGAGTATAAGGTAAATGAATGCAGTTACTGTTACTGAAAAATTAACTTAATTTACTGTCTTATTATACTGTCATTTTCAGAATTGTGTTCTTTTTTTAATTACAAAGACAAAGATCTCTTCTTATTTTCCTTAGCTTAGCAAAGAGCGATAGTTTGTGGCTGTATGAGTAATTGACGATGCATTAACTGATTGCTACAGTTGAACTCCCAGAAATGTCATATGTGCCTGCAGGAATTCAGTTGTTCATCCTATCTCGCTATGCTTTGCCTAATACTCCCCCATAAAACAAAAGAGTTCATTTTCTTGTATTCTTTATCATGGTCCTTGCAATTCTAAAAATATCAATCAGATCCTGAATAAGTTCCTGTAAAAACCAGAACCTCAACTGACACTGTCTTATATAAATAACCACACTCTAAACAGAAGAAATGAAAATGCAAGTAATTTATAAACATTTATTTAATAAAAACATAATTAATAAACAAGGAACTAAATAGAGTTACCAAAAAAATTTCAAAAGGGAAAAAAAGAAGCAATAAATCAATTTCTGGAGATAAACCAAACTACCAATATTTTTTACCAAAGGTTCTATGGAAAGAAACCTGAAAGATACCAGTATTCTAGTATTGTAATACGTTAGCCATTAATAAAAAAAAAGAAAAAAAAAAGAATGAAAAAAAAACAGGTAAAAAAAAAACAATAACAAGACTATAGAAAAAGGCAGCAGTAAAGTGAAAAAACAATCTATATACTGTATTAGAAAAGACTCATCAAACCTCAGTTGACTGCAGTACTCAGCAGCACATTGGAGGAATCTATGAATATTGGAGACTCTGCCTCCTTAAGCTATATCCTTAATTGAACAGTTAACAAATAATATTAAACAAAATAATTATCATAATAATTATTATTAAGGATGGGAAGAACAAAAATGGGAAAGCAAATAGAGCCTGGGTAGTCACTTGATATCTCAGTTGCTATTGTGCGGCTTGCTTCTGCCTGTCTGTCTAGATCATAAGTATGATTTTTCAGTGTCCATTTTCCATTCCACACCACTAGTAAGAGATATGATTCCTTTCTACCTAAAACACAGATTTGTTCGTTGTTGAAACCTTATTTTCAAGTTAGATGAATGTGCATATTCTTCCCATGGTACCTTACCTGATATGTATTATGTATTTAGTTGCTATACAAAGTCCTAGAAATTATATGTAAAGTAAATCAGGTTAACTTTGAACAAATCTTGTACATGCTAGTACAGAGGGTGGTCTGTCAGACTCCGTTTTTAAATATGGGGTGAAAAGTAACTGTTTTGCCTAGTGGATGAGTTTTAGAGCTACGGGTTTGGAAATTCATATTACAGATATTTTTATTAGTTATTTTTCTAAACATGAAAGTATGTAAATAATTGTCATCTTTATTTTCCATTTTGTTTTTTAATATCTTGTCTTTTGTGATCATTTCTAATAAATAATTATACTTTATTTAACAACCAACATTAAGATTGATTGTCTTGATTGTCATTTATTTCTTGACTTAAAACCACCAACAAATTTTAGAATATTTATTAGCTATGTCATTTTTTTCTTTTTTGCTTTGTAATTTTCAGTTTATGTAGACTTCTTTGCCCTTTGAAACACTTTAGTAACTAAAAATGGCACTATATTTTTTTTATTAATTAATGAGTTTTGTTAGAAAAGGGAAAGGAGATTCACATTTTGAATGTCAATTAACATTTTTGTAATCTGTTCAATAAATTATGATGTTAATGTATTAATGGAGTTTTCATGTGGTTCAAATGATTTGTCACTAGAAGTACTCTTACTCATTTTTTGTTATTATCAAATAATTGTCTAAATAGCAAATCACACATTTTCCTGAGTATTTTTAATGTTGGATCTAATCAATGTTACTAGCCTAAAAAAATCCCTGTTTGAACAGTAAATTAAAATTCACATTTCCTGTTACAAGCACAAACAATTGAAATTAATTTTATGTATTTCTGAACCACATGCAACACCTTGCCATTCCTTGGCACCATGATCAGCTGTTATTTTTAGTCAAATGTGGACCACAGAAAGGCTCTTGGCTCTTACCATAGTTTAAAATTAACTTTGCTTTCAGGTGATCTTTTGTTGAATTTTGAAGATTTTTAAACTTTTGATAGTTATGAAACAAACCACATTTATTTCATTGTGGTTTGCTCTTACTCCTTTGATGTGTGGAGAAATGAAGTATAATCTATTTACCTATAATTGCACTAATGTACTTATGACTATTCTGAAATTAGACTTCGCATTGATGAAATGCGATACAGAAAACTTTAACTTTCAGGTTAATCCTTTTCTCTGAAAGTCACAGGTATATACAGTGGCATAGCTAGAGTTTGTGCCTCTCTCCAACATATCTGAATATGTTAACCTATTTAAACAGAAAATTAAAATAAATTTTGCATAGATTTATTCATATATAGAAAAACAGCAATAATCTAGATTCTAACCTTTTTCAAATTTTCAAAGAAATTTTTCAATTTCTTCTGTTAATTCCTTTTCTATGGATAATAAGGCGAGATTTTTTAATCACAGAGAACTCATTGTTGATCTCAAACAATTTATTATCATTAATTTGGAAAAGCTTTTTTTGCAGCTAGCAACACTCACTGTAATTGTAAGGAATATTCTTAATTGTATTACAACATTTGGAACAGAGTTCTCAAGACTCTTTTTTAATGAACTATAAAAGTTCAAGAGGTCCTTCACCTTCTTTGCAAGGTTCTATTGGAGCTTGCGTAGCAGTGATTTTAATAAAATTCTGCAGCCTGCTTCTTTCATTCAAGAACTCTTCCTTATTAATACTTTCATCATGTAGTTGACACTCATATTTGTCTTCCAAGAGATTTTAGTTTTCAGAAAGACCATGGAACTGTTCAAAGCGCCAAGTGATTTCTTGGACCAGTCTATTCAACGAAACAAACATTTCTCTCCTTAATTCAGTTTCATATGGCAATTCTGCATCTTGAGATTCTTCACCAAACATTTGTTTTTCTTTCTACATTGATGTGGTCGTTTCATGTCTATTTCTAGGTAATTACAAATTTCATTGGCAAAAGTAACTGATTTATCAATTTGTTTGTCTCTGTTTTCAACTAAAAATGTTTTCAGAGCTTTAAGTTTTATATCACATTGATGCATTTTCAGTCCTCTGGTTTGGAGATAAATCTGAGCATCATTATTTCTAGATGAATTGATTCCCATAGTCCAAGAAAGCAGAGAAATGAAAAGGATTTCAACACATCAAGTAGCAACTAGCATCTGACCTTGTAACGATATTTTCTTCTTCCCCAGTTAGCTGTTCCAGAGTATTCAAGATTTTGGAGTAATTTCTTTTCACAACAGTCACAGCATCTCCTCTTGTACCCCACTGAGTTTCTATTACACGCTTGACACTTTGATTGGTGACAAAAATGAGAATATCCCACCGATGGGTGGAGGAAGACAAAACCATGAACAACCGTTCCACGGTCCCAAAAAAGTTCAGTAAACTCGCAGAAACAAGCTGCATGTGTACCTACTAAATTCAGGGAGTGATTGGTACATGCAACAAAGTCTGCTTTTGGATAAATTTCTTTGATACGTTTCTGAACTCCAATATTTTGGCCAGCCATTACAGAAGCATTATCATATGATTGTCCCCAACAAATTTGTAAATCAGTTTTGGCATTTTCCAATTTTTTCAAAATCATTGTTGTAATTTTCTTTGCTGTTTTTCTTTCAATAAAATCAATAAATGATTCCATAGCTTTTACTTTTATTTACTTCGATCATTAACATAACATAATAGGCTAGTTTGATCCTTATGGGAAATATCATGAGTGCTGTTTGAATATCATTGAGAAGTATTTAGCTTTCTTTACTTGTTCAATGGTTTTATTTTTTACCTTTTCTCCCAAATTTTCTATAAATTCTATAATTTCTATAAATTTCTACTTGTTCTGGATCAAAGGTGACAATTAAGATGTCACAAAATTTTTCCCAAGTTGAATTTTTGTTATGTGTTCATGTAATACTATATCGTATTTTGCCAATAAATGTACTAATTCTAAAAAATGTCCCTTGTTTCCAGTTGAATCAGATGTCTCATGACAAATTCCTTCTCGGTGTCCTCGTAAAGGTAAATTTTGTTCAGCTAGAAATTTAATGATGTCTAACAATCTTGAAAGGATTTCTCTCCACTTGCTCACTTCTCCTTCGACAATTTCTTGTTCCTTTTTGTCAATTGTTGTGTTATACTTTACTCTAATTTCCAATTCTTTCAACTGCATAAAAGTCCAAACAGGAGCAGGACTGAATTCATGTTTGCATACTTTAGGATTCAATTTCCACCACATGCCAAATCCATCTGTAGAAACAAAGTTTGAATGCTTTTCTCTCCTAAAAACGGTCTACAACAAAAGCAGTAAGTTATTTTTTTGGAAGGAGAGTACACCATCCACGATCTCAACATTTTTTCGCCATTTGTCAGAATTTGAAAAAAACAATCGTGGGTAAGTTTTCTGGTTTGTCCTTTAACTGACGCACCTTGACGAATAACTTGACCTTGATGTACTTATAAAATTCTCAAATTATCATTGATCTTGCTTGGCTACTGACCAACATCTTTTAAGTCAACATTTTGTTCCACATTTCTTTGTTGGATATATCATTCATCACTCAAAAGTGAATGATCACTTAAATTTGAAGATTTTTCGATGGAAATTGTTTCGGTAGGAGAGAATCAATTTCCTTAGTAGTGAGATATTTTAGCAATGTTCCCTCATTCTTTTTCAATTCTTCCTTTCTTTTTCTGAAAAGATCACCACTCGGTTTTACTCACTTCATTTTTAATGAGTATTACAGGAAATTTGAAAAAATAAATTATATACATGGAATTAAACGAATGCAGACAGTAACAAGATAAAAATAAAAACAATTATTTTCTTTTTTGTATTACCTTACCTGCTTTAAATTTTTACATATAATTATTTCTAAGCATCAACTAGACAAGAATATTTTATACAGTAGATGCACTGACAAGCCATGTTCTAATTATTAATTTAGTATAATTACGCTGCAAAAACCAGAACCAGTGTAGTGTACATGTGATAGGTGGGGATTTTTTCTGCGCAGAGCAAGAACGCTTTCAGATTGATAACGAAACAAAATTGTAAATGAGTTATCTTCCTAGAAATTATTATCGGTGTAATGTTTATGCTTATTTTTGTTATTGCCTCATAAATTTCAACTTCTGTGTCCGATGCCCTCACAGAAGGACAGTCTGAAAATTATTTTTAAAGCATTTGTGGATAAAAATCAGAGAATTTTACTTTTTGCATTCATGAGTGATATTTTTCCGAACCCTTACACACAAATTGTACTGAGCCTTTTGGCCAATAATTCCACCACGCCAAAAATCGTGTGCCACCCAGGGCGGACCGCCCCCTCCACCTGCCCATAGCTACGCAACTGCAAGGATATACAATAAGAATGGACCACACTTCAGACACCTTCCAATGTGGATTTGGCAGAGGGATTTATGTAGCACAGACCAAAACTTTGTTTAGTAGAAAATAAATCAGCTTGTGACTTACAGTAGTGGAGGAAGGGGAAAGCCAAATAGATGTTCTAATGTGTAGAAGGTCTCATTTGAAAGAGATAATGAATTATAGGATCATAAATGGGTAAAGTGTGACAGGGCAGCATAAGGTGGTGGTGATGGACTTAGAGATCAGAATCACCAGGAGAATAAAACCAGAGCAAGCAACACCAAGGATTAAGGGGTGGAAATTAAAAGAGGAAGAGCTTAAGAACAGGATTCAGGAGAAAGTTTTAAATGAAGTTCAGTCCTTTGAGAGTTTAGAGGAAAAGTGGGAAAAGAATAGCAAAGTTTTATTAAGAGCAGGTGAAGAGGTGTTAGGTAGGATGACGGGAAGGCACCCACATGGGAACAAAGAGACATGATGGTGGAACACAGATATGAAGGATGTGGTAAAGGATACAAACTGAGGAAAAGATGACATTATACCAATTAAGGAGGCAGGAAGACAGGAAAATACAGTATATAGCCGGACAAACAAGAAGTCAAAGAAGGCAGTAAGGGGAACACTGAAAAAATGAAAATGTAAGGCAACAGGACCAGATTAAATACCAACAGTATGGAAAAGCTTACAAAAAGGAGTAGATGTGCTGAGGTATCTAATTTAATATAATATCTAATTCTGAAGTCTATGATCAGGAGAGAATGCCAGAAGAGTGGAAAACAGTGTGACTATACCCATTTATAAATAAAATGGTAATATTCGGGATTGTAGACACTATAGATGGACAAAGCTGAAAGCTGTCACACACAAGGAAAATTGTGAAAGAGTTATAGAGAGAATGCTTAGGGAAGACACAACCACAGGAGAGGAGCAGTTTGGTTTTATGTCAGGAAGAGCAACAACTGGTACATTTGCATATGGTGTTTAATGATTTGGAGAAAGCCTATGAAAAAATGCAACATCAAGAGTTCTGGAGGTGCCTGAGATAGAAAGGAGTGTCAAAGAAGTATGTGAGGATTGTCTAGGATATGTATGAGGGAGTGAGGACTCAGGTTAAAAACAGTGTTGGGATAACAGGCAAGATCAAAGTTAGAGTAGGTCTGTACCAGGGATGTTCTTTAAGTCCTATTCTGTTTGATCTGGTTATGGATGTGTTAAGTCGTGGGATAACAGACCAACCCCCTGATACATGCTTTTTGCTGAAGACATTGAGCTGTAGCACCAGAAAGGAGGAAGTGGAGAGGAAGTTGGAAGAATGGAAAAGGACCTTGGAAGATAGAGTATTGAAGATAAATAGGAAGAATTGAGAATATATGAAGTTTAATGTTGATTAGGATTCAAGTTAGTTTGCAGGGAGAGCTACTTATATAAATAGGATCAGTGGTCTCCCAAGATGAAAAATTAGATACAGAGATAACCCATATAGTGCAGACAGAAGAAGTTATCAGGTGATTAAAGGTAAAGGTTAGAGGTAAGGCTTTTAAGACAGTGGTAAGACCAGTAATGATGTATGAAGCTGGGACATGGGAAAAGTAAAGGGAGCAGAGGAGAAGAAATTAAATGTGTCAAAAATGAGAATGTTGAAATGGATGCTTGGAGTTACAAAAAAGGACTGAATAAGAAATGAAACAATCAGAGGTACAACACAAGTGTGAGAGATATCTAAGACAGTACAGCAAAGTAGGTTGATGTGGTATGGACATGTGATGAGAAGAGACAGTTAATATGTGGGCAAAAGAGTGATGGGAATGGAAATACAGCAGAAGAGAAAGTGAGGAAGACAAAATGGGAGGTTGATGGATAAAGTAAAAGATTCAAGGAAAAAGGGTTTGACTGCGAAGGAGGTGCAAGACTGAGATGAATGCAAGAGATTGATCAAGCACATTGACCCCACATAGAAGTGGGGAAAAAATGAAGAGAAAGAAGAAGAGGAAGATATTTTAGTATTCCACAGAGAAAGAATGTTTAATTTGAATAAAGAAAAGAAAACAAAAATAACAAACACTTGTGCAATGACCCATGCAGATAAAAACAAACTAGTCCATTGTGCATTTTCCCAACCTTTATTTGATATTCTGCACTTGTTACAGACAGAAATTAATTCAAGCACCCTGCAGTAAACACTAAGGGTGATGTTAGAAAGAACTGACAGGTGAAAAACAAACCTAAATCTGTTTAAGGAGCTGTGTGAAAAGAAAGTAATGATACGGTGCTATTTAAACTCTGAAAAAGTTGGTAAATACATCAATTTAAAGTATGTGCCTCAGTACACTTTGCAAAGGACTCTTGTTCTATCTAGGGTTGGTCTCATTTGAACTTCATTTGATGAGATACCAGATATATAGAGCTGAGAAAATTAACTACAGTAGTGAGTAAATTTGCTTTTTTTCAATGAAGGCAAACTTGGAAACTAGACTGTGTAAAGTTTTATAGTCAAAAGCACTGACACTAGATATCCTGTAATTTCCAAATGTTAGGGCTTGCAGTTCAGGAAGAATCACTACTTCAATAAAGAGCTAGATAAACTGCATTAATAGTTTGTTAGCAAATACTTTCTGTGTGAATTTCTGAAATGTTCCGAGTGTGCCTTTCCTGTGAAGCTAATACTTTTTGTAACATATATTTCCTGCACATTTACCATGGAGATGATGAGATCATATGGCATTGAAACTTTTTAATTACAGTATTATATATAGGAAATTTCTATTTAATGATAAAATGTTTGCCAAATATTTCTAATCTGACTAACTATTTTGGGACAAAGAGATAAGGTTTGTTATTGATTTTAGTATTTATCTGTAAGTTGATTAGTTCAAACTAACATATTTCTTAACTGTGTTATGCAAATTATCCTGGCTTTATAATCTGAATGTTCTGCCATATTTGTCAGTCAAGCAGTAAGAACTTAAAGCTTGTTCACCTTGGAAACACTGAATGGTGATCTCAACTATTATTTAAAAGAGATTTCCCACATGTTGGTTATTATACATTATGTAACTTTCAAAAATATCAGAACATTTAAACAATTATGACAAAAACTAGCTATTTTTATGAACCTAGCTCATCAACCATTATTCTTCAAACAGAAAAAAAAACAGTTTTGAAGGTACCAAAGCACCATGCTCTTCAACACTACCTGGTAATTTATTACATTTGTGTGTGGTTCTGTGTGTGATGAAAACCTAAGAGTGTCCATCTGCAGTCCCTACTACCAGTCAACTCCACTTCTGTAATGTCAGTACCATCAGTGAGGGATGAGAGTGGTCAATAAAAGTCAGATTTGGTGAGGTGTACAGTAGAAATGTAACAGTGATATGTCCAATAAATGGTAATTCAATTTTTTTTTTGTTTTAATTATTATAAGTGATATCAATATAATGGTAATACATATTGTTACCAAAATATTTAAGTGATTTAAGTTGCTTTCTGCAACTTAAGTAGTTATATAGAAAATATTCCTTAAGTTACTACAGTTTTCTGATACTGTTTATGCTGTCACATGAATGCAGTTGCATGGATGTTTCCAGGTTGTTTTAATTAGTGTAACATTGATTACTTAGTGTGGGTAGATGCTTCTAAATGAGACTTTAGCAGTGTTTTAGTTATATTTAACTATAAAAAGTATTGTTTGGTATATTTTGCTTTGTTGATACGTTCTCCGGCATAAAAACAAGACAATGATTGTATTGACGTTAAACTGCATCCGACCCTCCAACTTGTAGGGAAATCATGGGGGTTGGTGGCAGGATTGGCACTCCAAGCCACCGTAAAAAAAAATTCACACAGCTCTGAGACGACATAAAGGGCTCCTTTTTTCTCTCCGCGGGAGTAGCTCTGCTGCAGCTTCCCATAGGAAGGCCACTCGCATCATGAAGGGGATGGGGGAAAGCCCTTGGGAGCCCCATCCTGAGAAGAGTCGAAACCGTTGGAGAACCAGTAGGGTTAGGTCTGTTGAGGATCGGAACTGGTGTGGTGCTGGGGTGTCACCCGCTGCACAGCAGCACTCGGGTCCCAATTTGAGGAGGCCCATGCGGGTGGGCACATGGAACGTCTCGTCTCTCCTGCAAGATGATCATTTTCCACTTCTGTCAGAGAAGATGCGTAAACTCCACATTTCAGTGGCAGCACTCTCTGAGGTGCGCAGACCAGGGACTGGCCAGATCTCTGTAAGTGGATACACCTTTTATTGGTCTGGTCTCTCTGATGGCTGTCATACTCAGGGAGTAGCTGTTGCTGTAGTGGATTGGCTTTTTCCGATGGTGTCTGATGTCACTCCTTTCAAATGAGTGTATTATGAGACTCAGATTACGGCATTCCCTGGGTGCCTTGTTTGTTGTCTCAGTGTATGCTCCAACTGCGGTGAGTGATGTCTTGGTGAGGGAGACATTTTATTTGCAGCTTCGCTTGGTGGTTGATGGGTGCCCACGAGGTGATGCTCCTCTGGTCATGGGTGACTTCAGTGCAGCCACTGGCACTGACAGGGCTGGCTATGAGGATTGTCTCGGTACCCTTGGGTCTGGTGACTGTGGTGAAAGTGGCTTAATGTTCCTTGACTTTGCAAAAAGTCAGGGGCTGCGAATAACTGGATCCTGGTTCCAGCGCCCAGAACTGCATCATTGGACTTGGTACTCCAATACTGGTGGTGCGATGGTGCCCAGTTTGTGAATTCTGACCACAGATTTGTTGTTGCTACTCTTAGGATCCAGCTTAGGTCCAGTGGGTTACCACCTGCTAAGAAAATGAGCCTGGATTTGGCCAGACTCCAAGACCAGGCTGTTTCTAATGAGTTTGCGCGCAGTTTTATGTGAGGATCTTGCAGATTTGGGTGCGACTACCAATCCTAATGTGATGTGGGAGACCTTCCGTGACAAGACCCTGAAGGTTGCTGAGGGTTGTGTTGGTGTTCCTGGTGTTCCTAGAAGGAGGTATTTCATCTTGCAGGGCACCCTGGATATTATCGAGAGGATTCACAGCACACGGCTCAATGGCATCTCTGGTATGTACCAGGAACTGAGAAGGACAGCTGCAAGGGCTCTGAGGGCTGATAAAAAGTTGCCTTTTAGAGGAATGTGAGAGCAAGTGACACACCATCTGTGGTCTAGTGATGCCACATCCTGCTTACAGAGGAATCAAAGCATTACGTACATCCAAATCTGTTCCTTAGAGAGCCACAGTCAGGGCAGCTGATGGAACAGTCCTTACTGATGACACTGCAGTTGTGACCCGCTGGGCTGGCTACTTTGAGCAGTTGTTCAAAGCTGATTCTCCGGCTAGGGCATTGGATATCTCTGGGTCAACGGTTCTTGGGGCTGATCCTCCAATTAGCTGTGAACCACCTTATCTCACTGAGATTGCACAGGTGGTGAACCAGCTGAGGGGAGGAAAGGCTGCAGGGATCTGTGGTATCCGAGGTGAACTTCTCCAGGCTGGTGGTAAGGCTGTCTTCCTGGCATTGCAAGCAATCTTTACTTCCATTTGGGAGACTGGTATCATCCCAACTGACTGTAAAATGGGACTTGTCGTCCTTATCTGGAATGGGAAGGGTGATTGCCTGGATTGCAGCAACTACAGGGTAACACTTCATTTGGTGCCGGGTAAGGTCGTTACTAGGATCATCCTCAATAGGATCTGTGATCACATGCTCACCTACCAGTGACCGGAACAGTCTGGTTTTACGCCTAAGAAGACTACCATCAACTGGATCCTGGCACTGAGGGTTCTCATGGAGCAGAAACATGAATTTTGGCAGAGTTTCTTTGCAGCCTTTGTTGATTTTCATAAAGCTTTCGACTCAGTTGATCAAGCTGCTCCGTGGGACATCCTGAGGGTTCGCGGGATCTCCTCGAGGTTGCTGGATATCATGGCTGGCCTGTACACTGGTACTATGAGTGCTGTGCAGAGTGGAGGCAAAACCTCTATGTTTTTCCCAGTTGATTCTGGGGTTTGTCAGGGCTCTGTTCTTGCTCCTACTCTGTTCAATGCTTGTATGGACTGGGTGTTGGGCAAGGTTGTGGGGTCCAGCGACTGTAGTGCATCAGTTGGTGAAGAAAGATTCATGGATCTTGACTTTGCTGACGATGCTGTGATCTTCACAGAGTCAATGGAGGCTGTGATCGGGGCGCTCAAGAGACTGAGCGAGGAGTCTGAGTGTTTGGGGTTGCAAGTGTCCTGGATAAAAACCAAGATCCAGGCCTTTAATGACCATTTGGGCACAGCCATCAGCAGTGTGTCTGTTTGCGGAGAGTGTGCCGACCTTGTCGGAAGTTTACTTACCTTGGCAGTGACATTCATGTCTCTGGTGACTGTTCCTATGAAGTCAGTAGACAGATTGGGAGAGCATGGGGGGTCATGAGGTCGCTGGAAAGGGGTGTGTGGTACTCCTGATATCTATGCAAAAGGACGAAGGTCCAAGTCTTTAGAGTCCTGGTTTTTCCTGTCTTGCTATATGGTTTCGAGACATGGACATTATCCAGTGACCTGAGACGAAGACTGGACTTCTTTGGTACTGTGTCTCTCCGGAAAATCCATGGGTAACGCTGGTTCAACTTTGTGTTGGTTGCTCATGGAGTCCTCAATGACTCACATTACCTGCATTGTGAGGGAGCATCTGTTACGTGTAAACATTGAATAAAAACATTTTATTTACCACATTCTTTTGAAATGGAAATTTACAGAACAGACATTGTTGATTGACTGTAAGAACAAAGAGAATAATGAAACTGAGAACAAGAAAATTATCAAGTCATAATTATGTTTATGCTTACAAAAATATATGAAATATATATAAAACTCATAGATTTCTCTAAGATTACCTTTTATCTGGACCCAAAGTTTATTTTTTGTTGATAAATAGTCTCTTTCTTTGCAGGATGTCCCAAAATTTCAGCACAAGGAAATGATATATCAGTTTTAGGCTTTTTTGTTTGATTCTTTGCTTAAAATTTGACTGCTCCTTTTTTCCCACCTGTACAAAACAGCTAATGCCAGACACCTAAGGTAGGCACATAGTTTTACACAGGTCTTTGCTCTTTAAATCTTTACCAGTCCTTCCTCATCATCTCAATGTTTACTTCTCAGTGATGATTGTTTTTTCAGTGGCTGATGGAAGGAACATCTGAAATGTGTTGGCCTTGGTGTCATTGATATTCTATGTGGTTGTACCTTTGATCAATACAAGGACTGATATTATTACAAAGACATACTGAAATGTGCATAGTTGGTTAGAAGTCTGTCACTGCAGGAGACCAATCACATCTGCCTACAGGCACCACTGGTGATGTCTTGTGAACCCTGCCATACTCAATCAATATAACAAAATAATCACATTTATGTAATTTTGACATTAGAACAATATTTAGGTAGCACTTTAGTTTAGGTACTGCAAAAATGCACCTGCTACTCATTTACTATTATGTAACAAGTCCTTAACAAAGGCTGCTTTTGTTTTTCATAACACTTATTTACAGTAAATGGGTTATTCATGTCTGTGCAGTGTGGCATATTGACATGATGATAAAATGAGGATTCAGTGGTCTTATACTAAATACGTATGTAACTTCAAGAGTAATGTGCCTCAGTTAAACCACCTCCAAGCAAACCAAAGTAAAGTTTTGTTAGTAGGTCACATTGCAGAGATGAACAAAGACTTTACTGGTACTTTGTAAGTGTTATGAAGTTCCAAAATGCGTTTGTTAATGTATCTTTAAGCTATTTTTTGTTACAAGAGATTACTGTGCAAAATATAAAAGTGTGGGGATTGAATATTTATACTAAATTCTAGAGACAAATACATCCTCAGAGATCTCTGCAGGAATACTCTGGGAAACTCTTAAGGCCTTCTTAAAGGACAGATTATCTCATATCTTTCCCACAGAAATAAATTAGAAACCAAGAAAGTAGCAGAGATAAAAAGCGAAATTACTAGAATAGATGAAGAACATGCCAGACTACCAAGCGAGACTCTACATAGGAAAAGGCAGGCTCTACATTCAGAACTAAACCTCCTGACAACTAAAGAAACTGAACAACTAATTTATAAATCCAGACATCATTACTATGAACATGGAGAGAAAGCTAATAAGCTTTTAGCTCAACAAATTCACAAGCAAAAAGTGTGCAACGCAATCTCAGTAATCACCAACGCGAATGGAGATAAAATCGTCGACCACAAAAATATAATGCACACTTTCAGAGACTACTATAAATCCCTATATACTACTGAGTTTAAAGAAGACAATACACAATCTAATGCATTTCTGGATACATTACAAATACCACAAATAGACACTTTTAGTGCAAAGGAACTTGATAAACCTCTGGCATTATCAGAATTACTAGATACTATAAAGTCACTCCAAGGCGGGAAAGCAGCAGGCCCTGATGGCTACCCTGCAGAATTTTACAAGAAATTCTCCGCTCAGCTAGCTCCCCTCCTATTAGCCACATTTACAGAAGCCAAAGATAACCAAACTCTTCCTCAAACTTTTCGCCAAGCACTAATCACCGTTTTTCCAAAACAAAATAAGGACTTATTACAATGTGCATCATACAGACCAATTTCACTTCTGAATAATGACGTTAAAATACTCTTTAAAATCATAGCTAGAAGGATGGAGAAAGTGCTCCCCTCGGTAATATCACAAGATCAAACTGGATTTATTAGGGGCCGACACTTATCTTCAAATCTTCGACGCCTGTTTAATGTAATATACTTACCAACTAAATCAAACACCCCAGAAATATTATTATCATTGGATGCAGAAAAAGCATTTGACATGATTGAATGGAAATACCTTTTTACTACATTGGAGAAGTTTGGGTTTGGCCCGAACATTTGTGCATGGATCAAATTACTGTATACTAACCCAGAAGCTTCAGTTTGTATCAACAACACTTGCTCAGACTACTTTAAACTAGAACGTGGTACTAGACAAGGATGCCCCTTGTCACCGCTACTGTTTGCAATTGCCATTGAACCACTGGCAATACATTGTCGAAATACTGATCAGATAAAGGGGATTATCAGAGAAGGACTGGAACAGAAAATTTCATTATATGCAGATGATATGGTACTGTATATATCAGACCCAGAAATTTCTGTGCCTGCAGTCTTAACAGCACTCACAGAATTTCAAAAGATCTCTGGTCTCAGAATTAATCTGAATAAAAGTGTACTCTTTCCAGTGAATTCTCAAGCATATAATATTAGATTAGATACCCTACCTTTTATCATTGCAGAACAGTTTAAATACCTAGGGGTAAACATCACAAGTAAACATAAAACTCTTTATCAACAAAATTTCGCCGTCTGCATGGAAAAAATTAAGCAAGACTTGCATAGATGGTCAACCCTTCATCTCACACTAGCTGGAAGAATTTACTCTGTTAAGATGAATATTCTTCCTAAGCTCCTTTTTTATTTCAAAACATTCCAATATATATTAATAAATCATTCTTTAAGCAATTAGATTCAAAAATAACCTCATTTATTTGGAATTCAATATACAGGCGATAAGAACCTGGATACAAATAGAAGAACATACACAGGCTTGGTCCGCAATAGAAGTAAAATCTTGCAGTTCTTCTTTGTATTCCCTGCTCTGTGCTCCAATAAACACACATTATCGGCAATATACTAATAACTCAATTGTGCTTCACTCACTTAGAATATGGAACCAATGTAGAAAGCATTTTAAGACGGAGAAGCTTCTATCTGTGGCACCTCTGCAAGAGAACCACCTCTTTCAACCTTCGCAAACATATGCAGTTTTTAATATCTGGAAAAAATTTGGAATTAACTTGCTTAGAGATCTTTATATAGACAACGTCTTTGCATCCTATGAACAATTAATTTCCAAATTTAACATTCCAGCTACACATTTCTTTCACTATCTTCAAATCATGAACTTTGTTAAACAGCATCTTCCCGATTTTCCTCATCTTGCACCCTCATCCATGCTGGAGAAAATATTGCTCAATCTCAAGGACTTAGATACAATCTCTACAATATATGAAATCATTTTACAATCCCTCCCTTTTAAAGATCCAAGAGGACACTGGGAAAAAGATCTCTTAATTAATATATCAGAAAAAGAGTGGAAAGTAGCAATGCAGAGAATTCATTTGAGCTCCATATGCACAAAGCATACAATTATACAGTACAACTCAAAATTATATATCGAACACATCTGTCTCGTCTTAAACTCTCCAAAATGTTTCCAGGGCATGATCCAACCTGCGAACGCTGCAACCAAGTCCCAGCCACACTGGGTCACATGTTTTGGGCCTGCACCAAATTAACATCATTCTGGACCAAAATGCTTAATTACCTTTCAGACAGCATTGGTCTCACAATCCCTCCTAACCCATTAACAGCTGTGTTTGGTGTTCTTCCAGATGTGTTTAAAGTGGAGAAAGACAAACAAATTGTGATTGCATTCACTACACTTTTGGCACGCAGACTTATTCTGATAAACTGGAAGAACCCAAACTCTCCTCTTTCAAGTCAGTGGGAAACCGATGTTTTATACTATTTGAAATTGGAAAAAATCAAATACTCAGAGGATCCGTACAGACTTTTTTCAAAACATGGCAGGATCTAATCAGTAATATTTTAAAATAAGCTTATAAAGCACAGAGAATTCATTAATTTAGGTATGTTTACAAGCCTTACATTTCACACCGTTTGCCTTGCTCTCTCTCTCTCAGGGGTGGGGATCAATTTTTCCTTAACTCAATTTTTCTTTTTGTAAAAACGTGATTGATTTGTATGGATTGCAATAAAATTAATAAAAATATAATAAAAAAATAATAATAAAAAAAAAAGATTATAAAAGATTTTTTTTTTCATAAGTAAAACAAGGTTGTCTTTTTCTGTCTTTTAGAAATGTTTTTGCAGTAACATTTTGAGTATTTACTTATCATGGTTTGTTTATTTTTATTGATATTTCTTTAACATCATTTCAACACTGTTTTGCTTACTGATTCTTTCATGATCACCATTTTTGGGATTTTTTTCATCACCATGGCCACCGGGTTTATGATAATGACACCTGTTTCTAGTCATTTTGTTGTGGTACTTGACAACACTATGTCACTACTGTAAAAGATGGTGACATGCAGTAATAAATTAAAGTTTGGATAATTTAAATCAATCATCCGAGGTGTGTGCTTTTTTCATAGATAGGGAAAGGATATTTTGTTAGTTTTAGATTGTTAGTTCATAGCTTCAACTCTTCATTTTTTTGATGTGTGATTTTTGACTAAAGTTTTGTTTTGGGATTAGTCATTTTGTCCTTTTGGTTCAGACCTTTGCTGCTCTTTGGACTGTTTTTTTTACCTAAATCCCTTGGGTCTTTGTCTCCCTATATAAAAAAAAAATATTGAATTTCAGTTCTGTAAAATAAAATATCACGGAAAACAACATTTCAGTGTAGAATTTGTTTATTCAGTATAATTAGGGAATTGGTTTAAAGACTTATACTTTGAAAGGCACTGTAGGTTTTTTGTGATGCATGTTTTATTAAATAAAGAATATCAGAAAATAGAGAAGTCTATCCAATAGCAAAGGTTAAAAAAAAACAACTTAAGCAACTCATTCTACTATACCCCACCTCAGACTGAGCCAAAGGGCAGATATTGTAGACATATCCACTTCCCAGAAGAAAATAAGAAAAGAAAATGAAGTGTGCTTAAACCACACCATTAAATCAGTCATTTTTTAACCAACTTATTCCTGAACATGGTCACATGAGATGCTGGAGCCTAACTCAGCTAGCATAGAGTGCAAGGCAGAAACAAACCCTGGACAGGGTGCCAGTCCAGAGCAGGGCGAACACACACCAACAACACACTATGGCCAATTTAGTACCGCCAATCTACCTAATCTCCATGTCTTTGGACTGTGGGAGGAAACCAAATCACCTGGAGAAAACACACGCAGACACTGGGAAAAAATGCAAACTCCACACAAGGGAGGACTTTGAATGTAAACCTTGGTCTATTTCCTGCAAGGCAACCATTAAACATCCGTTGTTTAACTTATTGAGGATGGAGTTGGTTTAAAGTGTTCAAAAATTGATTCTGTTAAGAGTGGGAAGAAGGAGCCAAAGTTCCAGCCAGCCATCATCAAGAAGTCTGGTTTGGGACAAATCTTCAGTTGTGTACCAAGGTATCATTGGGCATTTTGGCCTTTTAAACACAAGATGTCTAACTGCAGGCTGATCAGACCTGTGTGTGTGTCCTGCATTGTTTTTGACCAATTTTAGTGGACATTTAGAAGCCCAGATGGCATCCTTTCTTTTTAATCACCTCCAATGGCTACTAGTTTTGGCTTTGTCAGACAGCAATTTAATTACCTTTCTGAGGGCCTATTCTGTGATTCTTACCTCCTTCAAAAGTCTCATGATAAAGCTGGCAACTAATCACTTGCAAACGACTTTAATCAAAAGCATCTTCGCTTTACAACCTCTCTTTTCTATCTCAATTGCCAGACTGATATATCACAACATTTTTTGCTCATGAGCCTCATCCACAGCATCTTCTAAGGGAAGTGGAAGCTTAATGAAGGTGCTCTGCTCAGAGCTAGAGCATAGGACCATGCCTGGTGTCAGGTTGAAACTTGCAGTTTCTGCTAGAAAGGTGGGCCTAGGCTGACAAGCATATTCGAGTCACTGGCTCCATTCAGTAAGTGTGGGTCAGGGATTGAGTTGTGGGTTCCATTTTTTCTTTTAAGGTATTGAATGTGGGAAGGTTATCTGGACGTGGAAAGGCTTGACATTAGTTGTTTTTGTTTGCTTTTCTTGTCTTCCAGTTCACTACCAGACACTTCAGCACTTCATTGTTTCGCCAGTAATATCAGCCTTGTGCTACGCTGGTGTTACAACCCACCAAAATATGCTTGCGGTCAGCAGGAACTGAGCAGAGGGGTCAGACTGGATCCTCTCCAAGCCAAAAATGTAAGTTTGTTGGAGAGACAAGGATATCATAGATAACTCTAACAATAAAGATTGTCCTATCTAAATGTATGGTCAACAGATCCTTCAAAGTTATTCTCCTCCCCTCAATACTCTCCCATATCTTGATGGCTCACATCCTCGTCCACCAATTGGTGACATTCAGAAGGTGTCACTTTTTGTCAGGTCAATTTCTTGTTTCTAGACCAAAGCCTCCCCTGCCTTGTTGAACAAAACCCACTATCTCCCATGATCAGAGGGCTAATATTGCATCCTATACTGTAGAAGCTAGAGCACATTTTTGGCCTGTTAATAAAGCAGGAGTGGTGTCTCTAATGACTAAATCTCAAGACTCTGTGAGCATCACATCTAGTCTCACTTTGGCACATTTGTATTTTTCCATGACACTAAAAATTGTCAGTGAAAGGACTACCTTCCCATAAAGCCCTACACTGCTAAGGCACAGATATCATCAAGCCAGTTTCTCACAAGTGAGCTGATCAGCTTCTCTATTTTGTTGACATATGAAAGAACAAATTTATTTATAATTCAAGGCATCAGATTGAATTGAAGTCACCACAATTTGAACTTCCCTGGATGAACAGTGTTATTTATTTGTTTCAGACCACCGAATATATCCTACCTGAGTTGCTGGACTTCCTCAGTGTTTGAGGTTTGCATTGTACCAATACCTGAGACTTTTGATTGGTTTGCCCAGGACCATTGGCACTGGCATTTCATTAATGCAAAGCCTTTCACCTGTAAGCCTGCCCTTGGCAATTGAAATATTTCATGCCCAAAGCATGTTACTGTGGAGTTTATCCACTTGGTGCAGGCCTAAATTGTTGTTATTGTGGTTATATTATCCATGTATGCTCTGACTGGAGGAAGCCGAACCCCACTCTTCAAGCATTCGCCTCTTACAACCTAGCATGATGTTCGGATAATTACTTCCACTGGCATAGTAGATGCACGGGGAGAAGTAGTGCAACCTGTCATTATTGCTATTTCAAGTGCTAGTTTATTACTGTGTTATAATGCAGAAGTGGAGGTCTTTGAAGTAAGACTAGACAAGTTGTGTGGTTGCTTCTGAAACACAGAAAAAGTTAAAGGCCATCCAGAGCATCTCATTGGGCACTGACCTAAAGGCATTAGCTAGATGTAAAAATAATATGTTTTCTATTTTGGCCATTTGTATTTGATTCTAGGTGATGCTTGTGTGTTGTAAGCATCATAAGAAGCCCTGTACTCCAGCCTTCTGCACTGATACATTAATAAAATTGTTACTCAACAGGTACGATGAGATTCTTTGAGCCATGACATTAAAGAATATCTTAACTTCCACATTCAGAAAACTGATATGTTGGAACTGGATAATTGTTGAGTATTTTTTTTTTTTTTAAAGAATCAAAATCCCTTTTGCCCTTTGCCATGGGTAGAATTCCTTTCCCCATTACCACTTTTATCAAGTTTCAGAAGTATTTCAGGACACAGGGAATGTTCTTATAGAGCCTGTATGTACTACTGTTCGGACCTGGGCTTGATGCTATTCTTGCCCATAGTACTGTGCTCCTAAAATCTTTCTATATAGGATGCCTCATGTCCCTCTGGTGTTCAGGTGGAATAACTGGTGGCAGGGAATATTAGTTAGTACATTCCTCCAGATATCTGAGTGTGTCTTTATCAAGTGCTTTTCAAATTCCGTCGTTGGCACTGTGAGTGTCCAACTCCTGTCTATAGTGAAAATGCCGTTGACAAACTTTTAGGGGTGTTAAGTATTTTTATACAGTAATCTACTTTGTTTAAAGGTTCAAAGAAGGTCAATTGTTTTATCATTTGTGTAACTACTACTTTTAATATTATTTCAGTTGTTTCTTTGCACTGTTTACCACCTTTTTACCTTTCAGCTTGGTTTGTATGTGGTTTGAGTAGGATAATAAGAAAGAATCTAATTGTTTTCTGTTCATGTGACAATAATGACCCTATAAAGCTTTAAAGTTTTAAATGCAATTTTTGGAGGGACCAAATATATTTTTAATGGACAGAACACGTAGGCTGGTCGCGAGGCCATTACAATGGAACAACTGTAGCAACAACAGTTTGTGGATACGTTTTCCCTGATACCCTAGAGGGCAGCATTCTTAGGCTTTGGTACCCATTTGGATGACCACCACTGGGAACTGAAGTCCTGGGTTGCAGCCCTGGTGGTTTCTGTAGGTGAAACCGGGGGGTGCAGCAGGGATTCACAATTTCTACTTAATGGGACTTTCACCTTACCTGGAAGTATTTCCAGTAGAATTGTATTGTGTTTGTTCAATTATTAAGAAGAAGCCTTTATGAGGTATTATAATTGTAATAAACCTTTTATTTTGAACCCAGGACTTGTGTCTGTTAGGTTGTGTGGAGGGTAAAAGTGCTGCAATATCCTGTACAGGTCACAATATATACTGTACATACACCACTTTGTAAGGTACAGTATTTGATGATACCCCTTCACCTAATGTATCATTAGGTAAAGCTTGAAAACTGCAATGTTTTTATCTTTATACCATATGTGAAGCTGTTAGCAAACTATATTTCAAGATACTTTCCTGTTTTACTGCTTTAGAGAATATTTTGTACTGCTGTTATGTTACTAAAGCCACAGCAGCCTACAATCTGGCAACAACAAGTTTTTAATTCTAACCCCTGTGGCTAATTTAAGAGTAAATTGCCACATGTTCTTAAAAGAAAGCATAATTTATTCTTTTTAAATGTGTAGTTTACATTTTCATTTGAACATTTAAAAGGTATGGATAACCAACAATGTGTTTCATTGTAGAAAGGTAAGAACCATTTCTCAAGGTTTACCTTTTACATTTTATTTGGCCAATCTGCTGTATCTGAGTTACAATTAAGTAAGTGAGAATTGCAAATGAACGTTCTGGAAACCTTTAAATTCTTTTGTTTTAGGCAATGTTTTCTAGAAGCTCTTTTACTCTGGCACTCAAACTTGGTTAACCAAATGTAGCAGATATGAAATTTGGCTTAGAAGGACACAGGTAGTTAGAGCTGAGACTTTGATGTTTGTCTATTCTTTTAATTGAGAACTCACTATATACAGAGTTCATTTTACTTCTGAAAGAGACATGTTGGATAGATGTGTTTGAATAAAGTTCCTGTCTCTACAATCTCCTGTGTTTCTGTTCAATTCTGTGAGATATATATATATACATATATATTGTCACAATAACGACCATCAAGCATTGAGAAGGTTTGGGGCAGCCACTCGTATAATTGTTCCTGGCTGCAAAACTGATTCAAAAAGCAAAATATGATCATGCAACTGAGTCCAAAACAGAACTGATTCTCTGGAGACAAGAGGGCAGCTTTAAATGCCAGTAAAGGAAGTGATGTCATCAATACCAAAACCGGAAGTGACGTCATTGGCTGCCCCAGAGCCAGGTGGGATTCCCCTAGAATGGTCTGCAAAAGATTGAGAGGGAAAATTAGTGCACTTCGCCAACCCCCGTCTGGCATGGAATCACATGTATTCAAGCCCTTTAGTTGTCTCCTAAACACACGTGTGTGACAATATATATATATATATATATATATATATACACAGTGGTGTGAAAAACTATTTGCCCCCTTCCTGATTTCTTATTCTTTTGCATGTTTGTCACACAAAATGTTTCTGATCATCAAACACATTTAACCATTAGTCAAATATAACACAAGTAAACACAAAATGCAGTTTTTAAATGATGGTTTTTATTATTTAGGGAGAAAAAAAAATCCAAACCTACATGGCCCTGTGTGAAAAAGTAATTGCCCCCT
>JANRMT010027041.1:110661853-110703531 GCA_026402145.1 Polypterus bichir lapradei
AAGTGGTTGCTCCTCCGAAACTCCCTCTTAAATAGTGATTCAATGGGAAGCAAACACAGCCTTTCATCTCCTCTTTGCAGGATCATGATCAGGAGAACACTGAACAACAGTGGTGTACATGGCAGGGTTGCTTTCCAAAAAAAAGAAATAAATAAATACCATTGATTCCTGTCTACAGCCTGAAAGCTTCTGCAGTAATGTTTTATGAACAGAGGAGGTAAAGTGAAAAGCATTATGTTTGTAGAAAGAAAAACACTGCATTTCAGCATGAGAACCTCATCCCATTCGAGATTCAGACAAGTGCTTTTATTTTACAAAGTACCTTTAACAAGTTTTGTCCTTGTCAGTACAGCACAACAAAGCAAACCCTTTCACTTTTTTTTCCTCAGCTCCTTCTAGGCACTCCCAAGCACTCCTCCAAGTCCCCATGTGAAGTTGAGGGCCTGCTTTTCAACCCAACCTAGAAGTATTGCTGATGTTGAAACCTCGTTTTCAGAAACAACTTACAGGTTAGGAAAAAACTTGAAACTCTCCTCCATATAGCTACCTCTGGTGCCCCCCTTGGAACCCATCAGGTCAGTTCTGTAGGAGTGCAACTCTGAAAGCTCACCTGTGGGTGACCATACCGAGGCATGCTGCCATACAGCATATGGAGGAACATTGCCTAATATGTATAACCTCCTGACCAGGAAAGGGACTACTGTTTATCCCATTTGGGATGCTCTATCCATTTTGTCTATCTTGCATGTTGGCATCCCTGACAGATAAGGGAAGGGAGTTCATCCCTGCTTGGATAATGGTCCATTCAATACTATATATGTTTTTTCACTTATTGTTAATTTGTGGAAATTTGTTGTATTTTGTCTGTGGTTATTGTTCCATCTGTCTTCTTTTTTTGCTTCAAGTACGGTGGCACAGTTGGCAGATTTTCCAGGAGATTTCACAAGCACCAAAGACATTTTATCTTCTCCCAAGTATCTTACAGAAAAAAACTTTAAGGACATCTTTACAAATGTAGACGTTGCTTTCAGGCTTTACCTGACATTGCCTGTCACAAATGCCAGTGGTGAATGATCTTTCTTCAACCTCAGGCTAATAAAGGCTCAGATCCACAATGTGACAAGAAGGACCAAGGTTATTATAGTTTTGCCTTTTTATATTAGTTTTTATTTCTATATTTTTTCTGACCTCACTTGGAAATTCAGTTTAGTTTTAGTTTTCCTTCATCTTGTATTTTTAGTTTGAATTTAGTTTTTATTTTACAAAGACATTTCTTTTTTATTTTTATATATATTAGTTTCAGTTTTAGTAATTATAGTATGGTTAAGAAGCTACTATGGAGTTTAGTTTTTGTGTCACAATGAGACAGAACTGTACACTTAACGGGTTTGGATATAATATGAATTTAATGTTAGTGGAAGCTTACTACACTACACAACACACTTTACTGTTTGGTTTTGTTTTTGTCTTATAAAAACAAGCATAATCAAAACCAGGTACTGAATATGAACAATTTTGCACAATTTTATAATTTTTTAAATATTTTGTATGTAATTTGTGCTGAAAAAATCTACGCTGACTGTTGGTACATTTTTCTCTTTTCCTTTGATTGCCCAGAATGTGCCAATTTGTAATGAAATATAGGTGAATTTTAAGGTATGAAGGTTTTTTACTGTAAATGTCTACAACACACAACATATCCTGTTCCAATGACAATGTGCTTATAATGAATGCCTTCAATATTGCATTCAAAAATCTCAAACACCATGTTATTTTCTACCAGCCATATTGAACTCTGATTCCATCTCAGGCACAAACAATTTATAGACAGAATTTTGCACCTGCAGGCCTGAAAAGATATAAAAAAAATAAGAAATGAGATTCTACTGTGCTTTGACAGGTGTGACCATGAAAATCACAGGGGCTTACGAAGAACAAGGCTCTTAAGCTTGAATGAGTGTGTAGACTACACCTAGCGGTATTAAGGGAAACAAAGAAAAGCAAGCATGTAGTGTGACTTGAATAGCCAATGCATAAGAACAGTAAACCCATAATGAGCAGAGCAAGAGCAGGTAATAAGAGTATGGACAGGCACAAAACAACAGAGACAGCATCTGAGATTAAGAACAATGTATACATTATCTAAACCTGTTTATCCATAGCAAGATCGTAGGAATCCTGGAGCCTATCCCAAGCAGGTTTGGATGCAAGGCAGGAAAAATCCCTGGTATGCAATATGTATGATATGGCTGATGTTAAGAACAAAAAGAATATATTTCAACAAATTTGCTACTGGATTATTTTCACAATATCAGGTATTTTGAGCTGTGAATATGAACTAAAAAACATACATTAATAAATATAGAATAAATACAAAAACAAATTAGTATGTTTAGCTTTTCATCACTTGGCAGACTCTTTTTGCCTACCTACCTGTAGTTCAGAGGAGACGTTGCCAACTCGGGAATTTTGCAGTTTTTATCGCTTTGTTGTTAAATGACTTTTTAAAGCAAAAGTGATTGGTCAGCAACAATATGCTGATCTTGTATGATGACCTAGTCAGTCTCTGGATTAGTACCGTTTTATTTTCAAAAATCTGGAGTGGTCTCCTTTGGACTTTCTCGTGTATTCAGATTTGGGGATGGATATTTGAGGAGTAAACCGCAAGACAATGATTATATTATGTACATTAAAGAACCATCAACAACAAATCAAATTAATAATATATTGAACAATTATTATAAAAGTGAAGTTGAATAAATCTGAAACTGCAGCTGCATGAATAAAAAAAAAATGGAGTATGTGTTCAGGTAAAGTACCACTTCCGGTTTATAGATTTGGCCCAAAAGTTAATACAGATGTACAGTTTTGGTGTAACAACCACATGCCAAATTTCATCCATCTATCTAGTTGCATTTTTGAGATTGTGTTTACACACACAGACATAATTCCAAAAATGGTATTTTCGGAGATCTAAAATTTCAAGATTCATGAAAATGTCGAGGTCAAATTTTTTTCATGATTAGTATATTTTCTCTATACTTCATATACTTTGTGTGCGAAGTGGCAGGTGAATTACTGTCAACAAAAAGCAAGCACCTGTGATTTTTCTGTCCATACAGTAAAGTTTTTGTTGACTAGGACATTCCAGATTCAGGCGTTTGAATTAAATCTTGATATACAACAAGTACAAAGAAAGGCTTTACGTGCATATTCAGCCCTGTCACCGCTAATGCTGTATGGACACCCGCCCTCCATCACCAGCCGCCTTTCACTGGAAGAATATATGCAGGGTTAAAAGGATTAAAAACTAACAGCAAGCATATTCATTCAAAAAGGAAAACTAAAATTGTTTAGTAAATTATTATTTTATTTCAGTTTGTATTTCCAGCTACTTTAATAGTTTCATTTAGTTTTTCATTTCAGTTTTGTTAATTATTTTATTTCAGTTTATGAAAATGTTTTAATAAAAGTTTCAGTTTTGATTTTAGTTTTCATTAACTATAATAACCTTGGGAAGGACTGAATCATTTCACACTGATTTCAATTGAGAGTGATCTGGTTTTAGTGATCTGATCAAAGACTTTTCTGCAAAGAAATCCAGAAAAGTACAGTTTTCAAAACCAAGCTTTTGTTTGTGTTAACATACATAATTGTCTCTGCAGTATGTGATATTCCTGCTTTTTTAGGTGTTTGCAATAGGGTGCTATAGTTGGCTTTTCAAACCTTTATTTATGATGGTTACTTATCTTTACAGTAATGGCTAATTAAAGATACAAGCTTTGATTATGAGCTTTGTCACTCATATTTTCAGAGAGTATGCCCATATTTTTTCTCATCTATTTTCTTCAGATATTGGATCCAAAATTTTAAAGCTAAGACTGCAGTAGGCATTTACTTTATTCTGTGTCACTCAGAGACACTGAAGTTGATGTGTATAGTGCTCATAGCATTTTAAATAGGTGGTGCCCCAAAAATGCCTCTGTCCCAGGGTATCCCATCATACTTAATCCAGCCCTGGTTGTAACCTACTCTAGTACTGAATTTTAACCTGGAGTTTGTCTAACAAAGATGCTGCTTAACCTTTGCCATACATAAAAAATATTAGTGTTTTAATAGTCAAATATATAGTTTTCCAGATGACTAATGAAGATGTCTGCTAATATTTCACTAACCATTCAGAACATTGCCTAGCTTGTACATAGCAAACTCTGTTTTTTCTCTGGTTCTGGGAACTTATTTTGTATTTTTTTTGTCTCAGGGGACAGACCTTGTTCAGATGATATATTAAATATTTATGTGAGTGAAATGTTTATTAATTTTCTGACTGCTCAAGCAGTCAATAAAAAAGGTTGCCTAGATATTCTTTCTTTTAAATTAAAACTGCTTGAAGTTCTAGCATCTGACCTTTGCTGATCTTGACTGCCAATGAAATGTGGACCATGACTTTACTTGCCTAGGGTCACTGCTTACTATTTTTATAATGTTTAGTTTGTGGCATTAGATTAAATTACTTTAACATCAAAATCACTGGGAATATGCACTTAAATTACCCTGGGTAGTAATTGAATTAGAAGTGAATGGTAGCCTAACCAACAGACAAGGTGTCAGTCCATTTTACCCTAGACATATTGATAGCTTCTTTGAGTTTTAATCCATCTGCCAAACTTTCCTAACATACACCTAATAAAACTACAGGAGATCTTCGGGTTACAATGTCTCGACATACAATGATTCGAGTTTACAATGCTCACTCCCATAAAAACTTGATGTGAGAAGGAATAAAGGTAAGGATTTTTTTTTTACACTCATTTTTTCTGTTAACAAGAGTACAGTGTACAGTACAGTTTATTTATGTCCTTTTTCTGTGGCTTAGTTGTGTTTTTATGTTCTAGATTATGATTTTGCAAATGTGTTAAGATAGGTAAGTGACTTAGGCTAGGGTTTGACTCAACTTACACTAAAATTCAGGTTACATCACTGTTGTAGGAACGGAACTGTGTTGTACCCCAAGGACCCCCTGTATTGCTGTTCAGTCTTAAAAGAAAAAAGAAATTAAACACCAAATCAGTATCAAGCTTTTGAACTGAAGACATGTCTACTCTTCATTTGTGAAGTTATTCCTGACTTCAATTCAAAAACTGCTCTGATTTTCCAAAAGCAATACTATAACAATAACACATTGAAAGTATAGCTAGATAACCAACATGAGTAACTTAAGTTTTTTCACTGAAGCCCCTTGTATGAAAAAATCCTCTGTTTTGCCTTAAACATTAGATTAAAATGTTTTCTTGGCCATTACTACAATCAACTCAGGGTAAGCAATTGATAAAATTATAATTTTTGGGTGGTGTATTCATTAACGCTGAACAGATTTCAGTTCCCACAGATTGTTCTCAAATAATGTGTTGTCAGGTGATGAGTCAGACAAAGAGCTATTCAAAGCCCCTAACAATGCAAACCCAGAAATTTCAAAAGAGTGCCCCGCCCACTTTGGGGTTACTGGGGCCTCCTCCTGGAGCCAGGCCTGGAAGAAGTGCCTGCAGGCAAGCGCCGGGTGACCGGGCCTAGCACAGGGTCCAGTTGGGCACAGCCCAGAAACATAACATGGGACTGCCCCCCGTGGACTCACCACCTGTAGGAGGAATAGGGATCTGGGCTGCGGTCGACAGTAGAGGCCTTGGCGGACTGAAACTCAGACACATAAACTAACTCTTGGGAAGTGGAATGTCACATTTCTTTGGGGAAAGGAGTTAGAATTATTGTGTGGAGCAGGAAGATACCAACTAGATATACTTCGTCTCACATGAACCCATTCACTCACTTGGTTCTGGAACCAAACCCCTCTCCTTTACTTTAGAGTTGCCCCAGGGGCTGAAGGCGTCAGGTGGGACTGCGCTGCTTATTAAGTCCTTGCCTTGTTGATGCAAGAGAACGAAATGGATACTTCTGTGCAGCTGAATGTCATGGAGGGGAGAACTCTGACTGCCATACATATGCCTATGCACCAAATATCAGGCATTCTTGGAGTCACTGAAGGGGATCCTGGAAATGGTCCCAACTAGGGACTCCATAGTTCTGCTGGGAGATTTCAACTCCCATGTGGGTAATAATGGAAACACCTGGAGAGGCATGATTGGGAGAAACAGACTCCCTGATCTAAACCCAAATGGGTTTTGTTTTTGGACATCTGTGCTAGGCATGGTTTGTCCATAAAGAACATAATGTTCAAACATAAGGTGGCTCTTAAGTGTACTTTGTACCAGAGCACCTTAGGCCAAAGATCTATGATCGATTTCAAAATCGTATCATCAGATTTGTGGGTGTATGTTCTGGACACTTGGGTGAAGAGAGGGGCAGAGTTGTCAACTGGTCACAGCCTGGTGGTGAGTTGGGCCAGACTGTGGGGGTGGGGCATCTGGACAGACCTGGAAAGCCCAAGTGAGTAAGTGAGGGTGGGCTGGAAGTGTCTGGGAGATATCCCTGTCCAAAAGACTTTCAACTCCAACATCTGAAAGAGCTTTTCCCACATTCCGAGGGAGGCTGGGACATAGAGTTTGAGTAGGCCTTGTTCAAAGCCTCCATTGTCAAAGCAGCTGCAAAGAGCCTGAGGCCTGAAGGCTAAGTGTGCCTCTTGAGGTAGCAACCTAACAACCCAATGGTGGACACCAAAGGTGAGGGATTACATCTGGTTAGCACGTGAGACTCCTTAAGCGGCAGAGACGTTTCAACAGGCCAAAAGGGCTATGGCCTGGATGGTCAGGGAAGCAAAAACTTGTGTGTGGGAGGAGTTCAGAGAGACCATAGCAAGCTTCTATCGACCAGGCTAAAAGAGGTTCTGGCAAACCATCAAACGACTGAGAAAGGGAAGGCAGGAATTCACTCAGGCTGTTCTCAGCAAGGGCAGAGAAGTGCTGACACGGACTGAGAATGTAGCCTGGCGGTGGAAGGAACAGTCTGAGGAGCTCCTGAACCCGACAGACACATCCTTTGTGAAGCAGGCAGAGCCAGAAGCTGATGGAGGATCAATGCCCATTTCCCTGAGGGAGGTCACTGAGGTAATTGAGCATCTCTGCAGTGGCAAGGCCCCGGGGGTGAATGAGATCTACCCAGAAATGCTGAAGGCTCTGGACATTGTTGGGCTGTCATGCCTGTTCAATGTTACGTTGTCATTAGGAGCTGTGTCGCTGGAGTGGCAGGCCAGGGTGGTAGTGTCCATTTTTAAAAAGGGAAACAGGAAGGTGTTCTTCAGCTATCGGGATCACACTCCCCAGCATCCCTGGGAGAAGCAATGTGAATTCTGTCTAAGCTTTGGAACAGTGCACTAGCTTTTTACCCTAATAAAGATCCCGGAGGGGGCAAGAGAGTTCAACTAATCAGTTTACATGTGCTTTGTGGACTTAGAGAAGGTGTATGACTATATTCATCAAGGGATGCTATGGGGGGTTCTGGGGCCCCTAATAAAGGCTGTTTGGTTCCTATATAATTACAGTGAGAGCCATGTCTGCATACTCAGAAAAACATCAGCAATATTTCCAGTGGGTGTGGGACTCTGCAAGGGCTGTTCTTCGTCTCCTGTCCTGTTTATGGTTTTCATGGATAGGATATCAAGGCGCAGCTGGGTAGGGGAGGGAGACCAATTCGTGGCCTTAGAATCTCGTCACTATCGATCAGCTTTTTGTAGAGGACATGGTCCTGGTGGCTTCTCTGCACTGCGAACTCCAGCAAGCAGTGGGATGGTATATGACCGAGTGTGAAATGGAAGGTATGAGGATCACCATCTCCAAATCTAAAGCCATGGTTCTCAGTTGGAAAAATTTTGACCGTCCTCTCTGAATAAGAGGTGGGTTTTGTTCACAAGTAAGGGGAAGAGGGATAGTGAGATTGACAGACGGATTAGGGCAGCAAGCGCAGTTATGCGATCATTATACCAATCTGTAATTGTGAAGAAAGAGCAAAGTCAGAAAATGAAGTTCTCGATTTACATCCCTACCCTTGCCTATGGTTATGAGCTTTGAGTAATGACCAAAAGAATGAGATCTCGGGGAGAAGCGGCTGAAATTACCTTTCTCAACAGGATTTCCGTTTGAAGTAGGGTGAGAAGCACAGTCATCTAGGAGAGGCTTACAATAGTGGAGTCAAATGAGGTGATTCGAGCATTTGATAAGAATGCTTCCGAGACACCGCCCTATGCATAATTTTTCAAGTAAACTTTATCATAGGCATGTAGGTAAACAAAAAATGACTGATATAAAAGGTTTGCTACTATCAACCATTTCAGATACCCACGGTAGGTCTTGGAACAATTCACCTCCAGATACAAGAGTTCTACTGTATACACTAGGATTTCAATGACCTCATGAACTTCTTCTGTATTCTTTGTGATTTTGGACAGTTGTATGTTTACTAGAAACACTTCATCTTTCTATCATCAGGTTTACCTCTAGCTCTTAACCTCTCTGTTATTAGTTTCTCCTACAATGGAGGTATTGTTTACTGAAAAGATGAAATAAATGAAAGAATAAAAACAAACAGATATAAAGTTGATTAGACTTTAATTATATCTTTTGGTTTTGCACAGTATAAAGAAAAGTAATATTAAAAATAAACAGAAGACACCCATACAGGTAAATAACCCACCTATATAGAATAATTACTAGTTTAGAAATCATTGATTTTAACTTTGGCAAAAAAATCACATAATAGAAATAACATAGATACTACTTTTTACCTTAACTAACTCATTTTTATCTCCATTCAAGATGTTTGCCACACCAAATTCACACAATGAGGTATTGTTGTCATGTGAAAGATAAAATTTCTTAATTTCATCTTTATAATATCTCCATTGGATTCAAGCGATATAGATGTCTGCGTTTATTACATACTGTTTATCCCAAAGGACTTGCCATTCATTGAAATTTTATTTTTAATTATGCTCTTCATTTCATTGCTACCCAAAGGCACTTCAATATCCACAAACTTTTATTCAAAGCCTGCCTTGCAATTTTATCTGCCATCTCATTTCCCTTAATTCCTGTATGTGCCAGAATCCATTAAAATTTCACCATTATAATATTTATATTCCACCAGCTAAAATGTGCTTTATTTTATAAACATTGTGCATTGTAGAAAATGCCTTTTCTAATTCTAAACTTAAAATATATGATAATGAATGTGCTAAAATAAATGTCTTTTGTAGAGGAACCTCAGGTATCACTCCAGGGTTAAAATAACTACCATGACATTAGCTGAAAAGAGACAATTTATCAGCCAGTCATATAGCATATAGTTCCTTTTTAAAATTTAATAATGCGGCTGATAGTTTTATTTAAGCATTCCTCTGATATGTTTGCATAAATTGTTAATACTGTTAAAAATGGGTCAGTAAGACTGAAGACCCAAGTCTTACAATTTCTATATTGCTGATGCGTCAACACCTGGCTTTATGATATACAATTGCAGCCAGATGGAGATAATCTTACTCAATAATACTGTATCACATGCTTATTTAATGGAGGGTGTCACAAATTTTATTTTTTATTGCTGTGCTGGATGATTTATGTTTCCTTTAAAACAGGACCAATAATTAAGTTTTAGGTAATTCCTTCTAAGATGTCAAGGCAATTTTCCCTTTTACACTAATAAGGCATTATTTGATGAGGTAGGAAAAGTATTTAATAATATTTTTACATCCCTATATTGTATTTGTCACAAAAAAAAAAAAAAACTAGTGATGTACAATCACAGGTATGAGACTCATAATTAATATTAATCTAATTAAAGCAACATATATTTAAATAAAGTATATTAATCAGCTTCCCATAACTGTCCAGATACAATTTTGGATGTTTAATCTATTTTTTAATATCTGTATTAATTTCATAATATGAAATTTCCTGGTTAACTTCTTATCAAAAATAAATGTTATTTTTATTTTTTTTACACATTTATGATGTATTACCTAAAAGCAAGCAGTGTGATTTTCTCCTTACTGTTATTCATATTTAGCACTTTAGCAATTTATATTGTAAAATCAATTTATTTTCCTAATGTCCTGCTTTTTTGAAAATACGTTTGTTCTCATTTGTAGATGGCCCCATTATCAACAATTACATACATAATTTATATGAACTGCTCCTGATAAATAATTAATTGATATAATACACAATATGACAAAACCAAGCAAAATACAGTACCTGTTTATACTATTGGTTGTGGAAAGCACTTGTTATTCCATTTTACATTTAACATTTCATGACTAAAACATATTTAATCTAAGTAACACGGCACCCGATACATCTTAAAATTAATAGGGTAGAATTTACTAATGTACATTTTTACTAAAACTAACTTCAGCCCAACAAGCTTGTCCATCTTATTCACAGAGAGATTCAAGTTGAGATTTGAGGGTAACTAAAGTCCTACTCCTCACCACACTACTTGGGTATTTGTGTGAAGAAAAACGTTCTAACATTTGTGAGAAATTTGCCTTTAAAATAAGTTTCAAACCGTGTCAATGTGTTCTTATTGAAGAATTTATTTTAAAATAACAGCTGGAATCTACTGTACCAATTCCCTTCACAATTTAAAAAACTTCAGCCATATCACCTCTTAATCTGTTTGCTTAAACTAAAAAAGTTACAAATCTTTTATCCTCTCCTCAGAGCTCTTATCTCAGAATTGGTCTGTTTTCTCATTACTTGCTGTAGCACTGTTACCTCTTTTTTGCAGTTATGTGGTTATTATGAATAGTATTTAAGATTTTACTGTTAGCCTATTTAGTATTAGCTCCTGTCATCAATTTAATGCAGTCAACACAACTGACATGTTTCAGCTGGGAACAGCCAAATAAAGACAACTTAGAAATTGTCAAATTGAGAGATGTCTAGGAGTGGACATAACACAATGCCCTCTGGCCTTTTCTGCCCAGCAATTTTCCAACAAACATCAAGTCTCTAGATAACAAAATAAATATTATTAGAAGAACAATGTCTCTATAGAGAGACATTGGGAACTGATGCATTTACGTTTTTATTTGATCCTTTAGATGCAGGATGTAGCAACCCAGCTATTCATTTTTTTTCCATATAGGCTAAACAGAATTATCTGGAAAAAACAGACAAGGTTTTTTTTTTGTTTTTTTTGTTTTTTTTGAGTGTTTTATGGTGCATGGATGTTAAAACTTAACAAACAACTGTTCATGTGATCTATTGTATTTCATAGTCAAATGTTACCCATTTTACCTCTTTAAGAGATTTTGCGAGTGTTAGATCCCACTGCAGGAACATACTAGCAATGCACTAAGCAAACCATACAAGATCATCGCGGAACACCAATGTTTACATCCTTAGGAATTATTTATTGTTGCTTAGAACTACAGCAAAGCAAATTTAAAAACAATCTACCCTAAATATCTTCAGCATGTCACCTGTTCCACCAGAGTCTGTTACAGTTACAACCTGATAAAAGATGTTTACTGTTTGTCACCATTTTCTGACCTTACACAGTCAGGTCATCTCTAAGAATTTAAGCTTCCATCTTACAAATTGTGACTGAAACTGACGAGCCAATAAGCAGTTTAGTTCTGGGCCATAGTGGTAAAGGAAAAATTGAAGGGTTGTTTTGATTTTGTACATTTGGGCATTTTTAGAGACCCTTGGGGGGGTCTGTCCTTGGACTGTTACTTTTTCTAACTTATAATAATGACACAGATTCCAGTGTAGTTAGTAAACTTGTGAAATCTGCAGATGACACTAACATTGGAGGAATGGCAAACACTGAGGAGGCAAGCTTTAGAACTGGGGAAATCTTGGAAAAATGCAGCTTAATGTGGAAAAGTGTAACGTTAAGTGGGGGAAATAAGTTTTGAACATGTCAATATTTTTTTCAGTAAATATATTTTCAATGAGGCTATTCACATGAAATTCTCACTAGACATTGGTATTAATTCATGAAACCCACAAATATAAAACAATTCACAACATTAAAGGCCATAAATAAGGGTATGTGTAATAAAGTGGAATGACATGGTAAATAGTATTGAACACACTAAGAAAAAGCAGTACATCAAGGCAAGTAACCAGCTGAAATCCATAAGTAGTAAGAAAGTAACTCTACCTCCTATCTGTGCAAACTGATGTCATCTGGGTTAGTACACATTGATGGTGTTTTGCTACCAAGATGTCACACAAGTCACTACACGTGGGCAAAAGGAATGTCAAAATACTAGACGAGACACTGTTCTACAGGAAGCAACAATTAAAATTATTTATGGGTTTATGTCGACACATTTTCATCATCGAAGCAATGTACAGAAGTGATTACAGTTTTTCTCAAATGCTAAAACACATTTCACAAACGTTTCCTCCATGTTCCCCAATGTCTAAACACAACACCCTTTTCTAAAGCTACATAAACACAACCACACCTTCTCACTTCAAAACTCAAACTTTCACACCAAAAGAGCAGCTCGAAGCTTTCAAAAATGTAAACACTATACACATCATTACACACTACAGCAAAACAATTGAAAACACAATGCTCAATTTGTGAGAAGGTTCTTTGTTTCATAACTGCCAATGCATATTTTTAGAAACTTTACAGTAACGGATCTTCTTAGATCTCTGCAGAGGATTAGGCATTTAGATTTGTGAGTTTCATATGAAGAGTATAAATCTGTAGAAAATTCTGCATGTAAACTACTGTAACAACTCAATGCAAAAACAGAATCTATTGCACACAACAGTACTCTTGAAAACATGATCAGGGTGTGAAGTTTTTTTATTTACTTTATTCACACCACACACACACCACAATCACTGTGCGGCATCATGTCGCTGAGCTGCATCGGGCCACGTCACCTCATCCACATCGCAGGCTATATTGTCTCTTGCCAGGCACTGCGGGAAAAACGCCCTGGAATGGTGAATCCATCCTTGGAAGGCCTCCACTGGGATGTCAACACAGGCCAGCTCCATTGCCCTTAGGAGGTTCTCTCTAGTGTATGGTTGTCTGTCATAAACCTTCCATCTCCATGATGAGAAGAACTCCTCTATAGGGTTCAGGAAAGGGGAGTAGGGTGGCAGAGAGACGTTTAAAAAGTGGTTACTGTTGGTGGTGAACCACTCTCTGATTTGGTTTGTTCTGTGGAAGCGGACATTGTCCCAAATGATCACATAAATGTAATGTGCGGGCCCAGGATGGTGTTGTTGGCAGTCCAGGAGGATGTTTTTTAGCTCCTCTAGGAAGGTGAGGAGACGTTGGGTGTTGTAAGACCCAAGGACAGCATGCTGGTGGACAAGCCCCTCCGAATCCATGGCCGCACAAAGAGTAATATTACCCCCCTGTTGGCCAGGAACCTCAGTGATGGCTCTTTGGCCAATGATGTTACGGCCTCTTTGCCTTCGTTTCTGCAGGTTGAAGCCAGCCTCATCCAGGAAGAGGTACTCATGAGGTCTGGCCATCGCGTCCAACTGTAATATCCTCTGTGAAAATGTGAAAGTGCACAGGTGTTCAGAACAACAGTCAATCAGGTAGCACAGTATTGTCCAGAAATAATGTAGGCCACTGAGCAACACAGTATGTCCACTAACTGTACTGTGAACATGGATGTATACTTACTTGCACATACTCGTTATGTAGGTCTTTGTGTCGTGCAGAGTTGCGCTCAAAGGGAACCCTATAGACCTGTTTCATCCACATCTTTTGGCGCTGGAGAACTCGGTCTATTGTGGCCAAGCTGACATCATCAATGCTCTCAAAGTTGACATTATCGGCAATGACTTTGTCTCTGATCTCCCGGAGTCTGATGAGGTTGTTTTCACGAACCATATCCACAATGAGGGTTTCTTGTGCCGCTGTAAATATGGCAACCCTCCCACCTCTGTGTGGCATTCTTTCAACTCTAAAGAAAGAAACATGTGTTATCAATTGACATGTTTTACAATAACAACTGATTTGAAACCAATAGACTACTTTCACAGGCTTGTAAAACTGTATTGTGACAAAGAAAGCAATAGAGTACAATACCTGTTGTGTTGTCTGAATGCCCTGATAATGTTGGCCACGGTGAACTTACTCAGGTTTGGACGGACTCTTAGTCCTGCTTCAGCCATTGTCATGCCATGGACAATGACATGGTCAATGACTGTTGCTCGCATCTCGTCCGTAATGATGGTGCGAGGTTGTCTTGCTCTCCCTCCTGGACCTTCTCCTCTCCCTTGTTGGCCTCCTCCTCTTCCTCGTTGGCCTGCTCCTCTTCCTCCTCTGATTTGAACTCCTCTTCCTCATTGGCCTGCTCCTCTTCCTCCTCTGATTTGAACTCCTCTTCCTCGTTGGCCTTCTCCTCTTCCTCCTCTGATTTGAACTCCTCTTCCTCGTTGGCCTGCTCCTCTTCTTCCATGGCCAGCTCTTCTCCCTCCTCTGACTCGAATTCCTCTTCCCCTGACTCTGCCTTCATCCATTGTGTTTGTTTGGAATCTTCAGCAAACTGTGCACTCTGAACATGTGGTCACAGCATTAGCAACAAGTGTCTTCAATTTTGAGTCGTTGTGTGTAATGAATGACGCCAGGTGTGTTCATTGTGTTCAAATATTGTTGACTGTGGCAAGCATTTTGCATTCATTTGAGAATATGAGCAGAGTTCTTTTGCAACTTGTGTTTTAGCAAGGAAAAATGTGTTTAGATTTATGAGAACGGAGGATTGTGTTTTGTGAATTGTGTCTTCATGTGAAATGTGTTTATGATATTGGAAAATGATGGCTAGATTTAGTAAATGTGTTTAGACAACTGGTCATTTGGTTTAGAGGATTGGCTTTTGTGTTTTAGCATTTGAGAAAAACTGTAAAATGGCAAATAAAATGTAAGGTTATATTGTCAAAACTTGTGAATATAAATCAAGGAACGTTATGCTCAGACTAAATAATTCACTAGTGGGACTCCATCTGGAATAGGAACACTTTTAGCTATGCAGAGGAGAGCATCCCAGGACTTAAGGACATGTCGTACTCCGACATAATCAGAGAATGAAACCTGTTCAGACTTTAGCACAGGAGACTGCATGGAACCTAATCAAGGTTTTCAAAATTCTCAAAGGCATGGATGAAGTACACCCTGCAGAATTCTTTCAAATTAACAGTCGACGATACTAGTGGAAGTTAAGGGGAAGTGCATTTAGCACTGGTCAGAAAGCACATCTTTATCTAAAGAGTTGTGAGAATCTGGAATAAACTAAAACAGCATGGAGTGGAAGCAGAAACCTTGACAACCTTTAAGATGTGTCTGGATGAGATAAACACACAAGCTTAATGGACTGAAAGGTCTCCTTTCTTTTGTCAAAATTCTTATGTACATTTGCTCAGAAATTACCCTTGTCACTATCCATGGCATTTTTATATTAAGTGCAAGCAGAGCACTGCTGCCTTTTGACACTTTCAGATGGGCTTGAAGTTTACAAGCCCTTTAAAGTAAGCGACTGTTTTTTTTTTTTTGGGACACAACTTAAAGGTGCATGAAACTTTATATCTTAGTAATCATCACTATCATGAATCATGTTTACTACTTACGTATGATTTAGTTTAGCTCTTTGGTCATTAAACATTCTGGAAACATATGAATATTCATTAACTCAAGTGTCTTGTATTTAATATTGAGATATCTTTTAATACTGTCCTTTGGTGGTTGTACTGTATGACAAAATAGTATATTGATACATGTTTATTTTATGTGATTTTTTTTTTAATGGCGTTATTTGGCTAACATTTTTTCAATTTTGCTAGTAGCCTAATACACTGAGATATGCAACATTTCTCCCACACTTCCTCAAGCAAGGATTACTTGATGTTGTGCCCTTTCTCAACAGAACACTGTTTCTGCTTTCATTTTTCATGGCTTCTTCCATGCTGGTTTGATGACCTTTTCTCTGCTGCATCCACTGTCTCACTTGGGTTCAGAGGCAACACCATGCATTCATTTTTCCAAACTCCACCAATTGATTCAAATCAGGATCCTTCCTAATATCACAGCCCACCACATTCCCAGGCCAACGGAATTAAGCAGTGAAACAATTTTTCTGTTGTCTCACTCACTCGTTCATTCTTTCAATTGCTCACTTGTGCACACACACACCCTGTGCATGGCTCTGCCTCTTTTGACAGCATTTTATGCTAAAGACACCACTAATCAATATGTTCCTAATCACTTTTTAGAGTTAATAAGCTGATAACCTTTTTTATATAATGTATTTATTCAGAGTGTTTTTCACCAAAAAATATCTCCAGCCTGTTTATTACTTCCAAGATTTATTTGTCAAAGGACTTCAGCTTACATGATTATATATTCCATTATAATAGCCTGAACTTGTAGATTCACAAAGGCTACACAGTCTGTTTGAGCAGCACTTTTTCCACATTTAACTAGCTTTTATGTATACTTTCTTTGCTTAACCTATACTTTAACACAAAATATCTTAAATCAAAAATGCTCTTTAAAGGGTAACTTTAAAAGTAAAACTATAGATTTTGAAACAGTTACTTGCCAATCTCTTCTTGTAGTACTATGAATACCATTCTCAACTTGTTTTTTCAAGTTTGACAATTCATTTATGTTCACTTGATATCAGCTGCTTCACCAGAAATAATGCTTCTTGTTTGGAGTATTGTTCAAGCATTGTTTTTTTTAATTCACATCAATCAATATTTTTTTGAAACTTTAATTACCCTTTATACTCTTCATCCATGCTGCCAATGTAATGAGCTTGTATTTATCACTTATATTTTTCCCCTTTGCTTAATACTTCAATATTTAATTTAATTTTAATTTTAAATGAAGAGAGCTTTCCACTTACAGTGGGATTATACTATACATTTAAAAATAAGAATTACATTTATATTTACATTTATTGACTTAGCAAATGTTTTTGTGCAAAGCAATTTATAAAATTAAGTAACATCTGTCTATGGACTGTTTTAAATCAAGTGTTGCAGGAGAAGGTTATAAAATTGACCATCATTAGTGAAGAGCTCTAAACCAAACAGCATAGCACAAGACATTACTTAAACGCAGTTAGGGGAGTCAGCAAATTTGGATCAAAGTGGGAATTCTCGTTCCATAAGCTAAGCGCTACATTTGAATAAAGACTGGGTTAGGATTTGATGCCATGTTGAGACAGTATTAAGCAAATGCCTTTCACTAGCAGACCTGAGTGGGCGAGAAGGAGCATAGGAAGTGATGAGTGTGTCCATAAGTATGGGTGCTAATGTATTGAATACTCTGTAGGCAAGCTTCAAGGATTTGAACTTAGTGTATGCTGATAAAGTGGGATATTGGCGGGACCTGAAAAGAAGAGTGACGTATTTCTGTCTTGGCTGGCTGAATACAAGAAGTGCCACTTCATTTTGAATTATTTGGAATAATTGGGGGCGGCACGGTGGCGCAGTGGTAATGCTGCTGCCTCGCAGTAAGAAGACCTGGGTTCTCTTCCCAGGTCCTCCCTGCCTGGAGTTTGCATGTTCTCCCTGTGTCTGCGTGGGTTTCCTCCAGGTGCTCCGGTTTCCTCCCACAGTCCAAAGACATGCAGGTTAGGTGCACTGGTGTTCCTAAATTGTCCCTAGTGTGTGCTTGGTGTGTAGGTGTGTGTGTGTCCTGCTGTGGACTGGCGTCCTGCCCGGGATTTGTTCCTGCCTTGCGCCCTGTGTTGGCCGAGATTGGCTCCAGCAGACCCACGTGACCCTGTATTAGGATATAGTGGGTTGGAAAATGACTGACTGACTGACTGGAATAATAAGTAGCACATGCAGGTACTTTTGCCAGTAAGAAATTAAAATAGTCCAGATATGGCAAAACCAGTGCCTGAACCAGTAGTTGTGATGCATATTGTGTCAGACAGGATCTGATAATTTAGATGCTATACACAGGAAATCTACATGAACAAAACACAATTGGAATGTTATCAGTTAAGGGTTGCTAGTCATCAATCATTACCTCATGGTTGCATATTGACTTGGTAGGGGTTATGGATAATGAACCAAGCTTTGCAGAGATAGGGTGTTGGAAAGACACAGTGGCTGGGAAAACAGCCTCTCTCTTCAATAGGTTGAGCTGGAGATAGTGTTCCCTTATCCAAGTTAAGATATCAGTAAGTACAAACAGATATTCTAATGGAGACTGTCACCAACTAGAGGGAATCATAGAAACAGTTGAGTATCATTGGCATAGCAGTGATATGAGAAGCTGTGTGGAATTGATCACAGGACCTAGTGAGGGGTGGAAAAGGAGAAGAGGAGAGGACCAAGTGCCAGTCATTTGGGTACCCCTGTGCTTGGCTGTTGCAAGTTAAGACATTTCTTCTCTTCAGTACACATGGCAGTATCTGCCTAAAAAGACAGAATTCAAACCATGTGAAAAGGAATTGGCCGCTGGTCATAGCCACATTTTCATTAAAAAAAAAATGTAAAAAAAAAAAAACGTTCATTCAATAAAAATATACAAAAAACACCAAAGACTACTAAAATTTCTTTTGTGGGGTTTCTGAATGCCTAGCTAGCAAGGATTTCCTGGGATAGAAACAGCACAGGAAAGAGCTACAATTCAAAAGTCCAGCATGATTCTTTTTTCTTTGTTCAAATGAGGTACCCAAAGTGGTAACGGGGAACTTCTATCATTGCCAATGTGAGTAAACAGCTACCGTGTCCAATTTTAACTACTTGTTCAAAAAGTACACTGAAGTGTTTACTCTGTGGACCACAAAGGGAGATATCTCACGGGGGATGCTCAGAAGACTCTTCTATACCATTAAGTGGCAGGAAAGTGTTCTCATATGACACAGGTCACTAATAGGTGGACTGCGGTCTGGGTCCGGACCTAGACCCAGAACAGACATATCATTGAGTGTTATTTAGTTTTGGCAGAAATTACATTTTTACGGGCAACTCTTTTCTGACAGTGTTTCTACACTACTACTCAGTGAAAGGGACCTCCTACGTGTCTTTGATTGACCAGTACTTGTTGCCTTTGTGGGTTTGAGTTGGTTGGGTTTAAGCATAAAGACTGAGAATTGTCAAGGTGAATGGAAGAATTTCAGCCAATCACAGGCAGGGTAGGATGGGCCTTCACTGAATAGGCGCGGAAAACCTGCATTTCACGTGAAAACAGCTGGCACTCTTGTGGCAGTGGCAGGGAGAGAAAAATATAAAGGAGTGAGAAGACAAGAGAAAGAAAAGTGGCGAAATCGTGAGACAATGTGCCATGGCTTTTGCTAAAGGGCAGAAGGTTGACACGGAAAACCGGGGTTTTAATCCGAAATGGACCGAGGTGTTTATGTTCATACTTCCCATAGGAAGCTCGAAACCACTGTCTCTCATCTGCTCTGAGATTGTGGCAGTGGTTAAAAGTGGGAATGTGAAACGCCACTATGAAACTAAGCACAAAATTACATTTGAGAAAAGTTACCCACTAAATTCGTCAGTTAGGCTACAGAAAATAAGCGATCTTAAAGCCAACAACGATCGGTCAACGAGGATTTTAACACATTTATTTACTGGCCAACAACTCGCTAACAAGTGTACCCTCAGAGTTGCGTTGATTTTGGGACATCACAAAAAAACATTCAGTGATAGAGGCATTGTCAAGGAGTGCCTGAGTGCAGTAGCTGATACCCATTTTGAGGGAAAACAAAAAGATGAGCTTTGTGAAAAAAACAAAACAAATACCTCTGTCTGCATCAACAGCCACAAAGAAAAGTGAGATATTAGCCAGAGATGTTCTAGAACATCTGCGTGAAGCCATGCATAAGGCTCAATGCATAGGCTTAGCTGTAGATGAGTCCACTGATGTGTCTGACAGTGCTCAGCTATTAGTTTATGTCACATTCTTCAACGTGGAGAAGAATGAGTTTTGTGAAGACCTGTTCGGTACCACACTTCTTAAGACCAATACAAGAGGAGAGGACATCTGCCTGGCCATAAAGGAGATGTTAATGAAGAGGGGAACTGAGCTGTTTATATTGTATGTAGCCCTCCAGAGTCCAGAGTTGCACTGAAAATAAATATTGTTGAAATGGCATTGAATTATAGCTTTCTTCATTTGATTTGAGTCATTAAATTCACACAGTGCAGATGTTGATACAATGGCAATACTACTTCAATATGTATAAATTAATTGTAATGTATAACTAAGCTACTATATAATGCAACTTAAACATGATGATGCTGCTGACCTGTACATGAGGAAATTTTCTGTATCCGGACCTCCTTAAATCATAACTGACTACCCCTGTCATATGTGAACATATGTTCACATTTCTCATTGCAGAATCATGACTATTATCCTTCATTATCATATTACAGTGAATACTACCACTAGTTCTGGTCTAAACAAATTATACCTGAGAGATGAAAAAATCACTTTAATGTTAATTAAAATAACTTGTTTATGATGTAGTGTAAATAAAATATTTTATATCACCTGCAGTTATATAGGGTAAGAGAAAAGATATAATGATTAATTTCAATGCATTGTACTTTTGTATTTCAGCTATGCAAAGAACTGCAGAAGTAAATTCATTTTCTTACTTTCTAACATGACCTTTGTCAACTGCACATAATGTGGAATCTGCTTCAGATTTGAATTGCAAATTTGATCCTCTAAAATTGCAGTGATGTTTAAAGTTACAGTAGTATTCAACAGGCACACTGTTGGTCCATCTAATAACAAATGCTTCCTGCTGTCAACTTCTTTTTATGGTTTGAAGCCAGAAGTGGTGGAGTTGAGCATGGAGCAGAAACCACGTCATTGACTCTCTTCTAATGTGTTATCTTCCATTCTTGAGACAGAAGAGGAAATCTGGTTAAACACTTCCTTCCTTGTCCCATGTACATAGATAGATACGTAGATAGATAGATAGAACTTTATTTGTATAAGTCCCCATAAGACACTTACCATGCTTATAAGTTTAATACAGGATGTGAAGATGCTTTTGCGCATTTTTTGTACCATTTTCCTTCCTATTTCTTTTTTGTATATGCTATTGACCTTCTTTTATTCCTTTTTATAGAAATTGCATTGACTTCAATTCTCAAACCCACTTAAATCAAGTAAGTTTGAGATTGTGTTACTTATAGTTTTACATATGGTGCAATCTTGGTTTTAGAACCTCATTCTACATTTTGGAGTTTTTGTAATATTGTAGTTCGCTTTTGTAAATGGTACATTTTTGACCTATATTCTGATGATATTATTACATTTTTTTTTTATCATTATTTTGATGATGTTATTCTGTGCTCTGGTTATTGAGTTGCTGCCCTCATTTTACGACTGTCTGTGCAATCATTATGTCTGTTGCTGGTCATGTCACCAAGACCTGTCTATAAAAGACGGCAATACAAAGCTCTTGAGTTTTGTGTACTGGATCCCTTTGTCAGATCTTTATTTTTTCTTGTTAGTATTAGTGGGAACTAGATGGAACTTTCAAGAAGACATCAGTGTTAGGTCTTTTTTGACCGTGATTACTGTTTTGTATTTTGGGCTTTGACAAACGTTTGTCTAACCATTTTAGGTATTCTGACCTTTGCTTGTTATTTGACCACTCCTCTGCCTACTCTATTTGTGTTTTCATTTCTCGGTTGTTACCTTCCAATTGTTCTGTTAAAATCTTAAGGTCATAGATATGTCATTATTCAAACACATGTGACGTCAAAGGCACTATCTACTATATCATAAAACACTCTGTGTGTCTAGTTTGTTAGAGCAATCTGATTTGTCAGTTTGGCTTGGATGGCACAATCGGAAGAGGAATTATGAGTGTGAGACACACACAAGGAGGAGAAATGGTATAGGAAACACCTCAAGAGAGTTACCTTTAAAAACAGGAAGTATAAAAGTAGACATGAGGTGAGGCTTTACAAGGGCATGCTCAAGAGAGTTTGACACATGAGCATAACGTGGAGTAGCATCACTAGTCTTATATAAATCATGCGGCAAAAATTGCCCATAGTAGAGGCTTAGATACAGACAAATTAGTGAAAGAAAAACTACATTTCTATAAAACTGTAACAATGAGTGTAACATTACAGTAAAGTTTGTATTTGCAGAGAACAGAGAGACAGCATTGATTTATGTTGTCAGCATAGATGGACTGTACAAATTAGCCAATTAGTCAGCTAGAATAACAAATAAATTAGCCAGTTAGCAGTGAATATGAATAACTTGTAACCAATCACATAGCTTGGCAAACAACACTGTCTCACCTTAATGGATGGAGGAATGACAGAATCCCTTGGCAAATGTTTCTTTGATGCTCATCCTGAATGACTTGAAGAGCATGCTAACTCTGTAACATCATGCATGGGGACATAACTGCCCACTTCCTCTGCAAGTTATTCTTTGCCATCTCAAAACTTTGAAGCCAGGATCATCTTTTGTGCAAGATTATTCCTTTAAAATAACCTAACTAGAATCCTTTGGCATCATATTCTTTATTAACTAATGTTGGGGAATGAGCGCTAAAGGGCTTAGCTTTCACAGTCGGTCTCATTATTCTTTGGGAAAGGTAACTCCTGCTCAAAACCGTCAGATGTGCAGATATTTTGAATTGTTCCCACATTGTCCTGTTCATAATGATTTGTTTTGTTTGATGCAGAAAAATTACAATGTCACTTTTTTTTTTTTTTTTTTGCATTTTCTGACTGATTGCATGCTGGACTATTACTGTTAACTGGTCATGTTCATTTTAGTTTCCACTTCTAGAAGATAATTGAAAGAATACTTCTGGGTTTTGACTGAATTATTTTCATAATGCATGTTATGCACTGATACCTTACTAATGAAGTATAGGTAAAGCTTGACTATGTGACATTTTTTTTCTATTCAGTAATTTATGATTAAAAAAAGTATAATTGGAGTGCCGGGTTACATAAGATGTCCCATGCATGGGGTATTATAATAAGGGGAATGCACTCTTTTCAGGAACTTTCAGGTTACTGTTTCCCAAAACTGGCAAAAATATCTTAACAAGACACATTAAGTTTATGTCTAAGTAATGAATGTATATCAGGGCTTGTTGTGCACTCTGTGATGAAAATTCTAAAACTTAAAAGCATTGGAACTGAAGAGGTTTTTGGCTACTGGTCACTGTGTAACAGATTTTGTGCGAGAGTTTGCTTTTGCTTTAGTTTTCCAATGGAATGACACCCCAGCTTAAAACTAAGACAGACTAGGTTTGTCTTAGTGGGTCTAGATTTATGTAATTCCAATGATCTTATTTTATTGCAGTAGAGAACACCCTTTCTTCCCCATTGACTTTCTTCTATGAGACATTCTGATGATTCCAAATTTTTAGTAACTAAAATCCAAGTTATTGTTCTGTATTCAAAATGTGTTTGGAATAAAATATTTCCTTTTGATTTCTTTATGGAAAAGTAAAATATTTGTTCAGAATGGTTACAATAAATGACAATTATATATGTTTATTTATATTACGTTTAGCTCAAAGAGCTTTCATGACCATGAACAATGACGGTACAACAACAAAGGCTTATAATTTGAAATACAACTAAGAAGAACAGAAAGAAATATTACAGTTGTCACCAGGTACTACTTACATAGGAGCATACAGGGTGATTTGTTTTACAATGGTGTCCCTAAGTTGGGCAGAAAGCATGCTAAACAGATAATCAAATGTTAGATTTGTCAAGGACATTGGTAATTTGTTAAAAAATATTGTTTTGTATTCTGTGGAAACTGAACTAGTGGAAGGTGGACAGAAAGAACTGAGGTAAAGAAGACAAAATAATGAAAACAGAACTGGAGGTAATGAGGATTGTGAGGAAATCTGCAACAGACATAGAAGAAAACAAAAAGGAGTAATAATTTCTTTATCAAAATTAAGAATGCCCAAATAATTCCAAGATAGAGGTTATCCTTTTTTCTAATTTCAATTTAACTCAGTGTTAAACTGAAGAATTCAGAAAAGGTTTTGCGCTGCCTGTGGACCCGGTTGAAGGTTCCATGGAGTAGCGTGTCACTTGGACACAAGTGACGGGCTGATCACCCACAACTGGGTCACCTGAGTGAAAATGTGCGATGATTAAATTCCCAAAACACCCCATGGCTCCGGGTTCATCACAGAAGATGTGTCCAAGTAGCACCAGAGGGTGTATTCCAGAAATGTAATTAGACTGAAATATTTTCAAAGAAAAATATTTTTAAAATATATATTGTTATTCATGTTAATTTTTAATGTCTGAATACTGTTCACTGAAATCAACACTGTATTTTTTTGCCCAGATAAAAAGTGTTAATTAAAATTTAATTTTTAAACAGAACATAAAAATATCAGCATACTAATTTAATTACTGATAATTATGCTTTTAGAGAGTTTTAAGACACCAGAACTGGTAAGCATTAAAGAATCAGTTTGTTACTACCTGATCACATATATAGCATACATAAATTTAACCATAAAATTCTAGGAATATATAAAATAAGCATTATTCAATTTCATATATAATGCATATTGGTTTGGTGTATGTTTTTAAGACTGAAATTGATGATAGTGATAAAAAAAACATTGTTTACCGTTGATTTACTAAACCTGTGTTTACCTGTATATGGTTAAGAATAGCCAGTCTGTTTTAAGTGTTTAAGTATTTAGTTGTTCATGATGGCTCCCTTTTACTTCATAAGTAAACACATATCATGTTATGCATTACATGACTATAATAAAATCTGAAGAATTTACACTTAGTACAGTATAAGAATAAATTACAAACTATAAGAAATATAATTGTGTTTTATTTTTAGTACATCAGTTTAAGATGATGTAGGAATGTCTTAACATTACTGTGAAAATGTCGAAATATGAATAGTTTGGAATGGGTATCTAGCAGAAAAATATCTTATTCGTGTATCTTTCAACTACAGTAATGACAGGAAAGTCAGGGATAAGCATTTTTTTTATTATTGCTTATTTCACCTTATACAATTTCTTGTATTAGGAATTTGTTAGTTTTCGCATACTCCTTGGGGTCAGAGCACAGGTTCAGCCATTATACAGCACCCCTGGAGCAATTGAAGGTTAAGGGCTTTGCTCAAGGGCCCAGCAGAGTAGGATCTCTTTTGGCAGTGACGGGGATTTGAACCGGCAACCTTTGGGATACCAGTGCATTTCAAAGCATAATACAAAATGATTTGAAGTATTGTTTATCTGACATGCGAATGCTAAGGTAGAGCTTTGTATTGAGTTGCAGAGGATTTGGGAAAGTCCATAGGTACATTAGAGGAAAAGATTAAAAGCCACAGTGGCAAACGCAGAATTCTTGTGTCAATAATGGAGTGGTAGGCAAGATCTTCCAGGGTCATTAGACCCTGTCGCTGTGAATGGCGTCCTGGAAGTAAATATTCCAAGGTTACCAGAATATGAAAGGCATGAGAAACCTAGGGAGGAAGCCTTGGGAGAACATCAGGTAAAATCAACTAAGGACTAGTGACTTCCTGCTGACTGTTGAGGGCCAATAACCCAGCTCAGGCCAAGGAACCTGATTTGCTAGGATACAAGCTAAAGGTTTGGAAGCTTGGTAGCTGGCAAATTAAATCCTTCTCAGATAACAGGTTGAAGACATACAATATATTGCCAATAATGTGACCATTTAGTCAAGCCCATTCAGGAAGAATGGGCAGCATAGTTTAAGCTTTATCAGAAAAAAATCAAAGAAAGTTGCCGGCCCAAAAGAGGAGCGGTGACCCCAACCTGTCTCTGTCTACTTCCTCACCTATATACGAACACAAAGGACTGTCTCTAGACCATAGTTATTGCTGGCAGTGTGCTGGTATACTTCATTTTTTCAACTGTTTTCACAAATGTGAACCAGTTGATAAGGTTTGCCTAGCAGGAATCCCAACATTCCTTATATTTCTCTTCTGTTTATTTTCCAATATAATCAACAAATAATTGTGATTACAATATGTATTAAAGATGAGCAGTGTTGAAGCTAAACAACAATGAACAAAAAGGTATGTATACATTTAAGTGTAACATTCATGGAACTTGGTAAGAAGCCTTCGTTTTTATACTAATGTAGAGGCAGATACATACTAAAGTTTTATGGCCTTACGTAGAATGATTGCTAACTTTGTATCATCTGTTGCTGCACACCTTTAAATACAGTATGTTGTTTATAATAATTTTATACTGCTATTTTAAATTATATGCAAATTTACAAATAGCTATTACTTGTATTCTTTATTAATAATGGATACTTGCCAGTTCAGTTCGAGATGAGCTGCTGATCTTAAAAAAATGTGTCAGTTTGGTTTATGGAATCAAACAACATTTACTTGCAGGCTGCAGTTTAGGTGCAATTTTATTGTTATGGGTATGGATTGGGTGTCATTTTTTGAAAAGACCCCACAGATGACTTAAGAAACTGGACATTATGTCTTTACCACCCATCTACAGAAAACTGCAGTCTTTGTTGCCAGTTAAGAGTTTGTATAGGAGGTTAGAGTCCTTTACCAACATGATATCAAACAGTAACTTGTCTATGTTATACACATATGTGTGATATAATGTTTACAATGATATTAAAACAAAGTATAAGCAACTAATCCTTATGAATATAATCAATTATTAAGTTGGTCAAAGTCAAGTCAGGTTGGGGTGCATGCACTGGTACAGTGCATTGCCAGTCTCAACACACCGGAAAGGACCATCTGCCACAGCCAGGTGTTATGTAGAAGTCCCTTTGGCCTAATCCAGCCGCTCAGGTCCTCCTGCAAACCAATCACCCTTTGGGAATCACGCCGCATGGCTATAGTGCCATAATGGATGCTCTCTGACAATCCAGGTAATGTGTCTCATTTGGGACTCTGTGAGTAACTGCACCTTCGACACAAAGTCGAACCAGTAGTATCCAAGGATTTTACAAGGAGACACAGTATCGAAGGAGTCCAATCTCAGGTCATTTTATAGTATCCATGTCCCGCAACCATATTGCAAAACGGGAAGCACCAGAACTCTAAAGACTTGGACCTTCATCCTTTTGCAAATATATCGGGAGCACCACACACCCCTTTCCAGTGACCTCATGACCTGCCCATTCTCACCCAACTTCATAGAAAGAGTCACCAGAGACCTTAATGTCAATGCAGAGGTAAAAAAAGCCTCTCAACAAGGTCAATACTCTCTCCTCAGACAGACATACTGCTGATGGCTGTGCCCAAGAGGTCATTAAAGGCCTGGATGTTGGTTTTTATCCAGGCACTTACAAGCCCAGACACTCAGACTCCTCACTCAGTTTCTCGACAGTCCCTATCAGAGCCTCCATTGACTCCACAAAGATCACACCATCGTTGCCAACTTCAAGATCAGTGAATCTTTCTTTACCAACAGATGCCTCACAGCTGTTGAACCGCATGACCCTGCCCAACACCCAGTCCATGCAAGCATTGAAGAGAGTAGGAACAAGAACACACCCCTGATGAACCACGGAATCAACTGGGAAAAATGCACATTTTCTGCCACTGCTCTGCACACCACTAACAGTACCAGTGTAAAGGTCAGCCATGATATATAGCAAGTTTGGGGGGTATCCAGCAAAATCTCAGGATCCCCCACAGGACAACTCAATCAACTTAGTCAAATGCTTTATAAAAATCGACAAAGGCTGCAAAGAAATGCTGCTGATATTTGTTTTTGCACTTGATAAAAACCCTCAGTGCTAGGAAGCGATCGATGGTAGGTGTAAAACCAGGCTGCTCCAATAGGTGTGGAAAAGTGATCATGGATCTTATTGAGGTTGACCCTAGCAAGGACCTTACCTGGCACTGAGAGCAGTGTTATCCCACTATAGTTGCTGCAATCCAGGCGATCACCCTTCTCTTTCCAGAAAGGGACAACAAATCCCATTTTTCAGTCAGTTTGGATGATGTCCATCTCCCAAATGGAAGCAAAAAGATTACTTGCAATGGCAGGACGACAGCCTTACTACCAGCCTGCAGAAGTGAATTAACACCACAGTTTAATCATTTGGAGATTGTTTATTTATTCAGTACTGTCCTGATAAAAGTATATGAAAATATACTTTTTTTTTCATCTTTAAGATCTAATGAATTTGCTTTGAAGAGCATAATACTGCATACAGTGATAACAATATTAATTATCAACAGCACATCTGACCTAAATAAATTCTGTGCATTACATTAATGAATACATTTTGAAATTTGGGCAATATGACCTAAACCAGCATAATATAGTCCATCTAAATTTAATGGTTTTGCATAAACAGATGATGGATATTTTATGCTTTTGCAGAGCAGGTGTAGTAGAGAACAGGAGATAAGCTCTACATCCAAGTTTTTTTAACTCAGTGTTGTTTCAGTGATACACCCTGGCTAGAAGTTTCATTGACATTTTTGAAAAATTTTGCATTTCTTTCAAAAAGGTAGGAAAGAAAAGGCTAGGATAGGATAGAAAAGTTGTAATTATTATTTTTTAATAGAACACACATGTCTGAAAAACTCAACAATGCAGTATGACATGGTCTACAAATCCAGGTTAGTCTCCTGTAGTAGGAGCTTAATAACAGTCGCCTTAAAAGAATCAGGGAGAGCAGCTGTCAAAAAGGAGGTAATTATTATGGTGAATATTGGAATTGGTATGAGTGGTGCAATCTGCTTTAAGAATACAGTGAGAATGGGGTTTAATTGGCTGAAAGGGACAGAACATGTTGGTGCTGTCATAGTGTTAGAGAAATAGTATATTCATGCAGAAATTGTTGATTCCAGTTCCAGTTCACCATTTTTGTGAGGCACCATATTTTCTTATGAAAATAACAAATATCGTCGCTACAAATAATGAGGAAAGTTGATGATGAACAACATTCTTGTGTAATTAGTTTTGCTGTTTTAAAAAATACGAAATGGCTATTCTTATTTAATTGTGTCATGCTATAGTAGGAAGCTGAGCAAATATTCAACAGTGCATGTTTGCAGTTTCTTTTAAAGTGTAAAAAAGAAGCTAACAAAGACAGCAGGTTACTGGGAGAAATAAAAACTCAGCAAAATTTGAGTAGAATATAGATCACAACAACTAGGTGGGAAACAGAATGGAGGCAAGAATGAGAGAAATCATGTGCCTGCTTAAGTGGCACCCAGTCACATATCTAAGTGAGCTTGGAGCAGATTTAGAGAGAGTTGTTGTTTTGTGCATCATTATGTCAGCATGATGTTATTACTTTTAACCATCTAAGATAATAATTTAGTGAGATTAACAGTAGAAATAACCTTGCAACAACACCCTGTGGTGGAATAAACGTCACAAAGTACAAAATAAAGATTTGGGGACCGTCCCTGTATATTGTCGTCAGACAATAAGAAAATGAAATGATTCAGAGCCTTGAAAAAGTACAATGAACAATTTACAGTTTTCAAAATGATGGTTATAAAGAAAGCAAAAAAAACATGTGACAGGAAATGGTTGGCAAGGTGGTGACGTTGCAACAGGATCCGGAAACAATGTTTTTCTGATGAGCCGGAAGTGAGGTGTTTTGTGGGTACCGGAAGTGACGTCATCAAAGGTGGCCGGAAGTGACGTCATCGTGGTCATTTTGGAACCCGGAACTTGCTGTATTATTTTTCTTGTTTTCTGTTGATGACAGAAAAGAGTTCAGGTAAGTACCACGTGACAACCCCTTATCTCGCGATGTTTTACTCACCTTTAGGCTCTTTGACTGCCTCCTAATCGCCCATGTGTGACAACCCCTTTACAAAATATCACAGCTGCCACCTTTCACAAAGGTAATGAAATTTAAGAGTGTATGGGGATACTTTAACACCAGACATCCATCAGCTGGAAAAGTTAGTCTGTGTTTGGTCAATTGAACAGAAGCACAGTATATTGTAGGAAAGCTGAAAGGTGAAGCAGGATTCAGAGTGATTTACATAGTTAGATTTTGTAGTCTCTTGATTCACATTGGAAAATTATCTTGAGCTTCTGATAATGATTCTGTGACATTTTCTGCACATACTTTCAATATGTTTTGAGAACACTCAGATAGGTAAAGTGTCATGGCACTTTAGAACATTAGAACAATCTAGATAAGAACAGGCCATTCTGCCCAATAAAGCTTGCCAGGCCTATCTAATTAATTCTTCTAAAAACATCAAGTCTAATTTTGAAAGTCCCTAAAGTCCTACTGTCTACCACACTGTTTGGTAGCTTATTCCAAGTGTCTATGGTTCTCTTTGTAAAGAAAAACATCCTAATGTTTGTGCAAAATTTACTCTTAAAAAGTTTCCAACTGTGTCACCATGTTTTTGATGGTCTCATTTTAAAATAACAGTCTTGATCCAGTGTACTAATTCCCTTCATAGTTTTAAACACTTCAATCATGTCTCTTCTTAATTGCTTGACTAATGGAGGTGAAAACATGTCATTTGGGTAAGAAGGGGGAAAGAGAGAGTAATTTTTACAAAAGAAGACACTTTAAAAAAAATTTCTGCCAAGAAATCTGTCTCTTCTCCTTTTTCAATTAAAGATGCATAATTTGTAACAAAGGAAATGGACCTCCTGGAATATTCATCAGCATCTTGTTGTTACTGAAGGGAATACATAAAGACTTAACCATACTGGGTTATATAGTTCTCTTTATTGCTTTAAACTTGCTGCAAGTGGATTTGATGCAAATAAATATAATTGTTAAGTGAAAGCTTAAAACCAGCATCTGTGTGACAGTTACTGATGTTGCCATGGGGGTTAGATTGTTCATTCCATTTTCAACTGCTCTTTCTTTAGAACACTAGGGGATTCCATTTTGAAGGCCTCTAGTGATGGTAAATTGAATTGCAGTAAAAAATTAAAGACTGTCCCCATCAGTTACCACCCTGCCATAATGGTACAATGAGTGAAATACGCAAGGAACAGCAGAGAGAGTGAGACAGGTAAATGTTTATAGGTAGCAGCTGTATTTGATATTTCTTCTTATCTCCCTATTGAGAAAAAAAAAGGTTAGCTGGTACCTTTTGTGTTAGGTGCATGTCGTAAGTGAACTGCTAACACAATAAAACAAAGGGCAATTGTCGTACGTGTTTGCAGTTGAAAGAGCATTAAAAGGTCAATTGACGGAATAATGTGGCATGAGTACAGAGTTTGGCTGTGTAGTATGTTTAAATGTATTCATACTTCAAAAACCACAGCTGAGAATCTGTACAGGCTAACTACAATATATATCAGTAAACCCCCAATTCGGTAAAGAATTGCAAATCTAAGAATGGCAATCACTTTTTGTTCCCTCCAATCTTTGGAGGGATGAAAAATCATGGAGGGTGGAAGCGCCCTGGGAAAGTTTTCATTTAATTAAATAAATATATTTGTACTAAAATTAACCAATTTATTAAAACTAAAATTGCAATTTATTTGTTATATCATTTAAGTCCAAAATCTCTTTTAGTTGCTCCACTCATACGTAAAAAAAATATCGGAGTGCAAAGGTTTAAATGAAGTAAATTGGAAACAAAAAATTCATAAAATGGTAAATTCAAAATAGTTAATCAATAATTTCCTTATAAACAACATTTTTGGTAAAGATGGTTTCCTGTCCTTAAATCAGCTTTGCCTGTTATGGAGTAGTTAAAACCTTTACTTTAACGTCACATGAACGCCAAACTCTCGAAAAGGCAACATAAAGTTGTCCATGACCAAATACAGGCTCAGATAGGTAAATCCCTACTTTGTCCATGGTTTGTCCTTGGAGTTTCCTCTGATATTCTTTGTGATGACTAATTACACAAGCTTTTCAAATGCTTCTCTCATTGTTCTGTTGTCTCGTTTGCACGCCTATCAGATACCTGAGCTCTTTCTTTTGGGGTCTTTTGCTTCTGGTGTTTCAGAAGCGCGTTGTAGGCACCTTTGTTCATTGTTTTTATCCATGCGGGCTCGTTTTTGTATTTCCAATTGTTGAGCTTTCTTTTTGGAGCCTGACTCCTTTGCTTCTTGTGTTTCAGAAGCGCGTTGTAGGTGCCTTCGTTCATTGTTTTTATCCATGCAGGCTCGTTTTTGTATTTCTGATGGTTGAGCTCTTTCTTTTTGGAGCTGTGACTGCTTTGCTTCTGGTGTTTCAGAAGCTTGTTGTAGGCGCCTACAGTATGTTTATTTTTTTTATCCATGTGGTCTCGTTTTTGTTTTTCTGTGGCTGTTTCGTTAGCTAGAAGTCGTTTGCTGTTAGGAATCATAATTGAACTGACTTTTAACACTGAATTACCCTAATGTGATTCAAATAAGCCACACTGACTGCTGGCACAGTGGATTAGAGCACACTTACTGCTGGCACTGTGGAGTGGAATACTGCTGGCACTGTTAAGGCACACTTACTGCTGGCACTGTGCAGTGGAGTAGCTGCTGGCACTGTGCATTGGAGAACACTGACTGCTGGTACTGTGGAGTTGCTGACTGCTGGCACTGTCAGTAGTCACTACTACCTTAAGTTTAAATATGTCACCATGGCAACTTGTTGGCGTGCACACTTTACCTCAAGTTTAGTTTACAGGTTGTGTTGTGTTGTTTGGGTGCCACCTACTGACTCTGGGAAGCTGCTGGGTTTGACTCTGGGGTGCAGCGCGTGTGCGCTTTCGGCACTACCTAGTTCCCTGTTGGTGACGGTGGCGGATTCGCGTGCTGAAGTGACCATGGCAGTGTATCCCGGCTTGGAGATCTACATTACTAAACGAAGGTTGTATATGCGGTGGTGTGCACGTTCGCGTTCGGGCAGTGGTTGTATTGTGCACGAAATGAAGGTTGTATATGCGGTGGTGTGCGCGTTCGAGTTCGGCCAGCGGTTGTATTGTGCATGGCTTGCTTCTGGCCTCTGGCATCTGTGGATATATACAACGAAGGTTGTATATGCGGTGGTGTGCGCATTCGCGTCCAGGCGGCGGTTGTATTGTGCGCGTTCTCGTTCAGGCGCCGGTTGTATTGTGCACAAAATGAAGGTTGTATATGCGGTGGTGTGCGCGTTCATGTTTGGCCAGCGGTTGTATTGTGCATGGCTTGCTTCTGGCCTCTGGCATCCGTGGATATATACAACGAAGGTTGTATATGCGGTGGTATGCGCGTTTGCGTTCAGGCGGTGGTTGTATTGTGTGCGTTCGCATTTGGGTGGCGGTTGTATTGTGCACGGCTTGCTTCTGGTCTCTAGCATTTGTGCATATATACAACCTTCGTTTAGTAATACAGTAATCCCTCGCTATATCGCGCTTCGACTTTCGCGGCTTCACTCTATCGCGGATTTTAAATGTAAGCATATCTAAATATATATCACGGATTTTTCGCTAGTTCGCGGATTTCTGCGGACAATGGGTCTTTTAATTTATGGTACATGCTTCCTCAGTTTGTTTGCCCAGTTGATTTCATACAAGGGACGCTATTGGCAGATGGCTTAGAAGCTACCCAATCAGAGCATGTATTACATATTAACTAAAACTCCTCAATGCTATAAGATATGCATCCCGCGCGGTGTTTGTTTGCTTGTCTCTGCCTCTATCTCACCCTCTCTGACATTCTCTGCGCCTGACGGAGGGAGTGTGAGCAGAGGTGCTGTTTGCACAGAAGCTGTTTGCTTAAAAGATACTGACGCTCCTCTAAAAAATGCCGCTTTATTGCGGTGCTCGGCATATTTAAAAGCACAAAAGCACACGTATTGATTTTTTGATTGTTTGCTTTAATCTCGCGCTCTCTCTCTGACGTTCTCTGCGCCTGACGGATGAGATTTGAGCAGAGGGGCTGTTTCAACAGAGGCTGTTTGCTTAGAAGATACTGACGCTCCTCTGAAAAATGCCGCTTTACTTAAAAGCACACGTATTGATTTTTTGATTGTTTGCTTTTCTTTGCGAACGCGCGCTCTCTCTCTTAAATTCTCTGCTCCTGATGCAGACACTCATTTGAAGAAAAGATATATTTGCATTCTTTTAATTGTGAGAAAGAACTGTCATCTCTGTCTTGTCATGGAGCACAGTTTAAACTTTTGACTAAAGGGTGTTATTTCATGTCTAGAGGGCTCTAATAATGTTAACAGTGTGGGAGAGTTTATAAGGGCTTAAAATATATAACAATAACCATACAAACATATGGTTTCTACTTCGCGGATTTTCACCTATCGCGGGGGGGTCTGGAACGCAACCCCCGCGATGGAGGAGGGATTACTGTATAGATATTAAAGGATTAACACAAGATTACATTTTAAAAAATCATTTAAAAATGCATAAGAGATATCATTCATACAGAGGTTTAAACTATCAAGAAATAAAAAACCTTTGCCGGTCAGCCTAGTTCAATTGAGCAATTTGCTCTTGATTGATCTAGACCTTATTTTCGTACTTTAGAGGTGCTTCTATGCATGTCGTGGTGACAGTGTTAAGCGGAAACAGACAATTTATTGGGCTTCTTTAGAAAGGGCATAGCATTTATTTTTGTGGAATCTACTCAAAAACAATTAGCATCAGACAAGATCTCACAGGCCAGAAGATGCTTTTTTGAAATGGAACGCTATACGAACAGACAAATATATAGAAAATGTAGTACTGAAAATAAAAAATACATAAATGACTTTAAATAAGCAAAAGTACAGGTTGCTTAGATCTAGTGTTTAAATCAGCCTCCTGATACCTACTTACTGTAAATTGGAACATTTTGAGAATTAACAAGCTATTATCTACCCATTCATCTACCCACTTTCTGAATTGGATTGTTCCATTTCTGGATTTAGGGGAATCTTCACCTATCTGGACACCATGCCAGAACCATTTTTAGGCATATTTATACATGCCCTAAATTCTTCATACAGGTTCACTGAAGAATTACCAATGAAACCAACATGAGTATGACTTTGGGATGTAGTAGGAAACTGTTGTATGTTCATAGAGATTTTCTTCACATACTCCAAATTTACCAGTTCTAGAATTGATGGTCACAGCAATGGGAGTGAGTTCTTTGTATCTAAACTTGTGAGGTATTACTATTTTTAAATACAGATGACGACTCTTGCAGATACCCAAATATGAAGGCACAGGGGTGCAAAGGTTGGAGCCGTTACCTCTGCAATTTAGCAAGTTCGATTCAAATCCCATCCTAGTTTTTTTACATGTGGAGTGTGCATGTTTTCTCTGTGTCTGCATGGATTGTCCTCACACATTCCAGAAGAAGTGCAAGTTAAATTGGTAGGCAATTCTAAATTGGACTTGTGTAGTGTGGGTGAGTGGGTCACATGATGATGAAGCTGCTTATTTAGGATGGGGTCCTGGCTCATGCTTGAATTCTGAAATTGCCTCTGGCATTATGCTACCATTATTTGACTTTAGAAACTTTGAGAATTATGCATTTATATGCTATTAAAATAAACTTTCAAGATATTTATGCAAAACAATTGAAATTTCATTACAATGACAGAAAAACTGCATGTTAACTAAATTATTCTGTCACATTCTAATAATACTGGCAATTTATAGGCGTGTGCTGTAAATATTGTAACAGACATAGCTTTAAACAAAGATGCAAATAATTATTCTCATTTAAAATGAAAGCTGAGTAAAGAAATAACAGTGTGTTGTTCAATCAAAAAATATTTGTATTGATTTTAGAGAGGTACACAGAAAAGAGAGGAAATATGATTTAAGTTCAGGATTTTATTTTTTTGATTGAAAACAGTTTGGCATCTTAGTGTAGCAGAAGTTTTTCAGACCCTACTGGTTTAGTTTAAACCATTGGTGAAACTAGGCAGAGAAGTGCTGGCACACTAAACAATATAGAGAAGCACTCCAACAAAAAGCAACTGCATTTTGGCTGCCTTGAGCTGGCTAATGTAAATTAGTTTTTTGGCATCTTGTTTGTATCAAATTTTGTTATTCCTTTCTCCAGCTGTTCAAATATTCTGCATCTCTTGACAAGTCTTTTCTTCCTGCTGTTTGTGCTCACGTGTTCTTCAAAGATGAACTTTTACAGAATGCTAACAGAATTTGGACTTTGCAAAACTTTCCCAAAGCCTGTTAAGGTGTATGGCTTCAAAACAAGTCAGGACATGCTATTTGAAAGCCCTACAGACACTTTCTTTAATTAGTGAGCACTTTTGAGTTTGGTGACCAGCAGGTTTTTGTGTGCATACTCTTCTCATTTTATCATGCTGCGACCAGAAATCATCAAGTAAAATTTAAATTATTTTTTGCCCCTCCCCAGCCTGTCTATTTTGTCCGGCTCAGTCATCTTCTCCCAGAGGAGTGCATGAGCCTGCTTTGATTGTAGCTTGGCTTTAGGCAGTCCTCAGGCTGTGACGTTTCACTGTGTGTGAGTGCAGTAAATAATCCCGACTGGGGACCATTTAATTCAAAATGTGCAGCACTATAAACCAGAGGGAGTGTTCAGATAAGGCAGACATTTAAAGCAAGCAAATGTTTTTTTGTAGTCTGAATCAGAGATGGTCACATAGCCTAATTTAACACTGACCAAAAACACTGAATGACTTTGATAGTGATAACAGAATAAATCTTTTAGAATATAATGAACTATAGTTTTGAAGAGTGGGTCTTCTTATTTACTAAAATGTTATCTAGACATAGATTAGTGGTTGTCTGTTTTCTGCTGGACTAGGTTACTATTTGAGAAAGAATAAAACTTGGAAGTGAATCAAATTACTGTTCATATCACACACATAATGAACCTGATTATTCATATATCAAAATGTAGTATAAGTATATATAATTTTGTATCAGATAGTTAGTACTATTTTGTATCACATAATGTTTTTTTCTGACAGGCACTTGTATTTTTCACTGTCAGTATGTTCTCTGGATTTATAAGGAGACTGGCTGGAGCTTACCACCTTCCTTTTTATAACTATGCCAACAACAGCACTGCAAGAACACAAATCAAAATCAAATAGTTTTTTTTCATGAAACAACAGATATATTAAAATTTTCCTTCTTTTAAGTTGCACTTATTTTCTTACAAATTATATTGTGATGGTGTCAAAATAGACTTGTTTACATTTTTCTTAAATCACTTCAGAAAATTCAAAAACATCCTTATATTCTGACACACATGGTACAAAATTTAATGTACTATAATTTATAAAAAAAATATATATATATATTGTCCGTAACATTGTAATAAATCTCTATTAAAAAAGAAAATAACTGTCACACACGTGCGCATTGGAGGCAGTCTAAGGGCTTAGCCGCAGGTAAATCAGAGACAGGGGCTGATGAACAGCACTAATGCCTTTTCTCCCTCTGTCCTAGACCTCCAGACGGAAGACCTGCTAAAGTTCCTCCTACTTCCGGGGCCATACCATGCCTCTCACTTCCACTCCTATCCCACCTCTTCCTGCCAAGAAAATATAAAAAGCCACCCTTTACTCATCAGTTCAATCTATGTTAATGTCTCAGTCCTTTATGCCTATTCTGTCATTGTTAGCGTGGGGGTGTCAATATACTGGATGGAATCCCCAAAACTTTATCTTTTTTCCTTTATTTTGTTCATATAATGCAAAACCTTAATCTGCCAATATCTATAAACAACAAAATAAAAGTCTCTTTTCCCTTTGTCTGTATACAGATACATTTATATATGTACACGTTTACTCAGTTAATGTATGTATCCGACCCAACTTTAATTCTTAGGCAGACACGAGTAATCCTTACAAGTAGATGACATTCTAGGTGATGAAAAAACAATGAAGTATGTCTACATCCAAAAGCACAAAATACAAGTATTTAAGTCCTCAACGTAAGGAAAGGTACTCAAAAAAACATCCTGTATAAACACAATTACTACTGCATTGAGTTATTTGCACAGTTTATCCAGAATACATCTTACTCTCTCAGTTATATACCATATATTATATTCTGAATTTCAGCAATAGGCATTTTGTGTGTATGTATATGGAAGGTCTGTAAAACGGTTTGCATATTTGTAGGTAGAGATCCACAGAGTCATGTACCTTAAAATAGTTTCTTTACTGCTAAGCTTTCGACAACGTGCGCATGGGAGGCAGCTAAAAGGTCTAAATGACCTGGGGGTGGCTGAGTGCACTGACCTTTTTTCTTGTTTTCCTGCAGACCATTCACTGGAAATTCTGCCTGACCCTGATAATGTCACTTCTAGTTCAGGGCCTACTGATGAAGTCACTTCCAGTTCAGGGCCTACTGATGTCGTCACTTCTGGTCCCGAACCCATGGAGAAGGACCCTTCCAGTTCAAGCCCTTTTAATGACATCACTTCCGGGTCAGAGCCTATGGAGGAAGATCCTTGTGGATCTGGCCCCTGTTGACATCATATCCTGTTTGGGCCTTTAAAACCGTTATTTAACAAATAGTTCATCAGTTCTGTTTTGGACTCCGAATTGTGCACATAAGTGCTATCAATTTACCCTTTTAGCAGCCAGGGAACAATATATGGGTGGCTACCCCAAACCTTTTATGACTTCTGTCTGATTTGTGTGATTATATATTTTATATACACATACGCTCACACAAGTATATATATATTTATATAGTAGTCTGTCTTTATGTTAATTAAATTTCTTTCCTTTTTTCTTTATAATTTTGCATTCGTAGAGATATAATATATAATTATAATACATAATGAAGATTTTGTTTTTCCAAACTGCAAAACAAAACTCACCAGAAATTCCAATAAAATTAAATCTACAATAACGGCAACACTATCACTTCTTCCCATGTGTGTTGAAACTGTCTATTTCCACAGTGTGCTTTCTGCCATGCTGTTCTTTGTCCTCCTCTTTCACAAAGTCAAATGGAACTAACTAGAAAACAGCTTGCTTTTTAAGGAGACAATCCTACTTTTTGTTTTCTTTGCAATGTATATGAGATCTCTTTTGGTGTCCTTTAATTACAGTGTTTATAGCATATATTATATATTATATAAATATTACTGCTCAAAATAATTGAAGGAACACTTTTTTAATCAGAGTAAAGCATCAAGTCAATGAAACCTCTGGGATGGTGGTTGGGGGCCTCATGTATAAACGGTGCGTACACACAAAAATGCTGCATACTCCTGTTTCCACGCTGAAATTGCAATGTATAAAACCTAAAACTTGGCGTAAAGCTACGCACATTTTCACAGTAGCTCAAACCCTGGGTTCTGCAAACTGGCGGCACCCAGCGTTAAAGCAGTGCTTTTGTTCCAGTGTGGTTTCCCTTTCTTTTTTAGATCCAGGCATCTGATTGTAATTAACCTCTAACAATAATGGTCCATGGAATGGCCAAACTGTTCCAAATACCATAGCTGCTTTAGCGTTGTTACTGTCACTGCACCTTCTTCTTCTTCTTTCAGCTGCTCCCGTTAGAGGTTGCCACAGCAGATCATCTTTTTCCATATTACTCTCACTGCACCACTCTGATTATTTATATCACTGTATCGGAGTGTGGAATCACAGCTCTACAGCAGCTGATTGGAAAGAGAATTATCGGTATACAGCATCTAGCACACGCTACCTCGGCCATGCTGCCTATTTGAACTGCTCTCATACGGCAAACGCTTCAGAGCCTTTCCTGTACTCATCTCGTGGTTCAGAAACAGTTTCATCCCAAGAACTATAAACGCAATCAATCAGTCCATCAAATGCTCCTTGTAGAACTGTTTGTACTTATAAGTTTACCTCACTGTAAACTTGCAATACAGTTATAATATTGCACAACCTCAGCCACTTTAGTGAGTATTTACATATGATGACGATATGATTTTTAAGATGAAATGCAGCAAAATATGTTTATTATATTATATAGAAAAAACTTTTAACATCATTTAAATAATCTATATTGTTAATAATTAAATATGTGAAGACACGGTGTTGCAGCGCTAGCAAGAAGCTGGCACCCTGTTCACGGATTGTTCCTGCCTCATGCTGTATTCTTGCTGGGGTTGACGCGACACTGGGAGGATAGATGGATAGAATAATTAAACATGTACTATGAAAATATTTCAATGTTTGCCACCCCAGAAAACCATAAAAAGAATAGAAGAGAATGTAGGGGGTTATTGTGGATTTTGAATATGAATACCATGAATAATAATGATAATTAATTGAATATACAGAGCATCAGGATTAAACTAAGATGAAGTTTTGAAGAATCGGCGTTCTCAGCTTACAGAGCTAATTGTGTGGTGATTGGGTATTTGGAGAAAGAAAAGGAGGGACAGGAATTGGGTTAGTACGTTTGAAAGAGACAGTACTGCTTCAATAATTTATTTCATCAAAGGTCACGCACGGCGCAGCAAGCATCTTGTGTGAGGCATGAACAATCTCTGGACGAGGCACCAGCTTGTCACTATCATTGCACCACCGTGTTCCCATATTTAAAACATGTTTTAATTCCTATCATCATGAAAATATCATCAAGTATACATGTCAGTATTTAAATTATTCAGAGAGCTGTAATATCATGAATGTAATGGATTCTGTGTCCTGTTGGAGAAACAGAAAGCCTACGCAGCACATAGCGATTCACACATATAGAGCACATAGAAAACAAAGCATTTAACATGCTACTTTAATTACGATAGGATTTGAGAAACTAGTAAATTAAACAATTTTAAGATTAAGTTTATGATGTTCTACTTTAATGACAAAATAAACTATGTGATTAAAATGGAAATCTCAAGATTAAAGTTGAAATTTCATGCTTTTTTCCCCCCACTGTGTCCCCATTTCTTTTTCTCTGTACTCTAATAAGCTTTCATATGAAACTCAGACAGTGGGCTACAACTCGCCTTTTCACGGCGACTTTGATATGTGAAAACTTCTTTTTTATTTCGGGCACTGTGCGACTTTGTGAATTTGATCTTTCGAGTTTCTCCTACATGCTATGTCACTCGATCGATTTCCTTTTGTTGTTTATACCACTGTTAAAACCAACAAATAGTGCATTTTTCTTTGGTATTCGCTGAATTCATTTAGTTTTTCTGGGAGTGAGGGGTCACCAGCAGACCCTAATAAGCTTTCATATTACACTCAGATGGTGGGCTACGAATCGCCTTTTCACGGTGAGTTTGATATCTGACTTCTTTTTTATTTCTTTGCGACTTTGTGAACTTGAGCTTTCGAGTTTCTCCGACACTCTATGTTACTCAATCAACTTCCTTTTGTTGTTTATACCAGTGTTTAAACCAACAAAAGTACGTTTTTCCTTGCCTCCACTTGGTATTCGGTGAAATTCATCTATTTCCCCTGTGCTTTTGCCATTGCCTTTTCACAGAACGCTGAGCTTAAAGGCTTTTTATATTGATTTGCATATTCAAAGAGGTGTAATTCTGGGAGGAGTTTGGGGAGTGGCAGCAGGCGCATGCACGTGCTTTACTTTTCATGCTGAGCGGGATTTATGGAGCGGAAGAACGTGGAAGTTGGCGAAAGCACAGATTTATGCTTCTGGATTTTTTTGTGCATACGAACATTCCCGCATTTGTTCGTACGCCATGTTTTAGTGTGAATTTTATGCACAGCGTTATGAATGAGGCCTCCGCTCAGTTAAGTAGCAGAGGGGGATGTTAATCTGTTTCAGCTGCTTTGGTGTTAATGAAATTAACAGGTCCACTAGACGGGCAACAATGAGACGATCCCCAAAACAGGAATGGTTTAACAGATGGAGGCCACTGACATTTTTCCCTCCTCATCTTTTCT
>JANRMT010027041.1:110703541-110731778 GCA_026402145.1 Polypterus bichir lapradei
TGATGAGTTTTTGTGTCTGGATACAACAGCCAGAAGGCTTGCTGTGTCTCCCAGCAAAGTCTCAAGAGCTTGAAGGAGATTCCAGGAGAAAGGCAGTAACTCTAGGAGAGCTGGACAAGGCCGTAGAAGGTTCTTATCCCATCAGCAGGACAAGTATCTGCTCCTTTGGGAAGGAGGAACAGAGCACTACAAAATGACGTCCAGCAGGCCAGTGGTGTGAATGTCTCTGACCAAACAATCAGAAACAGGCATCATGAGGGTGGCCTGAGGGCCCGATGTCCTCTAGTGGACCCTGTGCTAACTGCCTGGCACCATGGAGCTTGATTGGCATTTGCCATAAAATACCAGAATTGGCAGGTCCACCACAGGCGTCCTGTGCTTTTCACAGATGAGAGCAGGTTCACCCAGAGCACATGTGACAGATGTGAAAGGGTCTGGAGAAGCCGTGGAGAATGTTATGCTGCCTGTAACATCATTCAGCATGATCGGTTTGGTGGTGGGTCAGTGATGGTCTGAGGGGGCATATCCATTGAGGGACACACAGACCTCTACAAGCTAGACAACTGCACCTTGACTGACAGATATTGGGATGAAATCCTTGGACCCATTGTATACCCTATGCTGGTGCAGTAGTTCCTGGGTTCCTCCTGGTACATGACAATGCCTGGCCTCATGTGGTGAGAGTATGCAGGCAGTTACTGCAGGATGAAGGAACTGATACCACTGACTGGCCCCCATGCTCGCCTGACCTAAATCCAATAGAATACCTCTGGGACATTACGTTTTGGTCCATTTGACGCCACTAGGATGCACCTCAGTGATGAGGTTAGTGAAGAGCTCAGTGATGCCCTGGTCCAGATCTGGGAGGAGATCCCCCAGGACACCATCCGTCGTCTAATTAGGAGCATGGCCTAACATTGTCAGGGATGCATACAAGCACGTGGGGGCCATACAAACTACTGAGTACAATTTTGAGTTGCTGCAATGAAATTTCGGCAGAATGGACTGGCCTGCCACATCATTTTTTCACTTTCATTTCTGGTGTGTCTTTGAATTCTGTACTCTGTAGGTTGATAATTTTCATTTCCATCAAACGATGTGGCATCCTTTCATTCCTAACACATTACCCAGTCTATATCAGTATAGATATCCAGCATGATTTTTTTTCACCATTGAGATCTGAAGTGTTTTCAAAGTGTTCCTTTAATTTTTTTGAGCAGTTTCCATTAAGTAAATTCCAGGTAGGGATCGATGGTACTGCAGACTTACTTAAAATTACAGAAACACTCTCTCCCTGTCATTGTACTACTGCTGCAAAATAACTTTATCAAATCTTTTTCCCCCGCAAATTTCACTTGCATAATTTATGATATATAAATTGGGAGAAGCAGACTGATGATGAGTGTTTATATGGAATGTCAGTCTTGTTCTCCTAATACAGATAATAAACAATGTATCATATATCCTTTGTCTATGATTAAACCAATTCTGCAGTCATATGCACACAGGCCCTGGATTACTTGCAGCCTGAAATTTAATTAACCGCTTTGTAAGCTGATACCTAATTAAAGCCTGCTTGGAAATTATATGCCAAAAGCAATATGTTTTTCACCAGTTTCAGCAGCTTCAGAAAAACAGCATTTGGATAAAATCACATTCTCTGCTGAATTTGCACTAATATATCTTGAAGATATCATTTGAATTAGATTGTTACAATTTAGTAATGTTTCATTTTTTGGGTTGTTACAAACTTCTATGTATTTTGTTTTGACAACATACTATTTGACAGTTGTGGTAATTATACTTCAAAGGCCCATGATATTCTATATGGTGTTACACAAGGCTCTATCCTGGGTCCGCTGCTCTTTTCAATTTACATGCTTCCATTAGGTCAGATTATCTCGGGGCATAACGTGAGCTACCATAACTATGCTGATGACACACAACTGTACTTATCAATAGTGCCTGACGACCCCGACTCTCTTGATTCACTGACAGAATGTCTTACTTTTGTTTCTAAATGGATGAGTAGTAATTTTCTCAAACTAAAGAGAAAACAGAAATTTTAGTGATTGGCAATAATGTATATAATGAGGTTGTTAGAAATAAACTTGCATTAGGATAAAAAGTCAAGACAGAGATAAAGAATTTAGGGGTAACTATTGACTCTGACCTGAATTTTAAATCACATATTAATCAGATTACTAGGACAGCATTTTCCCACTTAAGAAACATAGCAAAAGTTAGACCGCTTATAACTCTGCAAGATGCTGAGAAATTAATCCACGCTTTTGTTTTCAGTCGACTAGATTACTGTAACACTCTCCTCTCAGGACCACCTAAAAAAGACATAAATCAATTGCAACTAGTGCAGAATGCAGCTGGTAGAATCTTCAGTAAGAAAATCCAAGCATATCTCTCCAGTTTTGAGGTCACTCTATTGTTTATCTGTGTCATATATAATTGACTTTAAAATCCTGCTTATACAGTAGTTTACAAAGTCTTAACTAATTGCGCTCCAACTTATATTTCAGAATGTATTACACATTACACTCCAAATCATAACCTTAGATCTTCAAATGAGTGTCTGCTTAGAATTCCAAGAGCTAAACTTAAAAGAAGTGGTGGGGCGGCTTTCTGCTGTTATGCACCTAAAATCTGGAATAGCTTGCCAATTGGAATTTGCCAGGCTAATACAGTGTGGCACTTAAAAAAAACTGCTGAAAACACATTACTTTATACATGGCTTTCTCATAGATTCATATTGGTTTAATCCTGATGCTCTGTATATTCAATTAATTATCATTATTATTCATGGTATTCATATTCAAAATACGTACTAACCCCTACTTTTTCTTCTGTTCTTTTTCCGGTTTTCTGGGGTGGCGACCTGCGCCACCACGACCTACATTGATGGATTAAAGGCCAGAAGTCCACATGACTGTCATCATCAAGTTCTTCCATGAGAACCCTGTATACCATGAGGACTGATTGAGGTCATTTATGTTAGGTAGAATGCCTAGAGGGGGCTGGGCAGTCTCAAGGCCTGGAACCACTACAGATTTTGTTTTTTCTCCAGCTGTCTGGAGTTTTTTTTGTTTTTTCTGTCCTCCCTGGCCATCAGACCTTACTTTTATTCTATGTTAATTAGTGTTCCCTCATTTTAATTATTTTGACTTTTCCCTCTTTCTTCATCATGTAAAGCATTTTGAGCTGCATTATTTGTATGAAAATGTGCTATATAAATAAATGTTGTTGTTGCAGCAAAGTAGAAGACTGCATTTAGCACTCCTAGTGGACACTGGCAGTATCGAATCCTTTCATTTGGGTTACATGGGGCACCTGCAACCTTCCAGTGTCTGATGGACAAAGTGTTCTATCCCCATAACTTATACAGTGCTGCCTTTCTGGATGATGTTATTATGTATTTCAGCACATGGAGGGAACACCTACAACAGGTGCAAGCAGTATTGTGGACACTAAGTGCAGCTGGCCTAAGAATTAACCCAAAGAAATGCTTCAAGTAGCAATATAACCGGATGCCAACCCTTTAAGAAAACAGGGAGGAGAGACTGCAAGAAGTAAAGAAATGCTTTTGTGTAAGTGATTTTGTTAGGATGGACAAAGGATGTAGTAAATGCGGTAAACACCTTTGTGATCTTTGCAGCAGATGATGATTGAGAGACAGAGATATAGTCATAATAGGTTGGAATAAAAAAAAAAACTGATAATCAAGACAGCCTAACTGTCTTGTGTCTTGTTCTGAAAGTGTTTAACATTGTATTAATCAGACTTTTAGAATTTTCTACAGTCTACCATAGCTAATATGTTTATATAAGAGCAATCATTGTGAACTTCCTACTATAAAATTACTTTGATATAACCAACACAAGGAAAGGTAACATATTAGGAAACACTTACAACTAGCTATAATTCCATCAGTCAAATGTCTGTCCTATCTTTTACCAAACCCTAAAACAATAACCCAAACTTGTGATTGTTTACCTAAAGCCTAGAGTCTAAATACTGGGAAATTAAACTTATTTAATAGCACCACACTCACAAAAATCTGTATTTCTCTCTGCAAACTCAGACGACCAAGAAGAGCATGACGTTAAACTTTTTCACTGTCACGATGATAATGTCAGCACCATTTCTGGTTGACATTAATGACAATGCTGCAGCAACTGCCTCACAAAATGGAAACACCTTAAGTAAAACAAATAGGTATTGGGAAAGATGGAAAAGATTTGCAATTGTTTTTAAAAATGTATCCTAACTAGAAAATAATATAAGAATTGGATTCTGCAACTCAAAAACCTATAGTGATATGTAAGACTTCAGGAAAGGATCTAAGACATAAAAAAATTAAAACAAACTAAATTCATAAACACATTTTAAGTCTTCAAAAAGAAAGCAATAGTCTACCGAGTCATTACCTTTTTGTTAACCAGTTACTTTAGAACTATTTTTTTTTTTGCTTTCCCCATATTTTGGTGGAAGGTATTTAAATAACTTCCATCCATCCTTCCATCCATTATCCAACCCGCTATATCCTAACTACAGGGTCAAGGGGGTCTGCTGGAGCCAATGCCAGCTAACACAGGGCGCAAGGCAGGAAACAAACCCTGGGCAGGGCGCCAGCCCACCGCAGGGCATATTTAAATAACTTAAATTAACAAAACCTTCTTTTCTGACCATGCTTTGTCCCAGCAATTTAGCTTCTAATAATCTATCTCTTTTTGTTTCAACATTCAGTTCCCTTTAATAGAAAGTTCAGTTTGATTGACAACAGGTCAACGGAAAAGAAAAGAAAAAGGCAGTCAATTATATTACTAGTCTTGCATTTCAAGTAACTATTTGTTGAAAGTGTACAGGAAAAAGTGGTAACATGAGAAAGGGATTGAAAATAACGTGTTATGGCAACAACTGCTATTGTAATTATAGCTACTGTATCGTAACCAAATTAATTAGTTAATAAAGCAAAATAGCCCTTACAGTCCACTAGCAGGGGTAATAGCGGTGTCAGGTAGCCCTCAGTTGAGAAATATACAAGATTGTTTTGAGTTTATAGTAACTCTTTGGGATTCCACACAGGAAAGTTATGGCGGGCAATTATCTACCTAATTAAAGTGTAACAGGAATATTAGAGACTTCCATCCATCCATCCATTATCCAACCCGCTATATCCTAACTACAGAGTCATGGGGGTCTGCTGGAGCCAATCCCAGCCAACACAGGGTGCAAGGCAGGAAACAAACCCCGGGCAGGGCACCAGCCCACCGCAGGGCACACACACACACACACACACGCACACACACACACCCCAAGCACACACTAGGGACAATTTAAGATCGCCAATGCACCTAACCTGCATGTCTGGACTGTGGGAGGAAACTGGAGCACCCAGAGGAAGCCCATGCAGGCACGCGGAGAACATGTAAACTCCACACAGGGAGGACCCGGGAAGCGAACCCAGGTCAATATTAGAGACTTTATGGGTATTTTCAAAACTTTATCAGCAGATTACAGCTTGAATGACGGTTCCAATGTTTAACAGGTTATCTGATATATTTAAAAAAAAAAAAAATTCAAGCCTGTAAATCCAGACCATGGTTGGAGCTGATCTCAGCTAACATAGGGCGCAAGGCAGGAACAATCCCTGGACAGGGTGCTAATCCACACCAGGATCAATTTAGCAACACCAAATTCTCCTAGCCTGCTTGGTTTTATACAATGAGAATAAAACAGAGCACCTGGAGGAAACCCAGTAGACATGGCGAGAACATGCAAACTCCTGATCTCTACCACTGCATCATAGTGCTGCCTAAGGTACACAATAATGTGGAAATTCATAGAGGAGATTATTAGTTGGTAATTTAAAAAAAAAATAGCTTACACTAAATTAAAAGAGCATAAAAAAAGAATACTCGCTTTCTGTACTAAACTATTGGGAAAAGAGTGTTTGGGGAAAAATTAGTAATTTAGATGTTTTTTAGTAGGAGGCAGGAAAGGAAATATGTAGATCATCTCATTTTAAAGACAAAGAATTGTAAGGTCATAAATGGGAAAAGTGTGACAGTGCAGCATAAAGTGGTGGTGATGGACAGGGACTGCAAGATCAGATTCAGCAGGAGAATAAAATCAGAGCAAGCAGCATCAAGGGTAAAGTGGTGAAGATTAAAAGAAGAAGGGCTTAAGAACAGGTTTAGAAAGAATGAAGTGAAGTCATTTGAGAGTGTGGAGGAATGGTAGGAGAAGAACAGAAAAGAATTAATAATAGGTGAGGAGATGTTGGGTAGGATGACAAGAGGAGCCCACCTGGGGGCAAAGAGACTTGTTGGGTGAACAGTGAGATGCAGGATGTGATAAAGGCTAAGGAGGGGAAAAGAAGACATGGTACCAATTAAGGATCGAGGGAGGAAGACAGGCAATGTATAAGCAGACAAACAAGGAGGCAAAGAGGGCAGTGGTAAGAGCCAAGGCACAAGCTTTGGGGGTGAATGACAATTTTTCATCTGCTCACTCAACGAGAACGATATGGAATCAAAAGCTTTATACCTCATCCAAAAGTGGTGAGAAGATATACTGATTCTCATGCACCCTGGACTGAGATGAGTTTGTCAATGAGGATACATAAAAAGTAAGAGGTAGGTGAAAAGTGTAAACATTTTGTATTTTTCAAATTCAAACAAATGATTCAAAATGGAAAGTGCAGTGGAAATCTTCTTTATAATAAATGAAGTCAATAAATAATCCAGAATAGAAACAGTGTTCATGGTAAAGGTCAAATCAATAAAATACTCTAAAGACAAGTTAAAAATCCAAGTTTTAAAATCATGGTCAGAATCCATTCACTGTGTCCATATGCCTCAGTGCATCCTTTTCAAACAACTTTGACATCTCTGCTGCTCAACTTTATGGTCTGCTCTGTTGCAGCAGATGCCCTCTGACCAGCCCCAATAATCTTGCTTTGTCCCCTGATTTTACCACCTCCCCTTCTTTCTGCAACAGCCCAGCACATCTTTCTTCCTCATATTTTCAGCGTGACCTTCTTGGAAAGACACTTTGACATCCCGTGAGACTAGACTTTGCAACCTTTGGAAGCAAGACCCGTGAGACGATGACTTTTGCACGTCATGCCCTACTTACAAATAATTTAAAACAAGATTACAGACATCTAACCTCTCAGTTGTTGGAATACTTTTGGCAGACACACTTCATGTACTTCCAAGCTCTTAAAAATTGTATAAGTTCTAGATGGCATGTCGGCGACTAAGCGAAGAAGAAAGAGCAGCTCATCGAAAAGAGACACAAAAGCGTTGGAGTGTGAATGCACAATGCACAAAAGAACAATAATCTATGTGCAATTCTGAAAATAAGGAAAGTAATAATCAGCCCAGACCAAGTGGAATTGAAAACCTCAAAAGGTCCAATTGTGGACTTCATAAAGACGTTCAAAAACAATGGCGAAATACACATGCAGAGCAGGTAAGAGATTATGAATGTAGGAAAATTCAAGAGTATCAAAAAAAAGTTAAGGATCGCATTAGCACAAACAAATGGAAATTACTCAGTGAAATAACGGAACAGCAAAAACAGATCAAATATATGGACATAGGTGATATGTCAGAAGTATGTAGATATTGTAAGGCTTTAAAGTTTAAGTTGGAGACTTGTAGATCGGCTAATTCGTGTTCCCATCAGGGAAAGTAGTGTTGCCTCCCAATTAAGAGGCGTATACATGAGAATTAAAAGATTTCTTGTTTGGTGAAAGTGAAATCCACAAACACTACAGGCAAAATATCCGAGTCTACAATAATCTTTTTCGCGTTCGTATCATTTAATGCACAAAATGTATAGTTACACAATAATGGACCATACACTATAATAATCTGTGTTACCTGCAACAATTAAAGCTACAACAAGTTTAATTTCGAAGAAACCACAGTTCAGTCAGGTGTATATTTATGATAACAGAGAAGCGATGCAACACAGAATTGAAACAGTTAAACAATTGGACATATTAGAAATTATACAGCCAATAATCCCTAAGTCCAAAAGCAACTCACTTTACATGAAATGTATCTGCAAAATACAGACAAAGAAATTTTCTTGGATTTCTATATGAATCAGAACGATCACAGTCACATTTATAATGAACCAACATGTGACAAATTTTCAGCGTTAAGTTTCGAAAAACGGAGATATCAAAGACAGAGTAGATATTTGTGTATATCCAAACACAAAGCACGACTCATAATTTCTGTCAAATAAATCACCACATACTGATCCTTTGCTTTTCCCTGATGGTGAAATAGGATGGTTAACACCATCCGGTCTCCCACCGGCTTACTATTGAAAGAAGAATGTATCATAATGTTATTGCGTAATTTATGTGTGAGTGATGGGCTATGCAATAGGACAAGATTAGTTGTATTGAAATTTGGTAGAACAATTCTAACATGTAAAATTTTAACAGGCGAGAAGAAAGGTAATGTAGTACGTATTCCACGAATAACAGACACAAAAGGAGATCTTAATATGCCATTCATATTAAAACGTTTACAGTTTCCCGTAAAAATAGCTTTTGCTATGACAATGAATAAATCGCAGGGACAAACATTCAAAAAAGTCAGTTTATTTATTAGAGAGCTTGAAGTGATATTCAAACACAGGCAGTTATATGTTGCGTTATCATGATGTAAGACCAAACACTGAATCAAAATTCAATGCGGTCTTGAAGAAAAGTTCATTCCAAATATTGTTTTTACTGAAGTTTTACAGTAAAAGTGAATATAATGCATATGTAACAATTCCAATTTAAAAAAACACTCTTTAAATTGTATTTCTGGAAAAAGAAAAAACCAAGGAGCCCCCTAGTGTTTATTAATTTTATTTATTAAGCTCTTCTCACCAGTCCCTTCTTACCTATAAAAGTCATTAAAAAAACTGGGCCATGGTCTCAAAGTTAACTACATTTCCTGTTTTTATTATCTTTTCTTCATGTCACTGATAAAAACTACTCAAGTCAGTGCCACATTTCCTTCTCTTTTTATGTACCTCCATAGTCATAATGAATGCCATCAGCATGTGTACCACTTATTTGCACTCCATGAGTTACACCCTGCTATAACACAAGTTAATGCATTGTGGAACACAACAGTAAGGGTTTTCTTTACATCTTTCTATTCTACACAAAAATATCCATGACAAAAAGACAGTGTGATGGGGATGGCAGATGCATTGTTTTTTTTATAGTCTTCAAATACAATTACATTGGTGGATTATATAAGTAAGAATTTTCAGTTCATTTAGCTATTTATTTTGATTTCCACTGATCCTGGTTAAAGCTTTGAAAAGCTGCCCCATAACCTAGCACCAAAGGCTATAAAAGACATGGATGTTATGCCACCAAAAAAAACCAAATGCAATGTGTCAGTCTGAAGATGACACAATACCTTTGGACTGTGCAAGGAAACCCACACAAACACACCATTGCTGAAAATCACCTACAGCAAAAGAAAGCCTGAGGCCCTTTGAGACCACAATGCTACTGGGCTCTACCTTTTTAATTAAAACCGTTTTATTAGATCAGTATACTGCAATAATGAAAAATTACTGTTGTAAAGGCTGAAGATTTTTTATTTTTATTTTGTGCCCACAGGAAAGAAATTATCCCCCATCTGTCCCTTTGGGAACACAGATGAACTCATGTCTCTGTAATCAGCCATATTAACAAAGCTAGATATGTACAGTGAAAATCTATTATGATAATATTAATCATATAAAATGAACTGCTTTTAGTCTACTTAAGATGCGTTTTCAATGACATATTTTAAGTTTAAGTTGACAACATGCACGTGGCATTCCCTCACAGAGCAATACTGTATATAAAATGCTGACTGCGTGTTTACTAATTAACAGTGTTATTAATGCCTGAACATGCTGTAGAAGGTTATGTTGCTTCTAGTAATAACTTTTATCTTATCTCACTTTTTGCCCTATAGTTTGCATCCATTTGCAGAGTGTTTTTAATTAAACAAAACGTGTAGTGTCTGTTGGGCATTATATTACAACTCATCGTTACAGCAGGGTGTGTGAAAATGTCTTGAAGTATAAATTATTTCAAAAACATTCAGTAGCACAGCTGTACAGTTAGTTTGGGGATTGTGCAAAATACACTACTTAAGTTTTTTTTACTACACTGCTTCTGTAAGCAAACAAAAATACAATCTTCACATAAGCATAGTCTCAAGTAAAGTGAAGAGCTATAACCATACCAAACCTTAATATTATTTTTTAAAAAAACCATTAGATGATATATGCATTATTCTTTTTTAGATAGAAAGCACAGACAGAGCTCAGTGTTTGAAGGTCTTTGTAGCTGCATTTGCTGTAGTCAAGGTCTGCAAACAGCAATTTTGAAAGTTACAATAGCTTTGCAAGCAAATTTTTATTTTGTCAGTTGTATTATGTTTCCCCTATTTATTTTTTTTTTAATTGTATGAAGTGAAACAGTGATTTAAATACCATGTGCACATTACATTTACTTTGCATTTGATTACTTTAATTTAGATTTTTTAAGTGTACATTATTCTATGATTGTTTTTCTATTTTCTCCATAAATGCTGCATTCACTGTATTGTTTTATTTATATAATGTGTTTTCCATAAAGTTAAAATTAAAGATTTATGTTTATTAAATTCTTACTGTTGATCTTATCAATTTACACGTTATGCTAAAATAATAGTCGTAGTTTTACAATTTTGGGACTTTGGAGATGGTGGGGGGGTGGGCGGGGGTATTAAGCCCAGAATCCTAAGAATCACATCTGTTTGTGTGAAGTAAAACCAACTAATATTTGTGTGGAATTTGCCCTTAAAAAGTTTCCATCCCTGTTCCTGTTTTCTTGTTGATGGATATACTTTAAAGAGCTGGGATCCACTTTACTAGTAACTTACAGTAATGCTGACCATTATAATTTTACTATCCTATAAACTACAACCATATAGACCAGACCTTTGAACTAAACTGACCTGCCTAACATAATAACAAAATGCAATGAAATTAAAGTATAATGGTGATCTTTAAACATTACCCATGATTCTGGTTTACTTGATCCTTAACTAATGTAACAGTGCAATATCACCGTTCAGTCAATGCATGACATCTAATGAGACACCGGCTATGGAGAAATTTTTATGTGTGCTAGAAGTAAATAACAGCTGTGAACCCCATCTACAGGGAAAGGTAAGGAAAACAAAGTAGGGGCCTTATCATTTTGTTTAATTAATTTCTAGTAATGCAAACTCAATAATAGTTTAATCGTTTTGAATTGGTATCAATTTATTTCTGGAATGAAATGACATTTATTCCTTTGTACCCAACTGTATATCTGTTGAAAACTGCCATTAAAGGTTACCTAACCATTTACATGGGACAGCACTATAATTTGACATATTAGAAAATAATTTTTAAAGATTTATAGCATTTTATTGTGGTTTATTTTAATTAAATTATTGATCTGGGTCATTGTTTACTATTTTTGATTTCAGACCTTTAAAGAGAAAATGAAATCTAAAGTGAAGAAAGTGTAATTGGGAACAAAGAACAACAGCATTTCAAAATTACTCAAAGTTGCAAGCTGTTGTCACACTAAATTACTTTGCACAGATTTTCCAGTTATAAATTTGATTTAAATAATCTTAACAAGTCACGCCGAGTTGCAACGTGTGTCAGTAACTAGAACTCAGTCATAGAGGTCTGTGACTTGCCACAAGAAATTTAAACAGTTTTGATTATTTTACGTTGTGGCACTAGACTCCAGTGTATACAACTGTTTGCAACCAAGTTGTAAATGCAAAGAAAGAAGGACTGTGGAATAGTGGGTCCACAGTTAAACAGCAAATGGTTGTTTTTTAAATAAAAAAATTAATAATTAAATACCCGGCTCAATCTCTGTTAGGTGTGCATGCTTGCGTGGCTGCAGGAGGTATATATATATATATATATATATATATTTATAAATATATATAAATAAATATGTATAAAAAAAAAATCTTGGAAGGAGACGATGCATGATTTTCTCTGAGACACTTTAACGTCCCATGAGACAAAAGGACAGCTGCTGCTGTACAGGCTTTTAAATGACGCGCATTATATATATATATTTATATATATATATTTGCAGCTGGAGATCCACAAAGGAAGAAAATGAATCACGTATCATAAAGTAGTTTTTTTTACTGAGCTTTCAGCCCCTGTCAGGGGCCTTCATCAGAGAATAATGCTTAGACTTACAAGAATCAAAGGCAATATATTCTTAAGTTTGCATATGCTGGGTTTATGTCCAAATATCTGTTGATGGTGTTCTCGTTTGATAGCCAAGATTCAGCCAGCTCTCTGGAACTTTTGGTACTGGCCTTAAATCTTACTTGTACATTGTCCCAGTTAAATGTATGTCCTGTTGATTTAGTATGCGTATAGATCAGTGATCGTGAGTCATTTCTTCGCGTTGCGATGTTCATGAATACATGTTGCAATTTTTTTTTATGTTTGTCCTATGTATACCGCTGGCCAAGAACTGTATGGAATGCTATAAACTGCATTTCGTGTTACAGCTGTCGATTTCTTGTTTTTAGCATTAAAGAGGACTGTGTGCAGATTGTTCATGGGTTTGTGTGCTATTCTGATGTCTGACTTGGCCAGAATGCGTGCTGCACCTACAGACACCTTGTGGTGATAAGGAAGTGAGTACCAGGTAGGATGGGGGTTCTAGTTCATGTCGATTGTTTGCGGAGTTTTTTGGCGTCTTCTGTGTAAGCATCGTTTAATGAATGTTTTTAAGTATCTGTTTGAAGTGAAAAGACAGAAGAGATAGCATCTTTTGTTCGTTTTTGTCTCCTTCGTATTACAATGGGTGTGGACTCTTCTGAATAGAGTTTTAACACAGCTATTTATGAGATACTGGGTGGTTGCTAGCGAAGTGTAATATCTTGTCTGCATAGCATTCCTTACGGTAAACACTTGTGCTCAGGGTGGCGTCATTATTTCTTTCAATATACAGTATATGTCCAGGAAGCTGCTGTGTCGGTTCATTTCTTTTTCCATGGTGAATTTGATTGCAGGGAATATTGTGCTGATGTGGTTGTAGAACTCGCTCAGCTGGTCATTTTTTAGTATGACGAATGTGTCGTCTACGTAGCATATCCAAATTTTGGGTGTGAACTGGGATAGAACCACATTTTCAAATCGCTGCATTACCAGTTCCGCTAGAAGTCCTGATAACGGCGATCCCATTGACATGCCTTCTTTTTGAATGTAGTATTTGCCATTGAAATGAAAGTGAGTTTTTTTGGCAAAGTGATGTTAGGTGCATCATGTCTTTAGTGAACAGTTTGGTTCTTGTCTCTATGGTGGGGTCACTTTCCAGTCTCATTAATAGTGATTCTGTGGCCAGATGAATCGGAATCATGGTATATAGCGACACAACGTCAAACGAGACCATGACCCTGACCTCAAGCGTTGTAATGCCAACTCACCGCTGTTCACAGAAAATTCCGAGTCATAAGTTAAATGTTTGAGTAACTGGAAAAGACTTTATGACAAGTTGTAAGTTGGTCCACCTATTAGGCTGACCACTGGTCTGAATTTCAGTGGTATTTTATGTATTTTTGGGAGTCCGTAATAGTCGGGGCAGTTAGCATCGTTGGATTTCATTTTGTAATAATTCTGTGCATCTAGGCAGTTGTTATTTCGGAGTTTAGTCAGAGTAGTGTTTATTCTATTAAGCGTGGTTTTAGTTGGGTCATTATTCAGCTGTTGATAAGCGTTGGTGTCAGAAAGCATTTCTTCTATAGCCGTGGTGTATTGCTTCTTGTCTAATACGACAGTTGTACCTCCTTTGTTGGCTGGTATGATAATGATGCTATTGTCCTTCCGTAGCAATCGTAGACCTTTCTGTTCTTTTGTTGAAATATGTGTGGTCGGTTGTCCTGTATGTAACTGGCTGGCGATGCTGCACCTTATTTCTTGTGCGTTTTCTGACGGTATATTTTTGGTTAATAAGATGTGTTCCAAGGAACCTAGGAATTTCATGTCAGATGCGTCTTTGTGGTTGAAAATGTATTCCTCTGGACAGAATATTGTGTTCTGTGGTGGAGAGCTGTCTTTTGGATAAGTTGTATACTCCGGATTGAGGTTTGTTAGTATGTTGATTTCCAGTGAGTTTATTCCATTTTTTGTTGAGTGTATGTCATTTCGAAATAGGACATACATTTAACTAGGACAATTACAAGTAAGATTTAAGGCCAGTACTAAAAGTTCCAGAGAGCTGGCTAAATCTTGACTATCAAACGAGAACACCATCAACATACATTTGGACATAAACCCAGCATATGTAAATTTAAGAATATATTGCCTTTGATTCTTGTAAGTCTAAGCATTATTCTCTGATGAAGGCCCCTGGCAGGGGCCGAAAGCTCAGGAATAAAAACTACTTTATGATACGTGATTCATTTTCTCTCTTTTGTGGATCTCCAGCTGCAAATATGCAAACCTTATCACAGACCTTCTCTTCCATATCGAGATATATACTAGATATGGCACTATAACTGAGGCTCACCGATTTAGAAAATGTTGCAGTCAAAAGCTGGGTGACACAGCTAAATAAACAAACATTTCATAAGCTGTTAAAAATTGCTTAAAATGAGTGCACAAACTAAAATGTTGCTTAAATGTCATTATGTAGATATCTGAATGAAAGGTGAAAAATGCTTTATTTAAATAGGAATTGGCCTATAGAGCTCTCATGCATAATGATCAACATAAGGTCAGAATGTGTGGGTGTCATAAGGTTTGCTATAGATCATCTTATATAAAATACATTTCAAACAGAACACAATCATGAGGATAAGTTGATGCTTGTCTGGGCATTTTTAATAACCTTTTTTGGGGGAGTCTTGGCCCCCATAAGTCTAGACTCCAACCAGAGAATAGTGTACCCTAGTGTTTGAAGCCAGAAAATGTTTCATAATCTTTATGGTCTTATGAATAGACAGATATTGTATTTTTTAGTGGAAAGAGTGAAAAAACAAACTAATAAAAACTAGTACCCTAAATTGTAATTGAATCTAGAGTGAAAAAAGGGTGTAAAGTCTTTTCAAACCAAGCCAGGCCTCACCCAACAGACTTGATTCCTAATCCCACAGGCCCATGTGATGCTGTGAGCCTCACCATTAAGCTAGCACTGAGTAACTGACAACAAGAGGGAGTAGTGCTGCTAGCAACTGGCACACTACAGTACACTAAGCATGACTTCATTAATGCACAGTCATAATTATGAGGGAAAGTAATGAATAATACTTACCTCCAAACACTCATCAAGGGACTTCTCTTCTCTCCCATCAGTTACATTACAATGCCAAGTGAGCTATGCTGGCATTTTGAAAACAGCTCCAGGGCTAAGCACAGGCATGGACAGAGAAGAGATTGAAAAACCAGTGTGGGGGAGTCCTTTTATTGTAGTTGTAGTTTAATGTCTTCATTGATGTCTATTGTGTAATTTCTCCTGTGAAGTCTGATTTGGTCAGCCTTTGACAGTTTTATCTGTGGTCACAGATCTATGAATGTATGGCTTTTAGGACAAGTCATCCCAATTCCCAGTGTTAAATGCATGGTTGCATCTGATTAAAGCATGTGCTGTCCTGATAGTGAAGTTGATTTTATAAAGCCAAAGCTTCCAACCAGGAGGGGGCGAAGGCATCAGTTGACTCAGTGAAACTGAGTGAGAGAATGTGCATGCACTCTAGCAGAGGGATACTGAGTGACACTGCAGTTGGCTGCAGAATATGAATGTCTAATTAATCCTATTAGCCAGTGACTGTTTCAAGTAAAGCTTCGTTTTTTTGATATAACATCTGCCATCATTCTTGACTTGAACATTCTTCTTGATTTATCCATCACCCTTTTTCCTGGTTAGTCCCGATCTACAAGTCAGTTGTCTGCCTCAGCAGGTGGTGGTTACACCCTGCTTAGGAACACACAAGATAAAGGGGTAGATACTTCAAAAATAAACTTAAATGTGGCAATTTTGCCTCACATAGAAAGGAAACACTAAAAACCTTTGGTCAAACAGACCAACTAAATAAAGTCTTTATCAATGAAGAAATTTATTAGAAAAGCAGAGAATGTCAGAGAGGCTCAAAAGAAGCAAAAAAAGTTGCCTAAAAAGGCAATCAAAAACAAAAAAGTCCCTATACTCAAGCAGAGAAAATAAACCAGTAAAAGAGCAAAAAAACAATGAAAAATTCCAGGAACTCCAACAAGAACACACAGCACTCCTAACGTCAATAGAGAACAACATGCAATGTCTGAGCTCTCCTTTGGCTTTGACCTAAAAGGCCTGTTGGAGGGGTCAGTAGTAGTAATAGGGCAGCCCCGCCTCTTGGGGCTCCACCCACAAAGAACATGGACCACAACCACATTTAAAGGGACAGGACATTATAAAAAGAAATTCATAAAAGTAAAACACAATAATCAAAACAATAAAATTCATTAGCACATGTAATACGATAACAAATAGTTTTAGTAGAACAAAATGAAAAAAAAAACAGGCTTGTGTGTAATAGGCAGACCTCAGTGGAGCACAGCGCAAGCCTTTCAGAATCTGTTGTCCTATGGAAAGATCGGTTATGAATAAGGGCATGACAACAATAAATTAGATATGACATTATTAACAAAAAAAAATTGTGGTTTATTCAAGTCCATAAACCAAATAACTTATTGTTAAACGCAAATAAAACAAGAAAAAGAAAAGAAAAATGTGAAACAAAATGCAAATCCGAATGAAAAACAAAGCACCTGAAAAATTCCAATTTTTTTTTTTTTTTAAATGTTGCCTAAAGATAATAAGAAAATTCAAAAACGGTAAACAAATGCTGAAAATTTACACTTAAGTGTGAATGGTCCCTTATGCTTATGTAATGATAATAAATTTATTACTAACAGCATTTTATTAGATATCATGGTTAAATTGGTTTATTTTGTAATAAGCAAATGTCAAAGAGGGAAGGGGAATTAAGGTAGGATATAATTTCTCTTTGTAGCCTTTTAAATGTGTTTAAACGGGACTGTTACTGACATGGCCTTTAAAAGCAACTGTATAACAAAACAAAGTGTGGCTTATTGATGCTTCAAGTTCATTTACTGAGCAATGTGGATTGTTAATCTTACTTCACATATTTGTACTGTTTGTTTCAAAATCAAACTGATATTTCCATCCTATGACAACAATATATGTATACACATCCCATTATAGCAAATTCTGAAGTAATGATCTTTTCAGAATAACAAATACTTTATAGGCCCAAACAAACACTCATACATTATCTTGTTAGTCGTATTTTATCAAAATGTAAAATTTCAGTATAACAAACTTTTTCAACCAAAAATGGCCACCAAAGATAATAAACGCAATATAAAAAATACTTAATGCCCCACCAAATCTCAGGACCTTGCAAAAGACTGTCTCAAGGAGCCTTGGGAGACAAAGTTAGAGAGGCGAGATTGTGTTAGTTTGACATGTGCAGAGGAGAGCTGCTGGGTATACTGGGAGAAAGATGTTAAGGACAGAGCTGCCAGGCAAGAGGAAAAGAGCAAGGCCTAAAAGAAGGTTGATGAATGTGGCGAGAGAGGACATGCAGGTGGTGGGTGTAACAGAGCAAGATGCAGAGGGAAGAAAGACATGGAAAAAGATGATTCGCTGTGGAGACTCCTAACTGGAGCAGCTAAAAAAAGAAGAATGTAATATTTAAGCTATACATTTACTATCATAAATGTGTCTAGGAACCTACAGATTTTTTTTATTAATTGTTCATTTCACTATTAGAATTGTTTTTCTTATTGTTACTAATTTGTATCATTTTTATGAAATCAACACAGCACCAATTTGCTTTTGTTTTTTCCATTGGCTGCAACCATTTTGAACTTGATTGTTATGCTTGCAGCCATAATGTTTGTAGATATGGCATCAATTTTTAGTGCTGTGCTTTATCAGAAATGCTGTTATATCTGTATATCATTAAAAGAGATAGCAGCACACTGCACTTGATGTCAAGTCTTTTTATAGACAAAACAGTAACTTCCAATTTTCCTAGGTTAGTTTAGCCATAAAATATTTGGATTTTGATTAAGAAATTATATTGATAATTTTTTTTCTTTTACTTTTTTTGAGTACTGCCAGTATTGATAGCCTGTACAGGATTTTTTATGTTTGGTTTTGGTTTTCAACTTGACCTATTAACTGTCTACTCCTTTTGCTTTCCCTGTAAATGGATTTGCTGGTCATAAATACCTTATATACTCGTGGATAAGCTCTCCCGTGGTTAAGTCTGGACTTGAATTTACCGTATAATTTCTGGTATTTTATAATGTCAGTTGCGGAAAACTCATGCTATTGATACAAGGGATTATGATATGCTAACGCTCAACTGAGAGAGTAACCACGGAGCACACTGACTTTTTTTTTTCCTATGTGGATGTGGCAATGCACTGCATCAGTGCATGCTCCTAACCTTTCTTTCTCTCTCTCTCTCTCTATTGTGCCTACGTGACCTCACGGTAATACCCAAACTATTCTGAAGCAACGTTAGCACTGTTGTGTTTTTTGTATCTCACACCCTCATACACCTTTATCGTAACACCATCCCTTATCTATGATGGAGCGTTAGATCAGAAGAATATATGAAGCTGGTTTTAAATTACACGTCATTGAAGTATAGAAAGAAATTGGTAACTGCACTGCTGCAACAAAATTTGATACATCTGAGAAACTGATGCGAGATTGGAGGAAGCAAGAAGATGAAAAAAATAAAAATGCGACACTTCATTTTTATTTTTGAAAAGGGTCAGCTTTTATGATCGATTTTTTCGGGTTTCAAGACCCGACTTATAAGTGAGTGTATTTGGTACTTAAATCTTGGCCATCTGTACTCCCCATTCCATTCCGCATATAACATATTTTGCACTGTAAAATGACATAAAATTGTTGAAAACAATTATGTTTTTCTGATTACTTAAAACAAAGTACATTCTAAAATGAAATGGTGCAGTCCTAATAAAAATAGTTTAAAGGAGTGCACTAACATATCAGTTCTTATATTTCAACAATGCTTCAAAAAGTTGAGTAATTAATTTGTGAGCATTGCTTACCAAAAACTACAGGGAATTTTGGACAATAAATAAATATGTCTCTCTCATGCCCTCAGGTCCTTAAAAGATAAAACTGGCAGACCACAGGTCCTTGAAAGAGGGACTGAAGCCAGTGGGGCAGCAAGAGGTGGACTCAGAGTGGCAATTTGAAAAAACAAGGTGCAATTTATAAATAACTAGCAAAATACCTGCGCTTCGCAGGGGAGAAGTATTGTGTTAAATAAGTTATGAAAAAGAAAAGGAAACATTTTAAAAATAACATAACATGATTGTCAATGTAATTGTTTTGTCACTGTTATGAGTGTTGCTGTCATCAAGGATTTGATTATCATTATTTCTTTCAATCAGGTTCGTATATGGAGGACGTGTTGTTTTGAAGTTACATTCCGTGTTTGTCAACCGTTGTAAAGATAACAGGTTTCATTCATTGAAGTGTTCACTATCCAAATTGGGATACCGGGAATGCCTGTTAAACTCGTGAATCTAAGATGTTTAACAGGCATTCCCGGTATTAAGTTGTGGAATTGCCTGCGAATATTTAGCGACAGCCCCGCATCTCTATGAACTTGTGGATTTGCCTGCAAGTATTTAGTGGCCGCGTCTCTATTATGTTGTGGATTTGCCTGTGAGTATTTAGCGACAGCATGTCTATTAACTTGTGGATTTTTCTGCGAGTATTTAGCGACAGCGTCTCTATGAACTTGTGGATTTGCCTGCGAGTATTTAGTGACAGCGTGTCTATTAACTTGTGGATTTTTCAGCGAGTATTTGGCGGCAGCGTCACAAAGTTGTTTTCGTCTAGCTGCATCAGAAAATGTACCACGACGTCTGACACACCTCCTTTTTACTGTTTTCTCACAGCTTGGATTGTTGCTGTCATAATCGGTTTGAGTTTCATGGTTTGTTTCAATTACGTTAGTATTTGCAGGACTTGTGTTGAAGTGACATTCAGCATCTGTCAAACGTTGTAAGCATACAACCACCTTCATCGATAACTTCGCATCGTAATAAACAAACAATAAAACAGAGGAGAAGCCGTGGATTAAATAAAAAGACTGCAGTTATCAGCAGGGAGACGTGAATACCGTGACGAAGCAAAGACGGAAATAAAGAGACCGGAGCGACGGACGGCCTTATATGGGCAGACAGCCAACTACGTGGGAGGCGTGGTGATGGGGGATGCTACACCGCCTCACACGGCGACCGAGCTGCAGGCTATGGATGTATATATGGATGTAAGAAGGATTCAATTATGACCGTTACACATAGAATTTCAAAGTGGAACCAGCTTAACTTTTGTAAGTAATCTATAAGGAATGAGCCTGCCAAATTTCAGCCTTCTACCTACACGGGAAGTTGGAGAATTAGTGATGAGTGAGTGAGTGAGTGAGTCAGTCAGTCAGGGCTTTGCCTTTTATTAGTATAGATAAAAACATTTCCAAAGAGTGCACGTAGCAAAAAGGTGAAAAAAAAACAAAACAACGAGTAGCTTTTAAAATGTACTGAAAATGCACAATAAATATTTTGAGCATAAAAAAAAAATTGCATCCACACAATTATCGTTCCATTGGGGTACTTCACTCCCAGCACATTCAATCTCTAGCAAGCACTCTCATTTAATTCCTCTTTTGGTTGCATTTTGCTATCCCTATTAATAAAGCTCACAGACTAGCAGAGCTTCTTGTCATAACAGAAGTCTAGTTCATCTGCCAAAGCCAGCTCATGGCCACATGCAACCCTGGACGTCCTCCCTTAATTCAGCTTGTCCTTTTCCCCTACTATCTACATTCCCAATTGGCTTTTCAAAGTTTCTCTTGCAATCATCTGACAAGGGACTTGGTCACTTATTCCCCTATCACACATCCCATGGCCCTTTAAACCAGGGAGTTAACCACACATGCTTATAAGTTCACCAGATGGCACTGCTTCACACCCATGTTCACCTCCTGACTCCTGTACATGGCTTCCTATGGCTTATCAAACTCCCCTCCTCAGTTGGCAATAAAAGCAGGAAAATAAAATAAAAAATGCAGTTGTTAAAAAACTTTAGCGCAATTCGCTGTCTTGCCACCTCCAAACACGTGGCAGCAAGCAAGCGCCTCCAGAAGAAATGGATGAGCGGTGGCTGATACAACTACTGGAGGGCTCTTCAAATAGAGGCACCCTCAATGCTGTCCAATACCCTCCTAAGACGTGTCACCCCATAGCCGCTGACATTGCCCTGGAGCCCTTTATGTGCACCGGACAGGATGTAGGTACGTGCCTTTTCTCTAATCTTTATTTATATTACTGAGGACAAACAGAGCAAAGTGAAGTATAGCCATCAGGACACATCTGTCAGAAAATATAAATTGTTCTGCAAAAAAATGGTGAAGGCAAATATATCCCTATGCTGTTGTGAAGGGAGTTTAATCTTCTCAGTCTCATAGATACTTGATTGTGTATTTAAAATGATTCTATAAAAAACTGTACAGGTTCAACAACACTTTTAACAAAAGTGCACAATTTTAAAAGTATTGAAAGAGCAGCTAACAAGGGTAACATATGAGGTCAGTCATTTTGAATATCTTCTGTTTCTTTTCATTAAAATAGATCCTTAGTCATTTTTCATTTATTATATTTCATTTTTCTTACTCACTGAACATAATCTGGTCTAAAACTGCAACTCTCTGAGTTAGTTTACCATTGTCATCTGTCGCAGCTGGAATTTTCAATTCAGTTATGTTTAAATAGCTGTCACTTTTTCATATTAGTATCATCCTCATTCAAATGGCAGTTGTCTCTGCATATCTGTCATTATTCCCTTAAAGTTAGACTCTGCCATCAATTGTGCTTTCTTTTCTAATCTTCTGGTAATCTAACTGCTTACACAAATTACCAAATCTATTAAGAACACTTGTCCTAATACATGAAACATTTAATAAGCCAGCATTAAGACGTTCAGACTTTGCGAAGACAGACACCTGTGACTTGTATCAATTTTTTTAAATACCAAATAATAGTCCATTGGACTGAATTGCTATTAGAATTTGTACAAACAATCATAATTGTTAATGAAACGGTTTTGTTATTCTGTCCAACATACAGAAAATTTAGAAAATGGGGGAAAAAAAAATAAAAAAATCACAGTATAAGTTTACTTTCTTTCAAAATTAAAATTTTGACTTTTTAGGAATGTACTTCAGGTTCCCTTTACCCAAAACATAAAAACAAAACATAATAAAGCCTAGGTCAAATCACTTGTAATTTTATGTACAGTACACATTTTGTTATACAAAGAACTAGAGAGACATGGAATAAATTAGTAATATGGTGGTCTGTTACCCTTGAAATTTCTGTGTATGTGAGAATGTCTAATCTTTTTTACAAGACATTTGCTGATCTCTGAGTACATTTTGTGTACTTAACTATTTCATTAGTTTTTCTTCGTGACATTTCTTAAAAATAATGCAATGTGCACTGCAAGCCAAAATACTCAATTATTGTTATCTCTAAATTATTCTCACATAACCCACTCTGAAGAAGCAGTCAAAGAAGCAGGTCAAACAAGCATTCAAAGCTGTAAGAGTAAGTTCAGTTCCAGTACCTTTCAAAGAGCCCAAGACTCCTAGTGCAACTATTGGAGATCTAGAAGGTAATCTGGCAGAGAGGAATGGTCACAGCTCAGTTGAGGTATGCAGAGGACGGCAAAAGAAGAGAATTCAAGCAACATTGAGCAGTTTTGCATACAAGGGACGATCTTTATATGTTGTGCCACAATCTTGATTTTTGTAAATAAGTTTGTAACGGCCGACCCTTTTACCCAGCCGGCAGCTACACCTTCAAGACCTGTGGCCTGGATAATTTACTGAGAAATAATCTAACTATCAAGCCGTACTTCTAACCAATTAAACTTTTCCCCACAATCGACGGTGTAAATATAAGTACACAAAAAACAGGATGTAAAATTAAACGGATTAAATGTATTAAATGAAACAAGACATGCAAAAAATAGAAAACAAATATAAATATCCCTCCACCCCAGCAACAACAAGACAACACCAAACATAAATACAACAAAAACCCTCCCTTGCCCCTGTAACATATAACACACAACACGAATAACAAAATGACTGATAAACTGAATGATTGTGAACTTGAGTCCTTTTATAAAACTGTCCTAAATACGGATGACTGAACTAGCGGTAAATGTGTTGTTTGATTTTCCCGGCGATTGGAGCAACCTCACCGTGATCCCTCGGCGTATGGTGGATAGTGAATCAACCCCGGGGTCTCAGTAGATGGAGGTTGAAAAACAGTCCGGCAAAATGAAAAGCAAACTGGAGAAAAGGCGCGATGTGAAAAAACAGCAAGCAAGTTGAAAAGTGGTTGAAACAAAATGGTCTTCTTTCTCCTTCCTTCCCCTTCGTCTCTCTCCCGATTACTTAAATAGTCTGTGACGGCTGTGATTGATTAATTAAGAACAGGTATTTTCCAGGTTTGCGGCTGTGGTCTCCTTCCATCATCCGTCCTCCTTTACGGGGGCGGCATTAACTGATACACATACAAACAGCAAACGGGACAATGAAACGAGACGCACTCAGGACTGACATTTAACACTAACTATGTGGCCCCGCTACATTCCCCATCCTCCCATCCCCCCACCCCCCAAACTTGGACAAGGGAGGGCCGAAGTACGGCTTGAGATTGGCCACATGGATTGTGTCTAGCTTGGAGTCAGTGCCGATACCCCTTTGAAACTGGAAATTAACAGGACCTGTTTGCGAGATGATCTTGGCTGGACCTAACCATTTAGGCGCTAGCTTGGCGGAGAACCTTTTGCTGGCATCCGAGAGATGGTGAACTCTAATCCAGACCAAATCACCCGGCTGAAAGTGCGCTTCCTTACGCCGGGCATTATATAACTTGGCATGTCTGGATGTCGAACTCACCAACCTCTGTTGGATACTCTGCCGTAATTCCTCCATTTTAAATAAATTATTGTAGCTGGTGGTTTCTAGACTAGGGGCTCTGGGAAGGAGTCGATCAAGCGGGCCCTTTGGCTGTCTGCCCAGCGCAACCAAAGCAGGCGTCTCACCTGTGGCTTCATGCACAGCGGTGTTCAGGGCAAACCGGAGCTCGGGGAGCCATTTATCCCAATCCTGATGGCGTTCACCCACATAGGAGGCGATCATGTTCTTCAGGGTCCGGTTCACTCGCTCTGTCATGTTGGCCTGGGGATGGTAAGCTGTTGTCAGGTTTTTCTTCACTCCCCAGGCTGTATAAAGTTAATCTAATACAGAGCTCGTGAACTGCGGACCCCGGTCTGAGACGATGTTCTTTGGTACCCCCCAGCGGGTGAAGATTTCGTTCTTCAGGGTGGAGCATATCTTGTTAGTTTTAGCATCCATTAATGCAAACAGCTCCACCCACTTTGAAAAATAATCAATCACCACCATCAGGACGGTCTTCTTCGAGCTGGTAACAGGAAATGGCCCCATCAGGTCGACTCCCAAAATCTCCCCCGGTCCATCCGCGATTGTCGATTGTAAAAATCCTGCCGGTTTACCAGGTGGGTTTTTGAGCTGCTGGCAGGTTACGCACTTCTTCACGTGGTGGCAAACGTCTTTCCGGACAGACGGCCACAACGCAACCCCCAGGATCTTTAATAAAGTTTTTGTCCTTCCAAGGTGACCACCTAAAGGACTGTCATGATAGTAATTTAGAAAGTCAGGGATGAGCTCTTCCGGGACCACTAGTTGGTGTTGCAGACCCCCAAGGGAGGATGGAATGGTCCTGTACAGAACCCCCGGAGGTCCACAAAGTGTACCCGGTCAGTACGCTGCTGCTCCAGTCTCTCCCTGATGCTCTGGCAGAATGGACTGGTGGCTCGTGTTTGAGCCAGGTCTTCAAGGCTTCTTGGCAGAGGGAGGATCATCTTCTTTGCCTCTGCCAAACACACCATCCCCGGTGGCTCTGACACCCTGGACAGAGCATCAGGCACGATATTGCCACAGCCCTTCCGATAGGTCACCTTGAAAGTAAAGTTCTGGAGGCGGAGTACCCACCTGGTTAGACGGGAGGAGGTCTTCGGGTGATTAAATACCCAGGTCAGAGCGTGATGGTCGGTGTACACTTCAAATTCAACCCCCTCCAGATAGTGTCTCCATTTTTCCACAGCCCACACGACAGCCAAACACTCTTTTTCAGCTGTCGAATAATTCAGCTCAGCGCCGTGCAAGGCTCGAGGAGGCGTAAGCGATGACATGTTCAGCCTGGTGGATTTTCTGAGTGAGCACGGCGCCAAGCCCCAGGTTGCTGGCATCTGTTTGTACCTGGAACGGGCGGCTCTTGAAGGTGGCTCTTTAGTCGCTCGACCGCGTCCTGGCACTCTGTTGTCCACTCCCACAGGACATTTTTTTTTCTTAGGTTGTTCAAGGGAGCCGCTATATCAGCCATCCTGGGAATGAACTTATGATACCACCCCACTAACCCAAGGAAACGTTGTAAAGATTTCAAATCCGTGGGCGTGGGGTACTCTTGGATGGCTAAGGTCTTCTCGGGGTCTACAGCGACCCCCTCAGATTAAAGAATGTGCCCGAGGAAGCGTATGTGGGGTTGAATGAAGGTACATTTCTTCGTGTTCAGCGTAAGGTGCGCTTGATGTAATCGTTGGAAGATGGTGTCCAAGTCCTGGAGATGTTGTTTAATAGAAGGGGAGTAAACAATGACGTCGTCGATGTAAACAAAGCAGTTCTTGCCTATCAACCCCCTCAGGACTTGTTCCATGAGCCGCTGGAAGGTGGCCCCAGCATTTTTAAGCCCAAAAGGCATGACTTTGAACTGGAACAAGCCTTCAGGGGTGATGACTGCCGTCTTCTTCTTACTCCCCTCGTTCATCAGCACCTGCCAATAGCCACTGCGGAGGTCTAGTGTGCTGAAAACTGCAGCTCCATGCAGTGACTCCAGAATCTCATGAACCAGGGGCATGGGATATGCATCCAGGCTCGTCTTCCCGTTAACCCCCCTGTAGTCCATGCAGAAATGATAGGTGTCATCTGACTTCTTCACGAGGACCACAGGGGATGCCCAGGAGGAGGAAGATGGTTCGATTATTCCCTCGGCGAGCATTCGATAAAGATGTTCTTTAATTATGCCCTTCTTTAGTGGAGAAACGCGGTAGGCTTGGTGCCTTATTGGAACTTCGTCCGAGGTGTGGATCAGGTGGGTAACTCCACGGGCGACTCCTAATTTCTCAGTCCACACCTCGGCCCACTTCTTCAGCACTGGCCTCACCTCTTCGGGCTGTTCCTCCACAGGGGCTGCCGCCGAGGTGCTTGCGTCACTCCTCACTGCCGCGTAGAAGCCAATGAATTCTGAGCCCAGATCTTCTTTGGATTTATAAATGAATTCGCATACCCCTTCCCCCGGCACCGTGTACCCCCTGGGACTGAGATGGATGGTCATCCTCATGGTGGTTAAAGAATCCAGCCCAAGGAGTAACGGGACTGACAGGTGCTGGTCATCCAGGACATATGTATCCATTTCCCAGGTGGTGGAGAGTACACTGTACCTCAAGGGGACTTTGTCCAGGGCCCTGTGTTCACTCCCATCTGCCAATACAAATCGGACAGACGGGGCCGATGTTAAGTTGTCTGTCGGTCGGCTAATCTTCTTCCACATGCTTGAGCGGATTAAGGTGTGATGGCTCCCTGTATCCACCACCGCATCCACCTGCCACCCCCGCAGCTTCACTGGGACGATCAGGAGGGACGTACTCGCTTGCATGATGGCGAGATCGGCTTCCAACCGGCAAGGTTTGGCTCGGTGGGGTTTTAGGGGCTGGGTTTCTAGTGTACTAGCTTCTACCTTGTTCCAGTACGTTTCTGAGTTTCCCCAGTCCCGTTCCACTTGTGAGCCCACCTTCACCAGGTCTTCCACCGACCCCACAACCCCCCTGAGACCCCCAGCTAACCGCGGGTTACAGGCATTAAGGATGCAGCGGACCACCTCTTCTTCAGACATAGCCGGCCGCCACTTCAAACACAAAGCCCGATATTCATAGGCGAAGTCCCGGATGGATTGCAAAGGCAGTTGCACCATGGATCGCAGCTTGCCCTCCAGTTCAGATTCATAGTCATCTGGAAGAAAAGCCGCGAGGAAAGATCGACGAAAGGATCCCCAGTCTATAATGTTCTTCTTGGCCGTCAGCCACCAGCTCCGCACCGGCCCCGAGAGGGATGCCCCTATCACCCCCATAAGCTCTTCTGGGGTTAAAGGGTTAACAGCCAGATACGCCTCCCCGTCCTCCACAAAGTTGAGGACATCATCGATGTTATATGGAGCCCCAAACTTGGGAAAGGAAAGGTGCACCCCAGGAACAGAGGGCCGATTGATGTATTCACTTCCCCCACGAGACCCGTACGGCGTTGAATGACAGGGTGTCTGACGTAACTTCTGGAGACTCCTTCGGACCTCCCCCTGAAGAGTTTCTTGCCAGCGTTGATCCCGCCTCTGGAGGCACAACACGATTTCCCACCCCAGGAGTTGAACTTGCTCATTGAGGTATTCTTTTATCTCCTCCTGGGAGCTGCTGATGCGAGCCCGTAAGGCATCTTCGCGCCCGAGTGCACTTTCAGCAACCTCGCGGACTTTCTCATCCAGCCGGGTCAGTTGTTGCGCCAGATCTTCCCACGGAGGCGAGACATCCTCCAGGCATTCCTCCTCAGGTCCATGGTGATCTTCGAGGTACAGCGACTGCAATGAATCCACCACCTCCCGCACCGCTGAACACGCTCTGACCGTGACGTGCCGCGCCCTGGCTACTCCATCATCACACCGTGGCAAAGCAATGGTGTTGTCCTGCTCGGCACGCACTAAAGACATGTTAATTGGGGAAACGTTTAAAGGCAGACAGCGATAGTATTAATTAAGATTCCTCAGAGAGGGCACCACTTATGTAACGGCCGACCCCTTTACCCAGCCGGCAGCTACACCTCCAAGACCTGTGGCCTGGATAATTTACTGAGAAATAATCTAACTATCA
>JANRMT010027041.1:110732178-110757645 GCA_026402145.1 Polypterus bichir lapradei
CACCAAATATAAATACAACAAAAACCCTCCCTTGCCCCTGTAACATAACACACAACACGAATAACAAAATGACTGATAAACTGAATGATTGTGAACTTGATTCCAGTGTGGTCCCCGGCCGGGCTCCAGACTCCTTGTGCCTTCTCCAGACCACGAGGGGGCGTCCGTCCTGGTTATGTTGGGGGCCTCGGGTGAAGGGCTTGGAAGCCCAGCCCTGTAGGGACCCGTGGCCACCGCCAGGCGGCGTGCCGGTGCCTGAATATCCCGTGTGGTACCCGGCCGGGGCTGGAGCCCAGCCGGGACGCCCAGGAGGACCGGAGGAGGGCTTGTGCCTCCACCAGACTGCGAGGGGGCGATCGCCCTGGTTGTATTGGAGGCCACGGGTAGAGGGCTTGGAAGCCCAACCCTGTAGTGGCCCGTGGCCACCGCCAGGCGGCGCCCAGGTGCCTGAGGAACCCTGGAGCCCAGCACTAACGCCACACCAGGAAGTGCTGGGGGGAAGACGACAGGGGACACCCAGACGGCTTCCGGGTGCGCAGCCGGCACTTCCGCCACACTGGGGTGTGGTTATGACTGATTGCCGGGAAGCAGCTGGAGCCCATCCGGGTTCCCATATAAGGGGCCGCCTTCCTCCAGTCATTGGTGGATGTCGGGTGGAAGAGGACAGAGCTGGAGAGAGGACGGGAGGCGGCCAAGAGAGAGGCACAGTGACTGAGAGGCCTGGACATTGGGGAGATCGGTGCAAGAGGCACTGGGGTTTGTGTGCACTGTAAATAGTATATAACTGTAAATAAACGTGTGTTGGGTGAAATATGCTGTCCGTCTGTCTGTGTCCGGGCCAACGTTCACACCGGTTATAAAACTGTCCTGAATACGGATGACTGAACTAGCGGTAAATGCGTTGTTTGATTTTCCCGGCGATTGGAGCAACCTCACCGTGATTCCTCGGCGTATGGTGGATAGTGAATCGACCCCGGGGTCTCAGTAGATGGAGGTTGAAAAACAGTCTGGAAAAATGAAAAGCAAACTGGTGAAAAGGCGCGATGTGAAAAAACAGCAAGCAAGTTGAAAAGTGGTTGAAACAAAATGGTCTTCTTTCTCCTTCCTTCCCCTTCGTCTCTCTCCCGATTACTTAAATAGTCTGTGATGGCTGTGATTGATTAATTAAGAACAGGTGTTTTCCAGGTTTGCGGCTGTGGTCTCCTTCCATCATCCGTCCTCCTTTACGGGGACGGCATTAACTGCTACACATACAAACAGCAAACGGGACAATGAAACAAGACGCACTCAGGACTGACATTTAACACTAACTATGTGGCTCTCGCTACATTCCCCCACAACCTTGGACAAGGGAGGGTTTTGGTTGTATTTATATTTGGTGGTGTCTTGTTGTTGCTGGGGTGGAGGGATATTTATATCTGTTTTCTTTTTTTTGCATGTCTTGTTTCATTTAATACATTTTATCCATTTAATTTTACATCCTGCTTTTGTGTACTTATATTTACACCGTCGATTGTGGAGAAAAGTTTAATTGGTTAGAAGTACGGCTTGATAGGTAGATTATTTCTCAGTAAATTATCCAGGCCACAGGTCTTGGAGGTGTAGCTGCCGGCTGGGTAAAGGGGTCGGCCGTTACAAGTTTTTCTTCAAGAATACATATATAGACACCTCAGTACAGAAGGGGGGAGCCCCAGGAATAACGGTATGCTTAGAGCACACATGGGTGATTGACAAGTTTATCTGGGAGACAATGGAAAATACTGTACAGCAAACGTGGCAGTACTCTGGCTGTATCTAACCAATGCCTATGGATTCATTCCACACAAGCTTGTTGAAACAGTGCTGACACAATATCATGTTCCAGTGATAACTTAAATCCTCATAGAATTTAAAAGAAAATTCTGGTTGAGGGTCTCCTGAACGCCTGAAACATCTGTCTAGCATTGGCCATAGGATATAATCACTGACTGCACAATTTTGATGCCACTTTTCTCATGGGCCATGAACATGATTGCCAAGTAAGTGGAGATGGAATGTAGATCCCCTATGTCTAGATCTGATACTCAGCAGTCCCCTATAAGAGCATTCATGGATGATCTAACAGTGACAGCAACATATGCCCCTAGGTGCAGATGGCCAACTCATCTTATGGGAAAGGATGAGTTTTAAACCAGCCAAATCCAGTCTTTGGTCCTGAAGTACCTTGGGAGTGACAGTTTTCAATGGTAACAGAAAAAACGGTCAAGATCTTTGACAGTTTCCCTAAAATAAACATCAGAAATCCAACAAACCAAGAACGACTTGACAGCCTGGCTGACCACCATTGACAAATCTAGGCTTCCAAGAAAATTCAAAATCTGGATGTTCCAACATGGAGACCTGCCAAGGATACTCTGGCCCCTTATTGTCTACAAACTGCCAATGACAACAGTGGAGGCACCATCAGTCAATTGCTCCAGAGATGGTTGGGGCTGAGCTCTGACTTTAAGCAGTATTGCCTTGGATGGACTTTCCACCAAGCTGCAGCTGCCCATGAGCAGTCTTTCAGAGGAAATCAAAGTAAATTAAGCTAGGCGGGTTATGTTGTACTGAGCACTGTCAAGAGTGTCTGGCCCTGTTTTTTTTTTTTTTTTTTTTAAGCCACAGACCTTAAGGCAGATCAAAAGGGATAATGCCAATTTGTCATATAAATGCCCTTCTCCTAAAATTGTTTCATAAGCCATGTTTATGTCACTAGACATTCTGCATGCCAGCATACTATTGATAATAAAAGCATGCTACATTAAAAAATAAAAACAGAGGAAGACTGCTAAATAACTACATGTATCATAATAAAGTATCCACCCCATTGCCAAGTACAGTGAGCACTGTTAGAGAAATGTCATAGTCATAACTGTTGAAATAGTGCTTAATTTAACCTTTTTGACAAAAAAACCCAATTGCTAATATTTTAGCCTCTATCATACTAAAATGTGCAGAAATACAGCAAAGATTAAATACTAATAAAAACCACACATGGAAAACATTTGAAGTGTCACAGATTTCTTGGCTTTGTTTTACAATGTTATATTGTTACAATATACTGTAAATGTGCTTATCACATTTTGATTTGTTTTTAGTGTTGTTTTACTCCTTTCATCCTGACTTAACTTTCTTCCATTTTCCTTCTGTTTAGCATTCTATAGGTGTTTATTTGCAGTAATCTTATTGACAGGCTGCAACTGAAGCACAATAATGTTCTAATATTTGCATGTTTACGTGTTGGTTTTTAATATACTTCATCTGAATGTATCATTTTGCTTTTGATTAATTTAAAATACTGTAGCAATTGTACTTTTCAAATAATAAAAGAGGAATTTTAGAGAGGCAAGTATATTTGAATGACTCTAGATTTACCACACCTTACAAATTTAACTTATCATAAATGATCTTGACCCTTATGCAGGTTAAATATAAATAGATGTATATAGTTATCATAAAATTTTATCTTAAGACAAATTTTCCATTTAGATGATTAATTCTATCACCTATAGTGATAAAACTGCTTAGATTTGTTATAATCAAAACTTAACAGGCAAATAATCTATTCATGCAGGTAACTGAAAAATTGTACAAAACAAATTATACTTGCAAATGTACTTTTCTAAAAGCTACTCTCTCACACACCTCCTGACTCTGTGCTGTATCTTGCATGTGTAAGTATTTAACAGTTTTTATCTTCATATTATTAAAAATAGATAGGCATACTATAAACTGAATATCATTTATAAATGAATATATTAAAGTTGGCATGATTTTTTGAATATATATTTCTAGTGAAGTGCCGCTATAGGTTGGCAGTGGCACCAACAGGATGGCACAAGGATGAAGAAAGTTCTGCAACAGTAAGCTCTGCACTTAAGCCCAGATGCCCTACAAGTTAGACAGTCAGGCAGTATGAGAAAATGATCGAATTTTCTGGAAATGGTTTATTTATGTTATGATTACTGGTGGTTTTTGCATTTATTTCCTAATTTTGTAAACATGGAAATTTATTATTAGTAGTAGTTGTCTTGTGATTATATTATTTCATTAGTATGTTTATAATTTTGGCTGCCATTTTTTGGTCGCAGTAACTGCCATCTTGTAGATTGTTTCTGGCTACAGCAGCCACAATGGTGGAAAGCAATGCCTTCCTTTTGCCATCATGTGATTCCAAGAAGTTGCATGTTGTGATATGATTTACAGAAAGGTGATGATGTAAGTAATTATACATGGTATTTTTTAATTAATAATATATCATAGATGCATATTTTATTATACCTACTTAACTTTTATCGACATTTATCTAATTCTATATTTATTTTTCTAGTATCAGAATGTAGTTTAAGTTAATTTGTTTTGGTTTCAATAGATGTATTTTTCATATTTTCAATTCTTGTTTTCTTTTATCACATCTTCGCACCCCCCCTTTTTGTTACTAGGGGGCAGGCCCCCACAGATTGAGAACCACTGTGTTATGACATGTTTCAGAAAGTGTTCATTAGCATTTGAATGATCTAACAAACCCTAACTGACTGACACTGTTCTCTTTTTGCTGTCAAGATGTGTGGCACAAATTTTACAGAAACAAGATACATCTGCAGTTTTTCAGTCAAAATTGTGACACGAACATTTACTGATGCCTACTTCTTCAGTAACTCCACAGACAGGCAACAATTTTCACAAATTAAAGCATGTACTTTCTCACCATGATCATTGTTCATTGATGGGGACCATCTTTAACGAATGTTCTGCCCTGTTTGGAACAGTACTGTGCATAACATTGAGTTTGGCTTAAACAACCCTTTCCTAAGCTTGCTGCAGCATCTGAAAAGTGTCAGTGAAAGTTTTTGGCAATTTCACACAGACTTTCACAGAAACACATTGTTCTTTAAGATCCTTCATATCTAAACTTGCAAAAAAAAAAATTAATGGCACAGGAGCCAAGTTCACTCTAAATTACACTTACTCGATGACTAAATGAGTAGGTATGATCGAGCGAGTGGTAGGCTAAAGCTCAAGATCGCCACTACACACTACCAGTATGCAAGTATGTTGAGTTTTCTCATTAGCACCTGTCACACATGTGCAATTGGGAGACATCTGAAAGGCCTTAAGAATAGTACTACCACAGGGGTCCTCAATCACGGTCCTGGAGAGCCGCAGTGGCTACAGGTTTTTGCTCCAACCCAATTGCTTAATAAGAAGCCCTTATTGCTCAAGTAACACTTCTGCTTCACTTTAGTTGTCCCACTCGTTAAGATTGTGAACCCTTATTGCTTATTTAAGTCTTAAACAGCTGTATTCTTGGTTTTTAATTGCTCCTAATTAGCAATAACATGCAAACAACAAAAGAGACAAGCATTTCTCCATTTAGCTTGTTTCCATTTACACCTGTGTGCATTTATCATGTACTATTGGGTTTAATTAAATACTTGGAAGGAAAGTAAAGAGAAAAAAATGAAGGACTGAGAATTACTCATCCATTTTAGCCTTCAAATCATTTGGATGATATCCTTAGAAAGGAGAAGAAAATCTAGGATACGAGAATTACCTGACATAGCGGAATTAAAGCACTAACAAGCCATGAAATTAAATTATTGGCAAGAATTGCTTTCTAATTAAGCAACCAGGTTAAAACAAAAACCTGCAGCCACTGCGGCTCTCCAGGACTGTGATTGAGGACCCATGTACTACCACAACAGACCAGGGGACGGCAAGCTACACGAACTTTCTTTCTCAATCTTCTGCAGACCATCCGCGGGAAAGCTTGTTAGGTCTCGGCTCCAGTGATGACATCACTTCCTGTCTCTTGCTTTACACTGCCATCTTTTCATTTTACAATCAGTTCTGCTTTGGACTCAAACCTGTGAACATCACAACCAATTCAACCCATTTGCAGCCAAGGCACAATATAAAGGTGGCTGCCCCAAACCTTTTTGATATCTGTGGTCCTGTTTTGTGACCCACCTTACTTAAATTCAGTTCACTTTGGACATACTTCATACACTGATGTTGAAAGGATTCCAATTAAGTGTTGATAGTCTTGGTCATTTTGCTAAAAATTATTTTCTAAGGTTGATTATTTGAAAAATTTTGGACAAATAGATGATTTCTGACATAAGAAAGCCAGTTATATTGTCCAAGGAGGCATTGCTTGAAGCCCCCATACATGGCATCCATATGAGTCCAATTTATGGTTTCAATGTGGGTTGGTTAATGAGATGACAAGATGACAACAATAAACACAGAACTACCTAAGTAGTCTAAAAGAATAAGTTGTTAACTTAATTAACTTGACAAAACAGACAGGGTTCAACACTGTTAAGTGCAAGAATGATTTTTGAACCACAGTTTTTGCATAATACAGGTTTTTCTTGATGCAGTAAAGCCTTTAAGCCAAATGAATTTAAACCGTTCAAAACAAATGGTGTCTTGCAGTTAGTGACAAAGCTAGACAGACCTGTATGTTTTGTTAGATATCACTGTGATACTGTTCCTGCACAAATGTTTGATGTGCTCAGCTACCACATGGTTAGGACTGGAACATGAAATAGCAGCTGCACTTTGCTGCAAGATAGAAAACCTTGAATATTTAAAGCCCCTCTGGTGATGCCAGCCTGTCATAACCAGCTGGCATTTGAAATGAAGCATACAAATATTTATATACATGCAGCTGAACTGCCAGGATTTTGGCAACAACAGGGAGACAAAACTAAAAAACAGTATTTGGTGCAAAATCCTACTCCTGTCAGTATATGAAGCTAATAAAAGTATTATGTAGAGGCCACAAAAGGATGCTTCACCACCTAAGTCTAATGCAGTCAGGATATGAACGGCACCTGCCTTCTTATGACTCCAAGCGAGTATTAAATGACATGATGCTTAAAATTTTCACAAGCAACAGGCTTAAAAGAAACAAATAACACAATGACATAAATAATAAAATGCAAGGCATGGTCACAGATGGAGAAAGTGCTTCAGAATGATTTAATAGGATGAGAAGGGCTATCTGATTTTAAGATTGCTTATATAGTGTTCCAAAATGGCCAATACTACATCCCTTTGGCATCATTCATCCACCATGTGACTACACCGCTAACAATGACATGGCAGCCATCTTGGGTCCTTGGAAATAAAAGGACATTGTCCAAAAACAAAAACAATTGAAGGGGCATAAAACAGTGCAAAAGTGCCTGAAATGACTGAAGAACCTGTCTCCGATCACACAGGGTTTACAGATTGCAGGAAACAAATAAAACACGTTTTGTCTTGAGCTACCACTTTAAATGTCACAAAATTTGAATCTGTGTTGTATGACATGTTTCTCTGAGTTTTGTCGGGTATAAACAATACAGGGCACTCTTGCGCTCTTCTTAAACCCAGAATATTGCCAAGGAGGTTACAATGTTCAAAACACATGTGTTTATCGTAACAAAATGAAAACAAGGGAGGGATGCCTAGCAGGTAGATTTCCATCTCTTCAGTATCACAATTAATACTGTGATACTGAAGAAGTGGAAATCTACCTGTAAATAGCTGTAGAATTGCCACATTTCTGATTTTCCTATTTGTATGTGTGGTGATTGTTATGTTAGTAACTATACTTGTAGCATAGACACCTAGTTTGAAAATATGTAGTCTGTTTCTTTAAACAGTCTGCACAGACGTTTAATGTTTAGGTGCAGACACTATACATATAAAACTAGAACAGAAAAATGTGGTGAGATTTTTTGACTTTGCCATTTTCCATCAACTTGATCATCAGCATGAAAAAAAAAAAAAAAACCCTTTATGAACTGGATATTTACATTAGATGCTCATCAGATATAGGGGCGATGGTTGGATTTTTTTTGCATACCTGTCTGCAGTTTGTCTTTCTGGAAGAGGCTCACCTCAGAAGATCATTCATCTTCTGAACACTGCTGGTAAAAATGCCTTACATTATGCAGTTTACAAAAGTGAATTATCCTATCACATATTTTCTTCTTGTAACTGTTGGTTACACTTCAGGATTCTCCCTCATCATTAAAGACTTTCAGAACTGTATATACCATTGTGAGCAGGGGGAAAGTTGATTGTGCCAGTCGTTATATTAGTTTATAATTACCTTTCACTGCTGTGTTTGTAAATATACACACACATACATACATGGTGCTTAGTATGTTTTTATATTTTTGTGTTCATTTAATATTTTTGTGTTGGGGTGGAAAAATACAGTAGGGCTTAGGTGTTGGCCTAATTCCATCCATCCCTAATTTTACAAGTGTAGCCACTCCATCGCTATGCAAATTTGTTGGTAACCTTATCACCTGATATCACCAGAAGTTGTGGTACATTACATAGTTGTAAGTGATAACAAGGTACTTAACAGAGTTTTGTTCACAAAGAACAACACTGCCTTTCAGAACTATTGACTCTAGTCAGTTGGCATGGAGTCACAATTGTAATGATATGAGTTGTATAGTGAGAAACTTATTCAAAACAAGAAATATGTGATTTGGGATAAAGGCAGCACCATACATGATCATGACAGAAAAGAAGCATACACTGCCAAGTGCATCATACTCTTAGTTATTCTGCCAGTGCAGATAGTTAGCGATAGCTGAAGAGTGGTTTGATATGAGTGTGCATGGAGTGCCCTAGACAGACTACAAACAGGTGCACCATCACAGCAGGGAATGAAGTATCACAAGCCAGCACTTTCAGAGGGCTGCTTGACCCTCTACCAAAAGCAAAGCATGATGTTTTTCAGGCCAACAGTTCAGGAATGCAGGATGTTCTGGCACCACTCGTATGCACAGAGAGACTATAGGATGACCAGGACATGGACCAGGAAGATGCACCCAGTAAGAAGTAATAAATAAAGATATCTGGCTGCCAAAAAGGGTTTAGTAATGAAGTCAAAATTGTTGCCAAACTTACTCTTAAGAAAATATGTGAAAAATAAAGTCTTTGGGAATTCACCAAAGTAGACAATGGGGCATTCAAAAAGGCAGCTATTTATATTGTCACATCGATGATGACACAGGTCGTGACTTCCAGAGGTCTGCCCCTAGCAACCTCAGATGTGTGTTGCAACCGAATCCATGAACAACATGGTGTCACAGTAAATTTAAAATAAATGTAAAGAATTTTAATCTTTTGATAAAAGACTTTCTAAACAACCTTTTAATGTGCTTAAAAGTCCCCCATGTTTAAAAATTGTAACAGAAAAGCTTTGCTTTGTGAAGGAAAATTTCCTTAAGGAAAAAATGTAAATTAACCTGGGTTTATAACACTAGGACATTACGGAAGCTAAACAGTTCATTATAGAGAATGGAATCAGGAGATGGTGTTGATGATATAATCTATTAAAGGATAAAAACAGAGAAAAAAGATTTTAACAGACTAGCTATGAATGAGAAAAAAAATCATAGCTAAGTGGCAAAGTAAGAGAGTCAAAAACCAGTAAAGCACTTAATAAATGGTGCCAATATATAAACTAAAACATGAAATCAAAATACAAAAATGATTGCAATCAGAAATCACTTTTAAATCTCAAAGATCACAAATTTGGACAATCAGGAAGTGTACAACGCTGAACTTTGTACCTTCGACCCAGTAATGTCACGCATCACAAGCTTCTGGTTAACCTTACCTATTAAACAGAAAAGTAGCACAAGAATATATTTCATATTAAACCATTTTAAAACAGGTTGAAACCAAAAATAAGCTTAAATCACATGATTCCCTGGCCTCTAAAACCCTCAAAACAGGCAGATCACAGCACTCCCGACCACAAAAGTTACTTCAGGATCAAGTAGTTAGCGATCCTGGAATGGGGTGTAAAGCTGCTTTAGTTCCAGAAGCTAAAACGGGGTGAAGTTAGAAGGTAAGAAGAAATAAACATTCAACTGACAAGAGCCCAGAATTTGAAGAGAAAGACAAAATACGAGAAGAAGTGTGCTTAATTGAGATACTGAAGAGGTGGAAATCTACTTATAAATAGTTGTAGTGTTATCACATGTGGGGTTATCCTTTTTGTATAGTATGTCATGTGTGGTGATTGTTATATTTGAGTAACAATACATGTAGCATAGACCCCTAGTTTGTAAATATGGGGTCTGTTTCTTTAAACAGATTTAATTGTTTCCTGCTTATTCCATCACAGGACTTCAAATCTGGGCACAAGGCAGAAGTCAGTTTTCAATGGGACAGCAGCAGTCAAAAGCAGGATTTTTTTTTTATGCACCTATTGACTACTAAACTGTTTGTTTACATGTAATTTCTATTGAATATTAATGTCCAGGGGGGAAGTTAATGCATGCAGATGAATGAAAGTTCCAGTTCATATGAAACAATGGGCTTAGCATCTTCTAGTTAAAAGGAGTTTTCATTTGATGTAATGCTGAGGCGATTAAAAAGTGTATTTAAATGTGTTGTCATTTTACCTAATAAAAAAATGACAACTTTGGATTACTCATACAATAAAAAAACACATTTATAAAATAGGAAGTTCAAATTATTTAAAATAAAACACACTGTAATGAGCTAACTCTTCCTGGGAACCACATACTGATCAGCTATATTTTTGCATATTATTCTCCTTTTCAGATTTCTGTCTCACATTGTTGCTTCTTGGTTATCCTGCCAATTTCTCTGACCAGGTATTATACTGGCACAATGCTGAAATACAGAAGGTCAATATTTAAATTATGTGCTTTGAGTTCAGAAAAGGCTGTTAAAAATTAACATTCATCAGCTTGCAGAGAATACATTTTCACTAAGCTCCCTTAATCCAAAAGTGCACTAAACATACTCAATTTAAATCCATCTCAATGGTAATTTATTGCAAAGGAGATTAACAGTGTATTCAGGAATATTAGGATCACAGCCATAACCCAACACTGTAAAGATGGCTGGCTCTTATTAACTGGGTGAAAACAACAATAAAGAGAAATTAAAGCAAGTACTGATAATTTGATAAAGTCACTGTGAATCAAATTTTTTCCCCTGTTTGTTGTGAAATTAGATTTTTAATAAGTGCTGTATCGTATTCTCTGTTCCTTTGTATCAAAATCAGATAAGTTATGGGACACAAAAAAAAGTATTCTTCATCAGAACCAAAGGCAATTTAGATGGAATATTATTAAACACTTGAAAAGTTTCATTTTACAATACTCAAATGAATCAAACAGGCCAATAAAAAATATGCAACTTTTGCTCTTTTAAAATTACATAGCTTTCTTGCTTCAAAATTAAGGTTCTTATTCAGTCAGGGAATCTGTCACAGCTTCAGAAAAGGGCAAAACTTTCATGGTTTGTTCTAGCTTTCAGAACAAAATAAGATAGATCTGAAAAGAGATAAAGGCCATTCAACCAATTAGAGCTCCGTTATTCCCTAAACTCCCATACACTTCATTAATATTTTAATTGGAGTCTCAAAGGGCCTCTTCAAAGACTCAAATACATGCCAATTCATGACAGCAAAATAGTATGAACTAGGAAAAAACAGCACTATAGATTATAAATGCAATCCACTTTACAGTTAAAGCCTTTTTTCACTTTTATAGAGGAGTTCTTTGGTTTGGTAAATTAACACAGCTTGTAGGAGCCCTAAATTAGTGCAGTGTTAAACAGTAGCAGCATAAAACAATTACACAATTTATGATGTGATAGATATAAGTTTTAATCAGCGGAAATGGGCAGAAGGAGTGTGGTAGAAATAATTAATGTTTCCTTGGGGGCAGCATGGTGGCACAGTGGTTAATATTGCTCCCTTATAGCCTCAGAGACCTAGGTTTGATTCTCAAACTGTTTTCTGTTACTGTGAAATTTATATGCTTTTATTCTGTCCATATGGGTTGCTGGTATCTTCCCACAACCAAAAGATGTGCAAGATTTGAAAATTTGAGATTATAATTGGATTGATGTTAATAACTGTGGAAGCTTGCCCGAGAGAGTGTCCAGTGATGGAATAATATTTTATCAATGGCTAGGTCACAGTTTAGTGCCTGATGAACCTGGGATAGAATCTGGTAACTCATAAACCTAAAGTATTTTTTTCTTAAACTTCATGGCCCTTGCTTCTAGTAGTTCTTTTAATTATGGTCCCTCGGACTCAAATTAGACGTGTAAATGTCTGCCTCTTCTTAAAGTTTGTTGCATCTTCCGATGAAGTCCAAAATGGAAACAGAGGGAAAGCTCCAGATGCCCCAGAGCATGTTATGTTATTTTCTTTTTCAGGAGAGGACTGGAAATTCTGTGAATATTGTGCATGTAAAGAAAACACGAAATGAAGTTAGTTTCACTATGAAATACTGAAGTCTAAAATAACTAAATATTACAACATAGCCGGTCTGGAGAAGCAGTGCTACTTCTCTAAAATTGTAAATAATAATGCTGGTAATCCAAGAGTTTTGTTCTCTACAATTGATCGTTTGCTAAACTCAGGTAACTCAGTGGAATGCCTCCAAAAAACTACCAGTGAAACTGGAGGCTTTTACTGTATTTTTAAACACAAAATTAATATAGTATTATTAATTTAGAATTTAGGTGTAATTATTGACTCTGACCTAAATTGTAAAGCACATATTAATCAGATTACCAGGACAGCATTTTTTCCAAAAGTTAGATCTCTTATAACTGTGGCAGATGCTGAAAAAGTTAGTTCACACTTTTGTTTTTAGTTGACTAGATTACTGTAATGCACTTCTTTCAGGACTATTCAAGAAAGACATCAATCTTAACTAGGAAAAGAGAATCTGAGCACATCTCTCCATTTTGATGTCATTGCATTGGTTGCCCAAGTCATTCAGAATTGACTTTAAAATACTGCTAATAGTTTACAAGCCTTAAATAATCTCACTCCATCCTATATTTTGGAATTCCTGTCACCTTACACTCCAAATCGTAACTTTACATCTCTAATGGAGTGTCGGCTTATGTTTCCAAGAGGTAAACTTAAAAGAAGTGGCGAGGCAACCTTCTACTGTTATGCATTTAAAATCTGGAATAATTCACCAAAAGAAATTCGTCAGGCTAATACAATGGGAGCACTTTAAAAAACTGCTAAAAACCCATCATTTTAACATGGGTTTCTCCTACCTACGTTTTAGTGTATCCCTGTTAAGCTATATGTGCATTGAATTATCACTTTCATCAAGGTTCCGCAATCCATACTAATCCCTATTCTTCACTCCTGTTTTTTCTGGTAAAGGACAGAGCTTGTGTGGAGGAGTGAAGGCGGCAGGAGAAAAACAGAAAAGGACGAGTGGGTGATTGGGCACTGTATTGTAGAGACAAAGTAAAAAGAGTGTGCTGCTTAAGAACTTGTGGTTCTGTGTTTGTCTGTGTTCGGGTTGATGTTCCACAAGTGTTTATTTTAAATACCAATGAATAATAAAACATAATAAAATGTAAAAGTAAAAAAATAAAAGGAGAAGTTAAAAAGTAAAACATAAAATGTAATATAAAGTAAATAAAAAATGTAATTACATTAACGCTTCATCAAAAACAATACTGTAATATCCCTTTCCAGGTGGGAGAATTAAACCATAAAGGCAAGTGGTTCTAGCAGTCCAAAACAAAGGTTTTATTGCTCTTCCACCTTACAACCATGTGTCAAACACCTCTCATACTCATTTTTAACCCCTCCATACCCTTAAAAACAGAACTTCCTCAACAATTCCCTCCGCCTCCCCGGCATCCCAGTGACTGCTTTATTTAAGAGTGAAAGATGTGGCTCCTTTTCCCACCCCTCTCCAAAGCAACCCCATTTGCATGGCCTTTTAGGACACACTGTCTCAGTGGTGGTAATTTCTTTTCCAGACTGTCACAATATTATGAATTATGAATATAGGAAAGGTCTGCTCACAGATGTAGGTGCTTCCAAAAATGGTTGCCAGTTTCAGTGCTGTTTAAGATTAGGGTAAGTCTTGGGTGGGAGAAAAGAATAGAAATAAATTAACAGGATCAACAGTCTGTGGGAAAAGGGTTCTCTTCCTTTGGAGGCCTACATTCCACCTTCCCTCAACTGAAAATATGGGAAATATTTGCTGTCCTCTGCAGATCTGGAGGGGTTTTGTTAACCTACTGCCAAGTCCTTTTCTCTCTCATTCTCCTGCCTTTGTAGTGACCACTTCCAGGACACCCTTTGTATTGACAGGTCATACCATCCACTGAGGTTGTTGTATAACACCGGGATTTCCCATCTACCAGTGCAGTTTTCCCTGTGTTGCTGAGCTCTTGCCCTGTCCTATACCATGCTAGTACCCTTGCTGCTTGAAGCAACAAACCCCTTGCCATCAGGGCCATCTTAACAGCATCACAGGCCTCCAGGCAAAGCAGTGCACTGGGGCTCCTACCTACACAACCACTCAGCAAGTCACAACATACATAAATTAACATGAAGCCCCTATGCTCGTGGGGCCCCTGGGCAACTGCCCAGCGTGTCCACGTATTAAGGCAGCCCTGTTACAGGAATAAAAAATATGAATATAAGTAATAAATCCATTCCAAGAGTAAATAAGTACTGTAAATTACAGGCATTTCAAGCAAAGTAATGTCAATAACCCCAAAGCAAAAGTGTACAGTGCATACAACAATAATTAAATTCTGCTTTTCCCTTTTGAGTTCAAGATCAGCCTGCACTGATACACTAGCAATTGATAAATAACTTTAGGCACCACACAGTAGTTTTGTAGCCACACTCCCCTTACATTCCATGACTACTGATTATGTTATAAAATTATTTTCTAGTGACTATGTGTCTTAAGTTAGCATCTTCTGCCCACTTCTTGATATTTTGAAAGACTTAATGTCTTAGGTCTGTGTTTAGTGTGGTTTTCAATACAAATATTACTGTTTACAATACTCAGTGTCTTCAGTATTTTGAAACATCCTTGAAATTTTACTTTCACATTGTTTATAGTTTTCTATAGTTTTTATGGGGTTGAGATGATTGATGGATGAGGACTCTGTGCCTTTGCCACATAACAGCAATAAAGGTCCTTTCAAGTGGTTTTGTTTTTACCACAAATGTTAATTTGTATTTTTTTATTTATCCAGAAAGAAGTTGTCAGGGATATATTAATATTTAGTTCTGATGTTTTGCCTTATCCGACAGTTACTATGGGCCTAAATGAAAAAGCTCTGTTTGTTACACTATTTGTTTAACAGAATATTTCTATTATATTTAATAAGAACAAAACAGAAGAGTCACCTGATGTGTTTTATATTTCATGTTAACAGGATAAAACTTAACCTTATGTCTATAAAGCATCACCACGTTACAAAGACAAATCAAACTCAAAGCTGGAACAACACAATATTCAAAGCCATTTCTGATTGAAGTTTTGTTCAGTAAATAGTTTTTCTATCTCACGCTGCCGAGACTTCAGTTCAATTATTCTTGAGAGCTTTGTTGATGTTTTCAAGTGAACTCACAGAGACTTAATTTAATCTGGATGTTGCATTTTGATTCATTATTTCAATTGACTGAACATTACATTGTAGGTAAGGGTCAAGGAATAAATCAAAATGCTATTCTGCATAGAAAGCTAATTGTATAAAAGGTGAAAAATGACAACCCCCTACTGTAAAAGCAATGCATACAAAGTGGACTTTATGATATTATAGGTATGTGAGGTTTATGAGCAATTTACAGATTGTTTCAGGTATATTTTTGAACTGGAACCAGCATTTGTCTAGAAAGCAGTTTTCAGCATATTGAGTGATTTGTAATTGATGCAGCCTCCAGCCCGAAACTCTTCTGCTTCAGCCAAACTGTCTGTTATCAGTCAACTGAATTGATATTAGTGCTTATTTATCCCATAGGACTGGCTGAGAAGGTACCTACTGAGACTACCTGAAGGAGTAACTTAATGATAGGAATATTAATGAACATACAAAGAAATCAAGAATTCAACAAACTATCTTTAAATAAAACACAAATGTGTTGATAAGTAGTCGAAAAATTAGATGTTATAAAGTGTTATACATTTATGGACTAACCCTAACCCAAGCAATAAATATGACCATCCGATATCAAGGTGGGGTGGCATGGTGGCGCAGTGGTAGCGCTGCTGCCTTGCAGTTAGGAGACCCGGGTTCTCCCTGCGTGGAGTCTGCATGTTCTCCCCGTGTCTGCATGGGTTTCCTCCGGGCGCTACGGTTTCCTCCCACAGTCCAAAGACATGCAGGTTAGGTGGATTGGCGATTCTAAATTGGCCCTAGTGTGTGCTTGGTGTATGTGGGTTGGCACCCTGCCCAGGATTGGATTCCTGCCTTGTTGGCTGGGATTGGCTCCAGCAGACCCCTGTGTTCAGATTCAGGGGGTTGGAAAATGGATGGATATCAAGGTACAGTGTACAGTTCAAGCACAAGGTAAACTTTATTATCCTTAAGTAGGAAACCCTGCCAGTCAAGTGTGCTACTATTAATAAAAACAAAATTAGACAAACGAAAATAATTATACAGTAGGGTAAAAAATAACAGTGCTTTTCTTTATACAGTATAAGTTGCATTAGAGATATTGTTGAGTTACTCTTTATAATAGAACAGCCAACTACTGAATGTAAAAACTATTTGCTATATTGTGTTGTTGTTACTCTCCATTACAAGTTTTTCATTCATTCAACTGCTACAATTACACTGCATAGGAGCAGTATCAGTAAGCAGTGTTTCTTAAACTTTGGGTCGGGTGATGTCTTTACTTGGGTCACGCTGAATTGTGAATTACAATAGTACTGAATGAGAAAGGGTCATAACAGTTAACAGAAAGTCTTGCGATGGGTCATTGCTTGCTCGGGACAAACAGTCCTTCCAGATAGCAACGATTATAGAAGGAAGACTCCCCCTGCCCAAACAACTGGACAACAATCGGCAGAGAATCTACAAGGAGGAAAGACAACAATCAATGGCAATTCCACAAGGGGGATGGATCCCCTGTATGACACTCAATGGTGACAACCAAAAGGCAAAACTGCAGTGCAAGAAAAGAAAAAGTTAAAGAAAAACTGTCATTAAATGATTTAAGACAGGTTGTAATCCAAACAAAGTCTGCATTTAGCTTTTTCAACAATAGTTTGATCAGTTCCAAACTCTCCGCTTGCAGCTTTAATCATGTATTCTCAGACAAATAATCATGTATGCTAAGACAAATAAAAAATAAAAAAAAATCACTAAAACAAAAAAAAAACAGTTATGGCATATCTGTGTAGGGTGTGGCATTAGGGGGCGCTAGTGCTCCCTTGAACCCTCAGGTACAACTCCAGACACCAGGTAAAAGTCCAATACTTTTTATTTTCCTTTTCCACAGTGCACCAAGCACCCTCCACACTACTCATAAACCGATACTATAACAATAAACTCTCCTCCTCGCCCAGACACTTGCTCCTCTACCTCCCAGCTCAGCTCAGCATCTGGACTGAGGCATCATCCTTTTATAGTCCCTGACTCGGAGGTGTTTCTGTCCCAACAGTCCACAGTTCCTTATTTCTTCCAGGTCAGGGTAAACAGTCCTTTTCTTCACCCCGGGAGCACGTCGTTCCTTCCTGTCATGTGACGTACTCCCAGGTCATAAGGCACAAAAGAGCCCATAAGCCCCCCCACAGCGACTCCTGGTGGCCCCCAAGGTATCCAGCAGGGCTGTGTATAAATACTACAAAGTCCATGAGGCCCTGCTGGACCTCGGGGCACTATCCTGCTGTCGGGAGAGCTCCACCTGGCGGCCTGGGGGTGAGGACCGGCATGAGAAGCCGGCAGTCCTCCACAAGGGCTAAAGCCCTTGTCAAACACAGTTCTCATCCCTATCTTACATTACATTTCAGTTACCAGAGGTAATCGTAACATTTTGATCTTTAACCTGAAAGTGATATTTTATAATTATGATTTTGCATATGGCAAAATATTGGTTTCAGTGTACTAAAATATGTTAGTTGACAAGTTTCTAGCATTTGCAGTTTATAGTATGTTTTGTTTCAGAACCAAATCAGTGAGGAAGCTAAAGAACTCACACAGTAAATAGTTTGGGTGCAGAATTCAAGTGCAGCAAGACACTTCTTTACAATGTCAGGATATACCACAACATTAATAGAAAAAAATGTTACTGTGGAAAGATTTGTAACTGAAAATACAAAGAGTGATGGTACATGAGATAGTTTACACTATAGGGAGTTAATTATGGGTCAGTTCAATCCATCCTTTAATAACGACCCAGCAGTACCCGGGACGAAAATAGTGTTTTTTTTTTTTTTATTGTTTAAGAAAAATAATTAAAAAAAGCACAACTTTAAAAATAAATTAACCAACAATGAAGACTCATTAATGTGCTTGTCTTGCAGTCTTTTATGTATGTTATCATCCAGTTGACACTCGAAACCAACCAACTATTTAAATTCAAAAGAAACAGGGGGGTGTTGGCGCTCAAACATAAAGAATGCTGAAAGTCACCTCCAGTTCGCCCTCTGGTGGTCGTTCCGAGTGTCAACTGGATGATAACATGCATACAAGACCACAAGATTACCCCCCCCCACCACCCCATCCTACCCAGAAGGGGGTGGTTTAAGGTTGATTTCACCCTGCAGTACTTTTAGTTGACCAATGAGAAACATGTGTACCAAGTTTCATGAAAATGGCTCCAGCCATTCAGAAGGGATGCTGGAACATACTTACACACACATATACATTGACTTATATATAGATTGACAGAAAGACGACTCTTGAAATAAATAATGACTGCATAAAGTGTTATCTACTATCTCAAAGTAATGAAATATGGTTGGAAGAAATTTAATAAGCATTTTATAACTGGGGATGAAACCAGAATACTTTACTGTGCCCCAAATATACACCAAAGAAATGCAAAGTCCAAGCCAGAGCTGGCTGATAATGCATACAATGTATTATGATGCTGGAGGTATAGTTCATTTTGATTACATGCCTGAAGGGCTCACTGGTCAATGAATTTGCTTTGGGGTTTAGTGGCAGTCAGGAAAAAGTAGCAAGGAAATCTACTGACCAAACCCCTTCCACTTAAGGTCAATGTCCCCCTCACATTGCTTGGGTTGCAAAGGCGGCTCTGAGAAAATGTAAAGTTGTCATACTTATCCCATTCTTCAGACCTGGTTCCATATGCCATGCCAATGATGGTGTCAAACAAGCTACAAAAGAGTAGTTGCACAATCCAGACAAAATACTGAATGATTAATAAAGCTTTGTAAATTATCTATTCCTTTAAACAGTTTTATTGTGTAGGTAGGTAAGTACTGTATGTCCAGCACCTCCGTATCAGTTAGATCCTACACATGTCAGTTTTGATCTGCAGAGAGTAGTTTTGAGCCAATGTTGCCTGTGAGGCAAAAATAGGTAAAAACATAAATCTATTGCTTTACACAATAGTTTTATTGGGTGAATATATATACTGCATGTCTGGTACCTGTGTATCAATCAAACACTACATATGCTCTACGTGCTAACGTATTTCTGCTTTATGGTAATTATTCATATTGCATCTTGCCTCAATGTATTTATTCACGTAGGGCAAGCTCTGCATGAGCAAATGAATTATAGATGTGCGTGCTCTGAAGTGAACGTTAGCATTGAAAAATTAATTTGCATTAAATCAGCTTTACAGCTGCTGGAAATGAGTACAGATCACAAAGGTCAACCAGTAGTCAGTAAGAATCACACCACAACAGTAATTTCTGGAAGAAACAAGTCTTTCTAAAAGGGCAATCCTTTATAATATGACTTTAGAATTAGCACGCTTCATGCTACAGGTTTAACTAGTAGTGTATTGGTGCACACTGGAGTTATGCTGAATAGATTAGACTCAAACCTGTAAGTATGAAACCCCTTCCATCTGAAACTCGGGGACGAGAAAAACTAATTATGAAAAGAGAGCTCAGAAAAACATAATAAAAAGGATATATAAAAAATAATGCAAGACATGTACTTCTTGCTATTGCTTAATACTATATAGTCTCCATTACACAATTAAGTTTACATGATAAAAAGAATAAGTTTTACAAACTTGCTGCACAGTCAATGAGGTTCTGACCTTCATGTGTCAAAAGAAGAATGATCTGGTAAAACTTAAGGTATCCTTTATAAGCTACTACAAACATTTAATCAATTATGTTACTATCAATTATGTATTAGTCTGATGCTAAATGTAGTATGACAATTGCCTCTTATTTTGCTTTGTTTTGTATCATATGAAAACCTAATTACTGTATCACTAAGGAGCTATAAAAATAAAATGTATTATAATTTATTTATAACATTTTTTCTGAAAAAAAAACCATATATATAAGAGGTATCTCAGAATAGATAAAATATGTTACATACATGCTTTACAAATACATACTTTATAAATATTTTCCATTATTTAAACTACTAGTAGATAGTTGAATTATTGCATGCAAAGACTTGTAAAGGCTGGAAATGAGAACAGAGTACGAGATTAACATAAGCAGCCTTGTGGCCCTCTTTAAAGTAGATGTTTCCATTCATTTTGCTCTAAGTCACCAGAATGCCTGTCAGGTTTGTGAGGAAGGGAGAAAGCGAAAGACAGGAAAAAATGTCACTGGCCATAAGGAGTAAAATGTCCCTGTCTGTTAGGATTAACAATTCTGGGACTCATGATCACCAAGAAAGCATAAAGCCAATAACTACATCCAATTGCAGTATTCCAATACATCTGGCTGGGAGGCATTCTTAAACTTATCCTCATTAAACATACTGATAGCATATCTTCATTTATGCCAGATTTTGTTTAATTAAAAATACAAGGACTCTGCTACAGACAATCAACTATTATTGTTATCAATAATACATATTGTGGAGTTACTGTTGTGCTTTGTTTTGCATTGATATGTTACATTTTATGACACACAATTGCATTTTTATTATTTCAGTTCATTGCTATTGCAGTTCTACAGTGTGTGTTAATTAATCGTCTTTGAATAAAGTTGTGTGAAAGAAGCTATGATGGATAACAGAGTTTGTGTTAGCTCTTCTAATCATCTGTGTAGTATTTTGATTCTTAGAGGTGCCAATGTAATGAGTGCATATTTGTAAGAGCACAAAAAGGGGACTTGCTACACACTTCTGCTGTAAGGAGAGATGTTATTTTAATACATGTTGCCTTTCTGTTAGCTTGAGCATGTTCGGCTATTCTCATCCATCCTGTCTCATTAACAAAGTGTTTCTACCCATGGAACCACTTTGTGTGTGTGTGTGTGTGTGTTTTTGTGTGTAAATACAAAAAAATATACATAAAAATATGTATTTTGTCAAGTCCCGCCCTCCTCTCAGCCATTTACAACTACGCCCATGGTCCACTAACCTCTCAGTCATGTGAATGCTTTTGTCAGACACAGTTCCAGCGCTTTCAGCTCTTATAAATTTTTACGTTTTCCTGACTTTTAAGTTCCCAATAAAAGAAGACTTATTATGTCGAAATCTTACTGATGAATTTCATCCCGAAGGGTTATCAACAGAAGAGATGAATACAGGGGCAATCCTAGCACCGAGATACGATGAAGTCAATTGAATAAATGCACAAAATGGTCAATTGGTTACATGGCAATGACATGTAAAATTTTAACAGGCGACAAGAAAGGTAATGTAGTGCATCTTCCACGGATAACATTAAACACCAAAGGAGATCTTGATATGCCATTAGTATTAAAAGGTTCACAATTTCCCATTACAATAGATTTGCCATGACAATTAACAAATCACAGGAACAAACATTTGAAAAAGTCAGTTTATTAGAGAGAAAGAAATGATATTCACTCATGGGCAGTTATACCTTGCATTGTCACAATGTAACTCCAAACACAGAATCAAAATTCAAAGCGATATTGACAATAAGTTAATTCCAAATATTGTTTTTGCAGTAGTTTTACAGTAAAAGCGTAAGTTTAAAAAGTATTTGCGTGTTAATTTCAGATCCAGACAGAATGAAAACATATAATGCAATGAATACCTCTAACACAACATGAATTATTTTTCTTTCAATTTATTACGTTTTACTTTTTTTACTATGGTTAATTACTCACTCTAATGTAAAATAGTTAGTTCTATTATGTATATGTAACAGTTCCCATGAAAATAACAATCTGTTTAAATTGTACATCTGCTTCCCTGTACGCGAGTGGCAGATCTGCGAATGGCTAGCGCGCAGTGCACGCCCATGGGTTGGCGAGCCAAGCGAGCAGAGGGCAGAACCCCCGAGTATTTAATTATTTATATCATATCTCTATCTATCTAAAATTCCGTTACAATGAATATCTTTACAACGAAATGTTCATTACAACGAAGTTTTTTTATGGTCCTGACAGCTTCCCCATATGACACGAGTCTATAGAAATCTCGTTACTACGAAGTACATTCAGCAGATACTTTCATTACAACGAAGTGCACAAAAGACCTTGACATGCCTGAATGAATCATCCACAGAGCAGTTAGTTCTGTGGCCACAGCTCAGTTGTGCACAATGATCCCCAAACAAAAACAGTGTAATTTTTTTTTCTTTCTTCAAACTTTCCTCGTACTTTTTTTTTTTTTTTTGCCTTTTTTGTTTCCTGCGGTTTTCAGTGATACCTTTTGCTTATTGCTCATCAACATTTGCAAATCTCGGGTTGAAGGCATATGTGAACTGATGCATTTGAAGACATTGAAAAAGCAGTTTTTATGTGGTTCAGTGATGCTCGTTCAAGAAACATTCCTATTAATGCAGTACTCATTCAAGAAAATGTGAGGTTTGTAAACTCTCTTCGGACCTCCCCCAACTAGACAGCACGCCGAAGAACATCCCGAAGTGCGATCTCTGCGTCTGTACGGGGCAATAGCAGGCTCACAGCTATTCTGTGTCTCTCCGCCAAAGTAAACAGAAAAGATCTTGATGGGTGTAGCAAGGTTAGGAGCACGTAAATTGTAAATGCAGATAACATGATTACTTGGTCACTGACCTGGCTACGACCGTGCCTGACTGCTGTGTCTGTATAGCAGAATGGCAGATCACGCTACAATAAATAACTGTGCCGTTCCTGTTTCAAGCTGAATAAAGCTGGTTTTGTTAAAGTACTGAGACTAAGCCTCGTGTTTTGGGGATACAACACAGGGACTTATAGCACCCCCCATCTTTTATGATTTGCTTCTGTGACGCTTCACTGCACTACTGTAGGCTTCCTATTGCCCTGCCCCAGCAATGGAAAAACAATCTTCCACAGACGCTGCAATCGCACTTCAGGACGCACTTCAGTGTGTCGTTCCCATTGGGTGTGGGGGGGGGTCTCAAAAGAGTTCAGAAACCTATGAAGAAAAGGATGATTCATCTCCTGATTGATAACTGTGCTGCCCACAACATGCTTCCACATTTAGATAATGTTCGCGTTGAATTCCTCCCACCCAATTGCAAAGCAGTGCTTCAGCCATTGGATTTGGGTATCATTCGCATCCTGAAAGTATATTATCACAAGGAAATGCTGAGAAAAATTCTCATCAGCATAACTTGTAGGCAGGAGGAGATTAAAATTAACGTGAAAGAAGCTATTGAAACGATTGCAAACGCCTGGATAGAAGTTAAAGAAAGTACTATAGTAACAAATACAGAATCTCATTACAACAAAATTTTTGTAACAACAAAATATTTTTTAGGTCCCTGGGAGTTCATTGTAACGTAATTTTACCTGTATATTATATGTACTGTATATACTGTACATATATCTATACTAATAAAAGGCAAAGCCCTCACTGACTGACTGACTGACTCACTCACTGACTCATCACTAATTCTCCAACTTCCCGTGTAGGTAGAAGGCTGAAATTTGGCAGGCTCATTCCTTACAGCTTCCTTACAAAAGTTGGGCAGGTTTCATTTCGAAATTCTACGCATAATGGTCATAACTGGAAGGTATTTTTCTCCATTTACTGTAAAGGAGTTGAGCTTGAAAGCCGTGGGGGCGGAGTTTCGTGTGACATCATCACGCCGCCCACGTAATCACGTGAACTGACTGTCAATGCACTATGTAGAAAACCAGGCAGCGAAACAATAAGAAGCGAGCGAGTGACATATACTACCATATTCATCAGTGCAGCTACTTCGGAAACAAAGCAAGGTATAAACCTAAACTTTAAATTAAGTTAATAGACAGGCTGCCGCTGGCGTTTTTCATGCCCACGGGTAATGAGAGGACGCAGGATATAAACAAGAGTTTTGATCACTTTGTAACTAAGTTAAAATTGCAGGTGAAGGGGTGTGCTTATGCAAATTCCGAGAGAGTGTGTTTGTGGGGGATTGACAGTTAAGGCGGGTGGAGGAGTCACGTCATCATATCCCCTACCATTTACCTCATTTCGCTCTGAGCTGAGCTCCGCGGCCAACACTGTCTTCCGAAGCAACTTCGTCACACTGCCACCTAAAGTCAAAACTTAAATATATAAAGTCAGCGTCGGAATATATTGTCACGCTTGGGTCACAGATTTGCACAGAGACACAGGAGGTCATAGAAACAAGAAGGATTTTTATTCAAACACTGCAAACACATGAGCTTAAACGTGCTCCATGACAAGTCAGAGATGACAGTTCCGCTAGGAGCAGAGAGAGAGAGCGATAAAAGCAAGCAAACAATCAATTTTCAACTGACAGGCGCTGCACAAGGCTTTTAAGTTAGCGGAGTATCGCGCGAGGTTTGCATTACGCGTTATAGCGCAAGTGAGAAAGTAAGGAGCAATGTGAGGGTAGTCTGTGTTTCAGGGGTTGTGGTTTTCCCAGAGGCGTCTGTATCTTCTTGGGGTGCGATCAGCCCTCCAGCTCACACCGTCCACCTCAGCTTTATTCACATTTCCGTGAATCAAGCGACTCTCTGTACCAGGTTCATTTAGTCTTGATAATACGTCTGGGTTGACGTGTTCAGAACCTGGTCGATGTTTTACTGTGAAACAGTAAAAGTTGTAAGCCCAGAAACCATCTCATGAGGCGAGAGTTTGTATCTTTCTGTCGGTATGACCATTGAAGTGGAGCATGATCAGTTACTAAAGTGAAGTTTCGTCCCCACACGTAATAGCGAAGCCCTCCAGCTCACAATATAAAGTAAGCGCTGGAATATATAAAGTCAAAACTTCAATATATAAAGTCATCGTCGGAATATACAAAGTCAGTGCTGCAATATCCATCCATTTCCCAACCCATTGAATCCGACCACAGGGTCACGGGGGTCTGCTGGAGCCAATCCCAGCCAACACTGGGTGCAAGGCAGGAACCAATCCTGGGCAGGGCAAATGCATCATTTTCAAAACATTAACCGAACAGTGTTTTTATAATTTATTTTTCTGAATACGTTTTTGTTAACTTACTTCAGTTCAGAGTCGTTTCAATCAATATATTTTGACTTTGAGATTATATATTCAGGAATGAGTTTATATACTCCGATGTTGACTATATATAATCAG
>JANRMT010027041.1:110782645-110818632 GCA_026402145.1 Polypterus bichir lapradei
ATATAGAGAGATAGATATATATATAGATATATAGAGATATGTATATATAAATATATATATATAGATATATATATATATAATATATATATAGATATATATATATATATAATATATATATAGATATATAGAGATATATATATATGTTGTGTTAACAATGAAGTATACTGTAGTACACTGTTTCAATTGTCCTACTAACATTTTTCTGCAATTACACGTCTCTGTTAACACAGTACATTTATTAATAGAGATATATTCTTTCCTTTCAAAGCAATTAAACATTAAATAAATTCTATTTTAGTATTAACACGATTCCAAATAGTCACTTCATTTGAATCTTGCGTCGATGTTTACTTGGTACAAATGTTGTTTAGCACTGCCATCCCACAGTCCTATATGCATAATTATGGATGCATTTGAGTCGTACTCCAACTCAACTCTAAACTGTATACACCATTTAGAAAATGGACAGATGCTTGGACTGTTAGACATCTGTAAAAGTGCTAATTACAATCAGAGAATGAATATAAGGCCTCAGGACTGTGTAGGACACTGTTAAAAGCGAATGATCTTGTTATATTTTCAACTTCTCTTACAAACGTGACAGTAAAAGTTAAATGAGTATGCCTCATTTGATCAGTAATGTTATTTTGCTCTCAAAGAATATACAAATCTGTTTCTAAATTATTTTTATGTGACAAAAGTAGCACTAACCCAAGCCTATTTGTCTGCTTGGTGTTTTTGTTTTTTTAATAACAAGTACAAATCCTACACTCAAGTGCTGATATTTTCTTGCACAAACACAAGAATTTCCAAACTTGAAATCTGCTGATTTTCTTTTTAACAGTGCAGTTCTGTATCAACACTGTGAGCCATTTTTATATGTAGTTTTTACTCACATTTTTCTCATGTCTTAGTGTGCCTTCCGGTGCAATTTGTCTACTTGAGGTCACACATGATCCATACTATCAAAACCGTAGAAAAGAATATAGCATTATAATTTTTTTAACTTTGGTACCAAATTAGTATTGATAAAGCAATTCTTGTGACACCCCTCTTTGAAATATCTTAAAATGTATTTCAGACATCTAAAAATGGTCTTTATATTGTTTAATGATATCTTAAAATGTGTTTGAGATATCTAAAAAAAGAGCTAACGTGAAGATAGCTCAATTTATGTCATGTTATGATCTCTGCTGTATTTCAGATACCTAAAAATATATTTCAAGATATCTTGAATTTAATTTCAAAGTTCCTGAAATACAATTTATATAATCTTTTAAAAGACATGAACCTATTTCAAAACAGCTAAATATCATTTTCTGATATATATGTTGCAATTTAAGATCTCAAATATGTTCTCAGATTTCTTAATAGTTTCCTGTCCATTTTCATATATCTGCATTGCATTTCAAGGTATCTCAAAATAACTGCTGATTTAGAGATCTCAAATACACTTCAAGATATCTTAAAACAGACAGGAAGCCCCCTTGGAAAAAACAGGAAATTTTTACAGGAAGTGACTCTTCAGGTATCTTTCAAAATGCATTTCAGATATCTTAAAATGCATACAAGGTCAATTTAAGATTTCTCAGAATGTATTTGAGATATCTTGAAATGCATCTGAGACATTTAGAAATGTAAAGAAACATACTGAAATATCTGAAAATGACTTTTAGGTGTCTGAAAAAGTAAAATGAATTTTAAGATATCTGAGATTTGTAGATATTTCTATATGTTAATTTGACTTGCCATATTAAAAAAAATTGTTTTAGATCAAATAAAAGCATGGGAAAAACAGAAGTATATTGTACCTTTCAGAGAAATTGGATCTCTGCTTCAGTGTGTTTGACTAAGTAAACAATGAAAACTGTATCAAATGTTATACTATGCAGAATCTATATCTGGTGCTTAATAAAAAGGTAATCCTTTGGGCAAGTAAAACATTATTCCCCCAGAAATGCTTTATGCACGTGTTTTACTGTAATTTTTTTTCAAGTACTCACCTTCTTTTCAGTATTTCACATTCTGAGTATTCCAAGTTGCAATCCTTGTATTCTCCCCATAAAACCACTTACTCACTGATTCTACTTCACCTTCCCTTACTACCAAACTTGCCTCAGGTCTACAACCGTTATAATTTGGGTTTCATTTGCCCGTGGTTTGGCAGGGTATACCAGCTTTGTATTTGATATTGGCAGCTTGGGACAACTATCCTGTAGTATAAGCTGTACCCTAATCATGCTTCCTAATTAATCTTTGTACATCATCATGAAGATATTGAAAATGTTTTTTTTTTAGGCTGGAGGTTCATAATAACACCAGCCTCTGTTAGTGGTCTTTTATGACACATAAGAGTATGGTGACCTTTCTGTAACCACAGGTCATAAGGGTTGTAGACATCTCTATAGCATATTAGTAAGCTTAGCTTAAATTTTCTTTGGCCTTTTTTGTGCTTTCTACTTTTGTATTTGGTTTTGGCTTTTTGAGATTCTCCAATTGTAACTTTTTTGAATTCTAGCTTTGCCTTTGAAGATTTGGAAAATTGTATTTTACATTCTGACTTTGGTTAGTTACTAGTATTAAGTAATTCCTCTTTGTTAATTAATTTACCTACTTGTTTAGATTTATTTGCAGCAGTTTTATTGTTTTAGTACTTTTCTAATTTCTAAATAAGGAAAAGCAGAAATCTTACTTGATGGCAGAAGTGGAAATAGTGAAGCTTAGTAATAAACTTCATTGCTTAGCATTAAAGGCAGAATTAAAGAATTTATGTGTAATCATGGACTCTAACCTGAACTTTGTCACATAACTGCACTTGGGGAACAATTTCCTGGCCCTGCTAATGTAAGCAGTATCACTCTGGGACAAGAAGGGGCATTTAAACCAACTGTTTCTCCCTTTTCATTTACAGTTCTGACATTCTACCAAGTGAGAACTAACCAACCTGGCTGCAGAGCCTAGAACTGGCTCCACCCCTTCCAGACATGGTTATATAAAACCAGACTGTCCCTAGAGGATGGCACCTGATTTTGGACCCAGAACCTTCCCTAGCTAGGGAAACCTTTTTGCTGGGCTGATATGCTGTCTGTTATTTTTGCCATCACACACAGTTTTTGTTTTGCCTTCGTTTATTAAACAAAGTCACCTGGCTGGTGCTCCAACATTTTGAAGCAGCTCATGCTATTCTGTCCACAGGACACAACTTTAATAGCACATTAATCATATTACTAGGACTACATTTTTTTCATTTAAGGAACAAAATGTTCAGACCTCTTATAACACTGCAACATTCTGAGAAATTAATTCATACTTTTGTTTTTAGTTTACTACATTACTGCAATACACTCCTAACAAGTGCCTGAAGTTGATCTACATACAGTAAGTGCTGGTATTCTGTCTGATTAAGACTGATTTTGTTCAATTGAACAGTATGGGAGGACAGATTAAAAAAATTATACATATGGACTGTACTTTTCTATTAACTATTTGTTTTATATGTGTGTGTATTGATTTTTCTTTTGGTATTTTTTTTATTTATTATTATTCTAAACCAATTTAGATTATTTTTTTCTTGCAACTATGTCTTTGACATCTTGTGTATAAAAATGTACTATAGAAAAAAATGTTGTAAACTTTGTACCTATGAAGTTTGCATTATGTATTAAAATGTAACAATATTTCATTTGGTGTGGTGTTTGGAAAGGGTTATTGGTATTTTTCACTTTCCCTTCTATAAATGTAACAACAAAAATCACATGCACTCTGGTATACTGTATAATGGCAAGAGAGGAATTTTGGTTTTACGGTTGAATTTGCCTTTTCTCTGAATACAGTGAGTTTCAACTGGTCTAATGACTACTAGATCATCTATAATATGCATTTTATTTTTCTTTCTCCTCCTCTGTTGTAAACAGGCCTTAGATTCACTTTAAATGTTATTTATTTACATTGATGTCATTAGGAAACCCAAGAACCTGAAAGACAGCGCAAGAAACATTTAATAAAAATAGAAACTTTTGAATTAATATCTTTGTAAATTTCTCTTACTACAATTGGAATTTTGTTTTATTTTTAATATTAACTTGCAGACAAGTACAGTAGTACAAGTTATCTACAGAAAATATGCTATGTAAGGAATTAATGTGGTGTCAAAAGTTCGGAAATAGGTTAGAGTTTTTCCCCAAGCATCAGAATGTGGAGGCTTTAAGTTAACTTTAAGAATATTAAAGCATTTGACTTAAAGTAAGCAAACTGAACCATACACAGTGAATACAGTGTGTGGGCGGGAAAGTGCTTGAAATTACCAGCTTTTTCTACTAGGACATTTTGACTTCCTTTGTACAAGCACATTTAATTTACAGGAGATTATATGACATTTTTAAGTTTTTATTTTTGTTCTCTGATAACAGTTTACAAATAACTCATATTTATGTGAACTAGATATTTACTCTATAACTTAAACCTGTTTAACTAATTTGGAATATTTTGATAACATTGAGATATAGGCATGTTATTGTGTGTTTCTAAAAAGAATGTGAGCAACACTACAGGGAAAAGTCCTTTCCTCCATTTCTCTTCACTCTGTACACCTCAGACAATAAAAATAACACCAGGTCATGTCACTTGCAGACATTCATAGATGATTCTGCACTTATGAGCTGTATTGATAAGGGGTCGGGGTGGAGGTGAGGTGAGACAGAGTAGCTTTGTTTCTTGGTGCAAAGAGAACTGTATGCACCTTAACATCAGCAAAAACAAGGAACTGGTTATTGACTTTAGCAGAGCTGTCTTAATGTATGGGCACCAGGAGCATAGGGGCCCATGATGTTTCTGATGCCTATGTATGTTTCTCTTTTGCTATCAAAACAGGGGCCCCAGAGCACTACTTTGCCCGGGGGCTTGAGATGCTGTTTAAGTCTGTGCACAAAAAAGGTTACATTTCTGGTCATTATTCAGGGTGTGGATGTAGAGATGGTGCCTTGCTTCAAGTACTTAGGGATCAACATAAATGGCAGGTTGGACTGGTCATGTAACACAATAGAGTTATGAAAGGAAGAGAAGAGCAGACTCTATTAACAGACTGTGTTCCTTTAATGTGTGTAATGACATTCTTTACATAGTTTACAACTCTGTGATGCCCAGTGCCATACTTTCACCCAACAAATCATTCAACAGAAGTTTGTTAAGAAACACACCACAACAGCAATACAACTGCATAATGTCTCACACTGTGACTGTCAAGTCAGAAGTTTTTTCTTTTTAAACTTTCTTCCTTTTTAGTCATGCTTGTGTGTGTGTTCAGAACATATTGTGTGTGTGTATATATTTATTGTATTTGTTTTTAAAGAGCTTCTGTAAAAAGCTAAAATTCCCCCTAGGGACATTTATCTGTGTGCTGACTGGTGTACATCTATACTAATAAAAGGCAAAGCCCTCACTGACTGACTCATTCATCACTAATTCTCCAACTTCCTGTGTAGGTAGAAGGCTGAAATTTGAAGCAGGTTTCATTTCGAAATTCTACGCGTAACGGTCATAACTGAATCCTACTTACATACACATATATGGCCATAGCCTGCAGCTCGGTTGCCGTGTGAGGCGGAGTTATGTCCCCCATCACCACGCCTCCCACGTAGTTGGCTGCCTGACTATATTGCGTCCCCCATACCCAGAAGTCCCACGTAATTGAGTGCCTGCCCATATAAGGCCGTTCGTCAGCAGCAATCCAATAGACACGCTCCTGCTAAATATTCGCAGGCAAATCAAAAAGTTAATACCGGGAATGCCTGTTAAACATCTTAGATTCACGAGTAGCGATTTGGGTGGTGAGATGTCTATCGAGGTGATCACTGTAATATTTATATGTCATTGAAATGTATTATTATCAGGCATGGTTTAGGCACCTATGTCATCAGGAAGGCACCAGAAAAAGGGACTTCAAGGTTACTATTATGGAAGTTAATTTAGAGCACGGATGCTGTGAATGTAAGAGCTGTAATAAATAAAGTTCTCCTGCATACTTTAAAAGAAAGTCTCGCCATCATTTCATTTTTCACAGTTTGTGAAAACAAGACATGGTGTCAGAATAGAGCACAGTCATGGATTTTGTTGGAGTTCCCTCACCACAAATTGACTGTGATTCTCTTAACCTGCCGGAAGAATGGAAAAAGTTCCGACAGCACGTGGAGCTGATGTTTTCTGGCCCTCTAAAAGGCAAAGACGAGAGTGAGAAATGCAGCTACCTGCTCCTGCGGACTGGAGAAAAAGGAAGAGACATTTTTAACACATGGACTCTCACCCAGGAGGAAGCCAAGGTACTGAAAACTTATTATGACCATTTTGAGGCGTTTGTCATGCCTAAGACGAATAGGATATTTGCGAGATGCAAGTTTAATGAGAAGACACAGGGTATAAACGAGACTTTTGATCACTTTGTAATGGAGTTAAAATTGCTGGTGAAGGACTGTGCTTATGCAAACGAAGATGAGATGGTCAGGGATAGACTAGTGTTTGGCACAAACTCAGCGAAAGTGCGAGAGAAACTTTTAAGTGCCGGGTCTTAGCTAACATTAAATAAAGCCGTGGACATTGCAAGATCGCACGAGATAGCACAAGCACAGCTGAGAACCTTCGATGCATGTACTCCAAGCGGCTCACGTGAACTGACTGAACGCAGTACGCAGACAACAAGGAAGGCCTCCAAAGAGCGCTGAACAAAAAACGCATTAAACAATTGAGAAGGCAGCAAAAGAATATGAAGAGAGTGACGCATACAAGCATATTCATAAGTGCAGCTACTGCGGAAACAAAGCACACGGTGGAAAAAGTCAATGTCCAGCTAAAGGAAGACAGTGTAAAAAATGTGGTAAATTGAACCACTTCACTAAAGTTTGCAGGACTGGGAAAGGTAAACCCATGCTTGCAGTGTGTAATGTCTCAGATAAAGAGGAAGACGAGCTGTTTATTGATGCAGTAAGAAAGGAACAACCCTCTGAAGCTGAACAAGCCTTTGTAGACATATCAATAGGAAAGCAAGGTGTAAACCTTAAGTTTAAATTAAGTTCATAGACACGCTGCCGCTAAATATTCCCAGGCAAATCCACAACTTAATACCGGGAATGCCTGTTAAACATCTTAGATTCACGAGTACCAATTTGGGTAGTGAACACTTCGATGAATGAAACCTATTATCTTTACAACGGATCACAAACACGGAATGTAACTTGAACACAACACATCCTCCAAATACGAACCTGATTGAAAGAAATAATGATAATCAAATCCTTGATGAGAGCAACACTCATAACAGTCACAAAACAATTACATTGACAATCATATTACGTTATTTTTAAAATGTTTCCTTTTCTTTTTCATAACTTCAACATGCTATTTCTCTGCTGCGAAGCGCGGGTATTTTGCTAGTCAAAACATATATTTCATATTTTCTGCAAATGAATCTAACTGATAAAGGCTTTTCTGTTGGATTCATTCAGTCTTTCCACAGAGAGCTCTGCTGTTCACATAGTGGGGTTACACTAATTGGAGTAAAAGGACATCCATTCTTGAATTTTATTTGTAACTAGCCATGTGTGCCCAACTACGTTGCGTGTGTTAAAGTTGTTTGTGAAGGGCTCCCTGTTTAAACGCGGCTGCCAGTCGTGAACTGGGCCCTTCGTCGCACAGCATTATGATTTTTTATAGGGGAAACAAAATTACAAAAGAAAACCCTTGGACATTGATTCGATAGGAACGGCCTCCTCGGAATCACTGTCCGAATCATAATTATATGGTGGTGTAGGAGCATTTCTGCCTCTGTCCATTCACAGTCTGTCTCGTTTTCACGACGCTGTTGTTTCCTCTCACGATCTCTTCTCAACCTTTCTCCAATCTCGCAGGTTGCTTTGTGGCAATCCAAAGAGTAAGGCAATATACACGGAGCAATGGTTATAAAAGGGGGACACATAGGTATCCAGGCTCTTTAAAGCATAAATAGGGATCACTTCACTGACATGTGAGCAAGCCACGGTACAACTGTGTGACGCACAGCACTCGCCTGCTACAACATAATAATAATTTCCGGAACGTGCTGTTACGTTGTCATTCATTTTACCCACTGTCTTTCTTTCATTCATATGTTATGTAGGCATGTACCTTTCATCTTCGGCAAACTCATTCTCTAACCAGGCCTCAGGAGCTAACCAGAATTAACACTGTCCACCACCCCTTTCGTTATTCCGGCACATTGTTGACATCCGTGAGTAACAACAATGTACTAAACTGGAAGGTGGTCTACGCATGCATGGAATTCACAGACAAACAAAGATAAGATCTAAATGAAGATCTCTTTAGTTAATTTAAAGCACAACAATTTGTTTAGTTTGAATGTCTGTGTTTTGAGGTGTGACTGGCGTACTACAGTCTTCAGTAGTATAAGCCTGGAGGAGATTCTTAATGCAATGCCTATGTTTTAGCTGTCTCTCTACTGCCATCTAGTGCTTCTTCTAACTCATTCGCGGACAAACAAAGATCAAGATCCAAATGAAGATTATATATAGAAATGGTGACTCATAACTCCTCTTTATTTACTGAGTACCCTGACCCTTGCACTTGCTGAGCATGATCTGTTTGAGGTTTTTGTCCTCACTTTTAAACTTGGCACAAGGTTTGTTTTAAAACTGGCATAAAGACTAGTTTTTTTGTTTTTTTTTAACCTTGCACTACATTGCTTCAGCTGTAAAAAAGTCACTTGGGTTAAGCAAGGATAAATGCATTTCCTAGCTCTGTTGCTGCCCGATATTTCAAAATTAAAAAATAAGTGTGTGTGTGTGTGTGTGTGTAAAATATTCTTAACAACCTTTAATTTAAATTCAGTTTGCAGAATGCATATTCTGTCATCAGGAACAAGGCATTTACTTGCATGGGACCAACTTAGCATCAACAGTTTGCCTAAATTGCACATCTTTGAGGTGTTTAGAAATTCCACATAGACAGCAGTCAAAAATTGGATTTGAAGCCATGATACTGGATCTGCGTGGAAGAAATGCCTTAAATAGCCAGTCTGTGCAACTCCCACATATGAAATGTAAATTTTATTAATTTGGATTTGTTTATTAGACTGCTTAAGAGAATCAAATATTTTGCCCAGATATAATATGTATATTTTGTCTTTTAACTATACTTCCACAGTTTTACACTTTATGTGATAGAAAATTTTAACAGACACACTCACTTTTTTCTCATCAAATGCAAATCACTGCTGCATAATCTTTCTTCTGTACAAGGTAATATTGTTTTCATCTGCAGTAATTTCTTCAATATTGTATTTCATTCTAAAAGTAATAAGAAAAACTGGAAAATTGCAATGAGCCTACCTGTAAATTTTGCTTTTCCTTGCATATCCATTAAAGCCTGCTCATTACTTGTGATAGGTACTGAATAATCACAATAAGCCATTAAAAGTTTCCTAAAATGATCACAAGCAAAACCTTATACTATAAATGGACATCATAAGTGCTTTTCCTTATGTGCTACATATAATATTCATACTTTTTAAAGGAATGGATCATAATGAAGTAAAAACATCATTCCACTAAAAGTAATCTTTTCTTTACTTGTAAATTAATACAATATGCCATCCATGCTAAATTACAAAATACTACAAGCGTCCATAGCAAATTTACAACTTTTCCTTCTCTGCAGATTGCTACAAAACATTCATATTTGACAATTTTCCTTGCATTCAAATGTATTTTTTATCATGAAACTACATTTTTGTTGTACTGTGTGCTAATATAATAATATATATTAGGATTATTATACAGTATATAATTACTATTCCTATTTAACCATAGAATATATTGATTCTCTAGTTTGAATTTTAAATAAAAAGGGCAATCCTTAATCAATACATTCAAGTTTGTTTTACAAAATGCCTTTCTAGATGACCTGAATATTAAAGTTTAGTGTATTGTGCAACTAATTACTAAGAAACATATTTTGAATACATCTGTGAAGATGAGAGTGATGACATACATTATTTGTAGTTTGTTTTCATTAACAAATCATGTGCCATTTGTGGTCTACTAGTATTTGGCAACCATAAAAACAATGGCATTAGTATAGGGCTGCTTCAGTGTGCAAATTCAAAGTAAAAAGATAAAGGTAATTTCCATTATGAAAAGGAAAGAAGGTATAGCCTTCTTCAGGTGTGCAACTGAAAAAATGCAAGTAACATATAAGAGGAGGTACAAACCCAGGGCGGATTACAGTAAAAGAAAAGCTAAAAGTAGGTGTGAAAAAACTGCCATTAGAGAAGATGAAGAAAAAGATCAAGAAAGTTAATTGGTCATTGTGTGATCTCAAGCTGGGAATGATCTTAGCTTCTTCCGATTTTCTTTGAATAGTATCTTTGACGCCCTGTGAAAGAACACAAACAAAGATCAGTTTGGCTATGATCAAGGGGTGTGAAGTCATCAATAATAAGCTTTGTACAGACTTTGATCTTAACATCTCAATCATGCTCCCTGAAACAGTCTGCTAGCCATCTGCCTGCTTTGTCTATGTCAATGGCTTAACAGTTCCAATCAAAATGCAGTAAATATGATTTTCGGACTGGCAAGAGGGACCTTTTTTAATATTGAATTTACCAGAGGGACCAGATATAAGGGAACTGTTGTTGAATTATTTGTAAGTGGCACAGCGGCTCCTATTACAACTCAAAGTGCCTGGTGAGGAATGTGGCTCTCCTCTGTGAAGAAGGATCAGTCTACAAAATTGGAAAATCTTGTTTAATGATCTGTGAAAAAGAGAGAGAGATTGTTTGGTTTGAATGGGAGGACCAGCAGGATACAGGTTAGTGGGATTTATTATTTGAGTTTGTAAAAGAAAAGAAAAAGGTGCTTGAAGTTGCCTTTCTATTGAACTAGGACATCCTGACTTGATTTGTACCAACACATATAAGTTAGAAAATTAGATCATATATTACAGCATTTAACTTTATATTTTGTTCTCTGATAACAGTTTACATACCAGAAGTCCAGGTATCACATTATGACTTTTAATGATTAATTATTTTGGGACTTTACATAATTCTTAATGGAAGAAGGGTACTTCTGGACTGTAACATTTATCTATATGCTGATTGATGCAATTGAAATGGTTCATAGTCATTATATGTAAACAAACCTAGCTGTTAAAGGAAGCTTTGTTAGATTTCTTCAGTCTGCCACTTTGCATTAAACAAAGCACATGGGAGCGCCATCAGTTGTAATAAATACAGAATGTCAATTTTTGAAATTGATTTATAATGATAGCTCAAGCTTTATTTACTATATATTTTCTGCAACAGGGTCCCTTTGAGAGTTGATATTATGAAGGCTATTTCTTGCTTGATGGAGGGCCTTGTCCACAATATGAGATGGGTATCCTCTATCAATGAAGAAACTCTTAATTCTGAGTGCCTTATTACAGAAGTCAATCTCATCACTGCAGAGACAACAGGAACCGTAAAACAGGTTGAGAGTTTAGTGTTCAAGGGATGGTTGAGAGGTGCTGTAGAGAAGGTAACTGAGTCAGTTGGCTTGTAATAGACAGAGGTTTTAAATGCTGTAAAAATGACTGAAAGACTGATAACTAAAAATGGTAGAGTTGTGGTAAAAATCTTGATAGTAAACCTGAGAGATGGATGGAAACTAGTAAAATCATTAAATAAATTCATGTAGTTGGGTTTTTGAGCAAGAGCCAGCATCAACACAATTGTCGATACATCTTTTGTACAGGTCCGGTATGATTCTGGAAGAAAAGAAACACTCTTCCACCTAGCTGCTAAATTACTGAACTGACTGAAATCAATGAAATTATTTCTGAAACTAGCTTGCCAACATTTAGTTGTGGAAAACTAAATTAAAAACTAAACTAAAACATTTTGTAGGATTCTGTCAGGTGAGCTGAATTCTTGGTTTCTTACTACACTTGTCTAAGTCCTATCCACATTGTGGCTTCTGAGCAGCATCTCCTATTATAGTATTTGTCAAAAAAGGGAACATTTTTCTCAATTAAGTTAGCTCCCCTTTTATTAGCAACATTTACAGAAGCTAGAGACAATAAAATTGTACCTCAAACTTTTTGCCAAGCATTAATTACTTTCTCATATAGACCAGTTTCACTTCTGAATAATGTGAAGATATTCTCCAAATTCTTTGCTAGAAGAACTGAAAATGTGCTTCCTTCGGTAATATCACAAGACCAAACTAGATTTATTAAAGGCAGACACTTAGCTTTTAATCTTTGACACCTGTGAAATGTAATATATTCACTCACAAAGTCTAAATACCTGGAGATATTATTAACGTTGGATACAGAAAAAGCATTTGATATGGTTGAATGGAACTACCTTTTCACTACATTGGAGAAATTTGGGTTTGGCCCGAACATTTGTGCATGGATCAAACTACTGTATACCAGCCCAGAAGCTTTGATATGTATTAACAACATTAATTCAGACTACAAACTAGAACGTCGTACTAGACAAGGATGCCCCTTATCACCACTGCTTTTTGCAATTGCCATTAAGCCACTGGCAGTTCACTGTCAAAATGCTTATGAGATAAAGGGGATTATCAGAGAAGGACTTGAACAGAAAATTTGTCTATATGCAGATATGGTACCGTATATATCAGACCCACAAAATACTGTGCCTGGAGTCCTAAGAGCACTAACAGAATTTCAAAAGATTTCTTGTCTCAGAATTAATTTGAATAAAAGTGTGCTCTTTCCAGTGAATTATCAAGCACACACTATTAGATTGGACACCTTCCCTTTTATCATCACAGATAAGTTTAAATACCTAGGGATAAACATCACAAGTAAACAAAGCTCTTTATCCACTAAATTTTGCCATCTGTATGGAAAAAATTAAGCAAGACTTGCATAGATGGTCTACCCTTCATCTCCCTTTAGCTGGAAGAATTAACATTGTAAAGATGAATATCCTTCCTAAGCTTCATTTTCTATTTCAAAACATTTGGAATTCAAAACATCCACCTTTCCAAAATGTCAACCCTACAAAGACCTAAGGCAGAAGGTGGCATGGCTCTACCTAACTTTCAATTATATTACTGGGCAGCAAATATACAAGCTGTAAAATCTTGGACATTGACACAGATAGATGAACAGAAACTGGCTTGGTCTGCAATAGAAATAAAATCCTGCAGTACTTTATATTCCTTGCTTTGTACCCCTGTAAGCACAAGTCATCACCAATATACTAACAACCCAATTGTTCTTCACTCACTCAGAATATGAAACAAATGTTGGAAGTATTTTAAGATAGAAAAGCTTTTAACTGTGGCATCTCTGCATGAGAACCATCTTTTTTAGCCCTCTCAAACGTACACAGTTTTTAATGTCTGGAAGACATTTGGGATTAGATCACTTAGAGATCTGTTCATAGACAACATCTTCGCATCCTATGAACAACTACATTCCAAATTTAACTTTCCAGCAACACATTTCTTTCACTACCTTCAAATGAGAAACTTTGTTAAACATAACTTTCCCAATTTTCCTCACCTCTCACCTACCTCTATGCCAGAAGAATATACATCAGTCTTGAGGACTCGGACAGCATCTCTGTAATATATAAAAACATTTTAAGGTCCCTCCCTTTCAAAGATCCAAGAGTACAGCGGGAAAAGGATCTCTCACTCAACATCTCAGAATAGGAGTGGAAGGTAGCAATGCACAGAATTCACTTGAGCTCCATATGCGCAAAGCATACAATTCTTCAACTTAAAATTGTATATCGAGCACATCAGTCTCATTTAAAATTGTCCAAAATGTTTCTAGGGCAAGATCTAACCTGCGAATGTTGCAATCAAGTTCCAGCCTCATGTTTGGGTGTGCAACAAATTAACATCATTTTGGACCAAAATTTTTAAATGCCTTTTAGACAGCCTTGGTGTCACAATTCCTCCTAATCCACTAACAGCTGTGTTTGGGGTACTTCCAGACGGGCTTAAAGTGGAGACCGACAAACTGTGATTGCCTTTACTACAGTATTGGCATGTAGACTTATCTTGGTCAACTGGAAGAATCCTAACTCACCTATTCTAAGTCAGTGGGTAACTGATGTTATACTGTATGCTACTTGAAATTGGAAAAAAATCAAATTCTCACTTAGAGGATCTGTACAACACTTTCAAAATCTGTCAGGATCTAATCAATAACATTTTAGAATAAGCATTTGAATTGAGGAAGCAGATTCTCTCCCCTGTTTCTTATTCTATTTATTTTTATTCATTTATTAATCTATTATCTATTTACTTAATTTTACTAGTTTTACTAAAGTTTTACTCTGCTGGCCTTGCTCTCTTTCTCATGGGTAGGGTTTGATTTGCTATTGTTAAATGTGACTTGTTTGTATGGATTGTTAAATGCAATGTGGAATGCAAAAAAAAAAGGAATATTTCATTTAACAACGAATTCAACTGATGACTTGATTGGTGATATACAACCTGTGACTGAAACAAATCATCTTGTCATATGTTTTCATGCATATATTATTGCTGAACTCACTTATAAACTGATCTTGAATGTCCTCAAATTTGCACCGCCTGAGGGCTGGTTTAGATCCCTAGATTCAACACATGAACTGACTGAACCAATGTGGCCCACAGGCAGTTAAATTATTATTTTTGCTGTTATTTGTGCTTTGCAAGTGCATCCATTTGCTGCAACCCTCAAACTCCTCTTTCAGTCTGTCTTATTTGAACAAATTAAGTTTGCAAAAGCAATGAAGCTTCCAGGTCTGTTGAGGTGAATCAAAAGCAAAGCAAGTGCATGGAGAAAGAGGGTAAGTGGGCAGAACTACAGTGAAGTAGTAGAAAAACACTGGCTTCATGTATAAAACTTGCTTACACTTGTAAACCTAAGCTTTTTCATATGCAACAGTTTGGATTTACAAAACACAAAATTGCTATGCAGACTGGCTTTAAGCTAAGTTTTGACCATTCATATTGTGATGTATGGCCGGCCGTTCATCCCGGCCAATACCCCCAAGCCAGCAGGTGGAGCCCTCCCTGCAGTATGGAGGTGCCCTGGGGGCTGCTAGGAGACGCTGCAAGGAGGAACAACGCTTATTTGCCTTATGCCCCAGAAGTACGTCCGAGTCACATGGACAAGGGGAATGACGTGCTTCCGGGATGAAGAAAAGGACTTTTGATCTGACCCGGAAGTGATAGGAGATCACATGGACTGGGGATTGGAACATTTCCGGGTCAGGGATTATAAAAGGATTATGGGAGCTCACAGACGGCGAGCTTAGCTGGGTAGAAGGGTGGCAACATGTCTGGGAGTGGAGGATTATATTATTGAGTATTTGTGTACTTTAATGAGTATTGTGGAGGAGAGGGTGCTTTGTGCACTGTGCAGTATAAATAAAGTCTACTTTCGGACTTTTATCTGGTGTCTGGTGTCTTGAACAAAGGTTCAAGGGAAGGATAGCGTCCCCTATCTGTCACAATATATTTAGGTTCAACTTAATTAACTGATTTGAAGGTCAGTGTTTTTTCTGCTATTGATTTGCTTTATCAAAGCAGATACTACATTCGTTTTTTATATATATTTTGCAACAGGGGTATCTGTGATGTGTTTTATAGATGTTTGTTCAGACTGACATGTCGCACAAGCAAGCATAAACCACAGCCATGTGCACTACTGTTTCAATTGCTGTAGTGCTGGCTATACGAATGATCTATTTTGCTAAAAGGAGAGTCTTCCGGGCATATAAAACATGTTGAAATAACTTCTCTCAAGTTAACTCGAAATAGTGAAAAAATGTGTTGATGTGCAAGTGAGAGCTGTTTTAGGCAAGACAGATTAAAGCATTCATTGATCCATCCATCCTCTAGACCCACTTTGTCAGGGCAGGGGGCAGGTGGAGCTTATCCTAGCAAGCAAAGGATGCAGGCAGGTACAATCTCTGAACAGAGTACCAGCCCACAACAGGATAAACACCCACATACATCAGCGGATGATTTAGCATTGGTAGTTAACATAACCCGAATGTCTTTAGACAGTGGGAGGAAACTGGAGCAAACCAAACTCTACAGTCGTGGCCAAAGGTATTGAGAATAACAAATATTAATTTTCACAAAGTTTGCTGCCTCAGTTTTTATGATGACAATTTGAATATACTCCAGAATGTTATGGAGAGTGATAAGATGAATTGCAATTAATTGCAAAGTCCCTCTTTGCCATGAAAATGAACTTAATCCCAAAAAAAACATTTCCACTACTGTTGTGAAGAAGGCTTCAGGGCACCCAAGAAAGTCCAGCAAGTGCCAGGACTGTCTCCTACAATTGATTCAGCTGCACCACCAGTGCAGAGCTTGCTCAGGAATGGCAGCAGGCAGGTGTGAGTGCATCTGCCTACACAGTGAGGTGAAGACTTTTGAAGGATGGCCTGGTGTCAAGAAGGACAGCAAAGAAGCCACTTCTTTCCAAGAAAAATATCAGGGACAGAGTCATATTCTGCAAAAGGTACAGGGCTTGGACTGCTAAGGGCTGGAGTAAAGTTATTTTCTCCGATGAATCCCCTTTCTGATTGTTTGGGCGTCCGGAAAAAATTTGATGGATGTCTGCCCCCTTCTTGAACCCACCAGTTTGGTCCTCCTTTCTGTCAAGAGCCGTTTGATGGATATCTGCCCCCTCCTTGAACCCCCCACCACCCCTAACCACTTTCCAGCCCCCCTCTCCCAAGCACAAGCCCCGACATGCCCAGGGTCTACCTTGAACCCCCCCATCCCAGCCCCCCTCTCCTGAAAACAAGTTCAGGCATGTTGCTGCCAGACCCTCGACAAGTCCAGGCACGTTCATATCCATACCCCGCCGATCCGCCCTACATGTCCGTCCGTGCATGAAGGGCCTGCCTCGACCCCAGTCGGGCAGCACCTGTTGTTGGCCTCCCACACCTCCCAGTCCCCTATCCAGAGGACGTGTTCACCCTTCTGAAAGCCCTTCTAAAAGTGTGGTATAAAAAAGCGAAGCATCTTATTCCAATCTATCTATTATTTTTAAAATATCTATCTAATCTTTGCTTTATCACTTGTAAACCGCTTTTATTTTATCTAAGTCAAGCCACCTTCCCCATCTCCCTGAAAATCCTTTCACATAAAGGTCTAAGCATCCAACAGCTGAATCTTCCATCTCACAGACAGATTCTGCAGTAAAAGCAGCAGGTTTCCCATAGAGAAAGACCAAATGGCATGTCTCAGCCCCAGTCAGCTTTCAGCCGACAGCCCCTGCGAGCATGTCTCTGTATGCCTGCTCGAAGCACGCAGAAAGGAAAGTCAGGATCTGAGCGCGCCCGCTCCTGCTGCTCTCAGAGCGCAGACACGGGCCGAGCCCCAGCGTGGAGCATGCTCGCAGCCCGTTTCAAGCACCCATCCCCTGCTGGGTGAGTCCCTGCGAGCTCGCCTGCTTGTCAACAGCTGTCTGTGTAAGCTCCCCTACCCCCATGCGTGAGCGCGCTTGAGACCGCAAAGACCCTCTGTCCATGAAATGTAAAGGTTGTACTTCACTTTTAAAGTTAAAGGATTTTTAAAGATTAGCTTGTAAAGCGTGAGATAACTACTAGTTCGCTATCAGCCCTTTAAAAATCACACATAGTTAAATAATATGCAGCAGTTCCCTTTTAAATCACGTTTGAGACATCTAAAAAAATCTAGCCTTATTAATTAATATAATTATAATTTATATTAAAATCGATCTAAAACAAGTCCTTTACTATTAAAACTCACCCCAACATTTTAAATAATCAAATACATGTATCTTCAGCTGACCCTAAGGAAACAACTTGTGTAAGGAGAGGGGAGGGGTGATGGTTCCAGCAGGGGCTGATTTCACACTTCAGTTGTGCAACCCAGGGTCTGACACCAAAAATGCTTATATATATAAAAATACCCGCGCTTTGCAGCGGTGAAATACTGCCTGAATATTTTTATTAAGAAAGAAGTAAACATTTAGACTGAGGGAAAATATAGAAAAAATTATTTGTTAAGGATCTCTCTGTATACCACGTTGTCAGTTCGGCCCTCTGGTTGTAATATGACTAAGCTGTCTGCTGAGCGTACTCTTGAGCATGCAACATACAGTTGGCCATGTGAAAAGCAATCCTGCCTCAAATCAATGCCAACCTTTTGTAGTGTTTGTCCTTGAGACTTAATTGTCATTGCGAAGCAGAGCCTTACTGGAAATTGAGCGCGTTTGAATTGAAATGGGAGATTAGATGGTATAACGGGGATGCGAGGAATAAAAACTGTGTCACCTGATACACTTCCAGTAAAAATAGTTGCTTCAATTAGGTTGTTTTGTAGAGATGTGACCTGAAGTCTCGTGCCATTACAAAGTTTTGGTGGCTGTAAGTTTCTCAGTAACATTATTGGTGCCCCAACCTTCAAGATGAGATTATGCTCAGGAGTGCCTGGAGGATTTAGAGTGTTCAGAAACTCTACTGGAAAATGAACCGCGTCTTCTACTTCTACAACTGAATCAACAGATTGATATGTTTTTGTTTGTGAAGGTAGTTCTTGAAGTAAAATGTGGTTTATAGTCGTAGTCATGTCATTTTTTGGTGTCAGGATAGCTCTCTCTCTTAACCATGAGACGTCATTTTTGTGTAGATTTCGTAGATCGGGGTAAACATTTTGAAGAAGGCTTTGTAAGGTATTCACGATGAGACAGAGATTTGTAGGAATATTTATTTTATGGTTTTCTTGTATGAAGGTGCCATCACCTATACTCATCAGAAGAGTAGAGAACTCTTTGGTTTTTTTGTCGCCTTTCAAATGAACTCTCATGTTTATTTTTAAAGTAACAACATGGATTTTTGGCCACAGGTATGAAGATTTCAGAGATGCTTTAACTTCATCAGCGCGTGTTCCTCTGGGCACGACTGGTAGGGTTTGGTGGAAGTCTCCAGCCAGCAACACTGTCAAGCCTCCCATAAGTTTGTTGGTGTTTTGGATGTCTTGGAGGGTCCTGTCTAAAGCCTCAATACCTACTCTGTGTGCCATAGTGCATTCATCCCAGACAATAAGCTGACAATGTCGCAGCACTTCAGCCATGTTGCTCTGCTTTGATATGTTACACATGGGGGATTCAGTATGGTTGAGGTTCAGAGGTAGCTTGAAAGCTGAATGAGCAGTTCTGCCACCCTCTAGAAGAGTTGCAGTAATGCCAGAAGAAGCCACAGCTATGGCAATGTTACATTTTGCTCGGATTTTTGCAAGGAGAAGGTTTATTAGGAATGTCTTACCAGTTCCTCCTGGAGCATCAAGGAAAAACACTGTGGCAGTGGCAGACGCAACGCTGCTCATGATTTGCTCATAAACTGACTTTTGGTCACTATTTAGCAACCGTTCGTTATTTGTGACTATATTGGCAAAGTGCGAGGTGTTGTAAGATGTCTCTTTCAAGTACTTGGGATTTGACGTAAGTTGTGCCAGTTCTGTTAAAGGTGAAGGCAAACCGTAATGATGAAGAGATTGACCTCCAATAGCAATGACATAGTTTTTTAACCACTGGTGGACTTCTGTTCGTATATGATCTCTTTCAGTGTGTCTCCTAACATCTTCTGCTATGCTGTCTTTATGTTTTTCCCATAGGTTTAAGGGGTTTTCCATTTGGCAGAACACCAACATGACAGCAAATAGTTCACGGATCTTTTGAGGTGAGCAAGATAGAGTAGCTTCCTGTAGAGTCTCGTCCCAGTTGATATCGTCATGTAATAAACCGAGTGCCCTGCAGGCTGACTTATAGGTCGGATGTAGGACACCATCAACTGTTCTGAGAGATTTGAAAGATGTGGGGACCTATGACTTTGTTGAGCAGCAGTCGAAGATGGTAGCATTCAGAGTTATTCGGGTGTACAGTGTAGACCCGTCCCAGTACATTATCCTTTTTCACTCCCGAATATCCTGGTACAGGGTTGCCCTGTTTCCTTCGACGAAACATGTTGTTTGCCCACACATAATATGATGGAATTTCATTATAATGAAGTTGTTTAGCAAAATCATCGTGTTTGCAAAGGTCAAATAACGCTGAAAGGGTCGTTTGTGGTGGATTGTGTACTTTATCGGCAACATTGCCTTCTGTGAAATAAATTCTTTGTCCGTTCTCAAGATGCACAGCAAGATGAACGACCGGAGGGAAACGTTCGTGAATGGGAAAACAGAAAATGCGCCAGGCTGCTTCAGAGCTACTAATGTAACGACCAGCTTCGTATCGAGATACTTCGTCATTTTGATTTTGTATTGTAAATACTGCCTGGTCACTTCCCTTGTTAACAAACTTGCAGATGTATTTGTTCGATTTTACTGAATTGCAAAATTCGACATTGATGTGAGCATTGAAGAAGCGGGACAGCACAGGACTATAAGGGACCACCCATCTGTTGTCGATATCTAGTCCTTTGATGTTGTATGACCTCCATCAGCAGGTGCGCGCCGGCGGTACTGAGGGTAACCATCTTCTCCGGTCTGAGTTTGTGAGATGAACGGACGCGGGTACTTCTTAGTGCATATTCTGTTGATCATGCAGGGCGAGTTGATATTATGAGGTCCACATGGGCCGTAAATCATGTTGGATTTTACTATTTTGTGTAGGGCAGGGACAGTCTGTGGATCAGGAATTTCTGCACGGATGAGTTGATCGATGAGAGCTGGTTTAATCCTATCCTTTAGCCACTATAGAATGTGTGCATGGGGAATACCTCGCTTTTGCCACTCTATGGTGTACATGTAGCAATTTGTACAGCCGAAAATGTTACTCTTCGTGAGCAAGTCTATGATTTGAGATGAAATACAAGACTGATAAGGTCGTAGCGATCATGAGGTTTTTGACGTGGAAGGAGAATTTCAGTGATCTCAGGCCATTTAGGATTGCAAGTAAATGTGATGAATAAGTCAGGGCGGCCATAACGACGAACATATGTCATTGCGTCTTGTGTACGTTCATGCATATAGCGAGGTCCTCCAGTGAAGGAAGATGGTAATATTATAGCCTGACCAAGTTGTGTTAAATCAGTGTCATTTTTGTCAATAGCATCTTTTAAGTGAACGTAATTTTCAGCCCGTAGTTTTTTTTGATTTAGTCTGATATTATTTAGTCTTTCGGATTCAATTTTTGCGTACATATCAACTAAAAACTGATTTAATAAAGTTCGGAAGAAAAGGATATTATTAGCATGATGTTGTCTGATCATAAGCTGGTATGAATAGAAGTTTGCTGCAGAGACGGTTTTGTTCATAGGCAACTTACTGGCAGGATGAACTTGAGGTATAGACACAGAATAGCCGTCTTCACCATAGCAGAACATGAGAGGATATTGAAGTGCATCATAGGATCTGTGGGTCTATTTAATGCGTTGCAGTTTATTGTCTCTGGTTTTCAAGACAATATCTCTATTGTTGAACGTTTGCCCAACGATAACAACACCAACTTGATGAACTGTGAGTTTATTAAATCTGCCTTTGTGTGCATGTAATGGTTTTTTGTCTGCGTGAATGACAACTTTGAAGTCTTTGTCATCATCTGAAATACTGTCCATTGTGGAGTGGAAGTCGTGGATGTAAGTGTTACAGTCATGGAGCATTTTTTGTAATTGCTTGACCAGGGGCATGTTAAGTCCAGAAAAATTAGCGCAGCGGATTTGTGCTTCCTTTTCATCGTCCCCGACAAAATAAATTTGCAAAAATTTGTGTTCTTCACTTGGCATAGGTAAAAGGTAAAAGCCAATAAAGTGATACACTTGTCCCTGAACTTTAAATGAAGGCATAAAATTTCCCTCAACGATTTGGTTAGCACCAAATGATGTCATTTGAAATGCGCTGTTGTACTTTCGAATGTTGTTCAAGAAGTGCTCACTTTGAGGATGTTCGCCATTTAACAGGCCCTGAAGAAGGTGAGGAAGCTTACATAAAGGAGTGAGAGAGACTTTACCACCGTTACAGCACAAACCAGGAGACTCGCATTTCCACTTTGCTTGACAATAGTCACAGTGAACATCCATGGATCCAATGTGTACTGTTTTGTCAGACTCATAATGTATGTTTGGGTCGTACGCAAATCCACAATTGGCTTTTTTGAGCCAAACCTGTTGTTTTCATATGAGCTGCTTTTCATTATTGGCATCGTATCTAAAAAACAGAAGCTCTATTAATTTGTGGATTTGCCTCCGTGTATTTAGCGACAGCGTCTCTATGAACTTGTGGATGTGCTTGCGAGTATTTAGCGACAGCGTCCCTATTAAGTTGTGGATGTGTTTGCGAGTATTTAGCGACAGCATCCCTATTAAGTTGTGGATGTGCTTGCGAGTATTTAGCGACAGCGCCCCTATTAACTTGTGGATGTGCTTGCGAGTATTTAGCGACAGCGTCCCTATTAACTTGTGGATGTGCTTGCGAATATTTAGCGACAGCGTCCCTATTTACTTGTGGATGTGCTTGCGAGTATTTAGCGACAGCGTCCCTATTAACTTGTGGGTGTGCTTGCGAGTATTTAGCGACAGCGTCCCTATTAAGTTGTGGATGTGCATGCGAGTATTTAGCGACAGCGTCCCTATGAATTTGTGGATTTTTCTGCGAGTATTTGGCGGCAGCTGCACGAAGTTGATTCCGTCTAGCTGTATGAGAAAATTTACCACGACGTCTGATATGCCTCCTTTTTACTGTGTTCTCACAGCTTGGATTGCCGCTGTCATAATCAGCTGGATTTGTGTTGAAGTGACATTCAGCATGTGTCAATCGATGTAAGCATACAACCGGCTTCACCAATAACTTCGCATCCAGCTTTTGAGAGTTGAAATATTCATAAACATCAAAGTGTCCACTACTCAAATTGTCACCTGTGAATCTAAGATGTTTAAGAAGCATTGACGGTTCTCCAAAGGTGTAAAATATTTGCCCATTTCAGTACACTTGAAAGCGACAAACAATTCAGCGGCAGCCATCAACTCACATGCAGAACCATAGGTGAAGGGCTTAAGCATTTCAGTCTTATAGTGCTCCTGTGTACTATAATTATCTCCTGTATCATCATCAGTCTGCACTTTGAACCTCTCCCAGTCATTTAATACATAAGACACAACGTCGTTGCGGATATCAGAAGTGAGCCTGATATGTCCGTGCAATATGTAACACAGAGAATGGAAAAGGCAGGCACCATCTCCGGGCATGGACACCACTCGGTAAGTGATAGTTCTTTGATTTATGGTGATCACGTCGATAGACATTTTAATAGGGGTACAGTTGGAAGAGTAAAGGGAATGGGTACTTGATCAGTAAATAAAGTATGAAATACCTACACAATAACAATCGTAATAAACGAACAATAAAACAGCGGAGAACCCGTGGATTAAATAAAAAGGCTGCTTAGTTGGCGAAGCAAAGAAAAACGACGGCCTTATATGGTGTTTGTTTATAAAACAGCGCAGAAGCTGTGTGAAGGCTGCTTCACAAAAAAACTGCCGAGCACCTTATATGGGCAGGCAGTCAGGTAAAGAAAGTGAATGAAATAACTATAATCGTAATAAACGAATAAAACAGCAGAAAAGCCGCGGATTAAATAAAGGAAATGGGTACCTGAACAGTAAACTAAGTGTAAAATACCTACACAATAACTATAAAAATCGTAACAAATGAACAATAAAACAGAAGAGAACCCGTGGATTAAATAAAAAGGTTGCTTCGTTGGCGAAGCAAGGAAAAAGGACTTTCTTATATGTTGTTCGTTTATAAAAGAGTTCAGAAGCTATGAGAAAGCTGCTTCCTTGGCGAAGCAAGGAAACAAATGAAGACACCGCAGCGAAGAATGGCCTTATATGGGCAGGCAGTCAATTACGTGGGAGGCGTGCTGATTTCCACAGCAGCCGCACTTATGAATATGCTAAAACAGTGGAGAACCTATCAAAAGGCTGCTTCCTTGGCGAAGCAAGGAAATGAATGAACACACCACAGCGAAGAACGGCTTTATATGGGCAGGCAGTTAATTACGTGGGAGGCGTGATGATGCTAGACGCAAGACGTAACCGTCTCACACGGCGACTGAGCTGCCTGCTATGGCCGTATACAGTATACAAAAGGAGGTTCCAGTTATGACCGTTACGCGTAGAATTTCGAAATGAAACGTGCCCAACTTTTGTAAGGAAGCTGTAAGGAATGAGCCTGCCAAATTTCAGCCTTCCATCCACACGGGAAGTTGGAGAATTAGTGATGAGTCAGTCAGTCAGTCAGGGCTTTGCCTTTTATTAGTATATATATATTAGTATATATATATTAGTATATATATATTAGTATATATATATTAGTATATATATATTAGTATATATATATTAGTATATATATTAGTATATATATATATATATATTATATTATGAGAGGCCGTTCAGGAAAAAAAGATTGGTTCGTAAATATATACACTGGTTCAGATACATTGGTTTGAATATATACATTGGTTTTAATACATCCGTTCAGATATATATTTCGGTTCAAATATATACATTGGTTAGGATATATTGGTTGAGATATATACATTGGTTTGAATACATCCGGTCAGATATATACATTGGTTGAGATATATATAAATTGGTTTGCATAGATCCGTTCTAATATATATACAGTACATTGGTTGAGATACATCCGTTCAGATATATACATTGGTTTGAATACATCCGTTCAAATATATACATTGGTTGAGATATATATATTGGTTGATATACATTGGTTTAAATATATATATTGGTTAAAATAGATTGGTTTAGATATATATATCGGTTCAGATACATCCGTTCTGATATATATATTGGTTCAGATAGATCCGTTAAGATATATACATTGGTTGGGATTTATGGGCAGGCACAACGCGGCCACCCATGTTTAGCATCTCCCTTTCGCTTCATCATTGCTTCAACACTGTTGTAATTATTGTGCACATTTTATACAAGTAACATACGCCTGTCTGTCGCGTTTTGTTTCGTAAGCCCTTTTGGTTGGGGCACTTTTTTTCCTTTCATTATTTAAAACACTCGCACTGATACCCGCCTCTTCGCCTCACTCCGTCCCGCCCCGGCTCATTGTAACCGCCTCACTCGCTCCCTCTTGTCCCACCCATGACAGATTTTCTCTCAAAAGCAGAGTTACCAGAAAGCATTAATCGCAACCACAGTACGTCCCATTTTTTCACCTCATGAGAGGATGGTTATCATTGGTGGAAAGCCGCCTGGTGATAATTATTCCGTATTGGCAGCACTTCATTAAAGGGCGATCTGCTTCAGCAAGGAACTTAGTCCTGTTTGCTGAAAGGATGTTATGGAGGAAAACACTGGAGTTAATCTGTTTCTTTAAATGTTGATCAGGGATCAAAATGACCAGAATATTCCTGCTTCACAAATAACTGATGTTTAACTGTTTTTATAGTAAAACTAACAAAACCACACACAAGCACGTACACGCTCACACACACACTCACAAATCGTGGGTCGCACGTACTACTGAGTAAGCGTATCTGTCAAGGGCGATTATTTTTTCACCCCATAAAACAGATTCTTCTCAAAAGCTGAGTTACCAGGAAGCATTGATAGCAACCGCAGTACCTCCCATTTTTTCACCTCAACAGACGCTGGTTTATCGAAAGCCTCCCGGTGATTTCTGTTATTCCGTATTGGCAGCATTTCATTAAAGGGCGATCTGTTTCAGCAAGGAACTTAGTCCTGTTTGCTGAAAGGATGTTATGGAGGAAAACACTGGAATAGCGCTGTTTCTTCTGAATGTTTATCAGTGATCAGAGACCAGAATGATCAGAATATTCCTGCTTCACAAATAACTGATGTCTGTTTTTATTGTAAAACTGAGAAAACCACATACATGCGCGTACACAACACAAACACTCAAACTCACAAATCGTGGGTCGCACACACTACTGATTAAGTGTATTTGTCACGGACGAACATTTTTTTCACCCAATAAAACTTTAGTTCGGCAAAGTTAGAAAGCAGCGCGGTGATTTCTATTATTCTTTATTGGCAGCATTTAATTTAAAGTTGATTCACGTCAACAAGGCGAAAGAGTCTCTTATTTTGACAGGACGATTTTTTTTTAGGCTTAAGCATTTTTGATTGACTTACAAAAGAAAATAGTTATTACTTACCCTCTTTGCTTCAAATTGGCTTTTTAAAAACCTTTTTGATATAATTTATTTATGACAGTATAAAATAAAAAAGTAGTGCTCAAAATTATAATGCGCGCATCTAACAGGAAGAGGTGGTGGTAAGAGTAAGATTGCTGACTCGCAGTTAAATGATCACTGGTTTGTGTCCGGGGGGCTTCCTTTCTGTTATTTTATTTATTTATTTTTACAAATTGCTTTGAGTAGTAAGAAAGGCGCTATAAAAACATAAGGAATTACTAACAATAATAATAGTAGTAGTAATATTATTATTATTATACGTGTGAATGCATGATCAAATTCAGCCGCTGCGTAGTGGGGTATGAATAGGGACAATACCACGAGTTCATTGAAATAATTACACAGCAAGGTGCACATGCAATGCAAACAATGTGTATATTATTGAAGTAAAAGTTCATATAAATTATATACAACTTTTTAACAAGTTGAGAGATGTCAACTGGTTAAAATGCACGGAATTATACATGTATTGCTTTATAGTCCACACATAGTGTATGTATATTATTAAAACAATAATATAAAAATCCTATAAAATGGTAAAGAATCTGCGTCGTAGACTTATGTTGTGTCAAATTTCTTCAAAGAAGTTTTTAATTATTTTGCTTTAAAAAATCTTATGGCAAACATGTGAACCGTTGAAAACCGCTGATCTTAATCAATTTGTTTTAATGCATGCTCCGTGCAAAATGCTGTCATATCTGTTAGTAAACATGCACGCGCAGTGATGTCCTGATGTCTGCGTTCTAAGGCTGCAGGTATATTAAATGCTATTGACGTTTCACCGGGGTGCTGTGTGATTGAAGGCGAACAGTGAACTTTGTTAAAATGATATCGAAAAATACCAGTCGTCAGTTGTGTTTTCAGTCGTTTTGGCGTGTTTACTGTTCTGTTACCAAAAAATTCTTCAACGGGGCTCATCAACAAAGAAACGTGGATAGTAAGATTTAGTAAAATATCAGTAATAATAATACATTGCTCGACACCCAGTAACACTTTACAAAGACATTTAAAAGACAGCGTGTTAAAATAAATGTAGCAATCCATTGCCATGCTATAAGTGACAGCTTGCTCTTAAACATTTACACAAGTGGTTTTTCCTGGGAATAAAAAAGGAGAAAAAAATCCACGGGAAATGTTTTGTTGTTGAACTCAAATTTCACCTCCGCCATGTGAGTCATCAAAACTATTGAAATGAAAACGCATGTCTCATCCACTGGTCGGGATACTCGTTTTCCATGGCTGCTGTAGAGCTGTAAAATGTGTGCCTTCTGACTGCTGATTACAAAATGAACACCGGTAGTGTGTGCGACCCACGATTTGTGAGTTTGAGTGTTTGTGTTGTGTATGCGCGTGTGTGTGGTTTTCTCAGTTTTACAATAAAAACAGACATCAGTTATTTGTAAAGCAGGAATATTCTGATCATTCTGGTCCCTGATCACTGATAAACATTCAGAAGAAACAGCGCTATTCCAGTGTTTTCCTCCATAACATCCTTTCAGCAAACAGGACTAAGTTCCTTGCTGAAACAGATCACCCTTTAATGAAATGCTGCCAATACAGAATAACAGAAATCACCGGGCGGCTTTCAGTCAATGATAAACCAGCATCTGTTGAGGTGAAAAAATGGTAGGTACTGCGGTTGCTATCAATGCTTCCTGGTAACTCAGCTTTTGAGAAGAATCTGTTTTATGGGGTGAAAAAATAATCGCCATTGACAGATACACTTACTCAGTAGTACGTGCGACCCACGATTTGTGTGTTTGAGTGTGTGTGTGAGCGTATACATGCTTGTGTGTGGTTTTGTTAGTTTTACTATAAAAACAGTTAAACATCAGTTATTTGTGAAGTGGGAATATTCTGGTCATTTTGATCCCTGATCAACATTTAAAGAAACAGAGCAACTCCAGTGTTTTCCTCCATAACATCCTTTCAGCAAACAGGACTAAGTTCCTTGCTGAAGCAGATCGCCCTTTAATGAAATGCTGCCAATACTGAATAACAAATATCACCGAGCGGCTTTCCACCAATGATAAACCAGCGTCTCATGAGGATGAAAAAATGGGACGTACTGTGGTTGCGATTAATGCTTTTTGGTAACTCTGCTTTTGAGAGAAAATCTGTCATGGGTGGGACAAGAGGGAGCGAGTGAGGCGGGTGCAATGAGCCAGGGCGGGACGGAGCGAGGTGAAGAGGCGGGTATCTGTGAGAGTGTTTTAAATAATGAAAGGAAAAAAAGTGCTTTGAAATCGAGGACCCCCAACCAAGAGGGCTTACGAAACAAAACGCGACAGACAGGCGTATGCTACTTGTATAAAATGTGCACAATAATTACAACAGTGTTGAAGCAATGATGAAGCGAAAGGGAGATGCTAAACATGGATGGCCGCGTTGTGCCTGCCCATAAATCCCAACCAATGTGTATATCTGAACGGATCTATCTGAACCAATATATATATCAGAACGGATCTGAACCGATGTATATATCTAAACCAATCTGTTTTAACCAATATACGAGGTGTGGCAGAAAAGTAATGAGACTGATTTTTTATTTACCAATGTTTTTATTTTTTTCAAACATCAATGTTATCCCCTTCAAAGTAGTTCCCTTGGGCAGCTACACACCGATGGAGACGTTGTTCCCACTGTTGGTAGCAGCGCTGGAAGTCTTCAACCGGTATGGTCTTCAGTATGTCCGTTACACTCTTTTGGATGTTTTCTAAAGTCCCGAAATGACGTCCTTTGAGGACATTTTTCAGTTTAGGAAAAAGGAAAGTCACACGGACTGAGGTCAGGTGAATAAGGGGGCTGGCGAACCACAGGAATGCCTTTTGAGGTCAAGAATTCTGTTATGGAGAGGGCAGTGTGACATGGGGCATTGTCATGATGGAGCATCCATTTGTCTGCAATGTCTGGTCTCACGCGAATGACTCTTTTTCTGAGCCTTTCATTGTTCACTCAACATTCTTAATGTTAAACGACGGTCTGATCTCACAAGAGTGTTCACATGTTCGATGTTTTCATTGGTTTTCGAAGTTGAAGGCCTCCCTGAACGGTGTTCATCTTCAACGTGTTTTCTGCCTTCCAAAAATGATTTGTGCCAAAGTGTTAACTTTTCAAACGTCACACTTGCCGATTCTCCAAGCTTAACACAAAATTTAATGGCACAACATTGCTCCAAATTCCGCTGTTCCATTTTGCGTGACGCACAACCAAAAACACAACTTCGCTAATAGCAGTCACAAAAATCACGTAGTTAACAGAAGGAGTTGAAACTCGCACTGAGCTATGGGAGGGTACTGATACACGTGCTCTATCAAGGACAACAGCGCAGCGTTGCCAGATCACTTGCAGTGTTTTGCCAGTCTCATTACTTTTCTGCCACACCTCGTATATATTTAAACCAATGTATATCAACCAATATACGATATCTCAAGCAATGTATATATTTGAACGGATGTATTCAAACTAATGTATATATCTGAACGGATGTATCTCGACCAATGTATATATATTAGAACGGATCTATGCAAACCAATTTATATATATCTCAACCAATGTATCTAAAGTATATATCTGATCGGATGTATTCAAACCGATGTATATATCTCAACCAATATATATCCCAACCAATGTATATATTTGAACCGAAATATATATCTGAACGGATGTATTAAAACCAATGTATATATTCAAACCTATCTTTTTTATCTCTGAACGGCCCCTTATATATATATATATATATATATATATATATATATTATATTATATTATATTATATTATATATATACAGGTATATACACACACACACAGATCTTAACCCTAGGGTTTATCTTTCGGGGTCTGTCTAAAATCAGACAAAAGACATCTGCTTAAAAAGATCAAGGATGCCTTTTAAAAAATTCTAGAATATTCAGGAGTGGCTTAAAAGTGCAGGCAGGTTTTGCATCAACTCTGACATAATAAAAGTATTCTGAACTACTTACAGAAGGGCCCCGCTTGTGAAATGCGTAATCATTCGAAACGGACTCTCTCTGTATGGAGCCGCCTGTTTTTAAAAGTCTGAGATAACGAAACATTTTTGCTTTATAAACTCTCATTTGGACAGCCGGTTGAAGACAGACTCCAGGAGCTTACTGTGAGGGTGTTTTCATTCATTTCGCTAAATGTAATTATTTTAATACAGAATAGTAACCCCAAAGTCCGGGTGATTTTAGACGTGTGAATAATATAATTAAGTTATTTTTAAAAGTAACACCACACTGCTCAAGAGAGACAGATTCCATGTGTGTTTTTGGATTTGCTGTGGCCAGTGATGATTTTTAATTTTTTGCTTAGCTCATTTCTATAACATAGGAGCCTTTTGACAAAGGAAAACTCTGTAAATACACTTGTGCATTTAAACGGATATTTATAAGAAAGCAGGTTTCCACCTTAGCCTGGTTACTCACCTTATCCCAGTTTTGTACGTGCCTGTAAAAGCACTCACTGTTACACTAGCACAAAATTTTGATATTTTCTGTTTGACATGTGCAGTCTGAAATAGTCTGAATATATCTTAAAGAGTTAATTTTTAAATAAAACTTAAAAAGGCATATTAAAAATATTAAATATTAAAACTGAATAAAACACAGAAGTACCATTTAATGATATCAATTAGTGTTAAGTATTATCAAGCATTGGGTTCTATTTATAAGGTTTATTTAATTTAGTTATAAGCAAAATGATTGGTATTAGTTTGCTTTGAAATTAACAATAGTTTGATACAGCTTTAAGAATTAGAATGCAAGACAAACCTATACACTTAATAACAAATGTTGCTGATTTAATAGGGTTATCTTGCATCTCTGTTTTATTTTAACCTTTTGACAAGAATCCCCTGGACAGGGAAATATACCACATATATTGAAAATGAACAGTGCCGACTTGGTAATTAAATAGATATAATAAAGATATTTTAGAATATGGACCCGTGTGCTAATCCCATGATTCTGACAAACTAAAGGGTCTCCACTTAACTGTCAAACTTTCTGCGGGTACTTTGGATCTTGTAATGGAGAGTGCAAAAGATTCTATAATCTTTTCTCTGTAATGGTCAATAGGACGGAGATCTAGCGCCTGTGTCCACAGTGTTAACCAGTCATAGGACATGATGTTCAAAATTCACCTATGGTTTTTCAGAAGAGATAGGATGAGTGTGGCGTGTGTTCTGTATTCTCTTTTCTGTATTAACTATTCACAATGACCATACTCCCAAGACCTTAGGCTTTTTTATGTAGATGTACATTTCACAGACCTGAATAAGAGACATCCATCAAAATGCTCTTGACACAAAGGAGGACCAATCAGGCGGGTGGGGTGGGAGTCTCTTTTCAAAGAGTCTTTGCCTCCCCAAACGGCCTGGATTTGTCGGGCTATAAAAAACTTTTTCAACAACCCTCCATCCTTGACAGTGAAAGAAAAATGTCAATGGCTTAAAAATCAAATGGTACTTTATTGGTCATTTTCAAAAACAATATTAAAATTCAGATATTATGTAACTATTCTCTAAAACATTTTCCATCCTGATTTGCCTAACGTGTCCAAAATAACCCTAATCATCATCAGCCCTGTAGTGTATAGGTTCATATAACATACTATAACCATTCTTATTTTTCAGGGGCTCATAACTGGTGTAAAATGGAAGACTATTACCAAGCATTAACAGAATTTCTAAAACTCTGTATTATACAAAGCACCCTGAGTACCAAAGTGGTTATTGCATGTTGATGAAAATGCTGTTTTAAAATAAAGCCTGAACAAGATAACTGTTTTCTATTCAACATATGAAATGTTCAGTAAATAAAGACAGACTAAATTTTAAGCCTAATCATCAGCCCTGTAGTGTATAATATACCTATAACATACTATAACCATTGTTATTTTCAGGGGTTCATAACTGATGTAAAATGGAAGGCTATTACCAAGCAGAAAACAGAATTTCTAAAACTTTGTATTATACAAAGCACCCTGAGTACCAAAGTGGTTATAACCTGTTGATGAAAATGCTCTTTTAAACTAAAGCCTGAACAAGACAACTATTTTCTAATCATCATATAAAATGTTTAGTAAATAGAGAGACTAAATACAATTTATAACAAAAATGGAACACCGATGGACAGCTATCGAACCCAAAACAAAATAACTTAAAATACATTCTGATACTAGAAAAATATAGAGATAGATAAATGTCAATAAAAGTTAAGTATGTATAATAAAATATGCAAATAAACTGTAATGAGAATAAAATCAGATTTTTTTTTTCTCCATGATTAGCATGCCAAAGATTTGGCTGTTTGAGAAAAAACAATCGTACATTTGTGTTGTAAGCAGAATCTGAATTACTTGGGCTTGCAAAAAAAAAAAAAAAAGATATATGATAAAAGATATCAGATGTCTCCAGTTGCTACCCAGTTCCTTTAGAGCTTTATACTTGCTATTATCATTTAAAATGAGTACAGAAATTAAGTTATATGATGATTCTGATGATTCCAAAGATCAGTCAAGGAAACTGTTGGAAAAATGGGCAGAACTCTTTTGGAAACAAGGATTTCTCTTATAATGTTTTAAAATTGGACCTTTACAAAGATGCTTTTAGATGCTTTATTTTCTAAAGATGCTTTATTTTCATGTTAAAGCAACTGGCCATTTTACTTGGCAACTGAAAATGTATTTTGTTCACTAATGCTTTAGTGTTTAATTAAGAATTACCTGAATATTTGTAATTAGTTTAAGCAGAAAAAGTAATTAGCTCTGCTATTTTGTGAGCTATACAAGCGTGCTGAGCTGTTGGCTCCCATTTATGAGGTCACTAGCATGAGCTAAAGCTGCTGATTTTAAAAACATGATTTTAGTTCGAAGAACTTTGGATGTGCAGAAGAGCTTCTTACATCCCTTGCCTCTAGTTAAACAAGCACACCTCACTATAGCCTCCTGGCTCTAAGAGCAGAAGCGTATGAGCTATGAATGAATTTTCAGAGACAAGAAATTTAAATGTAATAAAGGAAAAGTTGTCTTGGAGGCAGGACGACCACATCATACCTAGATTACCTTTATAAAATCAGTATAAGAGCTGATCAAAAAAGAATAAAAGGAAGATATTGACTTATGGCTGATACCTCAAGCAACGCAAAAAAACAGGTCACCTGGAAAAAACGAAACATCTAGCAGTACCAGGTTGTGTGGCGTTCACACTTTATTTTGCTTTTGTTTTATGGCACTGTATATTTGGACCTATAATACTTTTCTCTTGCCTGTTATGGAGCTCTGTCTAATTACCTGAAGTTACAGGAATTGGGAAGTGATGAACTATTTTGGTAAGAATATGTGTTAAGGTCTACATAAGAAAGAGTATAAAGGGGAAAAGTGTCACCCTACGACCCTCCCATGACAAAACAAAAAATCATAATTGGGTTTTTCTGTTTTTAACTTTTTAATTAAAAATAGTAAAATGCTTTCTAATTATCACCTGTGTTAATAGAAATAATTTTAGTTTTTGAGTAGACAGAAAATATTAAACTTTTGTACTAGTGTAACAGTGAGTGCTTTTACATGCACGTACAAAACTGGGATAAGGTGAGTAACCAGGCTAAGGTAGAAACCTGCTTTCTTATAAATATCCATTTAAATGCACAAGTGTATTTACAGAGTTTTCTCTATGTTATAGAAATGAGCTAAGCAAAAAATTAAAAATCATCACTGGCCACAGCAAATCCAAAAACACACATGGAATCTGTCTCTTTTGAGCAGTGTGGTGTTACTTTTAAAAACAACAATTATATTACTCACACGTCTAAAATCACCCGGGCTTTGGGGTTACTATTCTTTATTAAAATAATTACATTTAGCGAAATGAATGAAAACACCGTTACAGTAAGCTCCTGGAGTCTGTCTCTAACCGGCTGTCCAAATGAGAGTTTATAAAGCAAAAATGTTTCATTATCTCAGACCTTTAAAAACAGGCGGCTCCTTACATAGAGAGTCCGTTTTGAACGATTACACATTTCACAAGCGGGGCCCTTCTGTAAGTAGTTCAGAATACTTTTATTATGTCAGAGTTAATGCACAACCTGCCTGCACTTTTAAGCCACTCCTGAATATTCCAGAATTTTTTAAAAGGCATCTTTGGTCTTTTTAAGCAGATGTCTTTTGTCTGATTTTAGGCAGACCCTGAAAGATAAGCCCTAAGGTTAAGATCTGTATATATATATATATATATAACATTTTTGGTGTCAGACCCTGGGTTGCACAACTGAAGTGTGAAATCAGCCCCTGCTGGAACCATCACCCCTCCCCTCTCCTTACACAAGTTGTTTCCTTAGGGTCAGCTGAAGATACATGTATTTGATTATTTAAAATGTTCGGGTGAGTTTTAATAGTAAAGGGCTTGTGTTAGATCGATTTTAATATAAATTATCCATCCATTTTCCAACCCGCTGAATCCGAACACAGGGTCACGGGGGTCTGCTGGAGCCAATCCCAGCCAACACAGGGCACAAGGCAGGAACCAATCCTGGGCAGGGTGCCAACCCACCGCAGGACACACACAAACACATCCACACACCAAGCACACACTAGGGCCAATTTAGAATTGCCAATCCACATAACCTGCATGTCTTTGGACTGTGGGAGGAAACCGGAGCGCCCGGAGGAAACCCATGCAGACACGGGGAGAACATGCAAACTCAAGCGAACCCAGGTCTCCTAACTGCGAGGCAGCAGTGCTACCACTGCGCCACCGTGCTGCCCCAATATAAATTATAATTATATTAATTAATAAAATTACAAATTATACAGCCCAGGCTAGATTTTTTAGATGTATCAAACGTAATTTAAAGGTAACTGCTGCATATTATTTAACTATGTGTGATTTTTAAAGGGCTGATAGCGAACTAGTAGTTATCTCCCGCTTTACAAGCTAATCTTTAAAAATCCCTTAACTTTAAAAGTGAAGTACAACCTTTACATCTCATGGACAGAGGGTCTATCGCGGTCTCGAGCGCGTTCACGCATGGGGGTAGGGGAGCTTACACAGACAGCTGTTGACAAGCAGGCGAGCTTGCAAAGACTCACCCAGCAGGGGATGGGTGCTTGAAACGGGCTGCGAACGTGCTCTACGCTGGGGCTCAGCCCGTGTCTGCACTCTGAGATCAGCAGGAGCGGGCGCGCGCAGATCCTGACTTTCCTTTCTGCGTGCTTTGAGCAGGCATACTGAGACATGTTCACAGGGGCTGTCGGCTCAAAGCTGAATGGGGCTGATGCCATTTGGTCTTTCTCTCTGGGAAACCTGCTGCTTTTACTGCAAAATCTGTCTGTGAGATGGAAGATTCAGCTGTTGGATGCTTAAACCTTTCTGTGAAAGGATTTTCAGGGAGATGAGGAAGGCGGCTTGAGTTAGATAAAATAAAAGCGGTTTACAAGTGAAAGCAAAGATTAGATAGATATTTTAAAAATAGATTGGAATAAGATGCTTCGCTTTTTTATACCACACTTTGAGAAGGGCTTTCAAAAGGGTGAACACATCCCTTGGAGAAGGGACTGAGAGGTGTGGGGGGGCCAACAACAGGTGTTGCCTGACTGGGGTCGAGGCAGGCCCTTCATGCACGGAAGGACATGTAGGGTAGACCGGCAGGGTATGGATAAGAAACGTGCCTGGACTTGTCGAGGGCCCGGCAGCAACATGTCTGGACTTGTTTTCGGGAGGGGGGGC
>JANRMT010027041.1:110822347-110839799 GCA_026402145.1 Polypterus bichir lapradei
GGGTTTGTGCTCGGGGGGTTGGCAAGTGGTTGAGGGTGGTGGGGGGGTTTAAGGAAGGGGCAGATATCCATCAAATAGCTCTTAACAGAAAGGAGGACCAAACAGGTGGAGGGGGTGGGATTAAGGTGGAGTCTGGGAGGAAACAGGGTGTCATTCACTAATACACCGCCGGGGGGCGGGGTCAACATTCATATCCACCAATCATGTGGAGGGGTGGGGCCACTATGCAAATACACCCATCAGAGAGGGGCGGGGCTTAAGGTCATTAATCATTTTGATTGGCAGTTTGACAGAAGGTTGAAGTTTGACGGGAACTCTACCTTCCTCCAAAATTTCTTGAAAAACCCTCGTTACTTCTTTACCGGTTTTGTTTTTCAGAAAGAATATCTATACAAGTCAGTAGATACTTGTAGCCTTAGTTATACTCAGCCTGGTTTGTCATATCCGCCCGATCGATCTGCCATTGCCCGTCTATATTGGAAACATACACTTTATTCCTTTTAAAATGGATTGTGGCCAGTTTATGTATTGTATAGGTGTATTGCCCCAATAACCAGTCAGACACCTCTTGGTCCCCAATATGGTGACCCAATTGTAAGAGAGCTCTTTTCAAGGATTCTTTACCCCCCAAGGCCCCGGCGTTTTCAGAGTTATATGTTTTTTCCAAGACCTGCTCCATCGCCAGTGATAAAACAGACACTGACTCCACTTAACAACTTAGAAAACATTTATTTAGGAGTCTGAATTGTTCAGACTGCTGCGGTTTTAGGTTCAGAAAGACCCACCAGTTCTATCATATCATCAAATTCCAGGTCATATTTAGTCCACACATTCATATGACTCTGCTGATTAAGATTACGCTTACAAAACTCATTTGCCACACGGCGGGTTACAGAGTAGGAGCATTCATCCATTTCATAAAATGACTGCCTTACAGTATCATAAATAGAGCTGGTATTTTCAAATTCATCCACAGTCTTTTCAACCACTGTGTGTATTTTGGGAATCGGCAATAGAATATTATAATACCCCAGAACTTTCACCGCCAGTCGTTTCAGCCAAGACTTGCGGAAAATCTTCAGAATCTTCTGAAAGCGACCTTGTCGGTAGGCGATTTTAGGTTCAAAGAGACAGGTATGCCTTGACTGGCTGGGATGATTTATATCACAGCCTTGACATTTTTTTTTCTTGTTGTAGTAGACAATAATGTCCAGCAGAGACGTCATCAGTCCTTTAACAAGTTGCAGGGCCTTTTTTCCAGGTTTCAGGCAGCACACCATCAGGGCAGTCCATATCTGTCTCAGAAAGTCCGATCAACATTGGTTCCTCTGGAACTTGTTTGTTCACCCAAGGCTGACCTGGAGCTAGGTGAGAGGTTTCTCTCTGATCACCATTAGCGGAGACCGGGGAAGAACTCACCGGCCCTGGAGACTGAGATTTACTGTCTGTCTCAAGATCTGTAGCCCAGAGACTGTAATCAGGTCATACAGTAAAATACCGCTGGTCAGATTCTTGGTGGTCCTGAATGCAAACCACCCAGCCCGTGTTATAGAATTGGTAAGATTCAGGCTTTGAAGCCTCAGGCGGGAACCCTGAGGATGTTACGCAGACCTCCGTCATTTCAGAGTCTGTAGCTGCCGATATGCGGAGAGCTCTAAAAGCTTCAACGAATTCTGAAACGGCCTGGTCATCCATTTGGATCCAGTGACTAACAGGTTGAGTATTTATGGTAAAAGGGAGGGGCGTGGCGTAGAATAAAGGTGGGTTTTCCTTATCGTCGTCGCATGATTCTGTCTTTGTTTCGCACGACTTAGTCCGATCCACGTCCGCCGCTTCAGCTTCAACAAACTCTGGCAACAAACATCTTTTAACCCTGTGGATCCGACACTTCACTGGGACCTCAGTAATAGATTACATTTCCTTCTCAGCGTCTTTAGAACCGAAGAAAATGCTTCAATTTTTTATACAGCACTTTCAGAAGGGAGAACACATCCTCTGGAGAGGGGACTGGGAAGTGTGGGGAGGCCAGCCATCAGGTGCTGCCTGACCAGGGACCGAGGCAGGTCCTTCAGGCTGGGGACATGTAGGGCGGGCCGGCAGGGTATGGATAGGAACATGCTCGGTCTTGTGCTCGGGAGAGGGGGGCTGGAAAGTGGGGGGGTCAAGGCAGACATGTCAAAGGCAGATCCTGGGCATGTCTGGGCTTGTTTTCAAAGGGGGGGCTGGGAAGTGGGTGGGGGTGGTGGTGGGTTCAAGGAGGGGGCAGACATCCATCAAATGGCCCTTGACAGTTTGCTTAACCAATCAGGTGGGTGGGGGCGGGTTCAAGGAGGGGGCAGACATCCATCAAACTGCCCTTGACAGTTTGCTTAACCAATCAGGTGCAGGGGCGGGTTCAAGGAGGGGTCTGAGCGTGGACAGGGTGTCATTCACCAATCTACCACCAGGGGGCGGGGCCTGGTTCAGGATTTTTCATCCTCTTCATAGCTGTCCTTACTTCCTCCTTGCTAATCCGTTGCACTTCCTGATTCAGTATCTGCACATCATCCAACCTCTTCTCTCTCTCGTTCTCTTCATTCATCAGCCTCTCAAAGTACTCCTTCCATCTGTTCAACACACTCTCCTCACTTGTTAGTACATTTCCATCTTTATCCTTTATCACCCAAACCTGCTGCACATCTTTTCCAGCTTGGTCCCTCTGTCTAGCCAATCGGTACAGGTCCTTTTCTCCCTCCTTAGTGTCCAAACTCTCATACAACTCATCATACCCCTTTTCTTTAGCCTTCGCCACCTCTCTCTTTACCTTGCGCCTTATCTCCTTGTACTCTTGTCTACTTTCTGCATCTCTCTGACTATCCCACTTCTTCTTTGCCATCCTTTTCCTCTGTATACTCTCCTGTATTTCCTCATTCCACCACCAGGTTTCCTTTTCCTCCTTCCTCTTTCCAGATGTCATGCCAAGCACTCTTCTTGCTGTCACCCTTACTACATCTGCTGCAGTTTCCCAGCTGCCTGTGCCTGTCTCACCTCCTCCCTAAACTCAACAATGCAGTCTTCCTTTTTCAACTTCCACCATTTGATCCTTGGCCCTGCCCTCACTCTCTACCTCTTCTTGATCTCCAACGTCATCCTACAGACCACCATTCTATGCTGCTTAACTACACTTTCCCCTGCCACCACTTTGCAATCTTCAATCTCCTTCAGATCAACTCTTCTGCATCCACTGAACAGTGTCATCTCCAGGCAGAGAAGTAGCTTCAGTGACAGACTTTTGTCACTGTCTTGCTCCACTGACAGACTGAGTAGATCGCTCCTCCCCCACACTATGCGACTCTTCAGTTTCACCCGGGGGAGTAAATGCTAACATTACTCAAAGTTATTGTCTGCTTTTACATGCATTTTTCTTACTATTTAATTTAATATTGTTTTTTTGTATCAGTATACTGCTGCTGGATTATGTGAATTACTCTGCCTGACACTATTTTCACCTCCAAAACACTCTTGACATATTGTTCCTTCAGAATAACTCCTACCCCATTTCTCCTCCCATCCACACCATGATAGAACAATCCATTTAGTCTGTTGCACGCACAATGTCAACTTTCCTTCTTTCTATTATATCTGCTAACTCTCTCCCCTTTACCAGTCATACTGCCAACATTCAAAGTTCCTACCCTCAGTTCCACTCTCTTTACTTTCCTCCTCTTGCCTCCGGACACTTCTCCCCCCTCTTCTTCTCCTTCGGCCAACAGTAGCCCAATTTCCGCCAGCATCCTGCTGGCTACCAAATTTAAATGGTGATTAGGTCATAAATATTCAAAATGGGTGTTTTCTAAACCCATATATGGTTACTAACAGGAGGTGACGGGTTGTCACTTTCATTATAGAAGCAAACGGGAATAAATGCCAATTTTATACCAACACCAGTAAACAAAGAGGTTGATAAAGTTCTCACCTATTTTTCAACTATAAGTAAGAAATTCAAATCAGGCATTACCTAGCCACCCACACAAAAGATGCAGAGAAAAAATATTGTGGGGAATATCTGTATTTGAATACACTTTATGTACATTTATTTACTTGAAGCCCCCCTTCTTCAGGTTTTTTGACATTTCCAAGGGGAGTTGAACATTTTGCACAAACACATATTACACAAAAAATACAAATTTAAGCAACTAAACAGAGTATTTTAAAAATAATGTGCAGAGCTTTGACTACAAACTTGCTGTTTGCATAACATTAGCTAAAGCCAGTGACAGCAACATCTCCATGACATCACTGAAGTGCTCGTCAAAAGTTTGACATGCATAGCAGGGAAGAGCTGAGCCAATAGATTTCTTTGTTGGTTGAAGAAACATTCTAAAATGATGTGAGGGGAATAAAACATATCAGATTTAGCTGGCTCCAGACAAACAAAGCTGCCAACTGGTCCTTTGTAGGGATGATAATTTGCTCTAAAGCACTATAACAATAAAATACTTCAACTACAAATGTGTTATTGACAGAAACTGAGAGGTGACAATCAAGGACTACAATAAACTGTTCTGTCTGCTTGAAAATTGGTTTGAATAAATCAGAGTCTCACCTTTTTCTGAAGCAAGAGTGAAATAAAGTTAGCCTGTTCCAAAATTAGTTGCAGTCAAAAATAAAAATGACCACTGTGGCAAAAACATTTTGCGTCAAGTGGCTAACAAGTCTCCTTATTCTCCACATCTGCAGAAGGAACTTAATAACCCAACGAACATAAAATCAAAATCTATTGTTCTGCACCACTTATTTGTTTGGAGTAATTTTTGGACAAAATTTAATTTTTGGACTATTTGGATTTTTCAATTTCCGAAAAGCTCACTAACTTGCTAGTTACATGGAGTGTTTGAAAGGAGATGCTTTGAGTGGAAAGCCATAACTCACAGAATTTAATATAATGTAAAAGGGGACATCTTTTTTCAAAATAGTTAAAAATATCTTGTGATACATCATACTCAAAAATATGTAAAGTAGCATAATTTTTAAAACATGTAAATATATTAAATTGGCCCCTGTGTGAGTGTGGATATGCATGTGACAGAAACCTGAGATGGGTGCACAGCATAAATATACTTTTAAAAAAAGAATGACCTATTTAAATGCATTATGGGTGTCTGGTCTTTGCTTTTTCAAAATTTAAAGGCGACATTACGTAACATTCTTAAACCTACTTAATGCTTTTTATGGTTAATGGTGGAAGGATCATTATCTGGCACCATCAAGCTAAAAGCATATTCTAGCAAAAAGAAATCTCCACAGTCCCAAATTAGTTTACATATTAAAAAACAAATGTGGTAATTTTGAAATCAAATATATTGTGGTATATATGCACTTGTTCTATAAGTTTGTGTTGTAAAGTGAAACAATTTATAAATTAAAGAAAAAGTGTTTTTGCCACCTGGTGAGGGTCAAAGAGGCATTACACTGCCTTTCAACAAAGATGATTAGAAGGCTGCTACTGTTCGGTTTGATTCTCCAGTTCAGTCACTCTTATTTTTACTGGTCCTTGATCTATGGAAGCTCCTCATTGATGTATTGTGGTTTGATAAGGTTCGGCAAAGGGGTTAATCTTCATGGTATGACATATTGATGCAATAAAATATCATCTTGTTTATCTAAATTCTTTAATAAAATTATAATTTTAGGGAAAGGAGTACATTTGATTGTATATATGTCTTGATATTCAATGTTATTATAACAAAAAGGAAATTTATAATGTTATAGTAATGAGTAGTTTTAATTACACAGTATATAATGGAAAAAAAGTGATAGAATAGAAAAACTGGCAATTTTTACATCAGGATATTAAAATATCAAGCAGAGAAGCTTCAACTTGATTTTTTTAATAATCAAAACCTAATTCAAAAGCTAAAGAGCTTTTGAATTAGAATTTGAATACTCCAAATTTGGGACAGAGCAATGCTTGGAATATTACAGCAATCATATTTATACTTTGTTGCATATCCCTTGCATGCAATGACTGCTTGAAGTCTGATTCATAGACATCACCAGGTGCTGAGTATCTTCTCTGGTGATGCTCTGACAAGTCTGTAATGTAGCCATCTTCAGGCTCAATTGGATTTAAATTGGGTAACTGGTTTGGCCCTTCAAGAGTTTTCCATGTTTTAGCTTTGAAAAACACATTTGTTACCTTAGAAGTATGTTTGGGATCATTATCTTGTTGCAGGATGAAGTGCCATCCAAGGAGTTTGGAGGCATTTGCTGGAACTTGAGCAGGTAAGATATTTCTGTACTCTTCAGAATTCACGGTGCAACTGCCATTTGCAGTTACATAGTCAATGAAGACAAGTTAGCCAGTACCTGTGATAGCCATACATGCCCAAGTCAAAAAAATGTTTCTGATGTATTGGACAGGCATTTGGGGCTTTTCATTCGCATTAGTGATGATTCTTATGTCATGACCAGTGGACTTCATTGGCTTACCAGTCTCTTTGCAATTACTGAGCTCACCAGTGCATTCTTTCTTGTTAATGATATTCTAGACAGTTGATTTAGGTAATCCCAAGGTAACCACAAACACCTGTGATGCCTATTGTCATAAACATTATGTTTTCCTGAAATGGTTGGGAATGTGAATAAAAAGCGATGTAATTTCCACATGTTGTAACCGAAATGTATTCAAACACCCTAAAATTAAAGTCTGCAATATGCACTTTAATCACATCTGAATTGTTTGATCTGTAATTTTAAAATGTGCTGCAGACGGGTAAATAAAAAGAAAAATATCTTTGTCCCAATTATGGAGGACACTAAGTCTGGAGATAATCATGAGTGAATTTTGCTTAAAACTGCGGGGAATAATTAGACAGCTCACTGAGTGCACCAATCCAACTCCTCATGGAGTTGACGCTTAAAGTAGGGGCAGTGATTTTGAACTGCAAAAATCAGAGGTGCCCTCTTTTACCTGGTCTGAGACAGTAAGCTTCCATTTACAATGATCCATCTAAGTCAAAAAGTCTCCTAAAAACCCTGTTAGACATATACATACAGGTAAAATTTCATTACAGTGAATATCTTTACAATGAAATTTTCATTACAACAAAGTATTTTTATGGTCCCCATATGACACGAGTCTATAGAAATCTTGTTACTACAAAGTACATTCAGCAGATACTTTCATTACAACAAAGTGCCAAAAAGACCTTGACATGCCTGAATGAATCATCCACAGAGCAGTTAGTTCTGTGGTCGCAGCTCAGTTGTGTACAATGATCCCCAAACAGAAGCATTAAAAACAAATTCTAACTTTCATCGTACTGTTTTTTGCTGTTTTTGTTTTCAGTGGTTTGCAGCGATACCTTTTGCTTATTGCTCGTCAACATTTGAAAAACATCCATTGGAATTTAACTCATTGTCACCCTCCTATAGAAACGGCAGACACGAAAAAATGATAACCGTTCATATTAGAAAAAAAAAAAACTTTACATTTTTGTAGCTCTCAATTGTGGCAAAAAAGGAAAAAGATGTTGCCAGTCAATTTGGAATTTCACCATTGACACTGTCAACTTTCTTGAAAGACCGAGCAAAAAAAGAAGAAAAACCTCGGGTTGCAAATGTATGCAAACTACTGCATTTGAAGACACTGAAAAAGCAGTTTTGTTGTGGTTCAGTGATGCTTGTTCCAGAAACATTCCTATTAATGTGGCACTCATTCAAGAAAATGTGAGGTTTATAAATTCTCTAGGGACCTCCCCGAACTGGACAACATACTGAGGAGCATCCCGAAGTGCGATCCCCATGTCTGTGCGAAGACTGTTTATCTGTTGCTGGGGAAACAGCAGGCTCACAGTTCTGATGCGGCTTGGCACTGAAGCAAACAGAAAAGATTTCGATGAGTGATGGAAGGTACATTGTAAATGCAGGGAACAGTATTACTTGGCCACTAACCTGGCCACGACCCTGCCTGACTGCTGTGTCTGTGTATAGGAGAGTGGCAGATCACGCTATAATAAATAACCCTGCTGTTCCTGTGTCAAGCTGAATAAAGCTGGTTTTGCTAAAGTGCTGAGACTCATCCTCATGTTTTGATGTGTAAGACAGGGACTTATAGCGCACCCACGATCTTTAAGGATTCGCTTCTGTGGCGCTTCACTGCACTTACACGTTTCAAGAAATATAACATGTTTTAAAAATTAAACAAAACCTGAGGCAAGGGAAAAAATCTGTAGCATCAGACTATATATTCAACAGTATTAATGGGTATGTGGTAAATATGAATGATATGTTGTCGCAGGTGCTGCATTTGCTGTTTGTTGTTCTGTGTTACTATAGTACAGGAGTCCAGGATAGTTTGAAAGAATAAGCAGATATATTCATGAAAATATGACCTGCAAAATATGCATTTGAATTAAACAGTGTGTCATACTCCATTAAAATTACTGCCGTTAAGAGAGCAAATAACAAAGAGCCACAAGAGATGCAGATTTCAGTACTCAAAACATCAGAATCAACACATCTGCCTTACAACACCAGCAGGTGTACAAATAAGGCTGTACAACTTCCACCTTCTGACTTCACATCTAAACGAATACCTAAAGAAATTTATCACTATCTAATTGGAAAAGCAATGCTGTGACAAAATATGATAAAGCATTTTAACTAGTATATCTATAGACCACAAGGCTTATCTAAATTTTATTTGCTGCTGTTATGTCATATACAGTAGTGATGCAATAGTTAAAATGACAGATATTGTAGCAGGCAAAGGCATTTCTCAAGTGTGTGGAACCCAGTTGTTGTGATGATATACATGGGTGTGTGTCTGACTCCACTGTCACAGCACTCACTACAACATCCAGATTAATTAACATTTTGAGGGCTGAATATTATTTCCAAAAAACAATGGTTTCACACATAAATCAACATAAAACATCTGTTGCTATGTGCTGTGGCTGCTGTTTATGCATGTTCAGCATCTCTGGCAGCAGTGCCTGCGCGGGGGCGTCTCAATAGTCAGCAGGAACGCATGGTGAGCCAGCTGCTTGCCTGTCTTCACACAGCAGGTGAGTGGCGGTGGCGGTATGGTTTGTACCTCTTGTTATCATAAGTGGTGTTCTCCCAGGTGAACGCTGCTGTAGGTGCATCAGCTACACATAAGTGTTCAGCACCATAATCAGCTGGTGATCGATCAGATGATGCTGGTACCTCACTTTCGTTTTCAATATCCATCTCCAGATCACTTGCATCAAACTCTGAGTCCGACAAGTAAGAGTCATATTCAACGAAATTATATAAATGTCCATGGAGTATTTTCCTTTGTACATTCACTTTGGTCTCTCGCCAGATATTGATGCCATTTTAGAGGTTGTTTGCTCTTCGCTACTCATGTACCCATAGGGAATCGAGGTTAAATCAGCAAAGAAATGTAACTTTCCTTCTAGCAAAGACAGTGGAACTAAAATGCAAGGGCAAGTTTTGTCACAGTTTACAGCTGATTACTGTCCTCTACCCCTGAATTTTGGCCAAGACGACATCAGCCCTGAAAGAGTTAAGCTTCAGTTACTTTGTGCTACTGAGCTATTAACTACACACTTCTTAACAGGTTGTCCCCAAATGTGTATTCTCATTTGAGAATACATACCTAGCCCCACAAGACTACACTATAACCGTTTTTACATACAGTTTAGAATACATAACTGTTATAGCTTATAAACTTTAACAAACAAAGGGTGCAGTTAAAGTTTTTCTTGAAGAATGGAGGTTTAAGCTTGGGGACACACTTCAAGACAGTCTCGTGTATCCATAAAGGCATTCAAGAAGTACATTAGTTGCGGTCCGTCTTTTGCTGAAAAGATTACCCTATTTGCTAACTGAAAATTGGAGCTGTGCAGTTTCATCTGAATGCTAATCAGTGATCAGGATGCAGAATGAACATTTCATGGGGTGAAAAAATAGGACATACAACAGCTGCAATTAAAGCTTTCTGACAACTTATGGCAGAGACAGGGAATGAGGGAGGCAGGTGGCACAAGACAGGAAGGATTGGTGCTGAGTGAGGAGGTGGGGATCTGTGCAAGTGTTTTAAATAATGAAAGTAAAGAAATGTGCTTTGGAATCAAGGACCACAACCAAGATGGCTTGCGAAATAAAACATTCCCGACAGGCATATGCCCCTTGTATAAAATATATACAATAATAACAATATTGAAGCAATGAGGAAGTGGAATGGGGATGCTAAACTCATGTGGCCTGCCCTTAAATCCCAACTGTTCTGTTTAAACTGTTGTATATATCTGTGTCCGAGAGTGTCATGTGACTGGAAAAATTGCATCGCAAAGGAAGGTGACTATGTAGAAAAGTGACATAATTTGTTTTTGAAATTAAAAAAAAGTGCAGAAACTTTTTGAACATCACTCGTATATCTTAACCAATGAATATATCTGAACATTTTATATATTTATGAACCAATTCTTTTTTTCTTGAACTTACCCTCATAACACATACAAACACACATAAAAACAAACAAGGTAAATTAGCTGTAATATTAAATTAACTGTACTTTATTTTAACAACTACAGTATCTTCATATTGTTTAAATTGTTTGTTTGTTGTATATGAATTTTTTAGTTCTTTCCTTCACAGCATTAGGTGTGATTTTAGATTTGCAGATTGTATTGTTAGTCATGAAAAAAATCAATACAATTGCATTGCTGTCATGTCAAGTTGTGTCTGCTGACCAGAAACATATGTGTTTGCATAGGCAGGTTTCATTGAGAAGGTTTCCATTATTTTTCCAAATGCAGACTCGCACATAAACTCCAAGACAAGCATTTGTCCTTTCAGTAGGAAGCCAGTTGTTCCAGCTAAAAAGGCTCAGCACAGTGCAAGTCTTAAAGCAAAGTGTAAACTTTACATATGATTTGAAGTACTGGCTACAAACATACATGCTGCAATGCGATATAACAAAATTTGGTCCTTCCATCTCTTGATTGCTTGGATCAATTTTCTTTACTGTATTTTGTCAATGGGAAAGCTGTTGAATGTTTTTGTTTATAATGTAAACACAGAGACACTACGGAAGCTTGTTTCATAATTAGGCCATTGTTACCACACCTTCCATAAGAAAAAGGTGTAATGTGAAAAGGGTTAATTGTGGGCCAAAAGCCAAAACCAGCAGTCAAAGTGGAACTCCAGGGCCAAGTTTGGAAACCCTACTCTAATATAGTAACCAGTCAAGTCAAGCGCACCATTTAAAAGTAAACTGCTCTTTCTAATTGTGTGCTGGGAAGCATTAAATGGTTAATAGGACTCAGATTAAAGGGGGTTGAGCAAACATGTCTTAGATGGGTAGCATAGCATTGAATTGTATAATTTCTGTACTCATACTTTTGAATGCCTTAGTTAACCAGCCTTCCTTGTCAGGTCTTTTGCCTTGGGAAAAAAAAAAAACATGAAATACAGTGCTATGTTACTGTATGTGTTTAATTTTGCCAATGGTTTCTTTCCCAAACCATGATCCAGTCATTCGACATTTTTAAATCAACAAATAGCATTTTATCGCAGAATAAGGAGATCTGTCTTACTAAATTTAAATACATTTAGAGTCATTCATCTGCTAATCTGCATGTAAGACATTCATTGGGAGAGGCCAAGAGTAATAAATGAAAGGGACTCATTAGCAATTATTAGCATTCTGTTCATAAGGTGCTTATGCATCCTTAGCACACATTATATTAACCCTGGGTCACTGACAATACAGTTCTAATGTATTATTAATGAGGAGGATATCATGTTTACAAAGTTCATAAACCTTTAGCACCAAGGAATAAAGCTATAAAGAGAATATTGACATTAAGTAATTACAGTACAGAATGGATAGCCCCATGTAACATTTCTGTATTATCTATTTCCCTCTTTTCAGAAATATTAGAGAGACCTGGAACTTCATGTAAACGGATCAAATAGTCAGTCACATTTATTTCCCACTGAATTTTAACACGCAATGTCCAGATTTCTGAAAAAATGTTGTACAATTCACTATTTTTTAGTCAGTTAAGGTTAAGTCTTAAGTTATTTTATCATTGTATACTATAATGACAATGGAAGTCTTGCATTCCATAAAGTAAGCAAAAATGATGCATATGTTCTTTTCAAAACATTATACCAAACTGGAAAGTTCAGGTTGTACATGCCCATGCCCACAAACACAAGGTAAATTTAGAACACTACTGGGCCAATACAAACAGCTATGAGCTCTGGCAGGCTTTGCAGCACGTGACTCAGACAATTTCATATACTATAAAAAGAAATGTTTCTATTTAGGAAATTACATTAAGCATAAGATTAAAAATTAGAAACAAAATGCTCAAGAAGTCAAAGTTCTTCAGGTTATTATAAACATTTTAATATACTTCCTTCAGTAATTTATGGATGACTCTGCAGTTGTGACCCGCTGGGCTGGCTACTTTGAGCAGTTGTTCAAAGCTGATCCTCCGACTAGGACGTTGGATATCTGTGGGTCCACGGTTCTTGAGGCCTCCAGTCTCCAATTAGCTGTGAACCACCCAATCTCACTGAGATTCCACAGGTGGTGAACCAGCTGAGGGGGGGGAAGGCTGCAGGGATCTGTGGTATCTGGGGTGAACTTCTCCAGGCTGGTGGTAAGGCTGTCCTCCTGGCATTGCAAGCAATCTTTGCTTCCATTTGGGAGACTGGCATCATCCCAACTGACTGGAAAACAGGACTTTTTGTCCCTATCTGGAAAGGGAAGGGTGATCGCCTGGATTGCAGCAACTACAGGGGGATAACACTGCTCTTGGTGCCAGGTAAGGTCTTTGCTAGGGTCGTCCTCAATAGGATCCGTGATCACTTGCTCATCTACCAGCGACCGGAACAGTCTGGTTTTACGCCTAGGAAGTCTACCATCAACCGCATCCTGGCACTGAGGGTTCTCAGAGCACAAATGCAAATATCGGCAGAGTTTCTTTGCAGCCTTTGTCAATTTTCGCAAAGTGTTAGACTCAGTTGATCAAGCTGCCCTGTGGAACATCCTAAGGGTTTGCGGGATTCCCTCGAGGTTGCTGGATATCATGGCTGGCCTGTACACTGGTACTGTGAGTGCTGTGCAGAGTGGAGGCAGAACCTCTGCGTTTTTCCCCAGTTGATTCTGGGGTTTGTCAGGGGTGTGTTCTTGCTCCTACTCTGTTCAGTGCTTGTATGGACTGAGTGTTGGGCAAGGTCGTGGGGTCCAGCGGCTGTGGGGCATCTGTTGGTCAAGAAAGATTCACGGATCTTGACTTTGCTGACGATGCTGTGATCTTCACAGAGTCAATGGAGGCTCTGATCGGGGTTCTCGCAGAGACTGAGTGAGGAGTCTGAGTGTCTGGGCTTGCGAGTGTCCCAGATAAAAACCAAGATCCAGGCCTTTAATGACCTCTTGGGCACAGCCATCAGCAGTGTGTCTGTTTGCGGAGAGTGTGTTGACTTTGTTGAGAGGTTTACTTACCTTGGCAGTGACATTCATGTCTCTGGTGACTCTTCTTGTGAAGTCAGTCGATGGATTGGGAGAGCATGGAGGGTCATGAGGTTGCTGGAAAGGGGTGTGTGGCACTCCCAATATCTATGCAAAAGGACGAAGGTCAAAGTCTTTAGAGTCCTGGTGCTTCCTGTCTTACTATATGGTTGTGAGACATGGATACTATCCAGTGACCTGAAACGAAGACTGGACTCCTTTGGTACTGTCTCTCTCCGGATAATCCTTGGATACCGTTGGTTTGACTTTGTATCGAATGAGCGGTTGCTCATGGAGTCCCGAATGAGGCACATCACCTGCATTGTGAGGGAGCATCAGTTACGGCACTACGGCCATGTGGCGCATTTCCCAGAGGGTGATCCAGCCCATAAGATCCTCATTGTTGGGGACCCAAGTGGCTGGACCAGGCCAAGGGGTTACCCACGTAACACTTGGCTGCGGCAGATGGGGGGTCATTTCCGGAGGGTAGGACTGGACCACGTGTCTGCCTGGGGGGGTTGCCAACCGGGATCCCGAGCTGTTTCGACGTGTATTGGGTGCTCCCCAACTTGACTTGAGTAATTTAAATTATTTGCTACTTTGAACACATCTGGCAGACCTTGGCCTTTGAATGCAGAAATGTCATTGGTAACATTATATATTTTTCCTTTCTTAAAGTAGTATTTACAAAACTTAGTATTCTATTTTAGAACATCTACTGTATAACCTTGCAAGAATTTAATAAACACCATTAAAGAACTGTTCATATTGTCCTTCAAAGTTGCCCTCTCTTTTTCCTGTTTCTCAATAATTATATATCATTAGCTGACTATGTGAAAGTTTTCATTTGGAATAAGAGCTCAGATATTTTTATATTATACAAAACATAACAAAACACCAAATGTATAATGAAGATTAAGAGAAACATGAAAAAAAATCAAATTATATAACCAATTCCCTTAACACTATCTCAACTCCCTCCATAGACTAGGGGTATTAAATAGGGTGGTAAGAACATTCAGGTAAACCAGGGATTTACTTTCCATAGTTCTTTACTGGCTTATGCAACAAAAACAAAACCACTAATTAATATTATTACGGACAGTGGAAAGCAATGATCTATGCTCATTTAAGCCAAATCAATAGTTTAAAGGCATCAAGAGGAATGGCAAATTTGATGAGTGCACCTCTAGTACCATCCCTGTGCTCAGATGTAGTGGTGATAGATTTGTTTAATCTTATTGTTTTTTGAAATGTATAAAAGAATTTGTCTCCATAATGAATCATAACCATTTTTAGATTTTTCTGGTGTGACTAGTACATTTTAAGCAGAAATTATTCTCCACTATAGAGTACAGTAAGTTCTAGTAGGACAAAGAAGAAAAATAAAGACATACTGCATATAAAGAAAATATTTAATAGTTGGGAAATGAAAATAATCAGAAGTGTAAAAGTTACAGACAACATGGCAGAAGATTCAGATTTCTTTGTAATTTTAACAATTACACACCTTTTACGAGAAGACATTGATGTTTGTGACTAACATGCAAACTCCAATTTTAAGTGCTTTGGTAAATACATACTTCAGTTAAGGTATGTCCTGTTGTAGGACTAAAAGTTTAAGACTACAGCAACAAAAAGTAGAAATAGTTTGATTATCTATGCGATTCACTTCGGAAACACAAATTCTGTTTTTAAAATGAATTTTTAAAATATTAGTATGTTATACTTGCACAGGACAAAGATTATGCAAATAATGCCCTGTTCTATTGTTTTATTTATTATTACTTATTATTTTACTGTTACTTCAGTGACATCTCATCATTGTCATTTCATGTGTTTGCTTTTTAAAAGAGCTATCATTACTCTGGAGATTTGGGTCTTTAGATTGCTAAGTGCCACTAGGCATGTGATGCATGTCCTACTTGACACACAATGTTATAATGGTCACGTAGTAAAAGAAACAGCATGAAGGGCATCAAGTTTGGTAAAAAAATAAAACAGCTTTTGTGCTATCTTTTTATTCCTGTGAACCCGATGATTGGTCTCCTATCACATTGTGCTTTGACCAAGGAAACATCTGACTTCCTTTATTTTACGTTAAATTTTTAAAATTTGCTAATATCTGTGGAATAAGGAGAATATCACTACTTTTAATTAAATGCTAACCTTGCATTAGATCACACATAGGGTAAGAGTATAATGTTTATATGTCAAATAAATAGACTCTTCTCTGTTAAAGTAATTTTGTTTTGACCAGTAAGCTATTGCTATCCGTTTAACAAAGTAAAGAGTACATTTTAGATGTGGTACTTAATGTGAGCATTGCTTTACACCCACTGAGATATTCAAGGTAGATATAGTTACTGTATTTGTTTTTTACATATATCACTACACAGTACATGCTATGACCAGTAGGCACATAAATCATTTATATTAAACAAAACATTAAAATTAAATGTGTTGCAGAGTCACCATTTTTAGCAGTGAGAATGAAATTGTATTTGATACAAATACCTCTAATAGGCTTTTTACTAGCCTGAATAAGAAAGCTAAACAGCATAACTATGTAAAGATTGCAAGAGCAGCTTCATCTTTCTAACACACAGTCAACGTGGGTGTTGGCCTGCTTTAAAACCAGTAACACAACAGTGCTGTGAAAATTAAAAAAGGTAATCTCTTTCAACGTAGAATGAAAACAGGACACTACAACACATACAAAGAAAAATAATGCACATGCACAAAGGTTTTTATTATGTTTACATTATTAATCATTTATGTCTATTTTGTGACTACAACTCCCACTATCCTGGCTTTGGAATAAATCTAATTGCTAGCTTCATAATTTGGGGGTATGAGTGATCCTTCATTAGTTTGGTTTTACATTTTTGCTGATTTTTTTTTCTAAATATTGTTTTGGTTTCGTCACTAGTAATTTTTGCCATGTTCATTACTAAATCAAGCCAAACCTTCTGGCTAACGCTTTAACATGCCCCAGGTGCCTCCAATACGTCCCCAGTGAAAATGGAAAAGGGCTTCAAAATAAGTACTTAAAACCTAAAAGGTCAGAGTATGGTATGCAAAGTGTGTGTTGCACAGGTTCATGGCCCACTGGGATGCATGACAGCATAATCCTGTAGAGAAGATTTGTTGGCACTACCATGTGAATCTACTCTATATATAAATATATAAAATCCTAAGCGATTTTGTGCAACGATTTTATGTGACGTTTTTATGTCATGTTTTTCGTCACAGCAGAAGCAGCAAGCCAGCGATCGAGCAAAGAGGAGGTAAAAAAAAGAAAAAAAAAGAAGCTATTTCCCATTGTATCACCAATTAAGAAGGGGGTTTAGGAGCAGCGACCGCGTCTCCTTGGGGTGCATTCAGCCTCCCTATTCACATTGCAAGCAGCAGAGATGCAAAGTGGCTGGCGTGTAGTGCAGGCCGGGGGGGTTGGCGAGCGAAGTGAGCAGGGGGCGAACCCCCTAGTATATTCAAATTTACAAGCATTTCACAAAGGAGACACGTTGAGGTTAATATGCCTAGAAAGCAACATAATGCAAAAGCATTGCCCAAAAGAAATCATGGCATATCTAAAAATCTGAATTCTTTTTCAATACGTTAAGATAAACAGTTATTGGGCTTTAAGTTCGACTGTTATTATACCATAAACATATCATGATAGAAGTCCAAACATTTTAAAATCAACAAGGTTCATTTATTTATAATAGAGGCAAACACATGGTCATCATGGATCCCTCAAAAATGTGAGACTTCAGCCAACAAACCAACAAATAAAACAAATGAAATTAGAGAAAAATGCATAAAACTCATGAAGCATATTCAAACAACTGTAGAATCTAAAAGTAGCAAAGTACTAAAGAACAGCAAATTTACAAGTATTTTCTACCTGTAGGTAATAGACAAATAAACTTGTATTAAAAACATACAATG
>JANRMT010027041.1:110844799-110993238 GCA_026402145.1 Polypterus bichir lapradei
GTAAATAGTATTGTAAATAAACAGTGTGTTGGGTGGAACTATGTTGTCCGTCTGTCTGTGTCCGGGGCCAAGTTCACTATATATATATATAAATTAAATTAGAAAGTCAACATCAAAACCAGTCAAACTTCCCTCTTAAACTTCATTCCCCACCATTGTCAATGTTCCTTCAGACAAAGCATTATATGTTTCATACATATCTATTTTCTGTACCTTTATCACCATATACAATGTTGCTGTATCCACCACACAATGCAGCAGCTCAGGATCACAGTTGGCAAAACCCCAGGCAGACATGCTGTTTTGTCCCACCCTCTGGAAATGACCATTTATCTGCCACAGCTAGATGTTACATGGGCGTCCCCTTGGCCTGGTCCAGCCACTCGGGTCCTCATCAATGCAGGTAATGTGCCTCATTCGGAACTCCATGGGCAACTGCTCATTGGACACAAAGTCAAACCAGCAGTACCCAAGGATTCTACAAACAGACACAGCACCAAAGGAAAGCAGTCTCCATCGCAGGTCACTGGATAGCATCCATTTCTTGCAACCATATAGCAAAACAGGAAGCTCCAGGACTCTAAAGACGTGGACCTTTGTCCTTTTCCAAAGATAGTGCCACACACCCCTTTCTAATGACCTCATGATCAACCCCAAATGCTCTCCCAATCCATCTACTGTCTTCATAGGAAGAGAATCACCAGAGACATGAATGTCACTGCTGACGTAAGTAAAACTCTCAATACGGTCAACATTCTCTCCACAGACAGACACTGCTGATGGCTGTGCCCAAGAGGTCATTAAATCCAGAACACTCTCAAACCAAGACACTCAGACTCCTCACTCAGTCTCTTGAGAGCCCCCATCAGAGTCTCCATTTACTCCACATAGATTTTTATTTTTCAAGAATGTCCATCAATTGAGCCATTTATACAAATACAAAGTGCTTTCAGTATATTATAAGAATCTATGGGCCACACATAATTGGACCCCTTTGCTGAATATGCTCTTCTGCAGAGTCATCTTGCTCCATGCTACCTGTACCTTTTGGATCAAACACAGGTAAGATCAGGTGGACATGATACTTCCTGGCACACATTCCATCTTCTATACAAGGAGACAGCAAAGTCAGTTCTCGAGAGCCACAGTGGCTGCAGGTTTATGTATGAACCCAGCTGCTTAATTAAAAAACAATACTTGTCAAAAACACATCTTATTACATCTTATTGTTTTAACACAACAATGTCAGGACATTCTTATATCGTAGGCTTTTTCCTTTCAAAGTACTGTATATCATCCAAATTATTTAAAGCCAAAAGAGGATGAGTAATTCTGTCCTTCATATGATTCGCTTCAATTCCCTTTGAAATATTTTACTAAACAGATAGTTTATGGTGAATACATACAGGTGTAAATGGAAACAAGCTAGATGGAGAACTGCTGGTTACTTTGTGATTTGCACCCTTCTGCTAATAAGATGCAATTAAAAACAGTGATTGCTCCTGTTTAAGACAAAAATAAACAACAGTGGGAAGCCTTAAGCAAGAAAGCTAAAAGGAAGCATATAAATGTTGCTTGAGCAATAAGAGCTTCATCAGCAATAATTGACTTCTCATTAAGGAATTTGGTTGAAACAAATACCTGCAGCTAGTGCAGCCTTCCAGGATCAACATTGCTCATCTCTATTCTATACATTAATTGGGCAAGAGTATATATGCATAAAGCACTCCAGAACTTTAAAACTGAATTTTTATTAAACTGGATGACACCTGCAGACAAAAAGTCTGTGTTCCTTTAATAGACATTTAATGGTCGGCAAAGGTAACAGCCAAAACCTTTAAGTATACCCAAATATGAGTCCAAGATGAAAACAATTAAATCTGAGGGATCCAATGTGAAATCTAGTGAAGAATAGATTAGAATAGAATGAAACTAACATAGTGTTCATCTTCCAGTTCACTGAACTGTATGAGAGGAAAATAACTGAAATTGGATTCAGGGAAAAAATTAAAATCTGTTCAAACAAATTGTAAATCTTCTCAATATTTTTATTTTTTTTCTACCTTCAATATATATTTATATTTTCAGGTCGAGATCTGGATTAGAATCCCAGTCCAGCCACTATTTGTATGTAGTTTGCATGTTCTCACAAGATTAATATCCAGTTCCACCTACTTGTATATCCCAAAGATATGCATGTATTTGCATTATTGATGAAACTAAAATTAGCCAAGTGTGGCTTACAGCAGGCAATCTGTGCGGCCCGTATGACAGATCCTAGTTAGCACTAAACTTGTACAAAATGATTACTATCGTTTGTGATTGAATCATTCTGCATCTTCGGCGTTACTTATTGACTTTTCTTACTTCCACCTTCTGACAAAAGCACATTTTCCCATGGCATTACGGTACCGGAAACGTCATCTGCTAGTATAGTTGCAGCTGCAGCGTCAGCTCCTTGATATCCTAGGCATGACACTGCCCCCCCTTGACCAAAGTTAATTTAGCCACGATGTCACAACTGGTGCTAGGCTGCAGCAGCCTGACAGGCTACGCTACTGGCTTCGCTGCTGAGACTGGCCACTGGGCAGAACTGACCATCACGAGTAGTAATAGCTTGCATATTTTCACGTAATGGAGCGGGTGATCGTCAGGTGGATTGGTGCAGCGTACGCAGTGATGCGGGCTCTGCATCGGTCTTTCGTGGTGAAAACGGAGCTGAGCCATTAGGCAAAGCTCTCAATTTACCGGTCGATCTATGTTCCTACCCTCACCTGTGGTCATGAGCTGTCGGAAGTGACCGAAAGAACAAGATCGTGAATACAAGAGGCTGAAATGAGTTTCGTCCACAGGGTGTCTGGGCTTTCCCTTAAAGACAGGGTGAGAAGCTCAGTCATCCGGAAGGAACTGCTCCTCCGCATCGAGATGATTCAGATGAGGTGGCTCGGGCATCTGATCAGGATGCCTCCCTGGTGAGGGGAAGACCCAGGACACGCTGGAGGGACTATGTCTTTCGGCTGGCCTGGGAACACCTCGGGATTCCCCCAGAACAGCTTGTAGAAGTGGCCGGGGAGAGGGAAGTTTGGGCATCTCTGCTCAAGCTGTTGCCCCCGCAACCCAATCTCGGATAAGTGGAAGAGGATGGATGGATGGATGGATATTTTCATTTTTTTTGCTCTAGTTTTATGTAATTTTGTGCTAGTATTGTAACGAACAGTTAGTGCAGACTACAGCTGAAGATCTGAAGTGGATGCGAGAAGTTGGTGAGTTGCTTATTAACAAATTTATGTGATTTTGAGTTTGTAAAATGAGTGTAGGTTTTTGCATACTGGCTTATTTTACAATATAAACTTTGAAGTAAACTTAGTAAAGTAAAATTAGGTTTTTGGAGGATTTGCTTTCCAACTTGAATTACTGAGTAATGAATTCAGTGAGCGTTTTCGTGATTTCAGTTCACACGAACAGGATTTTGCGCTGTTTACGTCACAATACTCTTACAACGTTGAGAATGCGTCTGAGAGTATCGAAATGGAATTGATTGAACTACAGTCAGATTTTATTCTGAAGGCAAAATACAATGAAGTCGATGTGCCAGGCTTGTATGCTTACCTGCCACCCTCGTATGTGCAGATCCGTAAGTTGGCATCTAGAGTACTGTCTATGTTTGGAAGCACTTACGTTTATGAGCAATTGTTTTCGTTAATGAAAGTTACCAAAAGCCCATATTGCTCAAGACTTACTGTCAAGCACCTTTCATCCCTCATAAAAGTTCCAGCTGCACAAGATTTCAAGCCTGATATTGATGAACTGGTTACTAACAAGAAATGCCAAGTGTCGGGACAAAAGAAATAAGTCTCAGACTGTAAGACTATAATATAGATATAAGGATCTAGCTAAGAGGCTAAAACTCTAATTGTACACTGTTGTACGGAGAATGTATGGAAATAAATTCCTTTTCTTTAAACTTTAATTGTTACATTTTTTTTAAGTTTTCAGTATTGGAAAGAAAGCTACTGTAACTTTGTATAATAGTATTTGTTACAGTGCGTCCCGCTGACGCACATATGGCAATCGAAGCAGCCCACCAAGGGTAGTGGGTTTGACATGCCTGCTCTAGTGGACCCCGTAGGGATTATGTCCCACAATATAAGCCTCTTCCATATAAGCTGAAGCCTGTTCCAATGTCCCCGGGCTGCGGGGTGGGCCGCTCACCTGGGGGCACGGAGGAATGCAAGTGGAAGAGGAGAGATCAGTTCTGTGCACTTGCAAACTCCCAGCTGTTGTTCATACGGGAGTAGTACTTGTGAACAGTTTCCGAGTTACAGCCCTTTTTGATTCAGACAGCAACATCTCCATTGTTGATTGCCATTATGTATTACCGCGATAGTGGAGGAAAAAAAAAAAAAAAGACCAGTATCCGATGTATACATGGGGAAACTATAGAACTATCTATAGAACCATTAGCTGTCTTATCTATAGTGTCATTAGCTACGAAGGGTCGGTAAAAAAGCTCCCACTTGCGGTCCACCCACACCCACCTTATCCCATGATCCTTGGGCGGGACTGGTCTGACAATAAATGCGGTGTACTGTTAACTGCTCCCTGTGCTCCTGTAGGCCTATTGATAGGGAATAACCTGACTCAGGCTGCTTCCATGGAGGACAGAACTACGGAAGACCGTGAGGAGGACAGGGAAACACCTGGGCCTTCGCAGTTAAACACGTCATCAACCCGGGCCTCAATGAGCCAGGAGGATTCCCTGCCCCTTGAGGTCAGACCGGACCCTCTCTCCAAAATACATTTTCAGTTTAGAGAGACAGCGGCTTCTTTTAAGAGGGAGCAATGGAATGATGACTCAAAAAATGCAGTCGCGCTTGTCAATGTCCAGGGCACTCATCAGCCCATGCCATGCAGCCCTCACTTTGTAATAGAAGACAATCTGTTATATCGTGTAGCTGAACACAAGAGCGGGGTGAGGAAGTTGTTGTTAAAACCCATGAACCTACCGGCGGCAGGTTTGTGAGTTGACGCATGCCCACCTCCTGGGAGGCCATTTAGGCACCGAAAAGACTTGAGCCGTTTTTGCATCTCTTGTCCATAATGTCAATAATGGCAAATTCCTAGGAGGGGCCATGCTCCTCTCGTTCCTCTTCCCTTGATTGATGTTCCCTTCGAGTGTATTGGGGTCGATATAGTAGTACCTCTGGAGCCCTCAGCACGAGGACATAAATATATTCTAGTCCTCGTAGATTATGCTACCCAATATTCAGAGGTAGTTCCACTGTGCTCTGCTACGTCTTACAGTATACTTGAGGCTGCTATTATATTCCTACCATAGTGAGATTTAGAACATTAATGAATGGCTATAGGAAAATATTAAATTACAATCTGAGCAATTTGATAGGCTCTCCAAAGATAATATAAAACAGGGTTGCACATTACATAATTTTTTTGTCAGAACCTATGATGACTACAGCAATGCGCTGTATCACTGCATGCTCCCAACCTGCAGCATTAGCTCCAAGAAGTCACGAACATTCTTTGAACTTGCCCTGAAGCACACAATGAAAAGAATGCTTAAACACTGTATACTCATATTTTAATATGTTTCTAATGTGCCTGTGGCAGGATGGCTGCCTTCAAGGTTCAAACTTACGAATACTTGCTTCTCAGGCCAATTATGCAGTGAAAAAATTTTATCCTAGGTTGAAATGAAAAACGTATCTGCAAATGAATGTTACAGCTTCATTGGTTGTAGTATGTATGATACAGCCCATGCAACATATATACAAAATAAATGAGTAGTGTACAGTATCTTAAATAATGCACAGTGGCAAAGTGTGAATTCATTAAGGCGATTGACTTGTATTCATGCATCAGTATTTTTAGCAATTTCATGTCTTTGTTTATTGATTTCTGTATTTACAAGTAAGCCAGATGTATTATAGCAAGCGGATAGACAGTTTAACTGGATGTTTGACCCAATTTGAGATGACACTACAGTTCAAAGTAGTAGAGCAGCACAAAAGGCAAGAATTGGTATGTTTAAATTCGATAATCCAGTCATACTTTTGCAGTATTTAGGAACTCAAAGAATCACAAAATGGCTGCAGCAGAGTGGACTGCTATATCTGGCAGTTAGACAATGAGAATCTGAGGAAGGTTTAATGAAGCTTACAACAATAATAAAAACCCTCACAAGACATTTACTCACCCAAACAAACATCAAGGTGCAAGGTAATTTTATATTAGACTTTTAATCTGAAAATTTAATGGATTGTTTCTAACATAAAAGAAATAAGAATAAAATCGACATACAATCAAAGAGATTAGAACATATTTAAAAGTAAAAATATTCACTATGCTTTCAGACTTCAAAGAAGCATTTTGTAAAAATAAGAAATGTGCTAAAATACCCCATGGTATGGAGGAGCACAGTGGAAACTCTATCTGGATAATCATTGGTAAGTCTTTTTTTGATGCTTTGATATTTCATCATCAAAAACATCTTGCTGAATTAGGGCGGGCACCAGCTGGGTTTCCTTGCCATTTGTATATGCACTCCTAACCTACAAACTTGACCTGTAAACTCTGGACAATACCACAAGGTAGAATTTCCTCCTTGACTGAACAAAAGATTTTTATTTAAATGTTTTTTTTTTGCTTTTGTTTTATCCTTCAATGAGTTTTTTCCAAGATGCAATCTGTCAGAAGTCAAAAATAAATTAAAAGAACTGAAGCAACACGTTCAAACAGCAAATTACAATAAAAAAAAAGAAATATATTTAACTGAAGCCACTAATGTTCATCTTACCTTCGATCATTCATACTATACTTTTCAAAATTGTGACAATACTCTTACAAAGAAAGAAAATAAAATGCATTACGTAGAATCCATCCGTTTTTTTTTTTTTTTTTAGTTCCTGCCTTGATCTGGCTTGGATGTCCTAAATTCCTCACAAGCAGCAATGGCAAAAGGCAACAATTTACCAATGACAGTACAGAAGCTCATCTCAAGAGCACTCTTAAATGCATATTCTGACCTACCTACAACAGGCTTATTTAGTATTGCTAATTCAAGTAAAGTATGCCGTTGGATTATGGGAGGTAGCTAAACAAGTGAATATGCAGTGTCACCACACTACTGTAATTGAAGATTAGAGATTTGTCACATATAGTGTAATAGCACAGTGAAATTCTTGTGCCACAGGTGTGGTGATGTATAAATAAATACATTAAATAAGAGTAGCAGAAGATAAATAAAGAGTGTACATAAGTAAACATAGTAAATTAAGAGTGAAACATAAACCAGCAGGTGAGTCTAGTACAAAGTACAGGGTAGGTAGAATCAGTTTACTTGGAATTCCGTGACCCTAATGGCTGCGACGGGGGGAGAAGCTATTCCAGAAGCGGGAGGAGCAAATTGTGAGACTAAGGGGGCCCCATTGGTATTTTTGAAATTGCAAAAATGAAAATGGAATGAGCTAGGTGTTTGTCATTAGAGATCATAGATTCAGCTCTTCTTAGATATCTGGTTGAGTAGATGGTATGAAGCTGTGGAAGGTCTATCCCAATTGTTTTAGAAGCTATATGGAGAGTTCTGTGGAGGAGTATGCAAGCCTGACAAGTTAGGTTACCAAACCATACTGTGATCTATGTGGTCAGGATACTTTCAATAGTGCAGCAATAAAAGTTAGTGTTATAATTCTCACCCCAAGCTTAGCATATCTAGCAACTATAAGAAAGTGAATGAGTGTGTGTTTTGAGTGTTTTCACAGAAGGATGATGCACTGTTAAGAGTTGGTCCCCACCTTAAACCCAAATCTGCTGGGATAGACAAAAGCTCCATATAACAGAGTTTGATAGATTTATGAGAAAATGGCTGGCTGGCTGGTTAGTTTAAGCCAAAAAAACCCACAGGGAACTTAATTAAATAGGAAATACATGTGTGCTACATTGTTTTTCTGTATTTTATTTGATCAAGGGATGGATAAACTGTTCATTTATCTTAGACGTATGCTTTTAGAGTTTAATATATTTAATTTTGTATTTTTTACATTTGTTTTTTATTTTTTTTATATTTTATTTTATTAATATGAAAAAACATTCAATACATGCAAGTCAGGCTTTAACAAAACTGGTTTGAAACAAATCTACCCCCACCCATGAAAAACTAGATCAGCAGAATAGCACTTTAATAATAGTACAAATATGTAAATAAATAAATAAAAATAGATAGAATAGGAAAAGAGGGGAGATAATCCACTTCCTCAATTTAAATGCTTATTCTAAAATGTTATTTATTAGATCCTGCCAGGTTTTGAAAAAGTTTTGTACATTTATCAGTTTAAAAAAATTCTGAATGGACCTCCAAATTATTTTTAAATAAGATCAAAAAGCACCTGCCTGCAGTCCATTATTTAATTAACCTCCTTAACATTGTGTTTAATCTGGAGGATAAAGAAGCCAAATATTTGAATTTTTTTCAACAAGCAAAAATGTGCAACACAAGCGTGTATATACAAAGAGAGTCAATATACTGTAAGTACAGAAGAAAAGGTATGTTTAGTGTCCACTGCCGTACTAAAGAAGATTTAGCACACATCCTTCATGTGATATGTTTTGAAACAGTCACCAATGCACAGGCCGATATTGCATTTGGGACAACAGAATTGTGTTATTTGAGCAATCTTTTTTTTTTTCCTGTTGTTTGAACATTACAGTGGAATGTTAGTGCTTGATCCACACAATCAATGCTGCCCATTGTGTTATTGTAGGCTATAACAGAACAAGGTATAGTAACTTCCACATTTCTCCTGACACGACAGTTGCAGCATTGGGAACAGTGCTTAGGAGGCAAATAGCTTATTTGTCCATCCACTTGATCACAGTTTTACCCTTTTCATCATGCTGAAGCTTCACACACTTCAGTTCATAAGGCATATCATGGTGGTTTGCTCATACAGTGATATATGCAGCATTTTCACTATCTTTGTCAAAATCTGATAACCAATTCACATTGCTATTACTATTGCTTGATTTAACTAATGGTTCAGTTTCAGTTTATTCTAAAACTGACTTTACATTTTTTTTTAATTACTGTACATGTCATTGTGTGTTCTCATTGAAGGCCCTGCCCCACACTTGAGTTTCACTAATTTACGATAGTCAAAGACAGAAACATTAATCATTTTTATGCAGCATGATGTTATTGTATCCACTACATAGAATACTGTACAGAGTGCCATTCGGGCTAAACACTGTACATAAGAACAACATTACTATATTGGTCAAACATTCAGGCTTAACTGTATTTACATAGAACTCCAAGCTATTTTATAGCACATTTTCTAGTGCCAATCTATAGTTTTCCTACACATTTTTAAATTTTACAATACACAAACTCCAAATGCAAATAAACAAAGTACAAAACACACACCCCACATTTAGTATGTTTTTCTTGTGATGTGGACTGACCAAAAAATTCCTGGACAGTTCTGGCTAGATAAAGAATAAAATCTTATGATATGTAATGAATTTACCCCAAGCCATCTCCAAGTGGATGGGCGTGGAACCTGATTCACATGAGAGGTTTCAAAGGGCATTTTAGTTACAGGCCCACACCAATTCAACTGGCTCCTCTAAATATGGAAAAGTAGTGTTTCTGCTTCAATGTCACTGTATTACAAATCTTTTCACTTGCCATGGATATTGAACCGAGTAGCCCTGCGGAGAAGCTTCAGTTTAGCAACTTGTCCATTTAATCTTATTCTTTCAGTCAGAGCGATCATAGGGAGAATTATGATAAACACTGGATGATATATCAAAAGCTTTGTCTTGGGACGTAAAGGACCATGGTGGTGAATTGGGAGCAACTTAATGTTTGTAAAATTACTATCACTACACTAACTCATTGATTAATTTCACAATCATATCTAACTGAACAAGACCAGAGTTACCTGAGGTTCTCCACTTTGGCCAGCTGCTTAACCTTTACCATCCTAAACCAAGCTAATATTTTACTGAAGACCATTATCACCTTCAAATCTGACACTATCAGTACATCTATAGTGGAGTCCCATGTAAATGTTAAAACTGTCAAACTTTTCATTAAACACAAAAACATATTCATTGCTTTCCAAAAACAGGGACTGAATGCCATGCAGTATTAGCCAGGGCACCACAAACTCCTGTAAAAGGTGCAAAAGCATTCTATTAAGTTTATACAGTGCAAAGTATTGGGACGAGGTGGGCCTAGGTCCATTCACATATTGGCCCACCCTGTATTTTAACTTAGCTTTTTTTCCCAACAAATTAAAATTATTCTACACTGCATATGTGCATTTTAATACTCATCTCCCTTAATTAAGTGATAAGATGATTGTAAAAAATACAAACCACTAGTGTTAGTCTAAAAAGATTCATTCAAATCTGAAAAAGTATTTAGAAAGCACATAAGTGGGTGGTAACTATACAGTGTATGCCTGCATAGCAAAGGTAAGAAGATACGATTGACTTTAAATGTTACCAATCACAGCTACTCAAAACATGTGATGTTAACTGGAGACGATCAACTAGCAACTTACTGAAGTTGCTTGCCCCACTACATTGAGTCATATGATTCACTGAAAAGAGTCGTTCAAAAAGAATGAATCATTCGCAAATTGCCCATCACTAGTTACTATTGGGCAATGTCTTGATGGAGGAAGAAATGAATAATGTTCCCAATGTCTTGATGGAGGAAGAAATGAATAATGTCCCAAGAAAATAAACCTGGCTGTTGGCACTGAAAATTTCAATGATGTTCCACTGACAAGTGAAAACCCCACTGTGAGCTGTAGTCACTTTAGCAATGGGTTTGCACCAACAAGCCACCAACTCAATTGGTATTAAACTTTACAACTGCTGTTAGAGCCAGGGAGTCACATGGCTTTGTGGCTCATTGAAACAGCAGATAATAGTGTGTGGCTGATATATGGGATAACAAGAGATGCTATTTTGATATTTTTGTAATTACTGTAGTTGAGGATAAATTCCCATTTGTATTTGAAGCCTGGAAACATACTGTACATCAGGAATAAATACTCAAATTGCAAGGGATGGCAAAGCTGTAACTGAGCTGTTTGCTGCTGTATAATGCCATACCGGTGAAAATAAGAGATATTTTGCCATTTGTGACATGCTACAGGTTGGCATGCCTTATATATCAACAAAAGGTAGGCAAGTCAGTTTATCTTCATTTATAAGTGGATTTAAATTAGTGTTAACAAAAACCATTGAAACTAGAACTGTAAAAAAAAGCTGTTTATGCTGGCATTACTGGACTTGTATAACATTTCTTAAATGAATATTTGTTTAATATTAATAAAAATATTAGATCCACATTTTTTTAAATTCTGGCATATAGAAATGCTAGCATAGAGCAACATTTTTATTGGATAGCCAGAAAGACATGGTATCAGGAGCACCTTACCACAAAACCAATCTGGTATATTTAATCAAATATTGTAAAAACATATAAAAAATTACAGAACAAAAAACATTTGTGATTCTATACTAAGAAATTATCACTGCACAAAAAATTCCCAATTTAACAATTAAACCCAGTTGCAAAAATAGAAAGGAAGAAATCAAACACAGTCATCCAACAAGACTAAACCAAATGTTCATATTCAACATCAAATGTTCTCAGTGAAAGTAATTCATGTTAACTAATGTTAGTTAGCTACGTGTGACATCCTCCGGTAAATTTTGTTCTCCTTATACAGCCTGTATTTAATCTCCTAAAAGGTATTTATAATCCAGAAGAAAAAGTGAAGAGTGAAAATGGAAGCTACAAAAATTTTAAACAGCATGGTACCACAACCACCAATGAAAATACATCTGAGAAACTGACCAAGGGTACTTGCTACATATAATATGATTGCAAGTATTAAAGATATTTAAAGGCATAGATCATTCAATACCATTAAGTGGCACTGTTACACCCTGGTGTACATGGTCATACAACTTCTATAAATCAACAAGGTGTATACAATCAGGGTTGGATATCTGTGTATGTGTTTCACAGTTACACACCAAGGACACATCTCAGTTTCAATACTCAAGAAATTACTTTTAAATGGGGGACAGATAGCGTGCTTCTCTTTAAAATTTGGGGCCATCTTCTTTGTCACTTCTGAGGCACCACCCCCACCTTTAAACAACACACAAGAGACATGTTAAACAAGACCTCCTTCTAAAAAATTAAGTTCTTTCAGCATTTCTGGATGGATCTCATTACCTCAATCATCATGATTGAATTTAGTTACAAAAATTAACCCAACTCCAACCAAGCCACCTGATACCTTTTCCTCACAGTGTTATGATTCTGGAGTTTTGAAAAGGGATGTACTACTTGAAATGTTTTTTCGATTGCTTAGCCTTAGGGGTATTCATACTTGGACTTTTCTTGTATTTGGCCGTTTGTCTTGATACTCTCATTTGACCCTGGTTAAGTCAAGTTTTTTTTTTTTCCAGCTCTGCACATGACTCACATCCATGTCAAGTTTTCATTAGTTCAGGTCGCTCTCTGTGCTTAATTTCTTTGCAAATTTTAAGTACAGTTATTTTTGTTGTAACTGGTTAGAATCACATTTGGCAATACCGTAATTAGTTCCTATTTATTGCTTGTCATGATTATTACTCTTGTTTTCTTTGAATTAATTACTTATTGTTATCTTTCATTGGAGCCGTTAACCAGGAGTAGAGTTTACTGAATATCTATTTCATTACTTTACTTGAGCATGATTTGAGAATATTTCTGCTTTACTTCATTATAAAATTTTTATTTTTATTTCACTACATTTTCATCTGGCTGCTTTTACTTATCCTTATCTAAAATTGCAGACACATTCATTATTACAAATAAACCAGAAAACAAAAGAGCTACAGAAATACAATGCTTTACTCAGTCACTCACGTAAAATCTGCCAGTCCCATTAGTGTGCTCCCCACTGAAGTAGATTACAATCTTTTAGGTGTCCAGCTCAAGCTGCATACTACTACTTTAAACTGTAGTTAATATTAGCAATTATAATATGACTCCTGAAGTTCAGTTTTCGTGTGCACAATATCACAAATAAAATAGAAAAATCCACATTTGATTCTGCCACACAAGTTTCTTGGGGGAAAAAAAAATCAAAAGACCTGTTTAGCTTTACATGAATGAAGAATTCCCTGTACCACATGAAATGCAACTTGTCAAGTGAAATGCTGATTTTTAGGAACTCTTTAACAAACATTAACAGCATGTAAAGGTGTGGACTACTGCTGTTTTGCCTAAGCAAAGGTTGAGTTTGCTATTGAAATCACATACTACCACACTAAATAAAATGTCAGAATAGCTTTTGTGGTACAGGTGTGCAGACTACTTATACACTCTATTCAATGCGGTAGGATCTCGTATGTACCCATTGAAGTATGTTATCTATATAGGCATAGTTAAACAAGTGGCCAGTGAGACCTGACCCCACCCTAATGGATGAGATATATTACTAAAAAAATCTAAAATAAAAAAGGCACATCTGCCTCAAAAATGTTTAAGGCCACACCTAATGTAAACACATACAACTACAATAAATCCATCCTGCCCTAAGCAACTCTCTCCTGCATATCGCCTCTCCTTACAACATAACAGACATGCCATTCTGGGTGGGCCTTCGGAGCATTGGACCTTTCAAACTGCTAGGCCCATCCCATATTTTTTTATAAATAAAAAAATACTCTTGTTTTTAAAGGTAATGATAAAAATGTATAAAGATTGTGAGAGATGGCTGGCAGCTTATCCCGGCCAACACATCCAGGCCGCTAGATGGAGTCCTCCCTGCAGCATGGAGGTGCCCCGGATTCTTGTAGGGCATCGTGGGAGATGGAGTTCTACTTCATAGCCCTGCTGGGTACCAAGGGTGCCATCAGGTGACACTGCAAGGAGACATGGGGATTTCTATTTTCCCTATAGCACGGAAGTATTCCCAAGTAACGGGGACAGAAGGACTGAAGTACTTCCAGTCAGAGGAAAAATATGAATCTTCAACTGACCCGGAAGTGCTATTGGATCACGTGGACTGAAGGACAAGAGCGCTTCCGGGTTGCGGACTATATAAAGGACGATGGGAAACCCAGCAAGGAGAGCCAGAGTTGAGAGGGAGTGTGACAGAGCTGCTGGGAGGAGAGGAGGATTTATTGTATTGATTAGTGTAATTTATTGTGTATTGTGGAGGTGGAGATGCTTTATGCACATTATTAAAGAAATTAAAATTATTTCTGGTACTTTTACCTGGTGTCTGGATGTGTTGTCTGTGGGTTTGGAGGAGCAACAGCGCCCTCTGGTGTCACAAGATATACTTGTAAATTTACTAAGAATTAAACAGACTTTTTTTATTCAAAGGCGCCATTCTAGCGACCATAATTACATTTCACTCCCTGTTTCCAGGATGTTGGAATAAGTTCTTTTGTAATTGTAAAATGTTACATAACCTGAAACTATAAAGATATAATATAAAAAGGCGATACCCCTCCAATAGCATTACGGCGGTAAGAAATTTCTTTAATGACGGCTCACGCTGCATAACAGATGACAGAAGCCATGACAAAAACCCAGTTCAGGAGTGAGGGCCTGATGTATAGAGTCTGCCATTTTCGTTGTTGCATTGGAAGGATTTTCAGCATCAGATTACATTATCTCCCATCAGTCCGTCAGCTTAGAGGTGTGCCGGGGAATGTTCCAAGGCTTTATACTCTTTCTTCATGTGCAGGCCCCCAGTTAGGTGAATCATGCCATTCCAAATGAGGCAAGGAGAATACAGTTTGACACACAAAAATAGTATACAATAGTCATCAGTCTGATTGCCCATTTTGCAGTTGTCCCTAACTTGTCTTGTCTTAAAATGCTTGCCTAGATGTTCTAAATGATGAGCCCCTGTGCAAAGTCCATCCATCTTTCTATCCATTGTCTAAACATAATTTATCCAGAGCAGGGCATCAGGGGAGCTGGAGCCTATTTCATCAGATATAGGGAGCAAGGCAGGAACAATACCTAGACAGGTATTACATTGCAAGGAGAACACAAACACACTAGGGACAATTTAATATTTATCATAGATAATTACAAAGATAGCAGAGAGCATAGCTTTACAAAAAGTATTCAAACAGGATTCACATTATCACTTCATCATCTTTTATTAGACATGATTGAAAATGTCTCTGCCTACCAATCAGTTATTATTAGACTCTCACCTTGATGATGATTAGAAACAAAATCCAGATGGTGGTTGGGCATGTTTTAGAATTAGCACCAAGCAGACCTAAAGTAAATCACGAGTTTCAAGTTTGTAGACTATGGACTATTGGTCACAGATGATCCTAAACAAGTTATACTAAACCCATATGGAAAGAGTGAGTTGTTATTGTTGGCTCTCTTCTTTGGTTTGTATGTGCCCATCTCATACTTGCCATGGTGTGTGTACTGCTTATATGATATGTACATATTGTGTGCCTCGGTGATGCTCCATTCTGGGTTTGTGTGCACCATCATAGTGTATAGCATTTGATTAATGAAATAATTGTTTAATGCATTTTTATATTATGACTACAGCAGCCCTTATTGCAGGAATACTCAACTCTGGTCTTAGAGGATGGCAGTAGCTGCAGGTTTTCATTCCAACCAGTTTCATAATTAGAAGCCAGGCCTAGTAGATAATGATATTTGTTATATGGTTTGTTAAACTTACATCCTTCTAAGACAAAACCTTATCACATTGTAGATTTTTCATTTTCTGAGAAACATTACCCTTCTTCCTCATTCAGTTCAGATCATTGTATTAACATACTTAACTGTACTTCATGAAGCATATACATGGGTTTAAATGGAAGTATGTTAGCTGGAGAGCTGGTGCTTCTTTTGCCATTTGCACCTCATTATTAACTGATGGCTGGTTAAGAAAGCAGGCCACAGTTCAAAAATTAAAGCTGCAGTTTAAAACTAAAGAAGGCAATTAAGAATTTAGAATCAAACAAATGAGTTAACTAGAACTAGAAAAACATATTGCTTTAGAAGTAAATAAATGAGCTCTAATTTAAAAATTCATTAAAGCAAAAACCTGCAGCCACTGCACTCCTCCAGTGGAGTACCCGTATCATTTGGTATTTCAAAATTTGAATACTTTTATTTTCTGGTTGCATTTGTTTGCTGTTCTTTGGTTACCCTTAGTTTGGCTCCTGAGTAAAAGATCTGTTCCATTGATGTTAATTCATCTGCTGGAGTGTTGGATGTCTGCCGATAGTGGTACTGACTTCTTGTTATGAACCATCTCTTCAAATCTAGTGATAATCACCATGTAGCAATGCTGCCGCTCACTTTCAGTTCTTTGGACATCAATGCTTTATTAAAGATTGTGCCACATAGTTTTAGTTATTTTAACATGAATATTTTGTGTATCAATCAGATCTTGCTCTTTTACATCTCCAATAGCCACTTATGTCAGCTAACAGGTACCCAGTAGTCAGTAGAAGCTATTGAAATGACTGCTGAGCTTCTCCCTGGAAGTGCTGCCTGTATGAACAGCAGCTTGACCATCTGAGAAACACGCCACCATGTTACAAAATATTTAAAATAGAAAACAAAAAAGTGATATTGTTCTGTTTGATGAATTGAATAAAAGATTATGCAACTTAACTGCTCCCACTTTCAAAATAGTAAACCCAATCCCCAAATACATGTGAATGTTAAAGTATATATTTCTGTACATCTTCCAAAATATTAAAAAAGTAAAAGTTTTTTTTTTTTTTTTTTAACAATTACAATATGAAGGTGAGCAAACATGAAAAGCAACATTTTCTATCATATCCAGAAGGTTAATTGTGAAATTTGTTCCAAGTTTTAAATGTGCTAACAAATTAGATGTACTTGTATTGTAACTTTAAATTACAAACGATAATATTTTACTTGGGGCAACAATACAGTTTTATGGTTTATTTGACCCCAAGCTTAAATGTCATAGTCCACTGTTGGTCAACTAACATTAATTTTACCCACATCATCTGCTACTTCACCAAACTTGATAGATAAATCTATGAAAATTGTGCATAGAAAACTCCTGCTACCTGCCATAGCCGCCTCCAAAAAGCTGATTAGCATTGCAGGGCTTGCTTTTAGTGCAAGAATAAGGCTAGATTCCCAAATAATCAGCTGCTTCTAAAAATGAACAAAAACCTCTTCATCTTTAGATAAAAATAGGACATGAGGTGTACAGAGAGGGGAACTAAACTGGAAGGGACGCAGAAAAGTAGGGAGAGAAGCTGGAGGGGTGGGGGCAGTTAAGAGGAAGAAAAAAGGAGAAAAGTTGGTTGAAAAGGAAAAAAGACAAGGGTGTGAGGAAACAAACTACTTCATTTGAATAGTTATATTACAAAAGCATAGCTATTTTATTTTAATAAAATGTTTGTTTTGCAAAAAGGCAGCAGCTTCATTTGTTTTCTGTGTGCAAGAACTTCAACTATATACATTATAAAACAAGGAATTGTACTTGTATTTTTGATACTTAAGTGTACATATATTAGATGCTTAAAAACTTCTATTTGAGTAGTTTTCTCATGAGCAACTTTACTTGAATCATTTTCTAGAAATGTATCTTTAGTTTTACTCAAGCATGGATGTTGGGTACTTTATACAACATTGGCCATGAGAATTGCACCTGCAGCACCCCATCTGATCATATAAAAACAAAATCACTCTTGCCACCCAAGAGTCATTGACTTAATTTTTGATAAGCGTCTTGGTCTGATTTATTAAACTGTTGAGAGTTTAACTGTACTGTCCCCTGCTTGTTAACACTCTGCTCTCTTGATCTGTTCCTAAATGTACACCAGCTGAATCTCTCCTTCTGTTGCTACAGCTGAAACTTTTTTTTTTTTTTAATTTTAAACAAACATAGCCATTGCAGCCACGGTTCTACTTGACTAAAAATACCTACTCTTCTCTGATTTTGCATATTACAAATGCTTACACATGGACAATATCAGATGGATTCAAAAATGTTTTGGCTAACTAGATAATGGATACTAAACTACTTCTCACTTCTATGAAGATTATTTGGTCAGAAACTTGGTTTCATATTTTTTCCTTAAAAAAAATGTTCCAGGACTTCTGTTATCTAGGCAGACTTGAGTTAGCAGACAGTTGCAAAGGCTGCAGTTGATAGCTTGTGTGTGTTACAATAAAACTGATGAAAAATGCATTTCACTTGATATTTTAATTTATGCCAATTAAAATAACAACAAATGTGTTTCTCAAAAATCTGTTTTTCTGTCCCAAAAAAAAAAAAATCATTTTTTTCTAGTTTTTAATATTGTGTTCAAAAATTGTGTACTCCTGTTCCTCAAGTGTAACCATGGACTTCTGTAGTACTGTAAACTGGACACTGTTGACTGCTGGCATTTTAGGACTGCTGTGCAGAAACACATTACCTAAAAGAGGAAAGATTCATAGAACATATTAGACAAGTATAACTGAATTACTTAGAAGAGCTGCACAGAGCAAAAGCTCAATTCTCTAAGTTGAGTTTATGCAGTGAAGAACGATTCACTGATTTTGACTTTACTGATGGTGATGTGAACTGCATGGTTAAAGGAGGTTCTGATCAGGGCTCTTGAGAAATGGAGCGAGGAGTCTGAGAGTCTAGGCGTGCAAATGTTCTAGATACAAACCAAGATCCAGCCTTTGGGCACAGCCATGAGTAGTGTGTCTGTCTGTTGAGAAAATGTTAATCTCATTGAGGGATTTATTTACCTCAGCAGCAACATTCATGTCTCTGGTGACTGTTCCTTTGAAGTCAGTAGACAGATTGGGAGCGCGGGGGTGTCATGAGTTCAATGCAAAAGGGTGTGTGGCACTCCTGATACATCTTTGTGAAAGGACAAAGGTCCAAGTCTTAAGTCCTGGTGCTTCCTGTTTTACTAAATGGTTGCGAGTCATGGATACTATCCAGTGACCCGAGGCAAAAACTGGGCTCTTTCGCTACGGTGTCTCTTTGGAGAATCCTTGAGTACCGCTGGTTTGACTTTGTGTCAAATGAATGGTTGCTTATGGAGTCCAGAATGAGGCATATTACCTGAATTGGAAGGGAGCATCAGTTACAGCGCTACGGCCATGTGGTGTGATTCCTTGAGGGTGACCCAGCTCATAGAATTCTCATTGCTGAGGACTCGAGTAGCTGAACCAGGACAAGGAGATGACCACGTAACACCTGGCTGCAGCAGGTAGATGATCATTTCCGGGGAGTGGGACTGGACTGCACGTGTGCCAGGGGGGTTGCCAACTGTTTTGTTGTGTGGTCGGTGCAGCAATGCACTGTACCATAGCATGCACCCTAACCTGACCTAAGCAGTTTCCATATTTAAGTGTCTAATACATTACTTAATATGGTTAGATGAGTGGGGTGTTTTGCCTTTGTAGCATGTCACTTGGTATTTACAAACAGAGAATGTAAGTGGTACGCCACAGATGATTTTGATCTGTGTGCTACATTAGAATTAGGTCAGATGTTGAGTAGTTGAAAATATAAAAGTTTAAGTTTGACTACATGTATCGTCTGCTTCAATGCAGCACAACACCCTACATGAGGCTGGAGAAGACTATTATATATTTCTAGAGAGTGTTAAGTAGAATGCAATTTGAAAAACCATACTTGAAATAATTTACCCTGTACTGTTGCTTTACTTTGCTTTTGAATAAACAAAAATGCAAAATTATAATTAAAAAAAAAATTTCAAATATTACTGCGGTGGGCTGGCACTCTGCCCAGGGTTTGTTTCCTGCCTTGTGCCCTGTGTTGGCTGGGATTGGCTCCAGCAGACCCCCATGACCCTGTAGTTAGGATATAGAGGGTTGGATAATGGATGGATGGATTTCAAACATTAAGTTATAAAACTCTTTAAAAATAATTGTTAGAAACATTTGTGTTTGATAATTTCCATAATTTGAAAAACTGTCACATTTTTTCTCTGGGATTTGAGCCACATGTCCACTACTACATTTCAATGTCCTCTTGTGTACACTCCCTCTCAGTGACTGGTGGGATCTTTTTCCATGGTTTAATCTATTGTGTAAAGAGGTTCAGTAGAGCTTAGTGTTGATTGTTCAGTTAAAGAATTAGCAGATTTGGGATGGAACTAGTAAAATTCTAGTTAAATAGTTTTGGATTCGGTCACTCTATTTGGACATGGTCTTGATCCCCCTTTAGACAGTCTTGATCTCGACTAGTTGCAGTCTTGGTTTTGTTTTGGGTTCAACAAAGGCAGACTTGACTGCAGCACTAGTTTTGAAACATGCAGAAACCAGCTTTTCCATTTTATTTTCACTTTGAACATATGACCATTTTTTCATTATAATCTTAAATTTCACACCACCATTTAATATTTTGTTTTTGTTTGAGTGTGCCACTTTTTTTTTGTAAGTTTGGCTTGTTAAAGAAAGCCAAACTTCCTACCATGTGGTGACAGGGAGTTGTTAGTGTGCATCAGGTCATCATGCAACTGCTATAAGAAGAATACAAGTTTCTGGATTTAAAAAAATAAATAAGTCAGGATTATGCATTGACTAAGATAGCAACATTTAATTTCTTAGTTTACATATTGGACTTCGGTATTTTGGTACTCATCACTTTCCTGGTTTTGACCTTAGTCCATTTTGATAGTTTGTGTCTCATCTCCTGGTATTAGATTTATAAAACTTGTGTATGTACCAAAATAGGCTCTAAATGTACTTAAGTAGCTTTCCACACAAAAGTGAGCATTTATAAAAGAAGACTTGACAGAAGCTCTTGCATATATTTATGGCAAATCTAAACCACGCATATGCAACATATTGGAGAAACTAGAAAAATGACTCCTTTGATCAGGTGGGAAAATATCCCTAAACCAGCTAAATGAAGATTCACATGTATACTAGTTTAAATTACAAAGCTGTTATTATAATGTGCAGTGATGTGACATATAACATATTAAGCCTTAAAAATCATTATTACTGTATATGTAGACTATTTAGTTCCCTTTAAAGAGAGCCATTGCTATGTATTTGCACTGACTAGCTTTGTTTTCTCGTTAGTTTATATGAGTTACATTTTCTCATATCCAAGGATTAGAAAATAAACCTCAGTAAAAACACAGATGTGATTTACTCCCTGCATACAGAAAGCTCTAAATTTAATGCTTTTTAGCGTTTTCATAGCCTAGTGGTTTGTCAGAACATGGCTTGTTCAGCACTGCTTGAAGATTACGCAAATGGTCATTTATGAAGAGAACAAGCTTTCAGAGACCATTCATTTTTTTTTTTTTTTGCCCAGCATGAGAATGCCTGGTTTATGAGTCGATTTAGAGTTTCAGGAGCTTTTCACTTAGAACTGAGTGCTGAGTTGGCCCCAGCATCAGAAAGACAGACTGCCTGAAATCTGGCTCTGCATGTTCATATCCGGCTTTTAACAATGATTGGCTTCCTGGCAAGAGGCATCTACGAGAATTTAATGGCCAACAGGTCAGGAATACCTCAGAGAGGTTTTTGCTTAGTCATGCCCGCTGTGCTGGAAGCCATAAACGATTGACAAGGTGCTACATTTAGTCACCATAAGGTTTAGTTGTACATACCAACAAAAAAAAGGAAATTTCAGTGTCTTGTTCTCCAAACAAACATGGCTTGACAGAATGCATAGGCACTTAGCAAGAATGAGGCTTTTTTTGTTAACCATAAGCAGTAACATTTCATAAACACACAAGTCATCTGTGATGCCAAGATGAGGCTGAGAAACGCTGTGGCTTGGTGGCCTGAGTCAACCCATAATTCATTTTTTGAGGCAAAGTAGCTTTGCAAAACAACTTACTGATGGTCCTATATGTGATGACCAACTTAAGGTAAAGTAACTAGCCAAACCCTCACTTTTTTTAAATAGCATTTTCTATTCATAAAAAATGGCATTGCTTTTATAAATCAGATTTTTTGCTATAGGTATCTTCCTTTTTCATGTACACATTTTTACACTGAAATCCACGCAAAGATTTAAAGATGAGACCCCTGGTCCTCATGGCTATTTCTCCCATCTCTACCTCTCACTTAGCAATGGCAGAACACAGTGGATATCATACAACTAGTTTTATCAGTTGTCCAAGTTCTTCGTATTTCTTGAGAATGACGCCACTCTAAGGAAATGTTTCTACACTTGTAAACAAGTAGATGACACAGATAAAAGAATTAATAAGTAACAAAGATTGATGTTGAGTCAATGAGTGGTAAGCAAGGAGGCAAAAAGGAGAAAACACACTGTGCAAGGTTTCATGGGCTCTACCACTAATTTGAAAATGCAAGTGAATGACAGAGCTATGTAGACTCAAAAGGTATCTTCACCTCTGGCACTATGCTGTCAAAATGAGCACTTAACTAGCACTTCGACTATCTGCGCACTAAAACAACCACACTTAAAGAAAAGGCAACAGTTTAAAACAAATAAATATTTTTAGAATGTGAGTCATGTAACATATACGTGTGTTTTCTCCTTTTTGCCTCCTTGCTTACCACTCATCGACTCAACATCAATCTTTGTTACTTATTAATTCTTTTATCTGTGTCATCTACATGTTGACAAGTGTAGAAACATTTCCTTAGAGTGGTGTCATTCTCAAGAAATACGAAGAACTTGGACAACTGATAAAACTAGTTGTATGATATCCACTGTGTTCTGCCATTGCTAAGTGAGAGGTAGAGATGGGAGAAATAGCCATGAGGACCAGGGGTCTCATCTTTAAATCTTTGCGTGGATTTCAGTGTAAAAATGTGTACATGAAAAAGGAAGATACCTATAGCAAAAAATCTGATTTATAAAAGCAATGCCATTTTCTATGAATAGAAAATGCTATTTAAAAAAGTGAGGGTTTGGCTAGTTACTTTACCTTAAGTTGGTCATCACATATAGGACCATCAGTAAGTTGTTTTGCAAAGCGTAAACTAGTTAGTTAAATGGGAGAGAAAAACAATTCCATTTTGTAATGACCTTATTTAATATCGTATTTACTGTTCTAGTTAGTTTGTCCCTGTAGCTCTTTAATAACATTAAACAGGTTTGGAAAAATTAAGGGTTGGATGCCATTTTCTTTCTTGCGCTCCACTGAATGTAACCTTTGTAAGATTATGTTACTAGTGTTAAAAGAAAGTGTCTGATTCCAAATTAGATGAGGTAATACGTAACTATTTATAATTTCACAGCCTCATTATTAGCTCCCCAGATTTGTGTCAAGAACTGTCATGTAGGGAAACATGAACATGTTTCTTTTTTACCTTGGCACAGCAACTCAAATATCTTCATGAGTTTGACTAATCATATGCAACCTACAGAAAGGTTTAACATCCAACTTGCTTTAAGCAGGAATTGTACTCCCACAGCAAAAGGTTGCCAGTACCATAGATTGGTGGAAATACTGATGGAAAGTCTAATTCTACCTACAAAGCTGATATTCATTAGACAAAGCTGTTAAAAATGCAAGCATAGCTGAAGCAGAATTTTTCAGTTATTACCTTCTGTTAGCCACTAGGGGGCGTACGACCACACTAACTCCCGACACAGAGAGGCAGGACACAGGTTCAACTCACCACCCATGTTCATTTACAATCAAAAAGTGCACAAACCACCAAAACCACACCAATATACAGTCTATTCCCTTCCTTTCTGCAATATATTCGCCTCCACTCTTTCTCAGGCTGTGTCCACTCCTTCCTCCCGACTCTGGCCCCTCAATGGAATGAGGCGGCTCCTCTTGTTCAGGTCCCGGGAGTGTTCCAGGTGGCTCATCAGTATTACCTGGAATCACTCCCAGGTGTGGTGGAGGTCCTCTACAGGGCCCTGCAGCTCCACCTGGCGGCCCCCACAGAACCCAACAGGGCTTCACCAAACTCTAGTTCCTGACATGCCCTGTAGGAATCTGTGGTGCCACAGCCACCCAGGAGGGCTGCCCTCTAGTGTCTCAGGGGAGGTATTGCCTCATCAATGTCCTCTCCCCGGTCCTTCCACTTTATTGGCATCTTGGCCAGGTAGTGGCCGTGGCCACCCATCACACTTCCAACAGTCCTATATTTCAGCTTAGCATTGTGAGTCTTAATTCTTCAATATGCACAATCTACCAATTTACAAAATCCTTCACTGAAATCTGATTATGTCAGGTAACAGATTATGATGTGCTAATCATAATCATGGTCAACATTTATACACCTTATAGCAAGTAAATCACTACTGAGTTAAAGCTATTGCTGTAAACAAATTATCGATGGGTGTTATGTGAGTTAAACTAACATTTTACTCCTTTTCACTCATTTTAGAATTTGATCTTACATAGAGAAAATGAGAGAAGACCAGAGAGAGAGAGAGACCTACACTCAGTTTAATAGCACATGTAGCATGGGGAAGAACATGTACGATGCAGAGGGACAATGGAGAAAAAAATGATTACATAGTGTTGTTTGGCAAAATTCGCCAAAGCGTTTCTCACAGTGAATGCAGTATTCAACATTAACCTTGTTTGCCAAATATTTTCCTAGAAATTCACTGTATGGCCGGCATAGGCAAACATTGTTTACAGAGTGCTCCATGATGTTTTGCAAGGCCAGCATGACATCACACAGCTGTATGAATAATGAACAGAACTTTCATGCTAGTTTGTTGCATCTTTTGTCATTTGAGGCATGGTGGCGCAGTGGTTAGCACTACTGCCTCACAGCTCATATCACTTATTTGGCCACAGTAATTGTCCCAACATAGATGGCAGACTTTTCCTTTACCCCACGGGAAACTTAAAACCACTTGCACCATTATAATGCACTCAAAACTACTTCACTTCCTCTTTCCCTATTGACTTTAATGCATTTCACCAAGTTTGGCGAATACCTCAAATATTTTCATGATTTCACCAAAATCACAGCGAAGTGAACTCCGCAAGATTCACTCACCATTGTTCTTAAATATGAACTCTGCCAATCTGAAAAAAAAACTTGCAAAACTGACTAACGTTATATGACAAAAATCAAAACTTTGAAAGCATTTCTTAATTCCTTTATAAAGAATTTGAAAGAGATAAGGGCTTTAAATGGGGCAGCATAGACCCAGCATTATGCAGTCACAGTATACAGTGGAGTTTCCATATTCTTCTTGTGTCTGGGTTTTTCTCCAGATACTCCATGTGTTTTAGATTCATTGGTTAATATATAACAAGATACTGTGTGTATGAGTAGGCTCTGAGATAGAGAAATGTCCACTACAAGGTTAATTCTTGTCTTGCATGTTTTAATAGGTTGTGGATCCCTGTGACCTTAAATCAGTGAGTTTTAGCTTTGAAAGCCAAACAGTTTTATTTGAGAGACTGTTTCAATAGTTGATGGCCCTTTTTCCTGTATATCATGTTTGTTTTTTGGTTTACACTACATTTAAAAAAACACAACTATTCTATTTTTTTATACTTAATAAATTTTGTTTTTCTGTTTATTAAAATGAGCATGCTTGAGTTGCTCTCTAAAATATATAACTATAAAGGCAGGAACTCTGGGTTGTTAACCTGAAAGTGTGAAGTAAGGAGCCTTACCCAAAAGCACACTTATTACCTTTGCTAAATGTGAAGCCAGAAATTGAGTAAAAATAAACATTCCCTATGATATAAAGCAAGTAATATTTCCCAGCCATTGTGTTTTTCCCTATCCACAACAAGGTAAATGATGGAAATTTTGGCAACATGTCCTTGAAGGAAAGTAAAAGCATTGTTAACTGTAAATACTATTTGTAATAGGGATTTTCAGACATCAGGTGAAGTGTTCCACAAGTTGAATAAAAATGATTTTATGCGCTGTGGCCGATTTCCCAGAAATCTAGGTGAGATATATGCATTTTAATTAAATCTCAGATGCCAATTCTCTACTCTGCTCTTGAGAGCTTTTTTCCTTAGGAAACTGTCTTCACAGTCCTATTAAATTCTGAAGATTGTGAAGCAATTCACCTTTACATTCTGAAACGGACAAATTCTCCAGGCTTGCATATGTAAGTGAATTTAACTTTTTCACCTGGTACACCACCATTTTAACAGTAAGCATTATATTGCAGCAAGCATTTTAGTAAACACTATTAAAAGCTATTATTTCCAAAAACTTCTCTTTCACACTTTGACATTTAGACAAATGTTTTGTTTATCAATTTTTCATTCTACTTAACGCAAAGTTATTCAATAGCAGTACACCTTTCCCATTTCACAAGGTGAATTTCTGCATTTATGTTACTATTTTAGGTAAACGTGTTCTTTAGTTGTCATAGGAACTGATAATTTAATTCTTATGAATGGCTGAATTCATTGTAAAAGTTTTACTATTAATTATTTTTCAAGCATTTGCACCTATTTTTTAAAATTTGGGGTGGTTACAAAAGCAGTGACTAAGGCATGTTACCTTTTTATAATATTGCTACAGTAATTCCCTAAGGATGTGAAAGCACTTTTGGCACACTGTTTTTTGAAACTGGTTAGCACTTTTCAATGGCTTTTTTCAGATGCTTCAGTGTAAAAGGACAAATACTGAGGCTAGATGAGAATACAAACAAAATGTGGTGCTGACTCTACTTTCTAGTCCAATGCAATGGAATTTCGAATATACAATAGAAGGAGCACTGCATTTAAGACTAAAAAAGGGAATAAACAGAAGTTCAGAAAAACTGTGAATCTAAGAAACCAATACAAGCATTGACATTTGATTATTAGGTGAGTTGGCTCATCCACTTGTCCAAAGTAGCAGTACAAACTCACTCTTTTTTATTGCTGATCTCTGCCTTTCTTCTTTCTAAAACTGCGCAGCACAATTTTACTTACCACTGGTTTTCATCACTGGATTCTACGATTACCACCTCGACAGTTATCAAACACCTTTTGGTCTCATCTCCTGGCAGCTGCCTGAACTACCGAGGTCTTGAACAGAGTCAGATTAAAATATATGGATTTGACATTTTCCAAGGAGTGGCAGAAGCTCATCCGTAGCTAAGAGCTGAATTTATTCTGAACAGTGTCATTCATTAGTCATTTCAAGAACACTCCTCACTATCTGTTTACTCACCACCAAGTGATGCTTAGTAGAGAAGTCAGCACTTCTCTTTTCCCCTGAGCATCAAGAACACACCAGGTACATTTACAAGTACCCTTATGCTCCTTTATGGTGTTTGTTACGGACAATCCGTGTCTACCTTAGAAATCACATCTCTTAAGATCAGGCTCTTCCTCCCAATCACACTCCTCCAGATATATCTGTCATTCCCTATGTAAGCACTGAAGACTCCCAGTAGGACTATTAAATCAATAGACTGGGCATGATACCTAGAAAGGTACAATGTCTCTAAAAAGATGGAATACTCTTGAGTAATCAATTATCTTCCCTGCACCTTGAAGTCACATTCCAGTGATCTTTTCATCCCCACAAGGAGAGGTTGTTAGATAGCCTTTAATTCTTTTGAACTTGCAATTTCTTTTTGGCATAATGGGTATTCCTGAATTTATGTAAATGAAAGAATTAAGAAAATATTATTAAATTACTTGAGGTGACTTATTACTTGATCAACTGATAACTAACTAGAAAGATATAGCATTTATATGACAGAATAAATGCTTCTTTTTTTTTAATTAACTGAAACTTTAATAGTTGACTCATTCAGTTACAATTATAAATCCATTTGGGAACAACAGGTGGTAATAATATTTTCCATTAAAATATCACAAAGCAGTACTTATTCACACTTAAATACGATGGGCGGTACCTGGATATATGAAATTTCTTCTTTAACCAATCTGCTGAAAGAAGAATCGGAAATAAGATCTCACATAGAAAACATGAAATTGTAATTTTGATTTTGAATAAATTCACTTAGTTACGGTGAATTAGGATTATAAAATGAGGTAAGGAATATTTATTCTGAACTGTCCACTCGCCAAGAAGATAAATCTGAATTCAAAAGAAAAAGTGAAGAAGCAAAGTTGGAATAAAATATTGACTATTCTTGTCAATATCTTCATTGTTTACTACTGGAATGGAAGTGAAGATTCTTAAAAAAAAGTGTGTACACTACTTCTGCAAATACTGATTGGTGTATGGCTTTCAAATTTTTCCAACGATAAGGATATGGAGATTTTCAAATTTTAAGAGTCAATATTCGGGACATTTTCAAAAAATTATAAATTCCTCCCGGACAGTCCATGGCACGTTAAAAATTAGGACATGTCTGGGAAAATGAGGATGGTTGGCAGCTGTAATCGTTGAGGACCCGCGCAGTTGGACCAGGGCAAAATGATGCCCATGTAACACCTGGCTGTGGCAGATAGATGGTTATTTCCAGGAGGTGGGACTGGACTGTGTGTCTGCCTGGGGAGTTGCCAACCACGGTCCTAAGCAGTTTTGTTGTGTGGTGGGTGTGGCAACGCCCATTATCAGTGCATGCTTCCCAGTCTGACCCGAGTTATATGTATTTTATTCTAGATAATAACATTTAAAACATGAAATTAAATTAATAATTATAATGTATATAATTGAACAGCTGCCTTATACTTCCTTGAGACCCACTGCTGGCACTGTCTGTGTGGAGCCTGCATCGTCTACCTGTATCAGCGTTTCTTTTGCAATGGATACTCTAGTTTCCCTGAAACATCTCAAAAACATTTTAGTGATTTGGCCTGTATGAGGTTGCATCTTGCCCTGGAAAAAATTTGGACAATTTTAAACAAGATAGGTGTGCTTGATTTAAAAAAAAAACTTAAAAAAAAAAATTTAAGTTGAATAATTGAATGCGTTGCGCATATGGGGCAAGATTGAATTCTGTGCACGGCTGCCTTCCACTCCTTTACTGAAATGTTGAATAAGAGATCCTTTTCCCACTGTTTATCTGTTTAAAGTCTTTGGTGCCTGTCTAACTCCATTGTCATACACACTATAGTTATGCTGACTTTGCTGTCGGCTGTTAATAATCAGCAAAATCAGATTGATAATGGAGTGTATAGTTTTGTATTTTGTGATCAATCGCTCCATTCAATCAAACAAATATTACATAATTTTAATTCCAGTATTTTTTGTACATTTGTATCTTTTATATTTTTATATAATGTACTAGGGGGCTTTGCCCCTGCTCGCCAACCTCCCTGCCTGCACTACACGCCAGCAAATTCACGTCTCTGCCGCTTGCAAACAACAAAATTTTTAATTCTCGTGGATAGGCCTCTTCATTGGGAAGAAACACTACTTCTCCCTGATGGCAACACGTATTAGATGCTCTACAAGTCTCTGACCTAAAGTTTAAATCCGAACAATATATTCTATCTCTTTTCGCTGTTCTGTTATTTCACAGAGTAATTTCCGTTTGTTTGCACTAATTCAATCTTTACTATCATTTTTTGAGACTTTCAAATTTTTGTACTTCCATTATCTCTAATCTGCTCTGAATGTGTATCGCGCTAATGTTTTTGAACTCTTTACGACGTTCTACTTTGTCATTTACTATTTCCAGCCCCAGGTGTGGTTAAAGCTCTTGGCACAAAGTCTCATCTCGAGGGACGTGAAAGTGTGTCTCTTCAAAAGATCATGTGTCGTCACAGGATGAAAAGTCTTGTCTCCAAAAATTTCCAAGATGTTTTTAATATAATAGAGAGATATTATACTGTATATTCACTTATTATCAAACATGCTTGAACCCTTTCAGAGTCATTTGATGCTACCCTAGCACCACTGGGTTCAAAACTAGAAACAACACTGGGTTCCTTTCTCTCTAATACTCTCAAATGTTTTACTCTGGCTATTGGCCTTCCTCTTTCTCATGGGTGGGGTTTGAATTTAATTTAGTTGTGTTAAGTTTGATTTGATTTTATGGAATGTTACATGCTTTTAATAAATTCAGTAAAAGATAAAAAAAAATAGTATTTCATTAGCTAGATTAATTTAAAACTTCCAATCTATTTCATGAATTATGTTTTCCACAATATTTTTGGAAAATAAACAATGCACAACATATCATGAAACAAGCTAATCCATATGAACTGCATAAACAAGCATATGAGGAAGATTTTTTTAATAAGGAGCAGGAAAACGCTTAAAAGTTGACAGAGTCCTTTTATAAGGATGCTTTATAGTCTTTTATTGTATAAGAATAACGCACCTTGTTTGCAAATGCTTTAATATTTAGATCATAATTGCCTGAATATTTTGTGAGGTTTCTGAACTCTTTTAGGAACCCTTCTCCCCCAAACCCCTACCCCACCAAAAATGGGATGGCACACTAAAGCGCACCTGCATGTGTGCGGAGGACTGCTTGTTTGTTCCTGAGGCAACCACAGGTTCGCATAGCAGCAGCAAAACGCTGCGGAAACTACAAGTCAATCGATATTTTGCTATATGCGTCTGCAGGGAAAATGCAAGGAACAGTATAATTTGGCCATTGACCTGGCCCCAACTGCCCGTTTGCTGCGTCTGTGTATAGGAGATTGGTAACTCCTGCTGCAATAAATAACCCTGCTGTTCCTGTTTTTAGTTAAAGAATGTTGGTTTTGCTAAAGTACTGAGACTCTGCCTCGTGTTTTGGGGTGCAAGACAGCGACTCACATGTCACAATTTAAATAACTTAAGTGAAGAGTTTCAAAGACTGCAGCATTACAAATTGAGAGTTTTAGGAATGCTTCTCTATGTAGTGATGCATGTCTTTGCATGTTTTTGCTGATAAGATGCAAGATATGGTTTAAATCAAATATACAGGCAGAGCTGCTGTCACAGAACACACAAACAGTTTATGGTTTCACAAACTAATGCCTTTTTAAACAGTCTTTCTTCTCACATAGAAGTATACATTAGTATACTCTGAGGCCAGCTATCTTGGAGACAGGATCTTAAATGCATGAGCCTCGAAGAAGTTCCCTTTTTGATACAATTTAGTTTTCTGAACTTCTCAGAAGGGCAAAGCCTGGGGGACTGGCAGGACTTAGGCATTCTGTTCCTTTGTCTAAAGCTCATAAATCATAAGTATTGCTATATAAGGTCAGACAAATGAGCTGATCAGAGGCAAAAGTCAAACTGAGAAAATTTTTCAAATACAAAACAAAGAGCCACCTGAATACTGGCACACACATTGAATGTGTTGCTGACCTCCTGCTTCACAGAAATACAGGACAATCCAAGTTGTACGGTGTAAATTGTCACACTTTATTTGCTTTAATATAGAGTACTAGCTATTAAGATATTGCTTAGAAATTAAAACTTAAACATGCATTCCTCTTGCACATGCAATATACTAATGGGGGTTAGAAACCATGTTCCTTTCTCAGCTAGGTCAATTAGGGGCTATGGGGATGCCCTAAAATGACAAGCAACAGTGATAGTAATGCCTGGGTAAAGTTTGAAGAAACTATTGACAGAAGGTGGTGAATGGTATTCCTGGGGGCAAGGGCATTGTATCTATAGACTGCATATACACAAAGCTTGGAAAGGGTAAGAATAGACAAGTGAACATAGCAACAGATGTGTGACATATAACTATGGGTCTATGGGAATAGAGCAAAGGAGCTGCTTCTGAGGACTTTTATAATGCAGACATCGAGGGTTTGCATCTGACATCCGGTAGTTACACAGTGTAAATACATTATTTGCATTTTTTTAAATTAATAAATCATAAAATAACATTCACAGATCTAGAAAAAAATGCCATTTTCCAAGGTCCTTGCTACATTACATTCTCAAAACATTATCAATTTGATAACTATGAATTAAGTTTGATTATGAAGCAAAAAATAATTCCACATGCACACCTAAGGCACAGCATTACATAATCTGACTTGGGGCTCACATTTAAGACCATCAAGCAGCAGAAGATGCAGTATAATTGATTTAACAAAAACGCTTGAACAGAAAGTGAAGTAATATGATCTGAGCCTAACAACCCCGGCAAGACAAATGTGTGTTCTTGTTTTCTATGCCCAAATTCTAATTAACATTGCTTATTTTCCAAAAGTGTCATAGGTAACAATTATTAGTACTCTGACCTCAACATTCTAGATTTGAATCCCAATCCTGGTGTTATTTGTCGAGTTTATATATTGTCCCAGTTTCAGCATGGGTTTTCCTACCACATCACATGGGTGTCTATGTAGGTGAGTTCACAATATGTAAATTGTCCACAAACTGTTTGTGGGAGTGTGAGTGAATGGGCTCCATGATGTGCCGTGTCCAGGGTTGGTTTTACCTTGTGCTTGATTCTGCCAGGATGGGGCTTCACCCCTTATGACTTGGATTAACTGGGTTTTGGAAATTAGCGCTGAGAATTGAGACTGCCACACATGTTATAAACCATCTATTAACCTTCCCATCTATCAAGTTTTCATGTGATGTATAGTTACTAGCACATGCGTATTAATTTGCTCAAAGTAAAAAATACTTTTAATCTAAAGCAAGACTTACAATACATAAACATCTCAGATTTTTTTCAGTCTGGGAGTAAAGAAGAATAATAATTATATTAAAGTTGACAAGAAAATGCAAGTTTTTAACCTCCTTTATCTTCCACTTTAGTCCTTGACCCAGCTTCTTTAATTTTCTTTTGTATTAATTCCATATACTGATACTTAGTTCATCAATTTAATGTAGTAATGAGAAACAGTCCATTGAATATATACATGTATATTAAAATGATCACAAAAAAAAACCTGATGAAATTTTGAGATTTTGTTAAACTGGTGATAAACTACTCACCTATTCAGAGAACATCTGTTCCTTCTCATTCTAATGAATTTACAGCAAAATGTTTTCACTTTATAATTAAGCACATACTTTTGTCTGAATAACATAACAGCGACCATTACTGAAAAACAGCTGAAATTTGTTTTGAATAATGAATGCCATACCAATGTTCATCTCATTTTAATGCATTTTTGAGTTCATTTTTGGAAAGCACCACTCTTGACTCTTGATACAAGTCGGCGGTGCCAGTAAATGGAGGACAATGGCTTGATAAAACAGGGGATACGTGCTTTTCATGTGAATAAACCAGAAGCAAGACAAATTTCTTTCAGAAATATTTAATTTGTTCCCAAACAGGAGTCTGTTACTTAGCTAGATATTCTATAACTTTCTTTATAGCCTGCTTTCAGCTAAACTTATAAAACAATGAATATGGGTCGCAGGTCCTTGAGGTTTTCACCACTGGCCCTTAAGTTTTATTTCATGCAAAGCTAAATATAATTGCTGTATGCTTTGGTTTCAGTGGTTAGGAAATGCTATTAATCATGTATAAATGATGCATACTCATTATACCTTGGGAATGTGTTTGCCATTTATCCAGTGTGTAAAACTTACTATGATTTCATTTATCCAACTTTCTTTTGCTGGGCTATCAGATACATTTCATGATAGATTAGATACTTAGAAATAACTGAGAATTGCCAAAAATAAAATTTATAGTCACAATGTCATACATTGCTTTGGACTGATAAATGATAGATTTTAATAGAAAATAGACTTCTATTCTTTACTCATAGGTAAAGCTGTATTATAGTGGCGTAAGTGGAACTCGTTAAGTTCATTTTTGGATTGATCTACTCTCATGCCCTAAGCTTAGCACACATAGAAAGATGTACACATTCTTTGGTACTCTACACAGGGACTCAATAACTTCAGTATGAAAAACACATGGATGTTTCTGGGACATTTGGAGGGTGGCATACCTTGATTAAACCCACTAAACAATCAACAATGTGTTAACCTTGTAAGAAAAATAGTGTCAGTTTCCCCAACATAGGTGCCCTGTGTTTATTTTATTACTTCAACCACTTTATAAGTATAGAAATGTAAAGGCAAAGTAGTATTCAGTAGTATAGTAAAACAGAATAGCAGAAGAATGTATAGCAAAGCCTGGATTTATATAGTCATAGAAACACTACTGAAAATTACCAGCAGTGTGAAAGGAGGATATTGCCTTGGGAAGCTTTCAGATTAAGCAATCATAATGAAGCATGGGTTGCATTCTCCAACATCCAGATGAATAAGCTTCTCTTTCTCTTACATATCTGTCTCTTGCATTGCTCTGTCTTCTTATCCTGGTCAGCTCTTTCACTGATTTTATCAAAGTTCTCTGCCATTGTCCCAGGTTTATAAAACTGAAATCATGTTTCCAAAAATCAGCTGCTTTAGTTCATGCTTTTGACATCCTAAATGGGAGCTGACAGCACTGCATGTTTGAATATCTTCAACAAAAAGTTTCATAAGCTGTGTCTGTTACAGCTTGGGGAACAAATAAAGCTCTGTCTATCTGTCTGTCATTACAGATAGCAGCAAAAACATGCATGGCCAAGCAATACCTTATATTTACAATTCTACAAAACTTTTACACTTTAAGTATCCAACCAGTTAAGCAAACACAAAAGCATTTAAACACACAAGGTTTAATTTTCAGTTAATATAACAACAGTTTGGCAGAACAAACTGATCAGCACAGAAAATGAACAAAGTGTGTTTGTAAAAATTTCACTGTTACAAGAAAAAATCTACTGCGTCTTCCAAGACTAGTTCCAAATTTATGGACAATTGAAATTTATAGATTCAGAATTTCAATAATATGTTAACAGAATATATTTTAAATATAGATCCCAATTTAATTGAAGCTTCTAGTTTTTTTTTTATAGAGCCTACGGTTCTAAAATGACAGCTTTATCATCCAGGACAAAATGTGATTGTAATGTATTTTCAAAGCGTGCATGTGACATAAGGTATGGACATAATCAGATCTAAGGCTACAAAACTGGCAACAGAATCTCATTTGTTAAGCATTTTTCAACATGTTTTCGAAAGTCAAGTTTTTCAAGGAACTGATGGAGCTTTATTTGCTAAATGTGATGGTCAAGTCTAATTTTATTCATACCTTCTTATTGGCTTCAAAATTTTAATACATTTTTGAGAAATCAGCATGTCATTAGGGTAGTTTGTGAGTTATATAGAAAATAGGGTTATCTGGACCTTTAATTACACAAATCACTGAGTTTGGACAAGTCACAGAAAATCATTTCTGTTTAACAACTGAAATGTAAAAATATGGTCATTTCATCAACAGTGATTGCGCTCCTGTTAGGAACAATCTTTACCCAGATTATTGTGAATAATATGACCAAGAAATTAAAAGAGCTAAAAAGAGGGGAACAAGCTCTGAATTGAGGATAGACATAGGTAAAAATCAGTACAGATAACAAGATGAGCAAACCAAGTAGTTTAAGGGCAGAGAGAGAATCAAAGTCAAAAACATAACCGTAATTAAGCAACCAAACAAAGTATAAATCTCAAGCCAAAAAAAAAGATTTGTATTGAAAATCCCAATGCTAGGAAAACCAGAGGCTATGACGCTCTTTATATGTGCTAGTAGTTATGATGCCATATGTTTCCTTTAGGGCAATTGCTCCCTAGTTGGAATAAGTTCTTTTAAATTGTGGTGTTTTAAGTAACCAGAAACTATATAGATATAATGTAAAAGGCGATATCCCTCCCATAGTGATACGGAGGTAAAAATCACATAAGAGAAAAATAACTTAGCTTTCTTTAATGATGATTTGCGTGGCATAACCGACGAAAGGAAGCCATGACAACATTTTGTGTATAGTTTGTCATTTTCATCACTGCGCTGAAAGGATTTTCCGGACAGATGACATCATCCATCCATCCATCGGCTTCGAAGTGTTTCACTGCTTGTCCATTTATTTATACTGTCTTCTCCAAGTGCAGGCCCCTCTCTGGTCTCCAAACAAGGAAAGGAAAGGACTCAACCACATCTTCAAAATACCTGCTATCCCCTGGAATTGCACAATGCCTACTCTCGCAGTTATCCACCTCATTCTCCAAATGCTAGCAGTTTCTAAATGCTGACTAGCCCCTGTGTGCCAAACTTGGCCTGCACATGTGAATGAATCCATAAAACAATTTCTTGCACAGAGCACAGTGACATTAAACTTACATTTGTCTTACACCATACATCATAAGTTCAAGGCAACATTATCAAAATAGCTGATTAAGCCGGGACAAGATAGAAAGAACTCAGGAAAATACTGACATTACATCTTTGCTTTGCTTAGAAATGCAGCTGCCAGACCCCCTTTCCTGACACTTAAGCTAAACAGCAACACCTTACACGGTGCCATTTTGGCCCACATCTGGTTCTCATCTGATATGAACAAAGAGCCGTAACTCAACCAATAGCAACTTTGATGGACAAAGCTTTGCACCAAATATCAACCAAAAGGTGGAAGTTATGTGAACCCAAGAAACCAGTGCCAAAGAATCTAATCCTTCATTTATAGCCCATTGCGAGCACTGGGTCTTAGCTCTGTGAGCAAAAAACCATCCGAAATGAAGTTGGATGTGCATGCCATGTAAATGAATGTCTTGTAAAAAGAAAGTGAGGTGCACAAGCAAAAGAAACCCTATGTTAAGCAACACCTTCATCTTGCTGAAGAAAGGTTTTGGTTGATCACCAACTGCCCAGCAGACATGTCTTATACTAGCAAAAAAAGATCACTGTGTATAAAACCTCAAAAACAAACTACAGTATCACTTGTAACCACAAGATGAGACCAGAGTGAGGAAGAAGTCTGAACAAATAAAGAAAAAGTATACTGAACATTCTTCCACCTTTTTCAGAGAAAACTGACTACTAAAGAAATCAGGGCAAAATATTGTCTATACCTGACATGGATAAGAACCAAACCATAAGTACAACTTCTTTGATTCTAAAACTATTGGCTAAAACCTGGTAGTTAGGATAAATCAAGGTAATGTATTGTTGTTATTGGTGTTACTTAGTGTGATGTCACTCAGCCATGATTTATAAGCTGGCAGTGCATATCATGTTGTGCCCAGGATTGTAAATAGTCAGAATGTGGAGAAAATTTCACAAAAACATGCACTTTTGAAAAAGAGCTTTTTTGATTAAGATGCTAATATTACAGAGATCTCAGTTCAGTCCCCAGGCTGGTATTTTGGTTTATACCCCTCTTCTGGTCCCTTTTCACAGCCCTAGTGGCCCGCATAGTTCCACCCTATGACAATACGGAACGCTTGTCATGTCAAGGGTTCCACTGATAAGGAATGAGAGGCAGAAAGGATGGAAGGCCAGAATTGTTTTTATGGAAGAGGTTCATTGAGATGCACTGAGAGATGCATGCACTTGTTTGTATCCAGGAGCTACATTTGTGTAGGTACAGACAGGCCTTGGAGGCTTTAGGTGTCTGCTAATTTACCCAGTGTTTGTGCTTTTGACATCCTTTGTTGTAATAATTCTTTTTTTTGTTATTAAATCCCGTGTTGGCGATTAGGTATAAGGGTCCTGTTCATGAGGCACCCTAGAATCCACACTGACAAATGAATGATGGTATTTTTGCTTTAGCTTAGCTGTTTAATCAAACCATCCATTTACAAATTAATTTCTACATAAAAGTGGAGCACATTTATCTAAGCATAGAAAATGATTAAGGTAAACGGGGGAAAAAATCCTACCTGTTTGTAAAAACCTGCATAGAATAGATAAAAACCTAACTAATTAACTCCTATGACCTCTACTAATCATGTTATAATCAAATGAAAATAAGTAAAGAGATGTGGAAATTGACTACTTTTTTTACCAATATACATGGAATTACATAATTAGGCTGTCACTTTGCTTATGCGGAATTATCAAAGGAACTGCTGAGTTTTAAAACAGAAATATTAAACAGAAAATTCTATATTAAGAGAAAAGTCTCATGTGAATAGAGATTTAACTTACACACCAAAATGAAGTCAAAGGTAACATATGTTAACATATAATGCAGAAATGCAAAATAAATGAAGGCTGGAAATAAATTAGTTGTTTCTAATTTTAAACACTTAATATAAGCCAAGTTGACATTTGAAAAAAAATAAATCTGATGAATTGGACTCAGAGGTGTAGGTAGACCGAGCTTATCCCAGCAGCATTGGACACCATGCTGTATCCAGCTCGATACAAGGTGCCAGCTCATTGTAAGACCTATTCATGCACAAACACTTACACTTAAATTGGGCCAGTCTGGAATAGCCAATAAATTAAATACACTTTTCATGGTGGAGTAAAACCAGTACTTGGGGGGGAGAAAAAAAATACAAAGAAAATAAAGACTCCATGCAGAAAATGGCCAGGGGAAGGAATGCAACCCTGGATGTCAGATCCATGAATCCATAGCGCCAATATTTGGAACAAAATCATTTAACATAACATTTTTAAACATCGACAGACTTTTTTCCAAATCGGATAAATAAAAGTCCTTTCTGATTAACAGAATATTTAGTATTCTAATATAAAACAAGAGTATGTTGGCAGGACATATGAACCTATTTTTACATCTCATTTAGCTTTTATTCTTGTTAATGCAAGAAATTAAAAATATAATCATAGGACCATCTGTTTGAAAATGTTCACTTGGGAGATGGAATGAATTCCAATCTTTAAATCCTTCCAAAAATGCAATAAAATTCCTTTTAAATAAAGAAGCACATGAACTAATGTTGTGATGTAAGATTTTGCATATAACTTGATAAATATTTAGTATATCTTTATCTGTATTTTAGATAAAGCAATGTAATTTAGTGTTACATTTGTGAGAAGCATTCATGTTTTAAAGCCCCCCCCCCCCCCCCCTTTACAACTGAGTCTCTTTGAATTTTACAACAGAGTTGGGACAATGTTTCTCTGAAGTCTCTCCCTTCAATCCCTGCAAGAGAACCAAGCTGCCTAACTGCCAAGCTTTACCTTAACATATGGTTTGGGGGCAGGTGTTAAGATTTTCTATTTCCCCATTGGTCTGAAGTATGGCTGTTTGGAATTGGCTTGTGTCAGAAGCCTTTAAGTACCACAACACCCTATTGGCTGTAGAGGTTGGACAGAACATGTATAAAATTTGCTTGGTTAACCACACTCTCTCTCTTACTAACATCTGATGAAGGAGCATCTCTCTCTCTTACCAAACTGATCAACTGAAAGGACAACATAATGGAGAGTACAGCTCAGCAGCCATATTGAACAGGCATGCAGCGAGCTGACCACAAATGATGCCTTAACTAGAGACATTTTAAGTAACTAACTAGTCTGTGTGCCACCTGAAATACACATCACCATTTAATCAGGTTGTATGGTTGCCAATATTCAAATGTACTTTGCATATTGTTATTATTTATGAATATTACCAATAATACATTGTATAAATTGTAATTTAACTCCTGCTTGTCTTTTATTACACCTAATTGCCTGAGGTTATAGATGTAGAAGGGAAGGCGGGAAGAAATTATATACTATAATACCTTATAAACTGTGGTAAGTCTGGGATATTTGAGGCATTCTGACAAAGGCTACAATATTAATAATGCAAAAGGGGAAAGTAGAGCAATATATTACTGTACCAAGACAAAACACCTAATTTGCTTGATTTACAATTCAAAAAATAAATGTGGCTGTAATATATAAGTAAAATATAATTGTATTTTAATAAAATAATAACTTACAATTTAAGAAAATCTGAATAAATTCCCTATAGTGAATTTACAAAATACAATGTAATTTGCAGTCATAATTGAGCAGAAATTGTAATTATACAGAATCTCAACCAGATTATCACACAAATGTACCAGTGTTATATTAGTGGGTACAATTCGCAGACTAGATCTCAGCCACCTATGATCAGTAACATACAGCTTTTAAATAACAAAACCTTAACTTGCAAAATAAATAAATTAATTAATTTTTATAAATTTAAATATCTTGTTTACACCTTGTAACTGACACCTGGAGAACTGGGAATTTTATAAGCCAATGGGAGTGTCACAATCCTAACAGGGGAGTTAAGCACTTAGATCCCTTGGGTATTTTCACATTTTTATGAGGCAGAGGTCAATACCCTATGCACTAGAGAAAGTTGAGATTATATAACATGCAGTAGTATTGGTTAACATTAAAAAACAATTTAGAAAGAATAAACATTAATCAAGAGAGTAACTAGAATGAAGAGAGGTATAGGATAAAGTGAGATTGGAACATAAGAAATTAGGCTGTCTTTTCAGCAAAAATAATATCTATCAGGAGTTGCTGATGATCAAAAATATATAGATATACAGATGTGGACAAATTTGTTGGTACTGATTGGAAAAAAAAAGTGCTGTGTGCCTCCTGGAAAGTGATTAAATGAAAAGCAGTTGTCCCATGCATGGCTGCACAGCTTTGATATATCATCAAGTAAAGCAAAGCAAATGTGAACACAGATAAAGTATTGCTTATTCTAGAAGATATTCTAAAATATGCTGGAAAATTTGATGGTACACCCAGAAAAGATCATAAAAAGATCAGTGGATTAGAGTGATTTTTTTTTAAAACTAGTATCACACGTCTCCAATCTTGCAATCAGTCATTCAGCCTATTAAAATGAAGGAGTAGTCATTCTGCTGTTTGGTATCATCATATTTCCCACACTGAATATTTACCAGAGAAAGCAAATGATAGAGTTGTTTGAGGATATCAGAAAAAAATATTTAGACAAGCATGTTAAAAATAAAGGCTATAAGATGATCTTCCAAGCAGCTTGATGTTGCTGTGACAACAGTTACAAATATGAAGTTTAAGGGCCATGACACTGTAGCCAGCCTCCCTGGATATGGCCACAAGAGGAATATCAACCACAGAAAGGGCAGAGAGATAGTGAAAATGGTAGACAAAAAGCCAAGGACAACTTCCAAAGAGATGCAAGCTTAACTCCAAAGTCAAGGTCTGATCAGTGTCTGACCACAACATCCGTCGCTTTTTGAGTGACAGTTGGGCTCAAAAAAAGAAAGAAAAACATAAAAAAGCCAAACTGGAATTTGCTAAAATGCACATTGGCAACCCAAAATACTTCTAGGACAATGTCCTTTCGACAGAAATAAGTAACATCAGCATCATGTCAACATATGAAAAAAATAAGCTTTTAAAAAAAGAACATCACAATTACTGTGAAATTTGGCGGAGGCTGGCTTATGTTTTGGGGCTGCTTTGCTGCAATCTGGCACTGTGTGGCCTTGAGTCCATGCAGGAATCAGTGAAAGACATTCTGGAGTGCAAAACACTGTAAGAAAGTTCTGTCTTACTCACAGGTCACGGATCCTCTGACAGGATAATGACCAAAAAAAAAAAAAAAACTCAAGATTGACTTTAGAGTATTCTGAACTGGCCTGCTATGAGCCCTGATTTCAATCCTATCGAACATATGGAAAGAACTGAAACATGCAGTCTAGGGAAGGCACCCATGAACCTTACACAGCTGGAGCAATCCACTCAGGAAGAGGGGGCTAAACTACCTGTTTATAGGTGCAGAAATCTCTTTGAGGGCTTTAGGAATTGCTTGTTTGCAGTGATTTAAAGGTTATGCAACAAAATATTGGCTTAATGTTCCTATCATTTTTGTACATGACATTTTCATTTGTGCTATTGGAAATATTCAGTTGAATCAAAACTCTAAAACATCCTGAATGCTGTTAAATACAGAATAAACAATAATGGGAACCCATTACTTTTATCAGTTTCAAGTTATTTCAGGGACAACTGTGCGTTCTATGTTTTCACAGAGGGCTAGAAACAAACGTTTCGAAGTCTGTATGGTAACTATACATCACTATAGGACAGGCAGCTGGGGAATAAGGCTTAGGAAGGATTGGTCAGATAGCAGAAACCATCAGGTCTTAAATTTATTGTGTATAGGACACAGTGCAAGCATTACAAAATTAAGACAAAAACAATCCCATGCTGCAGTTTAGTGAGATAGGTTGCTGCACAGACAGAAGTGTGGCAGCTGCTTGTTGGCTGTCCAGCAGACCACATAAACAAAACAATGTTCAAACAGATAAGTAATTTGCCACCAGGTAGTAGGACATACTGCTGCACACAGCGAATAAAGAATAGTAATGTGGGACTCAGCTGATCAAAGACACAAATTCATTACCATCCTACAAGACCAGAGACCAGTCAAAGAGAAAGCAACACAGAGGAGACAGCCACAGGAATGTCAATTACTTATTAAATAAGTAATCAGGTAAAAATCAAACAGCTTTTGTAAAGATCTTAAAAGGAATGCACAAAAATAATGGATGACTTATAAATAAGCTGGACAGTGACTGCTCAGCAACACATGGAAGACCTCCAGTAATTAAAATAGTTAATGGGCACCATTCAGAAACACAGATAGCTTAACAGGGCTTGGAACAATAAAAAGACCTAAGCTGTTTTTCTGGAATTATTAGTAAGTCTTAAATTCCATATATATGTTTTTTAAAGGTAATAAAACAAAATGCTTTAAAATAAAAGATCTTTATTTTTGTGTAAATGAAAAAAATAGTCATCCTACACATTTTCTCCTAACAACTACTTTGTTGCCACACACTACAAAAAAATCTCTTTTTCACAACTAATAGTTTATGACCAGAACCAAAGTACCAGCACTATTTACAGTATTTGATATGTGGCTTTATAAATGGTATCTGTGATGTCATGTGGTTTCACTTGCATATGTGACAGTCAAATGAAAAATATGAGGAATCAAAGAAAAAGGAAAACTCTCAAACATCTTGACAGGATGCTCATTAATCTGCACAGTACTATTTGTTTATTGTAGCTTGTATAAAAATGAAAAATTCATCATCTCCTGGAACAGGTTTTGCATTATTGTTATTTAGAATGTCCTTAAAGCTCTCCTTGGAAAAGTAGTTATGAACATCAGGTATGAGTAAGACTTCTTTGCGAAGATGAAAATAACATTTGAATTGGATGAACAGGAAAGAACTCCTTCCCCTGTAGTGTCCTCTTTAAAACATTCCCTCCAAGAGAATATCAGTGGCCACATCTCTGAACCCTTTAGCATAAGGGGCTAAATGATGCCTAATTTTTAGACCATGAGCCTGAAGGTGTTTCTTAGCATTAAGGTGACAGAAAAACTGATAAGGCATTGCATGATACTTGAAGGTCTGCAGTACCAGAAGGTAGTTAGTCACTCTGGCTGTGACCAGCCACTACGAGTGGACATGACCAATGACTAATATGATTAATACTGTTCCTTTCATAGCAGTTTTCAGCTTGGTAATATTATATGATATTCCTTTGACAGTTCTCCAAGGTTTCTACCCTCTGCTCTTGCTACATTGTGAAGACAGCATGATTATTTAGCATCTAGATGTCACACACAATTCTTTCTGCGTCATAGGGTTTAGGTGAATAAATATTAAAACTACAATACAATGCTTGTAATTTCTTAGGGATCAGATGTAACAACCATTTTAAAATACTTTGGCTTGAAGCAACTGTTCCAAGCCCCAAGGCCTAGAAATAGATTGGCCTAGGCCAAGTGAACCCCATTCTTTACTCCCAACAATCTTCCCACTCCAATCCACAGTGCCAAGGTATCAAATCACAAAATATAAAAACAAATATGGAGTAAAGTAAGGTGAATATAAATATGGAAAAGGCCCTAAAATATACAGTGAATTAATGAATAAGGAAAACAACCAAACATTTATAAAAACTAGAAATTTGATCTCCCTTTTTTCTCAGTCAATAAACACTATATATAATCCATTCCTAAAATGTTTCCAAATAAATATTACATAAACACATACAAAAATACCATAAAATCAAAAACAAAGTTAAGCCAGGAGCTATAATAGAGAAAATGGTGGAAAACAATGAAAGCCGCCTAATTCTTTGAAATAAAATGAATGGAAAAGAATGGACTGAAATGAATTCACTGCCCCAAAGTAGATGAACAAGAAAAAAATCAAAACAGTCTCACCAATCTTAATCTCAGTATACTCGTATGTGATGCATTTTCCAGACAGCAGTTAGAGAAAATGCCCTTCTCTAGAACTATGATGAGGTGGATCCTGGAAGTCCCTTAGCTTTGGTAGCAGTCATCAAAATTTGTCTTACCAAGTGAAGTAAAGATGGCACAGTCTGTAGAAAGATATCAAGATGGCAAGAAGGAACTGATGACTAAAGTCCCCTATATATAGAAATAACCTGGAAATCTTTTATCGAAAACAGGAAATCCCACCTCAAAAGGTCAGCAGCTGTCAGTCACGTGTCTTTTTCAGTGGGGAGGTTGCTTTTAAACAATAAGCAATTCCGTAAAAGGACAACAACTAACAATTGAGCAGACCAAACAAATGACACAAAATTTCTAGCACCACTACACAGTATAGACATATAAATGTGTGTCATATGTGCAGATACCATATTGCACGTTTTAAAAGTAAACATAACCTGCAAGGGTAAAAAATTTCTGTAGCATCAGATTATACATTGGCATTCAACGGCATCAATGAACAAATGATAAACGTGAACAATAAGTTGTCACAGGTGCTGTGTTTGCTGTTGTTCAGTGATACACCAATAGTGTAGGAGTTGATGCAAAAAATCTGTAGATAAATTCATGCACATATGACCTGCAAAATATGCATTCGAAGTAAATGGTATGTGGGCCATTAAGAGAGCTGATAAAGAAGAGTATAGGAGATGCAGATTTTTCATTACTGAAAACACAGATCAATGCACAGATGAGACTGCATATTTAGACAAATAACTAAAGAAAGTGAGCGTCTAAATACTTATAAGAATGAGAATCCAGTATTTTGAATTTTAATAAATGTGAAAACCTTTCTGAAAACATGTTCATTTTATAATTATAGATTATTGAGTGTAGATTGATGAGCAAAGTTGCAAATGTATTCATTTAAAATGAAATCTACAACATAATAATTCTGCAAAAAGTGAAGCAGTCTCAAAACGTTCTAATCCACTGTAAATGTATTTATTTTATATCTTTGCTGAAAAGAGTGTTCCCCAACAAGCTACTTATAACTGCCAATACCCATCACACAATCAGCCCACAAATATTTAACCATTGGCCTGTTTTAAGTTTGTATTAGTATTCAAGTTACATTAGTCATACCAACATGAGGATACTTTAAAACACATCAAAACAGTCATGACTACTGATCCAAAGAAAGACTGTACATCACTTAACATGGTGTAAAATTCATTGTACCTAAGACTATGATGTTGAATAAAGATATAAATCAGCACCATAGGAGAAAGCACAACCAGTGTTACTATCCAGGACAGTAGCCCAGTTCATTTCAGTCTACTCTATGATCCTTGCATTTACTGATGTCTGCAGACTCATAAATTTGGAGGAATTACATTTAATAGAGCGGTATTTGGAGCTATCTAATGCGGAAAAATCTTTCATTAAGTGATTTGTGAAATAAATTGTGTATGTTTCAAATATTTCAGTACTAGCAATTACTAAATCTTTGCAGATAAACTGGAGATGTATTTGGTTGTCAGCAAAGCTACAAATTTTGCGTAAATTAATATCAAATAAGCTATGACATTCAAGGTTGAGATTGTCTACACATTTTATGAAAACAATATCTGAGTTATATTATAATCATTTTTGTGCAAGTTTCTGACATCTTGAATTATTTAAATAATAACTGTATATATTACATGTAAAATGTTGTTAGTGTTACACATTGTGCTTGCAATTGTATATTTTTCATTCATTTGAAAAAACGGCTGACAAGATATGTGTAAAATGTTAGAATTATCACAGCATGTTAAGAGCACACTCTGTTCCTTTTTGACACCATCTTCTGTGACCCTCTCTTACCTTTGAATCTCAGCCGCATTACAAAAAGGGTCCAATTAAAGTTGCTCTGCTAAACAATTCCATCAATGTTTAAAAAAAGCACTGCCATAAGCTAACCCTCTAGCTCAATGAATAAGCTCATTTTTCATTTTTTGCTGTGTTCCCTAAAAGGTATATGGTATTTTAAATAACATACATTGTCCTCATTAAAGTATGCATCTGGCATCGCTGACTAATAACATCATAAATTAGCTTGCTCTTAGATGCCTTTCATTATCTAATTGTTTTTTGCACTGATTAAACCTAATATATTCTTCAGTGATCCTTTCTAAGGTTGAACAGAATGGGAAGCACATATCTTTATCCTTTCTTTCATAGTCACCAAATGAAAAACTGCCTTGTAACTCTTTATAACTTTTTCTGAAAAATGAGGGACTCGGGATAAAATGAATGGGCATCATTACAGAGTTTAAATTGGCCTTGATGCACAAGATGCCTGAATGGTTCTTTTTTTCTGTGTGTTTAGACCAGAACAGTGTGTATTCATCAGGAGTACTGTATGATAACCACGCACAGAGGTGGGAAGACTTAATGAAAAAAACGTGTTTTTCCTTGGTAATTCTGTATTGGTTTGAGAAACTACATCACTCTCCTTACCAAGTTAAACAGATGCATTATCCAATAATAATAAGAAAAAGTCATTTGTCTTTTTGTAATCCAAGTCACAATCTAATTACATATTTGATCCAGAGAATGCAGCCAAAATGTTGATTACTTGCAAAGCCTCCGAGAGCCAAAATACTTCCTTGCGATTAAATGGTCCATGAATTGTTTTGACAGAATACTTCGAAAGTATCTGACATCAGTATTGCTAAAGGTTGTTTTAGATGCACAAGAACTGTGCCACACCTTTCCATTGTCTTGCCTGGATGATTGCTATTGTGTTCTTTATTGCAACCAGCAAAAAGTAGAAATGTGCTTTGAATGGTTCTAAGTATTTATTTCTCTTTAATAACATACACCACAGTCAACAACCAACTAAGCTCTCAACTGGTTTGACTACACTGGCTTGCTGTAAAGTTCACAGTTATCTTTACAATCCATCTAGTAAATTGCAGAGCTCTGAAAATCAGCATCACAGAATACTTGTCCACACTACTTATAAAACAAATGAACATTTTCTGAAGCTGGGTTTTTCACTTGTTTAAACTATTTCTATATAGTTTAAGACAGAAAAGCATTTAGATTGTAGCAACATGTCTCTGAAACAATTTCTATATAATCTTTTTATTAGATTCCTTTGGTTGCAACATTTACAGACTTCTTGTATGCTACTGGCTGAAACTGATGTTTTTATTGAAGCATAGCACTTAAGGTTTTCCCTTTGCCTTACCTTGTGTCTTAATGTTAATTGTTTATTACATTTTATATTTGTACCATAATGTGCATTTAGTTCAGTTTACCACATGTTGCAATGTTATATGTTATGTTTTAGTAATACAGTAATATCTGCTATATAAAAGAAAGTTTAATTTACAAAGTGTGTGCACACAAGGACATTTTAGTTTATATATAAAATGCACTTCATTAGAAATGGAGGGGATTTTGTTAAGATGATACTGTGGTTGCTAAATTGATATTTTTGAAAGATGCATTGTCTTTGGTTGGACAATAGCATTACTCTTTTCTTTAAAAATGTTATGCAAATCAATGTACTTTTTCATAGAATAAATAATTCATAGTTAAAAAAATATTTAAATGTAAGGGAACATGGTGTTGTGGTGGTTTGCGCTGCTGTCTTACTGATCTACCATGTACCATATTACTTGAAAACCTGTGTCTGGTCATTGTTTGCATGGAGTTTACAAATTCTTTTTCTTTTTTTGAGTATTCTGATTTTTCCTCCTGTATCTTCACATATATGAAAGGTTAGATTACTGGTGATTCTAAACAGTCCCCTCTGTGCATGTCATTGTGGGTGTGTCCATGAGTTGGTCCCGTGATGGACTGCTACCCTGTCCGCCACCCAATGTTACTTTCAATTGTGTTTCTTTATCGTTTTCTTTGTGTTTTATTTTTTCTTCCTTCTTTGTAATGTTGTTTTAATTTGTGTTACCTGGTTTAGTTCAGCATCTCGTATAAATTCTCAGCATATATTGATTTTTTTTTTTATTTTATTAAGTTTTGGGATGGTTTGCCAGATATGTTAATTGCCCTCAGGTTCTGTAATTATGTAAAGCTACATCACCTGAAGGGTATAAAAAATATTTGTCTGCCACTCATCTGACAGAGTGGCATTGGTTATAGCAGCTTACAGTTTACCATGACTGCGGAGTCTTTTGTGTGTTGCAGAAGTTCTTTGACCGTTTTGATATTTAATTTCCTTGACTTCTATTTTGGGCTTTTTTACTAATTTGTGAATTTAAGATTTTTCTGCATTCAATTTTATAGAATTGTCTTTTTAATTTTAGAATTATTTTTTATTGTATTTTTGACCTTTTTGTACCATTTTGAACGGTTTCCTTTTTTAAAAAATGTAATATCAGTTTTATTATTTCCATGATTCATTGAACCTTTTCCTACTTGATCCTTTTTTGATTGAATTAACTGTAACATTTTTTTAATACTTCTATTATATATATTTTTTCAATTTAGTTTGTTTTTTGTTTCCAGGGCTTTTTATGGCAGTTCCCCCTCTACTTTTAATGGAAAAAGCAAGCCTGAACTGGAATTAACAAGCTTGATAATGTTTTTTTTTCATGTATGTTAAATGTATTTATGGAGGTGCTCCATTCATTAAACTAAGTGTATTTGTATGAGTTTAAGCAGTGATTGAGGGACAGAGGTAAGGCAAAGGTTTGCTGGTATGTGACCAATTTTGTTGGAGTTAGAGTGCAATGACTATGCTATGCTCTCCAGAAGTGAACAAATGGGCACAGCAACCCACTGGACCAGTGGTATATAAATGATGAAAGAAGACTATGGAAAAAAATAAGTTAATGAGGTAATTAGTAATTGTTTATTCTGTGCTGCCAAAATCCCTAGTTATATACGTTTTGAGTTGTATGAAATTTATACAATATTAAAACAGTTATATGTTTAAGTTAAATTACATGGAAAAATATTTAGAAGTGTTTTGACCCCTACTGCAGATTGTGATACAGCTAGTATGAAAATTATCATCTGCACAGCTGTTTTCTCCTAGAATAAAGTACGATGCTCTCTTTAGGTGATGTGGGAAAAGCAACATCAGTGAAGGTCCTTCAGGTCCTGTTGCTGGCGAAGGAGATGAAGTTAGATTAAATTAAATTAGGTCAGATCTTTTTTGTCACATACACTTCAAGACCAAGGTAAAATTCTAGTAGGCAGTAAAGTATATAACAGGGAATAAGAAAATAAAATGATGGCTATTTAAATATATATGATAACTAAGAGTAGCAGAAGAATGGCATAATGTATATAGTGCATAACAGAACTGTAGAGACATACATCATAGATTGCACAGTTTAACATTAGTGAAAAAAGTGAGTGAGATAGCAGTATACATGTAACATATTGCCAAATTAGACATAAATCAGCATGTGGGCACAGTACCCTGTAAATGGCAGGCAAGATCAAATTATCAACAGTTTAGTGACCATATAATTTGAGAGAAGAAGCTGTCCGTGAAGCAGCCGGAGAATGTGGTGGCATTTACCAGAACACAGAAGTGAAAAAAGAAAATGAGCTGGATGGCTAGCATCAGAGATGATGGACTCACTTCTTCTTTGACATCATATAGAATAGATGGTATGAAGTTGTGGAAAGTTAGCATCACTGATTTTAGAAGCAGTATAGACAGTCCTTTGAAGGAACTTGTGATCCTGGCAAGTCAGGTTAACAAGCCACACCATGATGCATCCAGTTAGTGAAGTGGTAGAAGTTCACTAGTATTTGGCTTCTCTCCCCAAAGCTATTTAGCCTCTTCAGGAAAAATAGTGTTGACAGACCACAAAACACAGTCATCTGGATACAAAGGATCCTGAAGCTGTTCACTGAATGGCTGGGGGAGCCATTAATGTGGATTGGAGGGTGATTGCTGTTGTTCTTCCTAAAGTTAACAATGGCCTTCATTGTTTTATCTGTGTTTTGGGAAAGGCTGTTTTCATGGCACCATATGGACAGTTCTAGCATGAGACTGATAAGTAAAATCATGCAGAGTTAGTAGTTTGTCAGGCTCTATTTTCAGACTTTTGTGGTTGACATATAGTTATGTTGAAGGAATGTTGAAGGAATTATGGACAACGGAATATTTAGCAGTTTCAGCGGTTATTGAACAATTTCTAAATGCTGGTCCTTCAACCTTACAGTTAATAAAACACAAAAACTGCAAAGTCATAACAGTTGTAACTGGGAATGCATAGTTTAATTAAATATATGTTCTGTTTTACCTTTCCTTACTCTCTAATGTCTTTGGATACACTATTCTCTTTTATGTCCTCAATCCTTTGATCTGTTCCAGCAGTGTTGTTGGGAGAGCTTTTTGGGCTTTTAGGCATTCAGACCGTGATGTTTGGGAGTTCAGCACTGCTTTCTCCCATTCTGTGTTTGGACATAAATGATAACTATGCAAAAACTCTGTGGTAGACTCTTGTTAACAGCATTAAAACACCAATTAGGGGAACCTCCTGCATTTCCATAACACATATGATGAAACAGTGGCATTAGTTGGGGATTAAGCCCCTAAGAAATACTAAGCTAGCAACGATCGTGATCAACTGTACTAGCTCCTGTATGAAAGCTTTTGTCTTTCATTCTCTTCTGCTTCTATAGTTCCTTTTTTCTTTCTTGCTTCTCCCATTTCAGTTGCTGCAAGTGTATAGGACATAGTTTTATAAATGACCTATATTTTTCATTCTGTGTCCATCTTCTATTGTTTCATTTGAAGTATGTGTTTTTTTTAGGATGCATATTCCTTTATTTGTATTTAATCTAACGATTTTAGGTACATTCTGTATTTGCTTAACTATATAATATTGAATTGATGGAGACATGAATATTTTAAAATTCATTCACTGCATTAGGCTGTTCAATGTCTAATAACTTATACTAAAAAACGCAGTATCATGTCTGTGAAGTGGTAGACTCTGCAATAATAAATAAATAAATAAGTAAATACAGCTAAATATCACATCAGAAACACACTAATATTCTTGAATTTCAGCTGCTGTTCTGGGTCCTGAAAGGTTTGATAGCTGAGTCTGGTACAGAACCGGTAAGTGAGTGACCTAGATGGTAATGATGATATGAAACACAAACCATGATCAAAGGCAAATGTTTCTATTGTGCAACTGCACAAGCTGTTGAAAACAGTGAATAGTACAGGAAATGCTTTCTGACAAAAACAAAATTAAATCATATTAATATTTATATTAATCATATTAAACAACCCAGTGGTTTGCAGTTGCACATTTTATATCTCATGAAAAATTATGAAACTTTTAAATCAAGTCCCTAAATAATAAACAGAAACCAGTGGAGTTATAAATGTTAAGGATTTTATATACAAAGAAAACATTGAAAAACACAAATATATCTATTTTACAGATATATACACCTACAATAACCAAACAAAACACCCAGTCCCAGTGAAAGTCTCTTCTTTGTGCAGTTTGAAAAATGTAATGCTAGCGCATTTTATGACCAAAAAAAAATATGCTGAGTGAGGTCAATGACATGGGGTTCCAAAGAAAAGTCGTACAGATCACCAGTCTGATCTTGCCTTGATCTTTCCTCATTGATATTTACTACAAATATTGCTTCAAAGCCTTGATTAATAATGAAGTATTCCTCCATAGGAAAGGAAACCAGAACCTTCTGTAACCTCATTCTTTCACTTACCGCTTTACCTGATGCATAGAACTAATGCTTTCGCTTTAGATGCACTATATACAACTCTCATATAGAATCATTAATGTTTCTTATAACAATCTTAACAGTGGGCTTAGAACCATTGTCAGGTTATCATTCATGTTTTGTTCCTGCTTCCACCCAGGTTTTAACTTTTTGCTTTCACCTTGTCCTTTTACTTTGTACTGCTAATTTATTTCAATTTATTATGAAGCCAAAATGAGTTTGGCTTTGTATGCAGCCAAGGCCCCAGTGTACTGTAGAAATTAGGACTGCAGCCACCTGAGAGGAATTATAAAACATCCTCAGATCCTTGCTGTGCCATTAGTTATCCTATGTTCTTTTCTATCCTTTTTTGTTAAATTGATCATTTTTTATTATTATTAGTTCATTTTGTTAAAATTTGTTTTTGCAGTTTCTTTTCTTAGTTTTCCCACTCCTATTATTTATATTGTGGCCCACCAGGCTGGCACCACCAGCTAAACCCGACACAGACAAGTTTTGGACACAAGTTCAAGGCACAAATGGTTTATTTTTTTTCTTTTTCCTTGTGGGAAATTCCTTCCCCTTTTCCCACAGGTACAACACAGTCCCAGCACAATACAAAAAGTCTTCCTGCACTCTTCTTTCTTTCTCTTCCACTCCTCGGGTCAAGCTTCGTCACTCCTCCTCCCTACTCCCCGAGAAGTGGCTGCTGGCTTCATTTATAACACACCTGGAAATGCTCCAGGTGCTTAATTACTCATTTCCGGCAGCACTTCCAAGTGTGGCATAAGAACTGCCCATAAGGGCTCAGCAGCTCCTGCTGCAGCACCCTCTGGCGGTGCTTGCAGATCCCAACAGGGCTGCACCACACTCCAACTCCCATGAAGCTCTGCGGGAGTCTGAGGCACCACTGCAACCCAGGGGGGTTGCCATCTAGTGTCCCGGGGGAGGTAACGCTCTGGCCACGCTTGCTCTCCCGGTACTCCCAGCGTGGAGGCGTCCTAGACGGGCAAAGCCCCCGGCCACATGCTACAATATATTTTTTCTGTTTGGTTAAGTAACATTTTTTTCCAAAAGTATTCTAAATTTTGTATTTTTGGCAGTTACTGTAGTGAAGTTTTTGCAGTTTTGGCCTTCCTGTGTAGGAAAAGTACAACAGTTAGCAGTAAAGGAGACTCACATCACTGCTTATCCACCGCCATATTTCCAGATGAGTAAAGGGGTGTTTTGTTTATATACACTACTTTTCTGACGACAAATATGCTGATGCCAAAAGAGTTGTCTTTTTTCATGATAACATCTGCTCTCAATCAAAGGTCCCGTGACTTTTAGTAAATTCTTACAGAAACGCAGAAAATAAAGGCATAAACCCAACCATTTCTTTATTATCGTCTAAGAGAAACTGTTTTAATCTGCCTGCCAGGCATTACCAGTTTTAAGGAAATGTTTGTATGACGATGACAAAAATGTCTTAAGAATTCTGTGAAAAATTTTGATACTTAGCAAAGTTCCAGCACTTACTTTGTTAATCCTTTGAAGTGCTGGCATGCGCTTCCGCAAGAATTTTAACTTTGTCTTCAGAAGGTTCACGCTGTGCATCGCTGGCATGGGTATAGTGCATGTCCAGAAAAAGCCTGCTGGATGGCATGCGTGCCCAGTCAAAAAGTCAAGCCTCTCCATAGTCACTTGCTGTTAACAAAGTAAGCATTTAGTTTAGTTTAGTTAATTTTAGGTATGCATGCTTTGTTTTAAGAAGGGAATCTCAAGGCAAAGTTATGAAAAAGTAACTTACTTTAGTAACTCCAGAGAAGGCATCAGCTTGTCCAACAAAAGCCTTGCAGCAACTGCGCACGCCACATACACAGAATGCACTGGCGTCAGCCACTTTAGGATGAAGAAAGTGCTATGACGTAGAATTGGCTGAAAGGGTCATACCCCAGTATAAAAGGCATTTCCTGCCTATAGGGATCATCTTTGTGGCTCAGTCATGGGGAGAGTGAGTTTGGTGTGGCTTATTGTTCAAGTACATCAAGCTTATTGACTTCTGCCTTATTTTTTATATATTTTCTTTTTGTGTATAAATAGATATAGATATCTCCTAGTTATAATTTGGCTTTGGTGGAGGTATTTATATAGTCTGAGTTTGTATTGCACTTTTTTGTGTTTCTTATATATACACTGTTTTTTTTCTTCTTGTAAATATTTTTTTTGGAGTCACTAAAAAATACTGTGTTTTGGGTAGATTCTTCCTAATCTTACTTTTATTTAGAAAGACTACTATTTTGGTATATATACATTTTTGTTTTTAGTTTTGGGACTGGCAATAATCACTGTAAACAGTATTGATTATTTTTGATCAGGACATTGTGTTTTGTATTTCTGTGTACCTGTAAACAAAAAAACACTATTGTTTTTGTAAATACCATCCTTTTTGTGTATGTGTCCCTATGTCTGTCATCTCTCAAGTCTGATCCCCATCAGTCCTGAACTACAAGACACCCAGAGTGTAGTTTGGTGCCAACCTTAACACTACACGGGATGTCACAGAAACACACATACAAGCACAGATATTCACACTTACATTTGCATTTACACTTACACTTTACATATTTACACTTCACATTTGCTTACACAATATGATCTGCTTGATGGTTTTGCCAATAATTATTATTAATGACAGCATTTTAAACCTAGAACAATTGTGACACAGTCTCACCATTAATACCAAACCAAATGTTTTTTTTTAATGTTGACTCTTTTGTCAATGCAGGCTGAAATATTAGTGTCTCATTTGTCAACTACACTCTTTCCCTCTGATAATTATTAATTTCTCTGCTCATATCGGTTGAGAATTTGTTCATTTTTGTTTATGATTCGAATCCATCATTGCGGCAACTCCTTGCTGAGCTGGAACCATGAATGCTGCTTCCTTGTATCTAATGGTTTACTGTGGCTTCACAGATAGATGTTCAAACACAAATTAAGAAACTAGATGGCTTGTTGAATAATCAAATCATTGATACAATATATAAGCTGAGCAAAACTAGCAGTTTTTGTAATGTTCCCTTCATTGAACCCCTATTCATAATGAAACTTTTGAAAATCCATAAACTCCGTCTGTTAACTTAACTGTTGTAATAAGCTTTCAGAATTAAACACTTCCACAAAAGGAAAAGGTTTGGGGACTGTTTCCGTATAATGTCCATTGGACAAAAGAAAATGCAAAAAAACCTCTGGATTTAATCAAAATGCACGTTTCGCAATTGACAACAGTAACAGACAAAGACAGCGTTTATATACAAGGACAAAATGGAGGACGGAAATGAGTTGGCAGGAGATAATGTTGAAACTGTTGGATGAATACGATGTTATCAAAGTGGGACAGGAAGTAAGGTAATGAAAGAAGTGACGTCATCAGATGGAGCCAGAAGTATTGTCATCATAAGGAGCCGGAAGTATCATGATCAAGAGGTGCCTGAAGTGATGTCATTGAGAGGTGCCGGAAGTGACGTCTTGCCGGCCTTCTTGGAACCCAGAAGTAAGGTCTGTTTTATTTTTCTTCTTTTTGTCTGACGAGAAAGAAAGAGAGAGGCGTTAGTACCGCACATCAACCCCTTATCTCGCGATGTTTCACTCAGCTTTGGGCTTGTTGACTGCCTCCTAAATGCATGTGTGATACCGTAAGATACATTCAAATTTCTTGAACATCAACTGTTTTGGAGTAATGTGTGGTTTTTGTTTGTTGGCCCTTTCATGATGCCTTTCCAGTGAAATTCTTCAATCACCTTGAAACCTATATTGTAAATTACGTGAACAGTTCTGCTTCCATCTATTAAATAAAAATGACATTGAGCTGCAAAAAAATCATGAATATTTCTATGTGTTTTGCCACTTGAAAGTTGAGTCATTCATGAGTAGTGCCTTTAACCAAAACACAATGTTGTGTAACTGAGAACCTGTAAAGCCAGATTTAGAACAAACTGAAACCAAACTATTAGTTGAATTATGTGATAGTGACGACATGTTATCTACTATTGACAACAGCTGGGCATCTTTCATAACCATATTGTGAAAACCCTCATCAAAGATGTTATTTTCTTGACACTTTACTAGAGTATCTCATAAATATTTGATCTTGTAACAATTAACACATTAAGACAGTCCTATTGTGTGTGCTAACAAAAGAAGAAAACAACAGCAATAATAAAAAGTAAGGCAAACATTAATAGATAAAATATGTACAAATTCATTGTGGCACAAGGAATAGTAACAAAATGATAAGTATGTGTATAACTAATGTTTTCTAGGAAATTCTTGAGCATTGGGGATATCTCTCATATGTTTGAGGTAGCAGCTCTTAAGAAACGCTGTCCACTCAAGTTTGATGCTTTGTCCTGGTGAGATCAGATAGCAGATTAACATGAAGTTGTTCAAGGAGACGTAATATAATGATAAGAATAATAACATAAAATTATAGTGACCCAATGACTGATCTTCAGCACCGCCTTCCTCATTGTCATTGGTTTGGACTGCAACAGCTAATTACCATGTTTTGCACAAATGTGCTGCAGTATTGATGGGGTGTTACCATTATATACTAACCCTTAAGCACACAGATAACACTGAACCTTAAAATGTTTGCAGTTATTAAAAAACTATCATGAATGGAATAAGCAGTCAAGAGTTAAAAAAGATTACCAGTATTAATGACATGTTATAAGTTCCACTATAGAAGAGTTGTATAGTTTTTACCTTATTGTTAGATAACTTATCAAAATATTCTCACAACCTCAATCATTTTCTTCCAAGCATAGATGCCATGTTTCTTTCAATACCAAATACAAGCAGTAGTGTCAGAGCCCTTTTTAAAGCATGAGAGACAGTGCAAATCTTTGAAGCAGTTGGACCACACCTGAGTTTTGGACGTCATCAGTCATTTGATAAAAAATGCTTCGATCAATACTCTGTTTCGAAATACTGTGCTTCATTAAGGATACAAGCTTTGAGGTCTCAGGTTCAAACATCTCACCCCTATATATTTCTTTTTTAAATCAGCAACTATCCCAAACTTTGCTTGAATTGCACTGCATGAAAAGGCATCACCATTTCTTTGGGAATAACTGCTTTTGAATGGTTATATTCTGCTCTTACTTATAAAGCATGATACAATCCTGCATGAAATGCGCCAAGTGTCTGATTTACTGTGGCAGCAAAGCTGTCAGTATACGATGTGCACAGCCAGAGTCAATTTGATGTGGGGAAATGGGAACATGCAAGATGGCACTTTGTGGATGGAGCAAGCCACAAGCTGACCTCCAAAAGAAAATAACAGGTGGGCAGTATTTTCAATGTCCCTGCTCTTAACAAGGACCAGAGAAAAATAACAATATGTTGCTAAGCCACGTTCTGAATAGTTCATCACAATCAAACTCACTGAATTTTCTGCCTAGATAGTTAAATATTTTTTTAAATGAAAATCTTCACTCTGTAGCTACTTTGCAGTTTTATGTAAAACTAAAGAAGCCTGTTTCTGTAATTACATTTTACGCACAGTATTCAGCTCTGCTAAAAATGAATGCTTTTTTTTCTGAAATTAGTGACAATTTCCTGAGACATCTCTTTAAGAAATTTTGCAATATATGTCCACCTGATTGGGCTCATCGTAACAATTCAAGTTGTATTTATTAAAAGCGTGATACACTGCAAACAAAATCAAGTGAGTGACTGTAAATAGGTATTTAGAAGTCTTCTGCATTTTAAACAATCTGTGTGGCATCTACTTGTTTTATCAGTAAACTTGTGATTGCATTTTACATATTTGCAATTTCAAATTAGAAATAAATCTTTGACTATATAGTCTACCAGCCTGTTACATTGAGAACTGTCATATTATGAAAAAAGGGTGATGAATAAATATAATTTAAGGCTTATAATATTGCATTTAATATTTAAACATTAAATATCATGAGAAGTTCAGAATGAATACAGTTAGAATAAATGTATGCATATGATAAAGACGAAGGAAAGTTAGGTAAACATTTTATATTCAATTAATTTAATATTGCCTTTGATTGTGCTTGGGTATGTTCCCAATATTCACAAACCTAAAATAGAACAACTAAGAAGTTTTGATAATGCATGAATGAATAATGCAATAAAGAAAAAAAATGTACAACATATTATTATCCACAGGCCAATACAAAAAGGAATACTCCACCCAAAAGCGATTATGTTATTTTTATTTAGCGATTATGTTACTTACCATATGTTGCTTGTAGTGATGACCAAGAAAAAATTTTAATCTCATGTTTTCCTGGTAAAGGTCTGCACATAGCAGGCTTCAATTGGATCAGCAGGGGGCAACACTAAAGAACAGCAAACAATAATCCCGTAAATGCCAATAGGGACTCTGCTCTGTTGGGCCCTTAAGCAAGGCCCCTAACCTGCAATTGCTGAGCGCTTTGAGTACTGAGAAAAACACTATATAAATGCAAAGAATTATTATTATTAATATTGATATGCCCATGAAAAAAAATTCAATTTACCCATATCACATAATCCACATGTTGCAGTTGTATGCTCACAACCTCCACAACACATGTATTTTTTTGCAAAAATAATGCTAAATTAATTTTGCTTTAAAATCAAAGCATTGCATGAAGGAGAAGCACCTTCAAATGGGATAAAGCCTTTGAACTGAAGACTTCCTTCCCTCTCATTAATTGGTCAAGGGTTTCTCGGCCATCATTACAAAAAAGTAATAGCATTTAAAAATGATAATTATTCTGGGTGGAGTGTTTCGTTCATTTAATTTCAGATACTGTGAAAAACATTTGGACAAAAGTAGCATAATATTTATTTTAAAAATCAGCTCTCAGGGTTGCAGAACAAAGCTAATTCAGTACAGATCTCTTAAGGCCCACCTAGTATTACTAAAACATTATTTGCTTGAAAGTAAAAGTCTGTTAAAATCTAACTATTTTTTTTATTGTTTATAATTTCGTATTTCTATTTTAGTTTGTCTACAATGCTTTTTTATACTTAATGAAAAGTGTAAATGTTTAATTTCTGAGACATTAAAATTATGCTACAAAGGTGAAGTTTGGGGAAGGACAAAAAGAACTGCCTACCTGAGGGGAAAACACGTTGCAAGCTAGTTTGTATATGACAAGATCAAAAGCTATTGTGATGGATTAGCCTATCACTGGATATGCTGCTACTAAATTGCCCTTGGCATCATTGATAAGTACATGTAGCATATTCCTAAATTTGAAACTGCTTTTAATGGAAGACTTAAGTGCATTTACTTTATTTCTTGTCAGATTTGTTGTCAATAACTACAGTGGCAATTTGTCAAGAGGCATGCATTTTATTCCAAGGTTTAAATTTTACATGTTATCTAATACCAGATATTGTGGTGTCATATTAACATCTGGAGGCTGCATTTGAGGGAAGCAATGCATTGTTCCTAACTACTTCCACATATTTCAGTGGATCAGAATACTAAAATTAAATTCAACACAAGCAAAAACCTAAAAACTTGACAGCAGCAGCCATCTAAATGCTATAATGCAGAGGGAGTTGACTTTGACAGACAGGATGATAATGCCTTGACAGCTGTTGCAGTAGTGACCTCGATGTTCACTCCTTTGCGCCATTTATTTGGGGCACGTTCAGCCTGCCAACATTTGTTCATCAGCCTAGTTAGTACCTGCAGTAGGCTGTTCCCACTGTGTTTGAGTTGTTCTGCTGTGACTTGATCTAAACCAGCAATTTTGTTTTGTTGTTGATAAAAACCTTAGCAATTCATACAAATACTGGAAAGGTTACAATGGTTAAATCAGTTATAAGAAACAGAACAATATTCAGTTAGAGTAAGAAACAACTTAAACTTCAAAAAGTAAGGCATCAACACCATGTCACCCCACAGAAAGAGAGATTATGCAGCATAATAGCTGGTAGCAGTAATTTTAAATCACACCTTGTGTAGCTGCATGTTTGGATGAGTCTACTGCTGAAGGTGCACACTCTGTTTAACTAGAATGGCACATAAAAAAAAGTTCCATTGTCCGTGGTGGCCAGTAGTATATTGAATATCCTTCAATGCAAAGGATAAGTACTATTGTCCATGATGGCCAGTAGTTTATTAAGTATTCTTGTTTCAGCATCAACCTACAGAGAATCGAAACTGTCTCCCAGGACAGAGCCAGCTTTTCCTATCAGTTTACTGAGCTTGCTGATCTCAAATGAAGTAATTTCCAGGACAGAATAATTTATAGAAGAGTGTACCTGCTACCACAGACATCTGTAAAACATTGATACCAGTGGCCTTGATACTCCAAAAGACCTGACCCTTTTTACAAAATAGAGATAATACTGGACCCTCCTAGACAAGATCTCAGTTTTCGTAATTGTAAAGGGGATATTTTAACCCTTCCTGCTAGCAGATCACAAGTGATAGTCATTAGCCTGTATCTTATCATGTTGAACACAAGTGCAGTGTATTCTGGACAGTTACAAAGTGAAACAGGACCTTGGAATGCTTTGTATAGCCAATCTGTTTTCATTTTTAACCACTATGGTTCCAGTGATAATCTTGAATTGGCAGTGGGAGTTCTTTGATTATTCACTTGTATGATAATGATTTAGTAACATTTTTTATGTTTTGAGAAAACTGTAAAAATGATGGTGCATTCCTCTAACGGAGATGAAAGTAAGAAAGGCAAGTTTTCATGTGTGAAAGAAGGTTGGGAGAGAACAGCTGCCTTTTATTAGACATTTTTTTCAGCTCAGTTGAATACATGGTGTACAATACAATGACTAAGACAGGTAAGAGGTTACAGGTAACAATTGTATAACTGGTTTTGACAGTTTTTACTATCCCGGAAGAAAAGAACCTATGAGGTTAGTTGGTACCTTTCGTGTTAGGTGATCTGATTACACAATATAACAGTAACCTGTTCCAGCCTGTTGTTCACATACTTGCCTAGGTGATCCCAATATTATAGGTCTAATGTGAGTTAGAACAGGAGTAGAACCAATACTACCTCCCTGTAAGCCCTGTGCTGCATCTAAAAGTGTGTGACAAACATTTAAGTAACAATACAAAATGGCCTGCCAGTCAGGTAGTCCATATTCCAGGAAACTGTAGATGCATCTGTAGCACAGCCATGTAGTGCATTGTTTTCTGTTGCCTGTGCTGTTATTTTGATTTGTTGTTCTGATACTTAACAACAGCCCTTTACCAATGACACCTAGTGCAAAGCAAAAAAAGAAAAAAGAAAAAAGACAGCTATGAAGACTTACTTCAGAAACATATTTGTTCTAAAAGAGAGATATTGGCAAGTACATTGTGCAACAACATCTTCAGTCAACAATTGACTGGCAGATCATCATTTGGAGAGATTCACAGTGGGAAAGTTTGCTAGCTCAGGTGGGCCTTTCAATGTGCAGCTAGTGTAGGACTCTTTCAAGATGGCAGTGAATGGTACTTCCCCAATGTTAAACTCATTGAGACAGTGGCAGTTTTTCATGTTTGGGGATATTGTCGGGTACAGATGCTTTCAACTGCTTTGCTGGTCCTTTCACATATCACATTTACCACAGTTAATTTCTAAACTGGGCTTTTTTCTTGTTTTGAGTGAATTGTCTGGTTCAGTAGGTTTACTGATATTTATTAAGCAAAGGACTCCTAGGGGTTGTGTTAATGGTTGTGTGGGGTGTTTAAGGTTGTTTTGTAGAATGTGTACTTTATTTTATATTTCTTAATATTTTATTACAGTGATGGAAATTTTATCTTTTTTTTATATTATCAAGGGTTTTTTTTTTAAATTAATTTTATTACAATCCATACAAAGCAATCAAGTTTTTACAAAGAGAAAAATTAAGAACAGATCGATCCCCACCCCTGAGAGGCTTGTAAACATACCTAAATTAATAAATTCTCTGTGCCTTATGAACTTATTTTAAAATATTACTGATTAGATCCTGCCATGTTTTGAAAAAAGTCTGTACGGATCCTCTAACTGAGTATTTGATTTTTTCCAACTTCAAATAATATAACACATCGGTTTCCCACTGACTTAAAAGAGGAGAGTTTGGGTTCTTCCAGTTTATGAGAATAAGTCTACGTGCCAAAAGTGTAGTGAATGCAATCACAATTTGTTTGTCTTTCTCCGCTTTAAACCCATCTGGAAGAACACCAAACACAGCTGTTAATGGGTTTGGAGGGATTGTGAGTCCAAGGCTATCTGAAAGGTAATTAAAAATGTTTGCCCAGAATAATGTTAATTTGGTGCAGGACCAGAACATGTGACCTAGTGAGGCTGGGACTTGGTTGCAACGTTCGCAGGTTGGATCATGACCTGGGAACATTTTGGAGAGTTTTAGTTGAGACAGATGTGCTCGATATATAATTTTGAGTTGTATGATTGTATGCTTTGCGCATATGGAACTCGAGTGAATTCTCTGCATTGCTACTTTCCACTCCTTTTCTGATATATTAATTGAAAGATCTTTTTCCCAGTGTCTTCTTGGATCTTTGAAAGGGAGAGATTGTAAAATGATTTTATATATTGTAGAGATGGAGTCTAAGTCCTTGAGATTGAGCAATATTTTTTCCAGCATGGATGAGGGTGCAAGATGAGGAAAATCTGGAAGGTTTTGTTTAACAAAGTTTCTGATTTGAAGATAGTGAAAGAAATGTGTAGCTGGAATGTTAAATTTGGAATGTAATTGTTCATAGGATGCAAAGACATTGTCTATATAAAGATCTCTAAGCAAGTTAATTCCAATTTTTTTCCAAATATTAAAAACTGCATATGTTTGTGAAGGTTGAAAGAGGTGGTTCTCTTGCAGGGGTGCCACAGATAGAAGCTTCTCCGTCTTAAAATGCTTTCTACATTGGTTCCAGATTCTAAGTGAGTGGAGCACAATTGGGTTATTAGTGTATTGCCAATAACGTGTGTTTATTGGAGCACAGAGCAAGGAATACAAAGAAGTACTGCAGGATTTTACTTCTATTGCGGACCAAGCCTGTGTATGTTCTTCTATTTGTGTCCAGGTTCTTATCACCTGTATATTTGCTGCCCAGTAATAAAACTGGAAGTTAGGTAGAGCCATGCCGCCTTCTGCCTTTTGTCTTTGTAAGGTCGCTCTTTTGATGCGTGGATGTTTTGAATTCCAAATAAATGAGGTTATTGTCGAATCTAATTGCCTAAAAAATGATTTATTAATGTATATTGGGATGTTTTGAAATAAAAAAAGGAGTTTAGGAAGAATATTCATCTTAACTGTTAATTCTTCCGGCTAGTGTGAGATGAAGGGTTGACCATATATGCAAGCCTTGTTTAATTTTTTCCATGCAAACGGCGAAATTTTGTTGATATAGAGCTTTATGTTTACTTGTGATGTTTACCCCTAGGTATTTAAACTGTTCTGCAATGATAAAAGGTAGGGTATCTAATCTAATATTATATGCTTGAGAGTTCACTGGAAAGAGTACACTTTTATTCAGATTAATTCTGAGACCAGAGATCTTTTGAAATTCTGTGAGTGCTGCTAAGACTGCAGGAACAGAACTTTCTGGGTCCGATATATACAGTACCATGTCATCTGCATATAATGAGATTTTCTGTTCCAGTCCTTCTCTGCTAATCCCCTTTATCTGATCAGTATTTCGACAATGTATTGCCAGTGGTTCAATGGCAATCACAAACAGCAGCGGTGACAAGGGGCATCCTTGTCTAGTGCCACGTTCTAGTTTAAAGTAGTCTGAGCAAATGTTGTTGATGCAAACTGAAGCTTCTGGGTTAGTATACAGTAATTTAATCCATGCACAGATGTTTGGGCCAAACCCAAACTTCTCCAATATAGTAAAAAGGTATTTCCATTCAATCATGTCGAATGTTTTTTCTGCATCCAATGATAATAATATTTCTGGGGTGTTTGATTTAGTTGGTGAGTATATTACATTAAACAGGCGTCGAAGATTGGAAGATAAGTGCCGGCCCCTAATAAATCCAGTTTGGTCTTGTGATATTACCGAGGGGAGCACTTTCTCCATCCTTCTGGCTAAGATTTTAGAGAGTATTTTAGCGTCGTTATTCAGAAGTGAAATTGGTCTGTATGATGCACATTGTAATAAGTCCTTCTTTTGTTTTGGAAAGACAGTGATTAGTGCTTGGCGAAAGGTTTGTGGAAGAGATTGGTTATCTCTGGCTTCTGTAAATGTTGCTAATAAGAGGGGAGCTAGCTGAGCGGAGAATTTCTTTTAAAATTCTGCAGGGTAACCATCAGGGCCTGCTGCTTTCCCGCCTTGGAGTGATTTTATAGCATCTAGGATCTCTGATAACGCCAGAGGTTTATCAAGTTCCTCCGCACTAAAAGTGTCTATTTGTGGTATCTGTAATGTATCCAGAAATGCATCAGATTGTGTATTGTCTTCCTTAAACTCAGTAGTATATAGGGATTTATAGTAGTCTCTGAAAGTGTGCATTATATTTTGGTGTTCGACGATTTTATCTCCGTTCATGCTAGTGATTACCGAGATTGCGTTGCGCACTTCTTGCTTGTGAATTTGTTTAGCTAAAAGCTTATTAGCTTTCTCCCCATGTTCATAGTATCAAGGGTTTTTTGTACGGGGGTGGGATGAGCCAAGGACAATGTACGGTGAGAGTGTTGGCCTTTTTTTCAATCCTTTTCACTCAGCTTTGTCAGGTGGAGAAGTGTAGTGGTTCATCCTTCATAGCCAACCTTTGTTACACATTTATCTCTATTAACTGTAGCTTCTCGAGTCACACAGACTATACAGTTTTGAATGCACAGGAGAAATCAAAAGCACCTCCATTTTGATCCCGGTAGACAGTCTGTAGGATATCCAGCTCTGACTTGACCAAGGTCTTAGATGAGCCAAGACCATGTCGTACAGGTTCTTCAAGATGTTTGATGTCAGAGCCACAAGTTGATAGTCATATAAGACTTCTTATGCTCTGTATTGCTTTCTACACCATTAAAATCCTTTCCAGGCATACAGTGAGATTGAAAATATGCAGGAGAACAATAAAAATGTGGTCTGCATATACCATCAGCACCATTGTGAAATACCATTGGGTACTACACCTTTGCCCAGATGCACTCCCTTTAATATACAACATTAGTTGTTATTATAATGTTCATACAGAAATTAATGTAATTAGTAATGTAATTGCAGTCTTATGGAGTATGTATATCTCCACAATCCACTTCACAGAGCATTTTTTAGGCTATAAATCATACCTTCAGAGACTCGATGACCTGTAATATCCACTTCCTCTCTGACATGGTGGCTTCTTCTAGCTATTATGCAGGGGCACGAAGTAAAGGCTTCATACAGCAGCATGTGATCGGCCAATCTGTCAAGTGGTGGAAGCACTTTATAGCTATTTACCTCTTTGACATCAGCATAGAAATGACAAAGTGTCCTGTGGGTGAATTTCAAGAGAAAGAAACACACAGTTAAAATTTCCAAAAACTGAAATTACTGCATTGTTGCTAAATCCACCTCGTTAAGAAGTAGAAACATGTGGCCACTACCTGAGATGGTTAGAGCCTAAATGTCCATTTGAGGGTGAGTAGAAGGATGACAAGCTGTACAGTATATTCTCTCTTTGTCTGCTTTGAATTTCTCCATGTACTCCTGTGTTCTTCAAAGATATGATGTCAAACTGGTTTTATGTGAGTGTGAGTGGGCCCTGTAATGGAGTGGTGCCAACCTTGTGCCCAATGCTACCATAATAGGCTCCTGTTCCCCATATCCTTGAATTGGATTAACTGAGCTTGAGAATGGTTTTGCAATGTAAAAATCTTGTTCTAAAATTTTGTAGTAGTAAGAAAATTCAAACTGACATTAAAAGGCTAACAGAACAAGGGATTTTATATCATTCTGGCTGAATACTGACCCATTATAGGATTTTTTTGTGAGCACTGAGCCATTGTGAGCTGTTGTTAAATATAACAAATTATCTATTAGTGTAGTTAAACACAGCACTCTGAGGACCTTCACACATCCCACAGACTTGACTTTTTTGTGCATATAAAGTAAGTAGATGATGGCAAGATATAGTGGTTTGACTGGCATATCCTTGTCAAAGCTTTACCCTTTAATGAAAAGATTACTTGAGCTACATCACCAATGCTTCTGAATAATGATAGTTAATAATTTATTTATCTAAAAATAACTCTCTGTGTTTTAGCATGATCTCTTGATTTAGACATCAAACTGTAACCTTTTAATATGTTTAGCTGATGATGCAAAAATGACACACTGAAACCTGCAGACACATTAATATGTTGCTTTTTGAAATTCTAATTAGGTGAATAACTTAATGAAATCAGAAGGCAAAGAAAATATAATTAGCAAAAGATTAATGAGATTTTAGCAAAGCCTTTAGTTGTGGACACATTGAATCTCTGCACCCTTGCTGATCCTTTCATAATACAGTTGTCACAATACCGAGTGTCACAATAACAAGACATACTCAAGATAAAGATTAGGGGCAGCCACCCGTATAATCTGGTATCCCGGCTGCAAAGTCGTTCTTTTTATCAGAATATACAGCACTGAAGTGCATACAAACGAGTCCAAAACAAGACTGAGGGAAAAACGAAAAGGGGCAGGTTTTTAAAGGGGGAGACAGGAAGTGAGGTCATAAGGATCGAGCACGTGGTCTTCAACTATTGGATCACAGCCAGACGTGATGTCAGAGGGGCTGGAGCTGGTGAGGTCGACTTCCATTTGCTCGGTCCCGGAAGTGATGTCAATAGAGCCAGGTGGACTCCCCTGGGAATGGTCTACAGGGAAGGGAGAAAAAGAGTCAGTGTACTCTGCCACATCCCGGCATGCCTCCGAACTGCCTTCACTCAAGCCCTTTAGCTGCCTCCCATGCGCACGTGTGTGACACAGTATACTCTGACAAAACAAGCAGGCCGAACTTAAATTACTTAATAAAAAGATAATTCTCTTTTACCCAAGTTGTGATATTTACTACAAAGTCTTGCAGTGAATCACATATCCTCCACATGTATGCACTGGAGTCTCACTGCATGAAAAGAGCTGTATCCGGACAAATATGGTATGGGAAATCTCCGCTAAACTCTACGTTTGCCAGATGTATGAGGTAGAGTGCTTGGAAAGGTAGCATGCAAAAGGAAGTTTTGTGAAACAACCAGATACCTTACCTATGTGGATGTATACAGGAATCGGTGGAAGTTTCAAGGAATCCTCACAGCTAGCAATGAGGTGTGATGGCTGTGAGCTGTAAGAGCCTTTCATATGTTAATGACTATCAAGCAGAGGTGTTGTCTTTGTAGTAGTCAAGAGGAATGCAACAAACGTTGTTTCAGAATATCATGAAAAAGTTTTATTGTGAAGGTTTACATTTACAGATAATGACAAAAAATTATGAAAATGCACAATAACAGTATAAACAAACAAGCATTTGTAATTACATTGGCCTAAATCTCAACCATTGTGCATAGTGGAATTACGACCGAGACCTTCTCTGTAGTGTGACTTAACTGCACAGTTGAAGTACTAAGTACACATCTGCGTGCAATACGCTCCAAAGGGAGAAATGCTACAGCAGCATCAGTAGGTGTGCCCTGCAAACTCCAATCTTCCACAGGACTCCCAAAGAAATATCTGTCTGGGTGAGGGTGCAACCATGTTACCTTTGCAACAATATGCTGAAAGGTACATGCTTTAGATTTTAAAGTAACTATCAGAAACCCTTCAATAATTCCAGGGTGGAAATCTGCATTTGGATCTAGGACTGGTTCCTCAAAGCTGGAGTTACCAGCACACCATTTAGCCAAAACACAAGCAGACCTTTCAGTTCTGCAACTGTTAACTGACAGAATTACTCCAAGATTCTTAACTTTAGAGCAAGTCTTTGCCAAACAAGACACCTGTAAGACACAGTTGTAAGGATACCTTTTATTGTACATTAATAACAGATTTTCTTTGTCAGATTCATCTAACACAACTTCCTGAAATTGGGAGAGTGGCTCAATACTGTCTCCATCCTCTAGAATAAGTGTTTCAGATGAGATCTGGTAATTTCGTTTCAACAACATCATGTCAGTTGCTCCATAAGGAGACAAAGTATCACATTTTTTGCTTGCTAGGATGTTGATAAATTCAGTGCCATATTCACAAGGTAATGGCATATAAAGCTTTTTTTTGTGACGATAAAAATTGGCATGTGAAACAATTTCAGTGCATTGTTCACAAAATCGCCGGGCTCTCTTTCTTCTCAACAGATCCACAGATGACCTCAAGCGCCCTTCCATGATGACAGGCAACATGTCCAGTATGATATTTTCCCCCAGAATAAATACAAACAATTCATTGACTGGGGTGGGCGGGGTGTCATGGAAAGCATCGAATGGGGAGGGGTGTATTTGTAAAGCGTCCACTCAAAAACAGTTCCGTGCATTACGTCGGTGACGTAAGGCGAGTGCAACCAATGACATTACTGTGTCCTTTCAATTGCGCGAAAAAACAACTTAAATTATCAGCATCGTGTACGGAAGTTATTCTTCTGAATTGTGACTTGGTGGAAGTACGAAATACTACTTGTGATGGCGTGCAAAAGAAACCTAAGCTTTTCTACTCCTGTGACTAAGGGTCAGCAACCAGCATCAAGTCCACTGAGCATGAATGACTTGATGAAGCAGCTGATCTCCGGTCAGAACGCTTTGTCTCATCAGCTTGAGGCTTTGCAAGAGAAGCAGGCTGCACATACTGCTCTTCTCGAAGAGGCTATCCAGCGTCTTGATGCGCTTGAGCGCAAGTTCGGCGAGCAAAGACCGCAGGAAGAGTCAAGCCATGCGCTTAAAAGAGTCAAGAGGGCGCATAACGTGGGCATTGCGGTAAGTTGAGCTTTATGTTAGCCGACAATATAGTAGAAAATTATACCTCGCCAAGTTAGCCTAAGTTAGCGCTTGGCTACACATCTACTTTTGTTCTTTGCGTCTAGCTTATTTAACAGTTTGTCACGTCCGAATTATACGATGTTGTTTGAAAATTCTTTGTTTCCTATGCATGTATGCGTGTATCTACTAAAGCGTTTTTAATTCAATGTTATGGGAAGCTGTAAGGCGCCTCCATAATTCGGAAAACAGCTCGCATAAATATGATCCACAAACTGGGTAAGCAGTGTTTTTTTTTTTTTTATATGCTATGTATGGGGTTTTATGTAATCATTTTAAATGTAATTAATGACACTACTCTCTTTCCACACAGAATAAGTTCACCTCATAACCAGGCAGTAATGACATATCTGCTGGAGGAATTGAAGGCGACTTTTGCAGATGCAGACCCTGAGTGTATAAAAGGTAATTTATACACTTTATAATTACAATTCCCCTTTATATACAAATATTATGGGGAATTGTTATTATAATTATATTCATGTCCCCTTTATTGTTGTCCATCTAATAATTTTAATTGGTTTTGTCACTTATATGAATTTTTTTTTATTCAGCATGCTGTAGGCCTTACTATGAGACATTGCGGAGGAAATACTCTTTGTCTCAGCCAGGAAAGTCCCAGCTAAGAGATTCCATTAAGATAGGGGCTAAAAACCGCCAAAGGAAAAGACGAGTAAGTGTACAAATTAATATATATATATTAAGTTTGGTACATCTCTGGGTGTTTTTAGGGGTTAACATATGGTGTGTTTTGCAGTTGCTGGAGTCCAGGTCTAGAGTCATCCAAACAGATGCAGAGAGAGAACTGTGGCAGACTGCAATTCTGGACCTGATGTCCGATGAAGAGGATGCCATCATTGATGGAAGACCGGTGTGGGTTGTGAGGTCTCCACCTCACAGGAACCCACAATTGTCTGAGCTTTGCCAGCAGCTTCAGTCCAGATTGGAGGCGGATATGCGCTATGCTCTTACACGCCGTCAGCGTGTAAGAGCTGATGGAATCAGGCCAGAAGAAGATTCATTTTTGGAACTTTAATAAGCACTGGTGCATGTGTTTGTTTCAGTTTGTTTCATTGCTTTTAATTTACTTGCACCGTCATATTTGCACATGGTTTTTCACCATATTTTCAGTTTTTTCTTATTCTTATGTTGTATATTTATTAGTGTTTGGTTTTATTTTAATAAAACCCTTTCTGAATCAATTTTATTCTCATTTTTTAAACGGTGTGGGGGATGTATAGTACAGTGGGGGTGGGGAGTGTATATGGTCCGTCTACATACCTGCCCAATAACCAATCAAGTCACTAAGCTATGAGGGCTTGGGTTGGGCTAAATAAAAAGTGTGACCAATCAAATAATAACAGGAAAGTCTCTGGGTAATGTCCCAATAGATTTCAGGGTTGTGGAAGTGTTTTTTTTTTTAAATCAACCAATCAATGTTGAGATAAAAGACCAATGTAGAACAGCAGAGTTGTGCAGAGGTGTAAAATGCAAATGGTTCTTGAGGTGTGAATGTCTCCTTGAAAGAGCCTTGAGTGGATTATTTGCCATGGCAGCAAATGGCTGTACCATGGAAGAATCCCTCAGCAAGATACATCCGAATTGGTATCAATCCGGAAGTATCCTAGGTTGGTAGAATTTGATGTATACGCTCAGTGGTACTTGTAGATACTTCCGAAAATCAGTGGTGTATACAGGAGTTTCCTAGTACAGATACACCTCTTTTCATGCAGTGTCTTGTTCCATACTTCTGCTGATTTACAGACTGTTTATCTGACTCATTTTCATGAGTTAATCCAATTGTTTGAGTTCAGTGGTCTCAGTAAAGGTGATCTTGAGCTTTCAGAGAAGGTGATTAAACAGGGGTTAAATGTACTTCCATGTGCAACTATACAGAATGTTCTGAAATATTGTGATTGTGTAACAGATTGTATGGGTTAAACCTAAGAACTATATTTGTTCACTCTTTCAAATTGTATACTGTACTATTCTGGCCTGAGAGGCAGAGGAGGATAGGTAACCTACCATATGGTAGTGGCCCATTCTGTATAAACTTGTTTGTGTATTTGGTGCACTATCAGCCTACAAATGGCTGTAATTAAGCCATGTAGCTATGCTGTTTTGTTGTTCTGTTGTATTGATTCTTTTAGATTGATAGATAGATACACAGATGTGATGGGAGAGGTCTGTGGTGGTGCGACTCTTTAATTAAAAACAATGCAACTTGGCCTTCAAAGGGTAGGGTGCAGTTCAGGAGCTGGGGTGTTTGGCGTGGAGGTGTGTTGAAAGATTAATTGGTCAGCTCCTCCACATCAGCATTCTATGGATAGAAGCTGGGGTGCCACTAAAAGAGTGAGCCTGAGTTAGTTAAGGAGTCAAAAAAGAAAAGACTGTGGAAAGAAAGTGTTTAGGTTAAATCAAAAGTGAAGCAAGAGGCAGGTAACATGACTGAGCTGGTTCAACAATAATAAAGCATTTGTTTGGGGCACTCAGAAAGGCAGCATTGTTTCTGTTGAACATTTCAGGAGCAAGAGCTACCAACCACTTTGAGTGAACTTCCCGAGAAGGTTACAGGTAACTAGGGGTCACGTGTTCCTGCAGACTCCAAGGGAGTCAGTCAGTCAGGGACATGAGTTGGGCTTGGGTCACACCAACGGTGGTTGGGGTACAAGCCCACATGAAGGTTGACTATGCTGATTGTCAGGTAGAGTAGTCCCTGAGCAGTGAGCAGCAGAGATGTGGTGGAGAAGGAAGTGCTGAACCTTGTATTGTGTTTTAAAAGGACAGCTCCTACCAGTGATTTTAAACCTGTTTTATTGATAGATTATTTATTATGGACTTTAACCCCCACTTCAACACTTGTTTTTGTTATGGATTATTTATGGTACTATTTATTATGGATGAAGCACTGCACTATTTGCATTTTGTGTGTTTGACTGTTGAAAAATAAAAACACAAAGTACCTTTGCACCACACCTTTTGCTTCTTTAGGTCCTCATTTGCCCGGCTCATCCCGATTATGCTATCAATGGTTTCAGGTTCAAAGATTTGTGGTAGCTGGAGCCAACCCAGACCATCATAGTAGTTAGATAGATAATACTTTATTTGTCCCCAATGAAAAATGAAAATTTTACAGATGCTAAGAATATAAATTATATAACAATTACTTCTAAATCTGTTAAAGTATTTTATCATGCATCCATCCATCCATCAATTTTTCAATCAGTATTTTATCAATATTATGTAAATAGTTTTGTAAAATTGTATGTGTTAAAATAGGTATAGAAATGCTGATGCCTACATTGAACAACATGTGTTCAGTTAGAAATGGAGTTTTACACAATGCAAGTTGTTCAGCATTACTGTTAATAGTCATTTTTTATTACAGAATATGTGATGAAACTGTTTTATGTTTGCTAACAGCCAAATCAGTAGGTTTGTGTGACAAATTGTTTTGTGCCCTCTCATAGATCCTACCGATTAATAATGAAAGAATTAACATCAACACTACAAAGTCTAGTATTTTTTTACTCAAACCTGCAGAACCTGCTTTGCTATTTGAGCACTGCAAAAAATTGCATATGAAAAAACTGCACAATAAAAACTTTAAATGAGAGTTGTTTTGCTTTTATTTAGCAAAAAAATCTGCCAATGGGGTAAGCAAAATTTACTTATGAAAATAAGCCAAATGTCATGATATAAATATTTTTCACTTGCTTAAATTTAATTTTTTTGCAGTGAGGGAGGTCACTCTGACAACTCTCACAGATGCAGTCACCTTGGAAAGACACTTCCGTGAAATCACACAGTCAGCCAGGTTGACAACACAGAGCCTCTTGTTACTATGAATTAAAATTCACAAAAACTCTCACACCAATATTTAGATGTACTGCTTCAAAACTCAGATGATACATACTAACAAAAAAATTTTTTAAGGTATAGGAAACAAATCAGTAAAAGTAAAAAGCTACAGAAAGACACGCACAGGTCCATGATGGCAACCAAAAAACGTCAAAGATACTTTATTGACTCTTTTTCTGTTTGTTATTACGTAACATGCAAAATCAAGAGAAGCATATATCTTACTATTGATTTGTTGGATAACCTTAAAAGACAAATAAAAGTGATGCTTTATCAGTGAAGACATCAAAGAACATTTTTCTTTCGCATAGGATAATCTTAACAGCTGATCTTTAATAGTGGCGGATAGCTAATTAGGTCTGGATCTGATAAGTGCTATTTCTCCTTGGTTTTTAAAGGGATGTGTATCTCATGTTTCTAGTAGATAGCTTGTGCCAAGATACTAATTAAGAAAAATACTTTTCTAGGACATAATTTAATTAAGTTAATCTCACAAAATTAGATCACGTAAACACACTCCCATAGATCAAGTCATAGACAGGTTAGAACTCAAAATGGTTTATGTTCAGATATTTCTAAAACCTACAGTATGTGGAGCTTTTTCTTGGAAATAATTTCAGTCCTCTTTTTCTCTGTTAATGTAATTAAGTAAGAAAACTAGGGTCAGGATGCAAAAAGCTTTTTTTTTCTTGTCCTGAGAGAATGAACATGTTACTCTGTTACTGATCTATTGAACTGAGACAGCTCCCACTTCATTTCAGTTATAGTAAGCCAAGCCTTAAAATGTTATGTTAGGTTGAAGAGACTGAGATTAACTTTCCCATATGCTCCATCTCACTTAATTTATTTGGTGTCACAGAATTCAATTAACTAGGATTTAATAATAATAACAATTCTTTATCTATATATATAAAAGCCAAATATCACTGACTCACTCATCACGAAATCTCCCGAAACATGAAGACTTGGGACTTGAATTTGGAATGTAGGTTACCCTTGGCCCATAGGTGCTCGCTAAGAAGCAGTTTTAAAAATTTTGTGGTCCAAGCACATTCTGTCTGCCCACTTTTCACGAGAGAATTACTTAACGGATTTAGTTCTGGTTGTTTTCTATAATTTGCTTCAACTTTTCGGTTGATTTTGCGATTCATTGCACTAAGTATCATAGTTCACTTTTGGTACCAATGTATTTATGCAAATCCAAGAGAGTGGAGCCGAGAGCAGGGGGGCGGAACCTTCCTCATTCACTCGCCAGCCTCTGTTCGAGTTGGTCTACGCCTCGCCACGTTTTGGAGTGCACCTTGCCTCCGCTTAGCTAGCAATACCTGTTTGTTCAACAGACATTATCATCTACAGATTGTTAAGGAGTAATGTTTGACATTTTTGAGAGAGAGATCAGAGCTCCATGTATTTTAGAGGGTAGCTGCTGATTGCCACAGATATAACGGCCATGTGCCATGCGGGGAACGCTCTCCCATCAGAGCTGAACACGATCAGATATAGTGCCAGCGTCTTTTGATTTTTATGGCATGTCCTGTTTCATTCCTATGTGGGTGCAGCCATAGGGTTCAGCTAGTATTTATATAGTGCTTTTCTCACTTCTCAAAGTGCTTTATCATAGGGAGTGGGAAGCCACTTAAGCCACCACTAATGTGCAGTATCTACCTGGATGGTGTGACGGCCGCTCTTATGAAGTGAAGTGGTGGGATATAGTTGGCCAATAAGAGACAAGGGATGATTAGGGAGCAATGAATGACCAGGCCATGTTGGATAATTTAGCCTGGTCATCAGGATACACCCTAATCTTTACGAAGGATGATCTTTTATGACCACAGAGAATCAGGACCTTGATTATACCTCTCATCCGAAGAACTCTGCCATATTTACAGCACAGTTTCTTCATCACTGCACTGGGGCATTGGGATCCACATTCAGACCACAAGGTAAATGCTCCCTGCTGGCCTCAAGAGTACCTCTTCCAGCAGCAAACCAAGTTTTTCTTGGTTGGTTTCCTATACAAATACTGGGCGGACCTGAAAATGCTTAGATCAGGTGGATTTAGTGCATGTAGTATTACTGCTACTTCTAGACACAGCTAATCAAATTTTCCAAATCAAATAGGGTAACGTTCTGAAACAAATGTTCAATTAGGTAAGCAACCCAAAATAATTCATGGGTGGACTAAAGTCAGTGCTGGTGAATCTTTCTTTTATCATTGTGTTTCTAATAAAGGAGAACCAAAACTCTGCAAGAGCTCAGAACAGGATCAAAACCAGACAGTGAAGATCAAAATCAAAGTCCTCTTTTGCTCAGATATGCCCTACCAAAGTAGACCAACATTTTCTTAGTGCTTTAATAGCACAATTAATCAAAATTAAAATACAAATTTAGGAGGGAACATATATTCAAACTATGCCTAAAGCTAAATCTGCAAAACAAATTTCCTATTAAAATGATACAGACCACTAAACACATAGTAACTCTACCCAGCCACTTTCTGATTCTTCTTTATCCAATTTTTGAAAAGTTCATTGAGAACAGACTGTCTTGACTTCACTGTCAGATGTGCTTTTACCAGGGAACAACATAAGCAGGCAGGCATATAGACAGTGGACATTTACTGAAATAGGAATTTATATTTCATTTTTCCAAAAACTGAAGGGCAATAAGAGGCAAGATTTAAGTGACACAATCACATGACTTAGTCTCTTTGAAAGTATGTGTTATATGAGTGTTAACTATAAATTTTGTATGTGCAATGTAATACTGCATGAGGTGGACATTATAAAGTTTACGACCTGACAGTCCTGAATTTTACGCATCTAGCCATGCTTAAGACTTCAATGAAACCCCTAGGTTGAAAGCCCCCACACTATAACCATTGAGATCAGAAAAATGTAAGAATCCAAACAAAATTAACATTAAAATATTTAATATGTATTAAAGAACAAAAAATAATATACAAAGTACTCACTGTGTGTGACCATATTTTGTACAGTGGAGACAGTGAACACAAACAGCTGTAATGTGTGTAGTAGTTATAAGTTTATAGAGTCATTATTGTTGTGTATACAGAGTACAGTTAAACTCATACTTTCATGTGTTTATAAACATGCAACATGTCACCACTCTTCAGTACCATGCAACTTTTGCCTACCTCATATAAGTTTGCAAAGCAAAAGCAGTACACATGTTCTTGACCTTACTCGTCTTTCTCTGTCTGCCACCTTCAAGTCAAGGCCTAAACTATAAACTGGCTCATCTCTCTACTACCAAAACAGACAGTGATTCAAGGTATGTCTTTAATTGCTCACAAAGATACGTCAGTTCCTGTGTACATTTTTGTTAATGTTTACAGTGTATTTAACCCTGTTACAGTAGTTCTTCATAGTGAGTTACTCCGTTCTCCCTCAACTATTTGAGTTGTCTGTATTCTGAAGCACCCTCTGTGTGGAACTTGAATTTACACCAACATGCTTTCCCAGTTGCTTTAAACAGAAGAACCTTGAATGCCCTGTATAAAATTTAAGCACCAAAATGCTTGATTACTTATACAGAAAAAAAATACAACTTGCCTGTATTGTACTGAATAAAATCGAAAGGGAAAAAAAACAACCGATGGTGATAATCTAAACAGATTTTTCAAATATCTTAGTAGCAAAATAACAGTTGTCAGTGCAACACGGGTTGGATGGGCATCCCAAACAAAGGAGGGGATATTCCTTACCCAGACGGGAGGCTCCAAGCAGGCAGATAGACATCCCGGACAGGAGAAAGAAAGGAGCCATACCCAGAAGAGATGGTCAGAAGGGATGGATGCACAGCCCAACAGACGTTATTCCCCCAGAACATGAGATGGCAGTAGTCCTCTGTATCGATGCCCATTTGGGAATCAGTAGGGAAATTGCAGTTCAGTGTCTTCAACAGAAAATATAAGTAGATTGGAGCTTTAATTTGGATTTTGCAGATGATTGTGAAGTGCCCAGAAGTGCAGAGGATTCAGAAAGTATCTAGACCCCTTTATTTTCTGCACACTTTATTGTTTTTTAGATATAATTTTAAATGGATAAATGTACAATTTTTGTTCATTAATCTACACTCAATAACCCATAATGATAATGTGAAGACATATTTTCAAAAAGGTTTAATTAAATATCAAAAACTGAAGTCTTTCATTCCTATAAGTATTCATATCTTTTACTGTGGCACTCCAAATTGTGGACAAGTGCATCATGTTTGCTTTTTTATCTTTGAGATGTGTCTAGTACTTACTTGGAGTCCATGGGTGCAAAACTGAATTGACTAAACAAAGTTTAGAAAGGCATAGCTCTGTGTATACAAGGTCCCATAATTAATGCTGCATCTCAGAACATTAATGATGCTACAAAGTCCAAGAAACACCATGTAGACCTTCGTGATCAAATTTTGGTGAGGCATAGATCAGGACAAAGGTATAAAACCAATTCTAAAGGTTTGAGTGTTCCCAGGACACAGTGACCTCAATAATTGTGAAATGCTAAAAGTTTGGAACCATCAGGACTCTTCCTAGATTTGACTGTTCAACTGAGTAACATTGCAAGTAGGGCCTTGATTAGAGTGTGACCAAAAAGTCAGTGGTCACTCTAACAAAGCTTCAGAAGACCTTTGTTGAGAATGGAGTAAATGTTTGGAGAATGACCATCTCATCAGCATTCCATCAGTCAGGTGTTTATAGTAGAGTGGCTAGACAGAAGCCACTCTTGAGGAGAAGATGTATGATGGCATTTAAAAGACTCTGAGAGCATGAAGAAAAATATTCTGCCACCTATTGAGACAAAAATTGAACTTGACAGGCAGAAGTCCAAGCACTATGTCTGGTGAAGAAAGACACTGCTCATCATCTACCTAATTCCATCCCTATAATGACTCATGATAGTGGCAGAAAGGTCCCAGAGGAAAACATGCTCCAGAATGCATATGACTTCAGACTGGAGTGACAGTTCAACTTTGAGGACTACAATGACCCATAGTTTACAGCCAAGACAAGGCTGGAGTGATTTTGGGACAAATGTCTGATCGTTCCTGAGATGCCCAGCCAAAGACCAGCTTTACACCCTATGGAACATTTATGGAGAGGCCTGAAAATGGCAGTTTACAGACACTTCCCATTCAGTCTAACTGAAATTGAGGGGTCTACCTGAAAGAAGAGGATAAACTGTGCAAATCATAGTGTACAGAAATTGTGAAGACTTTACCAAGAACACTCAGATCTCTAATTGCTGCCAAAGGTGCTTCAAAAAAGTTCTGAATTAAGGGTCTGAATACTAATATGAATGAGAGATTTACATTTTTGAGTTTTGACAAATTTGCAAACCTTTCTAAAAACATGTTTTCTATTTGGCATTGAAGGATACTGAGTGTAGATTGATGAGCAAAAATGGCAAATGTATTCATTTAAAAATAAACCTACAACACAATAAATTGTGCACAAAGTGAAGGAGTCTGAATACTTTTTAAATCCACCATAACCAATACAGAAGCACTTTTGAAGACATGGTGCTATGCAAAATGTCATTAATTTTTTTGTGTGTACCTGCTGTGAAATTTGAAATAGAAAGCCTTTGTAATTTTTCACAGATCTTTATTATAACCTTATTACAATGTATTGCTGCAATTAGGCATGGACTAATTAAGTGAACTCTTTAGAGTCAGACATGGTTATACAGTAGTCCTGGAGAGGGATTTACTTCTTTGACCTTGTACTTTCATGCCTATTTCTTTAAGATGCTAAAATAAATTACTTCCCTGGGAACAAAGAAAGATAAGGACAATAGAAAGCCATTCAATTCATTAAAGGCTGACCTGAAAGTCTTGCTTAATTAGTAAATTACATGCAAAGGTGTAAGAAAGAAGAACAAATATGCTTACAAATAGTAAGTCCTCCAATGTGAGTTTGCATTCTTTTTCCAGGTGTCTAATTGGAAGATGTCAGTGTGGTGTGACATGATAGTTTTTGTTGCTTGACCATTGCTCCAGGAACAAGGGTTCAATTGATTCTTGAATCAGTCTTTGCCTGTGTGGAATTTTAGTTGAATAATGCACAGAATGAAGTGTTTTGTTAGTTCTGCTTTTTAACACGTTTGAAAAACCATAGCATCCTCTTGGCCATGGATTATGGGACTGTGAGACAGTTTCTGAACCTTCTGAATCCAGAAAATCTGAGACTGTAAAAATGACCATGCAGAAGCAATTTAACATAGAGAAACAAGTCAGTTGCTAAAGAGTCATGGACATGGCAGGAGGTTGATAAGATGACAATGAAAATGCATTACCAAGGAGATGGGCTATAATGAACCAACATCAAAATGGCTAAGGTCAACAGAGGTGCCCAATTTCCTGTCTTTCTCTTCCTGGCTGTTTCAGTCCCTTGGTAAGGGGTCAGCTGTATGGGTTCTTCTTTTTCATATGGTTCTGTGCTCTGTGTCTTCGGGTGTAAGTCATAGTTCCTTCATATCTTGCTATATCATATCTCTCCACCTCTTCTTCTGCCGTCCAGAGCTTTGATGTCCAAATACTTCTGCTACTAATAATTGTTTAATGAAGGCAGTGTCCTGTCTCTGCTGCACGTGCCCATACCATCTAAGACGTACTTCCCATGTTATTAAGGCCTACTCCTCCAACTGTATGATAGATGCCCTCATTCCTTTACTCTTCTTTCAGCTTGTTTCCAATAGTACATTGCAAAATTCTCATCTCGGTTCTTTCTAGAAGTTTCTCTTTCCTTCTCAGTACCCATGCCTCTGCCCCATGCATTAACACTGGTCGTATCATGGTCTTGTACACCATCTCGTTAACACTAGAATCCCTGAAGCCTTCAAAAAAACTTATTATCCCAGGCCACCTTAAATTCTTTTGCACCTCTCCATTACCATCTTTTGGTTTGTAAATGTGTCAATCAGCACATGAAGCAAGCAGCCTAATATCCCATCCCCACCACCGCCTCAGCTCAATTCAATCAAAAAGTTCTCCCAGCTCAAGTTTTATTTATCTGGGTGTGAGGTGCCTGGAGTTATATAGGGTAAATAATAGATCATTATTTGGAACACATGCATTTTGTGTTTGTTCTGTGTCAACAGCAATCTATGTAAATGTAGGATGACAGGAAATGTGAGAAGTGCAAGAAATGTTGAACACATACCTAAAACAGAAACATTTTTCATGTTATAGTACTAACGACAAAATCTAGTGTTAATACTGATTGGCATCTTGTTGTTACATATCACAGTTCTTTCCACTTCTTCAGGCTAATTTAATCATGTGCATAATATTCTCGTAACATCCTCCTTTGGCATTCACTAGTGAACGTAAATACTTAAAATTGTCAACTTGCTTAAATACATTTCCTTTTATATCTGTAATCTGTGACTTTATCCATCCTGGAGCACACAATAGTTTCAGTTTTCTGGACATTGATTTTGAGTTCTTTACTTTGCAAGTTATTTTACCATACTTTAATCATGTATTGTAGGTTGCAAGATGAATCCTGAGCCACAATCAAATCATCTTCATACAGCACATCCCATTGCACTTCTCTTCTGGTGAACTCACTGACAGCATCCATCACAATAATAAAGAGTACTGGGCTGAGGCAAGATCAAATGTAATCGGAGTGGCCAACTGCATGCACATTGCTATTGTGACGGTGCTGGATAAGTTACATCAGCTAGGGATGACTCACCAATAAAATGAGCTGGCATGACATCATCTATAGCAGGAGAGCCTATAAGAATGGCAATTCTGCACAGTCGCAGGTGCTAGTGCGGCAAAATGTAAGTGAGTCATAGGATAGTGAGTCACCTCAAAGGCCATGTAAAGAGCAGAGAATCGATCTGTTGTGGCACTTGGTGCCAATGCTACATTATAAAGGCGCCCTTAGAGAATTAAATTGCTTAGGTAAATAGGAAGCATTTCTACTCTATTAATGTGCTGCTCTATAGTCCACCGAAAGTGTGTCGTATTGTGCAATCATGTAGTGGGCCGCATAATGTGGCACACATGTGTGGCTCATCAGCACACAGCCAGACGGTCGTCCAACATTTTCTGAAGCAGAAGTGTGTGAGCAGCCAGCGTACAAAGATGTGCTGCACACAGCAACACCATCACCACCTGGAATGGCATTCTCGGCACAGGGGTCAGCTTTTGTAATATTGTCTGAAACAGAATAAACAGACAGTGGGCTGCAACTCGCTTTTCACATCTACTTTGATATCTGACCACTTCTTTATTTTGAGCAATGTGCAACTTTCTGAACTTGAACGTTCCAGTGTCTCTGCCACACTGTTTCACTCCATCAACTTCTTTTTGTTGCTTATACCACTGCTTAAGCCAATAAATAGTAGGTTTTACCTTGCCTCCACTTTGCATTCACTGAAATTCTTCTTTTTACTACCTACTTTTGCCATTGTCTTTTAACAAAACACTGAACGGAAGAGGCTGTTTATATTGATTTGCATATTCAAAATGCAAAATTCTGGGAGGAGTCAGTGTGAGGGTGCAGGTGTGTGCACATGCGTTAAATTTCACGTGGAACTTGGTGTAAGCAGTTTTATGCATCTGGATTTTTATGTGCGTACACACATTTACAGTTTTGTCCTGTAGGTGGCATACGGGATGGACAGACATCCCAACCAGCAGAGGAGATGGTGCCTTACCTGGATGGAAAGCTCCTGGAGGACAGCGTGGGCACCTTAAAAAATCTGCTAGCAGGTGAAATTAGTCTCTTTAACACTAGAATTAGCAAAGCTAATGAAAAAACTTGTAATTCCAGCCCACCAGAAATCTCTTCGCATCTCTCTGTCTTTTGTCTTCTAAATGTGTCGATAAGCCCAAGAAGCAAGCAGTCTGCTATACCATTCCCCCACCGCCTCAGAACGGGCAAGAAGTTTTCCCAGTTCCTGCCTTGATTGATTATCTGGGAGTGAGCTACCCAGAATTATAAGGGGAAATAATTTGATGTTTGGGATGCAGCAGTAAAGTGTAAATGTAATATGTTTTCTTGCACAGTTTGGTTAGGCATGCAGTAGGTTAAGAAGTGTTAACACTAGAATTACCAAAGCTAATGAAAAAACTTGTAATTCCAGCCTCTCTCTTCGCATCTCTCCATCAGTGTCTTTTGTCTTCTAAATGTGTCGATAAGCCCAAGCAGCCTGCTATACCACTCCTCCCCCCCTTCCCCCCCCCACCGCCTCAGAACAGGCAAGAAGTTCTCCCAGTTCCTGTCTTGATTGATTATCTAGGGGTGCGCTACCCAGAATTGTAAGGGGAAATAATTTGATGTGTGTTTTGTGTCTACAGTAATGTTTTTCATGTTTTAGTAATACATAACAAAATGTAGACATGAACTGTATAATGTGTGAAGGCTGATGGCCAAATATCAAATAAACACTTTCACAAAAGGTGCAATTAAAATACGACAGGTACTGTGGTTAAAACTGCCAACTTGTAGTCTGGAGGTCGTGAGTTCGAAACCCCAGCTCCCCGGCAAATTCACCGTTTCAAGTAGTGAGCTGCTCTTACTGTTAATATTATTCAATAAAAACAAACATAATAGCTGGTGTCAATTTATAGTACATGTAAAAGATAGTTTTTTTTTCACTTTTATTCTCTCAGTCATGATCACGATACAACACCCACCCCCCGCTGATCTGACGTGGTTACTTTTTATCTGAAACTGGGAATAACTGTACATTTGAGTGGTATTTTGAGACAATGGAACTGGAAATTCTTTGAGCTGGAGGTATAAAAGCTGACACACAAACGCTGGTGAATCTACCTTCTTTGTATCTCATCGTCAATTGATTTTTTTTTAATTCAGTTTTATTGAGTGTTCCTGCTCACGCTGAATTAGTATGCACCTTATGGTTCATGATGTTAAAGCCACACTGACAAAAAAAACAGAGACATAGTAGAGAGAGATCAGTTCCACACTATAGGCAATCATCACATTCAAATGTTAACAGTTCCCACACGCCCAAGGACCGTCCTTTCTACATTTACGACATGTGTACCTGTTGTAATGCACACCCTTCTCTCTATGTTGTGGTTCCTATTACATTGAAGGGGTGCCTGACACTGACTGACTGAGTTTGCTTTCCTGGGGGAAGCGGCTGTCTTGGAACAGAAGCTTGTTGATGGTGCATCCTCTTTTGTTTTATCCATCGCCTTTTCTTGTAAGAAGCGACAACGAAGTTCTTCTGCAAGGTGAGCAAAGAACACTCTTCTTTTCTTGGTGGCCCCCGTGCATTCCTTGTACAGTACATGTGCATTGATCGCCACCAGGTCAAGCTTGTTATAGCACAAGCAACCGGCCACCTGCGTGTTCCTGCTAGCACTGAATAAACTCATGCCTTCTGGTGCATGATATCAACGCATCACCGGTCAAAAAAGAAAGAGACAAATATATGTGACATTTTGAAGAAATCATGTTATGACTTGAATAGTACCAATCAGAAAACATTGTCACACTAATGCAATATTATTTGAAAAAGAACAGTGTCAGATCAGCTCTAAATGTATGGACTTTCTAAAAGTTAGCTTTTTTTCAGTTTTATTCTCTCAGTCACATTCACACTCGGGGGGGCCCCACCCCTTGTGATCTGACTCTAACTAACAGCACCAGTATAAATTCACACCTGATCTGACGCTGTTCGTAATTTTAATAATATTAACAGTAAGAGCAGCCCACTACTCGAAACTGTAAATTTGCCTGGGAGCTGGTTTCAAACTCACGACCTCCGAATTATAAGTCGGCAGTTTTAACCACAGCACCACGGACGCTGTCATATTTTACTCGCACCATTGGTGAAAGTGTTTATTTGATTTTTGGCCATTAGCCTTCACACATTATACAGTTCATGTCTACACTTTGTTATTTATTACTAAAACATGAAAAATGTTTCTGTTTTAAAAATGCGTTTACATAGATTGTTGTAGACACAAAACACACATCAAATTATTTCCCCTTACAATTCTGGGTAGCCCACTCCTAGATAATCAATCAAGACAGGCACAGGGAGAACTTCTTGCCCGTTCTGAGGCGGGGGTGGGGTGGGGTGTGTGGTATAGCAGACTGCTTGGGCTTATTGACACATTTAGAAGACAAAAGATGCTGACGGAGAGGTGTGATTTAAGGTGTGGTGGGCCAGAATTACGAGTTTTTTCGTTGGCTCTGGTAATTCTAGGGTTAACACTTCTTAACCTACTGCATGCCTAACAACACTGTGCAAGAAAGGCCTTGTTCACACGGGCGTTAAAATTGAGCGTTTTTTTTGCGTTCGTAGCGTCCGGTGAGCGCGGATCAAGCGCTGAGTGTTTTCTACACGTAGGAGTCAATGAGAGTGTTCACACGGGCTTTGGTGACGTGCGTTTGTCCGGCTGCGCGTTTATACGGCATCAAAAAAACGTTGCATGCAGCTTTTTCTTGGCGTTCAAAACCCAACGAACGCAAGGAAACCGCTTCTAGTTCGTTTTCTGCGCGTTTATTTTACGCTTCGGAGGACCGGATATATATATAGTCTCTCTTCGGGGCTAACACCAAGTCGCATATTGGTTGATCGGCGTGCAATGAGGCATTGTACCAGCTGCAGCAGACAATCAAAAGTGGAAACCGACATCCGACAGTAATTAAAAAACTTGCCCGGAAATTTTCGCATTTCTTCATAAAGCACAAAAAAACTTCCTTTAACCCGACGTTGTGCAGTCAGAGGATGAACCCAGTAGCGGCGGCGATTTTTTCTCTCCCTACGTCGCCGTATTACGAGTATTTTTAAAACAAGAAGATTAATATCTAACATAGCAAAATTGTCCATATTGAAAGGAAGCACCTCAAATAAAACGACAAGGGCTTTCATATCCAGTTCCCGACACTGCCTCCACAGGTTAACACACAAACTACAATTTGGGCTGCAGGCTGGCGTTAGACAGAGACAAACGAACGCCGGTGTAGAAGTCAATCGATCGCCACCACAAAATGCAACATAAACGTCTAGGACGTTCAGAGCAAGTTCGTTTATCCAAAAACTTAACGCCCGTGTAAACAAGGCCAAAATGTGTTACATTTACACTTTACTGCTGCATCCCAAATGGATGTACTTATGGATTAATTATTGAATCTATAGTATATTGAGCCAGCATAAGTGAGCATGAGCATGTGAGTATTTATAAACTGTAATGGACTAGCATTTCATTTATTGTTGACTCCTGCCTTGTGTCCGGTGTTACCTTAATAGGCTCTGAATCTCTAAATTAAACAAGCTAATAAAATGGAAGGGAGAAGCAAATTTAAGTTTTTTATGATCTGTTGAGCTCCAGTTTATATGTAGGCTTTGCCTCCTAAACTAGGCCTCAGGGCTTCAGTGGGGCTTGGAATCAAACTGAGCCTTACCCCAAATTCAAGAAGCAGACTTCTGGCCTGCACAGGCACAACAGAAATTTCAAAATTCCAAACATAAAAAGGACAGCAGGGAACCATAAAAAAAATCCTTGCTTATATTCACAAAAAAAGTTCCTGAAAATGTCATGATTTATTTAATAAAAATATTCATAAACAAGAACAAATACAAGAGCAAAAATGTATTAAGATGGTGTGCTTAAAAGGCAAACTTTAAGCAAACAAAGCCAATCTGTAATCTAGAAAATATTTTCCTTTAAGAAACCACGCATTCTTTAAAAAAAAGATCTTGAAGTAAAAAACAGCTTACATAGAATTACAAAATTCAAGGAAAAGCCTAATGGTAAAGGTATTCACTAATTTCTCAGTGGCCAGCTAGGGCTGTGAAAGATTCCTCAGTTTCAGCATCACGGCCCCCCAAGGGCCAATATATAGTGCAGAAAGCACATAGTATAAAGAGCTAACAACTACATAATCAATATAATACAGTGCAAATAACAGAAAAAAATTCTGTTCAGAAACTAATTATCATAAAGTGATAGTAAAATACAAATAGAAAGAAAGCAAACATATTCAAAAGACAATGAAAAGAATAAATAAAAGGGCAAGACACTTGGATGAAACCCCGCCTATACTATAACAAAGTCAAGTTAGTCAAGTCATAATGTAGTTATCATATTGGGCATGAGTTGGATATCTGGAAGCAACATTTTAAATTTCATGCTGTTTTTTCCTAATTGGTATAGAAGACCCCTGAGACAAGAGGCTTGCAGCCATTGTGACAAGGCCATTGAGGATTTAATCAAACCAAGTTATAGGCTTTAAAATAATTGCAAATTATAAAATAAAATTATGATTGGGTTGAACTACCGTATGAATTTCCAATGGGTAACTTATTCATTATGACCTCTAGTTTTGTGCTTTTGCTGACAACAATCACCTCTATTAGAAAATCTTTCATGGATTCACATCAGAAAAGATCAGTGACCCCTGAACTGAGTTAGTTCTTATTGGATTACCTGGAGAATTTAAGAAACTTAAGTTCAATGTAATAAACTGTTATTACTGCAAATCATCCCATTTTGACAGTAGCCAGACGTTTGAGTTACATTTCTCTGCTAAAGTTTAATTTTAATTGCATTTTTAACTTTACTTTTATTATTTAGTTTTAATGTTTAGTGTATTACTTAGTTTTTGCCAAAAAAACAGGCAAGTCTTCCATATGGAACTGAATACTGTGAAAAACAAACATATAAATATAGTGTCAATGAGTAGAAACTTTAAGAGTGTTTGTTAATTGTTGCTAGGCAAAGTTTTGGGACAGTAAGGAAGCCAGCCTCAGAAGACCTCAACTATTTCTTAGGTTTGTGTGGTACAGTATATGCAGTGTAGACAAATACTCTGAAGTGTTAGAAGAACATCTTTGTAAATCAGTAACAGAGCTTAAAAATATTTGACACAACGCAAATATTTAGAAGCACTAATTTGGTCACTGTATTTTCTAAGGATTAAGACTTTAGAAGCAGTAGTCTAGGCCTGATGTAACTTTAGGAAGAACATTTAAAACAAAATTACAGTGGTCTAATTGCAAAATGACTAAAACATCACAACGTATGTCAGTACCTGATCTAGAATGTTAGAGCTGGACATTGTGAATGTTGCAAAAAAAATAAAAATAAGTTTTAACTGTAGCAGAGAAGTGGGAGTCAAACTTCTGGCTACTGCCAAGATGGGATGATTTGCAGGAATGAAAATGTATTAAATATAAGTCAAGCTTCTTAAATTTTAAATGGAATAAGTAATACATTAAATAATAAAACTATAAAACTAATTTATAAAATTAAGTTATAACTGTAGAAGAGAAACATGACTAAAATGTCTGTTTACTGTCAAGATGGGATGATTTGCAGGAATGATGGTTTATTAAATAGAATTCAAGCTTCTTAAATTCTAAATCAAAATTAGTAATAAACTATACAATTAAACTAAGTAGTAAAACTCAATAATGAAATTAAGTTTTGACTGTAGCAGAGAAATGTGACTTAAAGTCTGGCTACTGTCAAGATGGGATGATTTGCATTAATGAATCTTTAAATTGAATTCAGTTTTTTGGTAACACAAGTGTATATTCCCTCCAGAAAAATTAATTGAACTTGGAGACAAGGCCAATTTGAAATCAGTAAATTTTTCCAAAATCCATGTAGCACCAGGAAAAAAGAATACACAAGCAGAATGTAATATTAGGCCATTATACATGGATGAAGGCATGGTGTGAACAAGAAAGTTTATTTTTTTTCAGCCACTGGAATACCTTTAATCATTAATATTTTTTTTACTGACTAGATGGACTTCTCTACAAGAGAAAGCTTGAATCTTCAGGGAAGTGCACAAACATTGAAATTGCTTGTGTGGGACAAAAAACAGTCATCCCGATTTAAAGAAAATTCAACCAAAAACACAAAAAGTAGCCTTCCTTGTTTTAAATGTTTACTCCTTAATGTAAGAGTTATTAGAAATAAAATACATGAACTAGCGGCAGCAGTATTGACTTGGGACTACAATATCGTAGGGATCACAGAGTCATGGTTAAATGAGAATTGTGGAGAGGAATATAATATTAGTGACTACACATACTTCAGGAGAGGAAGAAAAGGGTGGAAAGTAAGAGGTGTGGTGCTATATGTGAAAAATAATATTCAGGCCGACATCTTCAAGATTGAAGAAGGAAATACGTCAGGTTAAGCTAGTAAGGAAGAAAGCCAGAGAACTGGAGTTTGTTACAGGCTGCCAAATTCTGATATGTTACATAATAACATATTATTTAATCAAATAAGACTTCTATTCAACAAAGAGGATGTAGTGGTCATGGGTGATTTTAACTTTCTAAATATTGATCGGGAAGCCTCTGTTGGGAAAGCAAAAGACTAAACTGAAACAGTGCTATAGGCAAATGACTGTTTTTTTTTCATCCAGTTTGTCCTATCATGTGGTGACACCTGTCTAGAGCTCATCTTTTTAAACAATAAAGACAGAGTAACAAGAACAGAAGTTACTGATACTTTAACCAGCACCGATCACAAAATGGTAAAATTTGAGACTTTATCTTTGAAAATGCACAAATATACGCCAAACGAAGACTTATAACTTGAGAAAAGAATAATTTATGGGGATGAGGAAATATCTACAAAACATAGAATGGGAAAACAAAAACTCAGTAACTATAAATGATAGTTGATATCATTTCAGAGATCTTCCAATTCAGGTTCAAAAAAACCTAAAAAAAACCTGGTGAAATTGATATAAAGGAGCATTATTAACAAAATTAAACTGAAAAAAATCACTGTACAAGAATTTTTTTACAAAAGCCAGAGAGGATTACCAGACACTACAGCAAGAGACCAAAAAACATTTGAAATGTCAAAAGAGAAACCAAAATATAAATTGCTAGTGAAGCCAAGACAAACAGCAAGAATTTTTTCTGTACTATTCTAGCAAAAAGTTGATAAAAGAGAATTTAAAAAACCTTAGGGACACAAATGGAGAAATCATTGAAAATGAGAAGGAAATTGCAAATGAATTGAACAAATATTTTATACAAGGGTTTATAAAGGAAGAAACCACTGGAAAGTAAAAACAAATTGAGTTCATAGTTTTAAAATAGAAGTGTCAGATGTGCTTCAAGCCTTCAATACACGGAAGACTAAGAAAAGCCTTGGAATAGATGAAATCTTACCAATTGTATTGAAAGAAATGAAAGACATTACAGTAATTATAAACCCTTATTAGACATGTTTGAGCAGTCAGTTCACAAAGGAGAAGTACCTGAGGTTTGGAAAGTTGCAAATATGCCATTCAAAATTATGGAAACTATAATAAGAAATAAATTAAAAATTACCTACATGGAAATAATATACAGTGCATCTGGAAAGTATTCGCAGCGCATCACTTTTTCCACATTTTGTTATGTTACAGCCTTATTCCAAAATTGATTAAATTCATTTTTTTCCACAGAATTCTACACACAACACCCCATAATGACAATGTGAAAAAAGTTTACTTGAGGTTTTTGCAAATTTATTAAAAATAAAAAAAACTGAGAAAGCACATGTACATAAGTATTCATAGCCTTTGCCATGAAGTTCAAAATTGAGCTCAGGTGCATCCTGTTTTCCCTGATCATCCTTGAGATGTTTCTGCAGCTTAATTGGAGTCCACCTGTGGTAAATTCAGTTGATTGGATTTGATTTACAAAGGCACACACCTGTCTATATAAGGTCCCACAGTTGACAGTTTATGTCAGAGCACAAACCAAGCATGAAGTCAAAGGAATTGTCTGTAGACCTCCGAGACAGGATTGTCTTGAGGCACAAATCTGGGGAAGGTTACATAAAAATTTCTGCTGCTTTGAAGGTCCCAATGAGCACAGTGGCCTCCATCATCCGTAAGTGGAAAAAGTTTGAAACCACCAGGACTCTTCCTAGAGCTGGCTGGCCATCTAAACTGAGCGGTCGGGGGAGAAGGGCCTTAGTCAGGGAGGTGGCCATGAACCCGATGGTCACTCTGTCAGAGCTCCAGAGGTCCTCTGTGGAGAGAGGAGAACCTTCCAGAAGGACAACCATCTCTGCAGCAATCCACCAATCAGGCCTGTATGGTAGAGTGACCAGACGGAAGCCACTCCTTAGTAAAAGGCACATAGCTGCCCGTCTGGAGTTTGCCAAAAGGCACCTGAAGGACTCTCAGACCATGAGAAACAAAATTCTCTGGTCTGATGAGACAAAGATTGAACTCTTTGGTGTGAATGCCAGGCATCACGTTTGGAGGAAACCAGGCACTACTCATCACCAGGCCAATACCATCCCTACAGTGAAGCATGGTGGTGGCAGCATCATGCTGTGGGGATGTTTTTCAGTGGCAGGAACTGGGAGACTAGTCAGGATATAGGGAAAGATGACTGCAGCAATGTACAGAGACATCCTGGATGAAAACCTGCTCCAGAGCGCTCTTGACCTCAGACTGGGGTGACGGTTCATCTTTCAGCAGGACAACGACCTTAAGCACACAGCCAAGATATCAAAGGAGTGGCTTCAGGACAACTCTGTGAATGTTCTTGAGTGGCCCAGCCAGAGCCCAGACTTGAATCCGATTGAACATCTCTGGAGAGATCTTAAAATGGCTGTGCACCGACGCGTCCCATCCAACCTGATGGAGCTTGAGAGGTGCTGCAAAGAGGAATGGGCAAAACTGGCCAAGGATAGGTGTGCCAAGCTTGTGGCATCATATTCAATAAGACTTAAGGCTGTAATTGCTGCCAAAGGTGCATCAACAAAGTATTGAGCAAAGGCTGTGAATACTTATGTACATGTGATTTCTCAGTTTTTTATTTTTAATAAATTTGCAAAAACTTCAAGTAAACTTTTTTCACGTTGTCATTGTCGGATGTTGTGTGTAGAATTCTGAGTAAAAAAATTAATTTAATCAATTTTGGAATAAGGCTGTAACATAACAAATGTGGAAAAAGTGATGCGCTGTGAGTACTTTCCGGATGCACTGTAATAAATAGCAGCATAGGTTTATGAGAGGAAGGTCCTGCCAAGCCAATCTTTTTGATTTTTTTGAAGAAGCACGCTAATAGATGACAAAAACAAAGCATACAACGTAATTTACTTAGACTTTAGCTGAACACCAAAGATTAATTCTGAAATTAGAAGCTGTAGGCATCAGTGGTAACCTACAAAGCTGAATCTCTGTTTAGTTAACTGGCAGGTGATAAACAGTACAGATAAATAGGAGAATGCTCCACATGGAGTGAGGTCATCAATGAAGTCCTTTAGGGGTCTGTCCTTGGACTATTACGTTTTCTGATTTATAGTTGATAAGCTCCTTAAATTATCAGAATATAATAAAATTGGGCTAATGGCAGACACGTGGAAGGCAGCAAAAATAATTCACAAAGACCTGGACAACCTTCAGAACTGGGCAAACACATGGAAAATGCAGCTTAATGTACTGTATGTTGTAGGAAAGTGCCAAGTGCTATATGTGGGCAAAAGGAATATCAATTATAAATACAAGATGGGAGACACAGTCATACAGGAAGCAGCCTCTGAAAAGGATTTAGAGGTATATGTTGACATAACATTTTCATTGACTAAGCAATTTACAGAAGCAAATAAAAAGGCAAATAATATGTTAAGTTATATCACAAAAACTGTTGAATATAAGTCAAGGGATGTTATGCTCAAACTATATAATGCACTGGTAAGTCTGCATCTGGAGTAGTGTGTGCAGTTCTGATTGCCACAGTACAAGAAAGACATAGCAGCACTTGAAACTGTGCAGAAGAGAGTAACCAAGTGCATCTCAGTAATTAAGGACATGTCCTACTCTGACAAACTAAAAAAAATAAACATGTTTAGTCTCAAGCAGTGGGGACTAAATCCAGGTATTCAAAATCCTCAAAGGAATTGGTAAAGTAGATTCAGCAACTTTCTTTCAGCTTAAGGGTGAATCACATACTCAAGGACATCAGTCGAAATGAATACAAACTGCATTAAGTACTGAAGTCAGTTTACACTTCTTTATGCTAAGAGTTTTGAGACTCTAGAACAAACTACTGAGACATGTAGTTGAAGCAGAAACCTTGGCAACCTTTATGTAAATTCTGGATCCTGGGACAGCTTAGCTATTAGCTAAACAAAAGGGCTTGATGGACTGAATGGTCTCTTCTGGTTTGTTAAATTTATTATGTTCTAAAAGAAATGTAACAAATTGTATCTCAAATGTTGTAAGTTGCCTTGGATAAAGTTATCAAACAAGTATTAAGTAATATTCATAAATTTTCACATTTGTAAGGGTCTTCTGCCATAAACCTCACAAATGCGAAATGGTGGCTGTATGCCATAGCCATCTCCCAGATGTGTATAGATCTTTTTGACATTTTCTGTGCAAATTCAGTCAGGTTTTTCCCAAGGAGATCTTATTAGCACATTTCTTCTCTATATTATGTATTGTTAAAGTATTGTACTGTTTAATTCTTAAATTTGATAGTATAAGGTGATGTGTTTAGCTCTATAAGGTGCATTGTAGTGGTGCATTGTGTGAATTTTACATAAAATAAAGGTAATTGGATAAATATACAGTACATAAACTATGTATACATTGTCACACACATGCGATTAGGAGACAGCTTAAGGGCCTAGGTAACTGTAATACTACACCAGACCAGGGGGGTGGCAGAGTGTGCTGACTGTCTCTCTCAGTTTCTTGCAGACCATTCCCGGGAAATCTCGCCAAGTTCTGGTACCTCTGATGACGTCTCTTTCCGGCACCTCTGATGACATCACTTCTGGTTCCGGCCTAGATGACATCATTTACTTCCCCGGACCTTAAAACCACCATCTTACCTCCTAATATTGCAGTTCTGTTTTGGACTCAGTCTGGTGAGCTTCTCTGTTCAAATATTACAAAACTTTTGCAGCTGGGAAATAATATACAGGTGGCTGCCCCGAACATTTATGATATCTGGAGACTCATTCTTATTACAACAGAAATACAGTAAAAACACAAAATTGGTAAAATTTTATTAATAAAATTCTCGATACATACAGTACATACGCACATAGTAAAAACATTTTTAAGTTAAATGTTTAAAAACAACATTTATAAAAATGATTTCATACACATATAAACTTGTATTCTTCTTTAGACAAAACCTTCTTATGGTATAATTTCTGGAATATTATTACTGTTTTCTATAAATTTGATCTTTACTTCCATATTTGTACAACTGACAGATCCAAAGTGTTATGGTATGATAATTCTTTTTTCTGTCAAAACTATTAAGTTAAGAAAGCTATGAGATACAATTGAATTTTGCTAGATTTATTTTTAAAGATTTTATAATTATCATGCATTTATTTTTAAAGTAGGTTTCTTAGTGCAATAAAGCCACGTTTAGTGATCTTTATTTTGTTCACGTTTACTAAGTGGCTATACAATTGAAACATATTTCCATCCATATTTTCCTGTATATTCTTTAAGTTATAAAGAATTTTTTCATGACTGCAGACACATGTTGGTATGATATATGACATTTTTGACAATAACTCATATATAGTATCTCACGGACTGTGCATTTCAAGTGAAATTATTCTTAGCATTTGTATTATTGTGGAATTATTGAAACTTATTAGGTTTATTTTGGGTTGGCTAATGCCTCAGATACAACACCAACATTCAGACAACAGTCTGCAAAAGGTCATTTACCAATATATTATGCAAGGTCTACAAGAAAATATTAAAACTGGGACCTCGCAGTTATAAAACCTATAAATATAATGGAGGATTCAAACCTCAAAAATATCCCAGAATATACAGAAATACAAAGATAGACTGCAATCAAAAAGCAACAATTAAAAATCTAGTGGAGATATTAAAAAAGATAATGACTTCAATAAATACAGTGAAAATCATTTTGTTTTCAATAGGCGTTAATAGCAAAGATTCACTATGCAACAAAACAATGATAATGCAAATTTAGTTATTTACAAGAACAGCCAAAAGGTGCTTTCCATAGTCTAATACGTTGTATCAGGAACTCAGTTATTCAAAAGGCTCTCTTGTAAACAATGACAAACTTTACAAACATTTGATAAGCACATAACCAATAAAGACAATTATATCCCCAAAAAAAAAGATATTGAATTTGACATAAAATGAGACAAAATTCACTGGACAACAGAAACAATGCACAAGAATTTTCAGTAGTGGTTAGAATATTTAAACCGTAATAGATAAAAAGAGGGTTGCAAACCAAGTAGTGTAAATAAAACACAATGCTATTAACTTATCCCAAATCATAGAACTAACAAAAACCCAATATAAAATTTTCTCAAAGGGATTAACATTACACCAACCCCACCAAGAAGCTCCAGAACAATACAAAGTTGTGGTCAAATCACAAGAACTATTACAGAGAACTAAAAGTGGCAACTTTTATGGAAGATAATCAACAACAACAAGACCGTTGTTTATACCTAAATTTTATTGGCAACCTAAGGGACACCAAATTAGCTCATAAATACACAAAATGAATCAAAAAAGTTAAAACACAAAAAAGCAATACCAGAGGAGTTTATGCATAATGAGGATAACATAACACAAGGAGAGAGAATAGCAATAAAGTAACTCAGAAATCAAGCATATTTTGTAAATAAACCAGCAGGCAAAAGAAGCATTGTGGTTATAATGGATAAATAAGACTATGTCAAAGAAGCACAAAGACCATTACAAGATCAAGATTACCATAAAAGAATCCAAGAACCAATATATAACTAAACACAGAAACAAATATATACATTACAGGAAATGAAAGACAAAAGCATTAATACAAACAAACAAAAGGTATACCTTAAAGGGCCCCCATACCGTAGACCCAGAATATTTTACACACTCCCTAATGTACACAAAGATCCTCTGAGATGGACAATCTATACATACTGTATAAAAGACACAGCCCTTACTGACTCATCACTAATTCTCCCAATTTCCATATAGGTGGGAAGCTGACATTTCGCATGCTCATTCCTTGCAGTGTACTTATTAAAGTTAGGTATGTTTCATGTCCTATTGCAACACCCAAGGGGGGGGGGGGGGGCGGGGCAACAGGTGTACCCCCAAAACTGTATATATAGATAGGGGAAACCCTTCCTCACTATTTCTGCGACTTCCAATATACGTAGGAAACCCAAATTTCCCATGTTCATCCTTTACACTGTACTTACAAATGTTAAGTATGTTTCATTTTGCGCCATGCCCCCTAACGAGCTGTCGAAAATAACATCTTCTTTTTGGTGGTTCTCACCATTATGCCATAAGGAACTTTCGGAACTGACCTCTCCTTTTGGCGGTTTCATTCCTTATTTCCGTTAACATAGGATTTATTTCACGGCAGAGACACACAAGGGCCACCACCGGTCCCCCTTCTTTTTTCAGTACGCCCGCTGTCCGCGCACCTACCACATGGTTGGCTCCCTACCTATATACATTAACGATATCCCGCACTCATGTGCCTCCTCACTCGCTTCCATACTTTCCTCAGCTGTTCATCATGCTCACTGCTCCCTTCTTCTTTACTCCACCACTTTACTTCCCGCTGGTGACTACTGCCTTTTCATTTAGTTTCTTCACACTCTTAATCCTCCGGGCATGCCTCCGCATACTCTACTTTTGAAGGTCAGTGCACCAATTATGTTACTACAAAACTTACAACCACCAAAACTTTGTAACAGCATCAGGCTTCAGATCAAATCTCTGCACAAGAACCTCATTGAGACAACTGTCTTTACTGGAACTGGCTCAGGGGAGACTGCATTTATTCCTCACATCCTTCTCATACCCTCTGACCTCCCATTCCATTTCAAACGCCTCCAATTTCCAGTAAGGGTCTGCTTCGCTATAATAATAAATAAGTCACAGGGCCAGACTCTAAAAAAGGTCGGCATTGACTTGACACAAGATTGTTTCTCACATGGCTAACTGTACGTTGCATGCTCAAGAGTAAGCTCAGCAGACAGTTTGTTCATTATACTGCCCGAGGGCAGAACTGCAAACGTCTTTTACAAAGAGATCCTTATATCCTAAACATCATAAATGAAACTCTTTACAATCATCAAATTCACTCTCAGTGCTAAAATAAGCCTATGCCAATTACATTGACAATCATGTTACATTATTTTTAAAATGTTTCTTTTTCTTTTTCATAACTTCTTTAACACACTACTTCTCTGCTGCGAAGCGCAGGCATTTTGCTAGTACAATACAGTGGGATGCAAAAGTTTGGGCAACCTTGTTAATAGTCATTATTTTCCTGTATAAATCGTTGGTTGTTACGCTAAAAAATGTCAGTTAAATATATCATATAGGAGACACACACAGTGATATTTGAGAAGTGAAATGAAGTTTATTGGATTTACAGAAAGTGTGCAATAATTGTTCAAACAAAATCAGACAGGTGCATAAATTTGGGCACCACAAAAAAGAAATGAAATCAATATTTAGTAGATCCGCCTTTTGCAGAAATTACAGCCTCTAAACGCTTCCTGTAGGTTCCAATGAGAGTCTGGATTGTGGTTGAATGTATTTTGGACCATTCCTCTTTACAAAACATCTCTAGTTCATTGATGGCTTCCGAGCATGGACAGCTCTCTTTAACTCACACCACAGATTTTCAATTATATTCAGGTCTGGGGACTGAGATGGCCATTCCAGAACGTTGTACTTGTTCCTCTGCATGAATGTCTTAGTGGATTTTGAGCAGTGTTTCGGGTCATTGTCTTGTTGAAAGATCCAGCCCCAGCGCAGCTTCAGCTTTGTCACTGATTCCTGGACATTGGTCTCCAGAATCTGCTGATACTGAGTGGAATCCATGCGTCCCTCAACTTTGACAAGATTCCCAGTCCCTGCACTGGCCACACAGCCCCACAGCATGATGGAACCACCACCATATTTTACTGTAGGTAGCAGGTGTTTTTCTTGGAATGCTGTGTTCTTTTTCCTCCATGCATAACGCCCCTTGTTATGCCCAAATAACTCAATTTTAGTTTCATCAGTCCACAGCACCTTATTCCAAAAATGAAGCTGGCTTGTCCAAATGTGCTTGAGCATACCTCAAGCAGCTCTGTTTGTGCTGTGGGCGGAGAAAAGGCTTCCTCTGCATCACTCTCGCATACAACATCTCCTTGTGTAAAGTGCGCCAAATGGTTGAACGATGCACAGTGACTCCATCTGCTGCAAGATGATGTTGTAGGTCTTTGGTGCTGGTCTTTGGGTTGACTCTGACTGTTCTCACCATTCGTCGCTTCTGTCTATCCGAAATCTTTCTTGGTCTGCCACTTCGAGCCTTAACTTGAACTGAGCCTGTGGTCTTCCATTTCCTCAATATGTTCCTAACTGTGGAAACAGACAGCTTAAATCTCTGGGACAGCTTTCTGTATCTTTCCCCTAAACCATGATGGTGAACAATCTTTGTCTTCAGGTCATTTGAGAGTTGTTTTGTGACCCCCATGTTGCTACTCTTCAGAAAAAATTAAAGGAGGAGGGAAACTTACAATTGACCCCCTTAAAAACTCTTTCTCATTATAGGATTCACCTGTGTATGTAGGTCAGGGGTCACTGAGCTTACCAAACCAATTTGAGTTCCAATAATTAGTTCTAAAAGTTTTGGAATCAATAAAATGACAACGGTGCCCAAATTTATGCACCTGCCTGATTTTGTTTGAACAATTATTGCACACTTTCTGTAAATCCAATAAACTTCATTTCACTTCTCAAATATCACTGTGTGTGTCTCCTATATGAGATATTTAACTGACATTTTTTATCGTAACAACCAACGATTTATACAGGAAAATAATGATTATTAACAAGGTTGCCCAAACTTTTGCATCCCACTGTATATAACACCAACAAGCAGACCTATGGTACAAGACTATAATAGCATGATTTATGCAGTTGCGGAATAGATAGATTTCTACCTAAATCCACTATCAGCGTTACACCCAAATTATAAAAGAGACACAGTTGATTTAATAAACAAAATCAAAGACATTCTAATTACAGATACAATCTTCTTATACACAATGGATGTAGCACATTTTTAAACAAACATTGGTACAGACCAGGGATTACAAATACTTAAAGAACATTTACAAAAACACCCTAAACCCAGAAGACCAGATTAATATATCCTAAAAATGTTTGAAATTTCACTCAGACAGAATGATTTTCAACTCCAACAATGATTTTCAACTCCAACAAAAGGGCACAGCTATGGGAAAAAAAAACTTGCCCCAACATTTGCCTGCCAATATATACATGGCAGACTGGGAGGAAGGAGTCTACCAAAAACCAACAGTGTATTACAGATATCTTGATGATATTTGAGGATTATGACAACACACCGAACAAGAATTTCAAGAATACTTAAACACACTAAATACATATTGGCCTAACATTCATTTAACTTTCACCATACACCAACAGGAAGTATAAATCTTAGACATAACAGTATATAAAACAATAAACTAGCAACCATAGTCTGCTTCAAGGAATCACATTCACTTAGCCTGCTTGTGCTTCATGCACAAAGCAGTCACCCTAAGAGCACACTCAAAGTCCTAATGAAATCACAGTTACTGGGGTTTAAGCAACTATTCACAGAAGTAAAGCTCTTTAAACAGGCCACCCAAATCTTATTAATGCCACTCAAAGATAGAGGATACACAAGAACCTTCTTCAGACAAATTTAAAGAACTTTCAATAGACCACAAAAAGATTTAGATATGATACCAATTATTACAACATATTCAAGATTCATAAAAGAACACAAAGAATTATAAATAACAGAAAAGTTTTCAATTTAAAATAAAGGTTAAAGGGAACAAGATAAAGGAAGAAAAACTGAGCAAAACCAAATACAGTGTGGAGAGTGCAGTCACTTGTTAAATATGAGTGGGAAGTAGGAACCAAAGAGTTCACTTTTCAGACAAAAAAACCAACCTTAACACAACACAAAGATGCAAACATACATTTAAAAACTAATTTATGAGTGATGCTTACAAAGTCCATCTCTCCACAATGCACCACATATGGACTCAACAAGTTTATCATTAATAACACTTGGATGTCACATGATATATCCTAGACTCTACAGGATGACATGTCTTAGTTAATGTCACTTACCAACCACAATTGTGTTCCCTCCAATGTGCATTTTTCTGTTAGAATTGTCTTCCTTTCTTCTCTGATTAGCCTAAACTATGAAAGGTAAAAGAAAGCAAAATGTAAACAGGGGATCAGACTTAATATCTTTTATTCTTTAAGCATTATTCAAATATCTCGTACCATAAATGAAAGCAACTAATGTTTAGTGTGGCATCCACATACAACATGGAGATACTGCATTCATTTCTCAAGAGGCCTTTATTCTTGAATTGCTGTTACATGAGGCTTCAGTGGTGACCGAAAGCATTCTCAGTATGATTTGTCCTCTTTTTCTTTGACTCTGACCTGAATTTTATATCACATACTAATCAGATTACTAGGACAGCATTTTTCCACTTAAGAAATATAGCAAAAGTTAGACCTCTTGTAACATTGCAAGATGCTGAGAAATTAATTCACTCTTTTGTTTTCAGTCGACTAGATTACTGTAACACACTCCTCTCAAGACTACCCAAAAAGACATCAATCGATTGCAACTAGTGCAGAATGCAGCTGCTATAATCTTAACTAGGAAAAGAAAATCCGAGCACATCTCTCCAGTTTTGATGTCACTACATTGGTTACCAGTGTCGTTTAGAATTTACTTTAAAATTCTGCTTATAGTTTACAAAGCATTAAATAATCTTGCACCACCTTATATTTCGAAATGTCTTACACCTTATACTCCAGATCATAACCTTAGATCTTCAAATGAGTGTCTGTTTAGAATTCCAAGAGCTAAACTTAAGTATTGGTGAGATGGCTTTCTGATGTTATGCACCTAAAATCTGGAATAGCTTGCCAATAGGATTTCGCCAGGCTAATACAGTGAAGCACTTTAAAAAACTGCTGAAAAAACATTACTTTAACATGGATTTCTAATAGCTTCATCTTAGTTTAATCCTGATGCTCTGTATATTCAATTAATTATCATTATTATTCATGGCACTCATATTCAAAATCCGTACTAACCTACTTTCTCTTCTGTTCTTTTTCTGGTTTTCTGGGGTGACGACCTGCGCCACCACCATCTGCTCAAAGCACCATGATGTCCATACATTGATGGACTAAAGGCCAGAAGTCCACATGACCGTCATCATCAAGTTCTTCCATGAGAACCCTGAATACCATGAGGACTGATTGAGGTCATTTATGTTAGGTAGAAAGCCTAGAGGGGGCTGGGCGGTCTCGTGGCCTGGAACCCCTGCAGATTTTATTTTTTCTCCAGCCGTCTGGAGTTTTTTTTTTTTTTCTGTCGTCCCTGGCTATTGGACCTTACTTTTATTTTATGTTAATTAGTGTTCCCTTATTTTAATTCTTATTTGTTTTGTCTTTTTCTATTTCTTCATCATGTAAAACACTGTGAGCTGCATTATTTGTATGAAAATGTGCTATATAAATAAATGTTGTTGTTGTTGTTGATCATCTCCTTTATTTTGTCTTATATAGCTAGGAGACCAGTGTTTTTTTTTTAAAACTGCCATTATTCAGAGTACATCAAATTAAATTCCTGTTTCCAAGGTAGGCTGGTGTGACACGCTTCTATAAATTAAAAACAGCTTCTGCTTATACATTTGATTTACAGTAAGCTGTTTTTTTTTCCTCTCATCAACTGTAGAAGGCACACAGGATGGACGAGCAGTCCTAGCCAGGAGTCCAGAAGATCCCTTACCCAGAAGCCCCAAATAAATGGACAGGCGTCCCGATTGGTCATGGACTTCATACGTTCCCTGGCCAAAACAGAAGAAGAGGACAGGGAATGAATGTCCCTGGGTGATGTTTATTCCCCCCAGGCACTAGATGGCAGCAGCTATCCATTTTGGCACCCATTCAGGAACCAGCAGGGAATGCCGGGAGTTGTAGTCTGGGTGCGCAAGGGGGTGCTGCACGGAGATGTGCTCCCCAAAATACGGTACTTCCATATGACCCAGAAGTACTTCCATCAGGCAGGGGCCCTGGCATGGGAAGAGGTCCTCAATAAAAGAGACTACACTCCCTTATCCAGGCAAGTTGGACCTGGGAAGACGTGGAGCAACGCTCGACTGGAGGAGGGCAGTGCGGTGGTGAAAGGAGAGGTGAATTGTAGAGAGAGAGAAAGGATATGGGTGCTTGTGCTTTTTGTTATTTTTTGCAAGTCTGTTGAATAAGCAGTCCTTTATTTGAACCAGGGACTCTTGGTGTGATCATGTTTGGGATTTGCTGATGCCCTGGGTTCCATCACACAGCAAAAACATAGTCAAGCAATAACTTACACAGTATTCCTAAAATTCTAGACATCCAATACCATAGAGCTTTTAACACTTTCTACTTAATCTAGTTATCACAATACTTGAGTTACAAGTTTCAGTAGCCAAGTAATATATCAGGCTGTTTTAGCAAAGAAAATGAGCAAATGTGTTGCTTTTTTTTTAAAGTTCAACAAAAGCTCCATTCCTTCCAGAAAGGTTCTCTTCCTTCCTCTTACAGAGTTTTATTTTTTTCTCTAGTGTTTATGAGATTAGTATGAAATTGTGTCCATATGTAAATGACGCTAGGTGGCAGTTAGATGGTGCAGTGGGGCAACACCCACAGCTGCTTTAATCAGTTCATTCATCCAATTTCTGGATCCTCTTCTTCTGTTTGATGATTACAGTGGCATTAGGAAAAATGTAGGATTTCACCCTTAGTATGAAATCAGTCCATTGTAAAGCTGAAATTCTCAGTCATAGACAATTTACAGTTGCAACATGACCTAATAAATGAGAACAGAGTGAAGTGACAGAAAAAAAAATACAAGTGGATGGGGTAGAATATAAAAGCATTATACACAGACACTGAAGTGAGGATCAAAGTCAGGTCCAAGGGAAATGGGATGCAGGAGATTTAGTCACCAACTCACTCTGATTTAAATATAAGATACTAAATATAAGACACTGCATCTGTGAGGCAGCAACTGTAATGTTTTTGTTACCCTAGAGTAATTTGTCTTACCTGCTTGTTAAATATATGATTATCAAAAAATGAGCTGACCCAAAAAAAATATTAAGCCAGACTGCTGGAAAAAATGCACTTATATTTATAAGCACAGCTGAAGTCATAACGGCTGCCTATTTTACCTACTAAAAGGTGTGACCTCCCCAAGCATGAACCAGTTGTTTTTCATAGCATAACCCACCTTAATATTTCAGATATCCTTGACTGGAACTATAGCTTAATGTTTTAAATTCATATATGTCAAGACATTTAAACTTTAAACTCCCTATACAGTATGCTATAAATAATTCACTATAATGTTGTTCCTTTCTGATTTAAGTATAAAGAACTACAGTGTCAAGGCTTTACAAGATTCCAGTTTAAAAAAAATGAAATAAGTATTATTTATTGCTCATAATTGTGGCAGAATTCTAACATAATAAAAGAGCAACTTTTGTTTAATTTCTTCAAAAATAAGAATGCTAGAGCTCTAGAGAATCTACTTTAAATTGTTCTGTTATACCACACCTTAGCTACTTTCACCAGCAGAGGACATTTGAGAATTCAAATTACATGAATATGTTAATATGTAGGTGAAAATTTTGAAACTTGTATAATTTTCAACTGAATTGTATCATTCTGATAATGGAGGTCTGCCCATGGAGGAATTACATGGATTTTGTTATGTAGACTGAAATGCTGAACTAACAGACTGAACTGCTGCATTGACACTACTGGGATTGCTTGACTTGGTTGAGGTTTAACAGTCTGTATTTGTTTAGCATTCTTAAGGTTTAAGAATTAATTGATTTTATCTCTGAGGTTTGATAATTATAATTATTTGTTGAGTGTTTTTAAAGGATAACAAGCTGGTGTGGCTTAGCATTTTTAGCATGGTCATACCTAATACAGAGAAGACGTTGAAAAAACACACAACCTATTGAGGCGGTCTTTCTTCTTTACACGTAATACTGTGAACCTCTAGAGAGGTTTTGTAACAAAGACGTTTGCCACCTGGAGTGAAAGAATATCTTAAAGCTCTTGCAACTACAGAATTTCAGTTTGTATACTGTATTTAGTACTTCTGCCTCACTTCATATGGTATTAGTTACATATGTTTAGGTTTAGGTTTAGGTTTAGTTTATTTATATAGCACATTTACAACAGCCACACGACTGACCAAAGTGCTGTACATTTTAAAAACATCAACATAAAATAGAAATATATGATTTAGCCAAAAGAAGCACAACAGAAACACATAAAAATAATTTGTATAAATATAACTATACATATACATATATCTACACATACACACATCTAGGTAGGCAAAATAAAGCCTAGTAAGCCAGAGAAAACAGATGTGTTTTTAAAATAGATTTAAAAATAGTCAGACTAGGAGCCATTCGGATTTCAATAGGCAGATCATTCCAAAGACGAGGCCCAATTACCGAGAAAGCACGGTCACCTCTACGCTTGAGTCTGGAGTGTGGAATTAAAAGAAGGTTCTGATCACAGGATCTCAAACTTCTCAGGGGGATATATTGGTGAATCAATTCAGATAAATAGATGGGTGCTTGTTAGTGTAATGTTTTAAAAACAAATAATAATATTTTAAAATGTATTCTAAATTGAACAGGCATCCAATATGTTATATTGAATAAATGAACAGTCTGCTTTTGCTGCTATTCTGCCTGTGGTTTCAAAAGGTCAAGATATTAGATAACACTATTGATTGGAGTATATGCTCCCACATAACAAAAAATCTAAAGTTTAAGGGCAGTGTAACAAAAAAAACATTTCCTATGATATTATACATGTGTAACCAAATTTCAGAAAAAAAGTACATAAGTTATTTGACTTTACACCTGATGGGAAATGTAAGGTACCAAAAGAAAAAAAGTGTTACAGTATTTTCAGAACTGGGCATCTTTTTACTCAGACTCCAAATCAAAAACATAAAAGCTCTAAAAAAGAATTGCTCTGCCTAGTATATTAAAAGTTTCTTTCAGAAAAGTAAGAAATAATTAAATAACTTAAGGACTGCATGAAATTTCTAATAGGGTGACCTTTCGATTATCTTTCTACCTCTGTTCTGCTTGGATTTATACAAAATGTTTTTGTATTTTACAAATAAATGTCACGTGTGTGTGCTTGGGAGACAGCTTAAGGGCTCTGGCTGTGGTAGTTTCCTGCCAAACCTGTGGCTGGCGCTGTTCTCTTCCTCCCTCTACAAAATGGAAGACTGACAGCCATTCCACCACTGATGTCACTTCAGTTGTCTTCCCTCCTGGACACACCCCTTCCTGCCTAGAAGTCATATGACCAGCAGCTGGGCCATCTTGGAGTTAGTTCTGTTTTAAAATCACGTCTAAAAAGACATTTCTGTAACTTGTTGCATTTTTTTTGTTTTGCGCAAATTAAACGTAATTATGTGCCCAAGTCTTTTCACATTGTTCTGTCTCCTTTTACAATGTATATGAAATGAGTAATCGAAACACAGAGATTTTAAAGGATAGCCTGTGTTGTGTAAAATACTCAACAGCCATACCTGAGTTAAAGTATCTGATATTAAGTATAAAAGTAAAATATAGGATCTCTCCCCTTTTCATATCCATCCATCCATTTTTGAAATCTGCTTATCCATAGCAGGGTCTACCCCATTGTGCATTGGGCAGAAGACAGAAACAATCCCTGGACAAGGTACCAGGCCATTGCAGGGTTAGCACACTCATACACACACACATTAGCATTGCCTGTCCACCTAACATGCATGTCTTTGGAGTGTGGGAAGATACCTGAGCACTGAAAGAAACCTCTTATGCACATGGAGAAAACAAGCAAACCCCATACAGGGAGCATCGAACCCTGTTCTCATTGTTGCAAGAACAGCAGTGATACCACTATTTCACTGTGTCACCTGCTCATTTCATACGTGGTTGAAAAAAGTTCTTAAAAACCTAAAATAATTCAGTGTACCTACTATTTTGCATGTGATTTATATTAAAATCACTGATGTATGGACCGAGTAGCTGCAACTTGAAGAAGTAAAATCAGGCTTGAACGACATCTTAATGATTGTATCATAATTCAATGGAGTAGACAGTAAAAAACAGATGCATAAAGGCTTCCCATTTTTGAAAAGGAGCTAATCTGTTCCTGAAAACCCCGTCATAAAGTAAGTATTTGTAAACCGACCACCTAATAACAATTACTTTAAATGGAAAACATTTTTAAGCTTTCTCTGGCCAAAAATTGACCCCCATTTTTGTTCAAATGACACCGAACTCCATGAAAATTGACAAAATTACATTTTTAATAACATTAGTCATCAAAACAAACCCTAATAAGATATTGCCATTCATTAAATAATATTTAATAAAGCACTTTACGTACACTTTTTCACTTTTAGTTTCACAGAAAGAAGAATGACCATTCAGTTTTTCTTAGGTGTCCCAAATAGTTCACAATCAGTTTTTGGAGCTGTAACGTCTAGGAATATTTGAGAAGACATGGGAGCTAAATGTGACAAGGTGAGTGAACCACAGCACAAGAACGCACAAGTGCACCTTGTTGAAACCTTCAGGTTGTCCCCTCACTATTCAGTAGGCTGCAGTGAGGAAGCATCTGAATGCAGTGGCATTAGCTGTGGACATAACTGAGACTGGGATTGTGCATCACCAAATTCAGTCCTGCTCACAAATATCCAGCTCTAGCCCATTTCACAGGCTGCCAAGAGGATCGTGTCTGAGTGTCTATGGAAATAACTAAAACTGGAATTGCACATCTTCAACATCCTGCCTCACAGCAAACATCTTGCCCAACACTGTTCTGTAGACAGTGGCGAGGTAAAACAACTGTATAGATGATCGGATGATGATGGTAAATATTTTTTTCTGATTTAATATTGCTGTGTTTGCATTTAAAAATACACTGACACTTAAGTTTATAGTCCTTACTATTCAGGAAAATAAATACTATATTAGTTTATTATGGGTACCATCATATTATTATCAGTAACCATGAACTGTTATACTTATAAATTAGAGTGTCTATGTAATGTGTTGTCATTTTGTGTTTTCTATAAAGGAATGCAGCATGCATCTCTTGGCATCCAAAGGTTTTAATAATAAAATGTAAAAAAATACCTTTTTGGGTAGTATGGTCTGGGAAAAGCAAATAAGTTATTGTGAGGATATTTTGCTATTATTATTTTCAGCCCTATTTTTTTGAGTTACATTTTGGCTTTGTCCCTTAGAATCATTGATCTCCTAACATCTAGGAGCACCTCAGTTCATTTAACCTAAACCTAAATGTTATTTAATTTTTCCAGTCTTTCCTGTTCAATAAAAATCACATTTTCCTCCATTGTCTAGGGCCCCAGTTTTCATCTCTGGCTCAAAATGAGGTTGAGTATCAATTTCCCACTGCCCAAAACTGTGCCCAAACACCAAAATAGACTCCCACTCATCTCCCTGTCTCAGAATCCCTGACACCACCACCATCTTCTCAATTAAGCCTTTACCCCAATCTCTAAGCTCAGTAGGCTACTAACATGAGCAGAAATAAAGCCTTCAAGTATTGTTAGTGTCTATCAGATGGGATGCTCAACAAAACTGTGGGCAGGCTCCAACATCTTTTACTGAAACCTAGGAAACCTCTGCCACTTCTGCCATGTCTGTATATGGAAATTTGTCCTGTTTACCATTTTCCAATGATTTCTCTCACTTTGATACCCTTGTAGTAACTATTTCTGGGTTGCTATTTTAAAACACAGGGCATGCTGCCACTTAATAGCTTCCATTAACCCACTCTGCCAACCCTTAGTGTGATGCTTATCTGGCCAGTTTTCTGTTATGTACAATCCTTGTGCCCCTTATGCTGTTAGTTATTACTGTTAGAAGTTTTTTTTTAACATTTGCGAGTGTCTTCTAGTTTTACTAAAAATAATTTTATATGTCTTATGTCAATTCTATTTATTTATGAAAGCCATTTAAACCAATCTGAGACTAACAGAGCCTGTAGCCTACTGGGGTAAGATGCCACGTGTAAACCCAGAATGGAGGCTAATCCATCAGAGAGCACATTTTTATTTACTGGTCAAACTAAGCTACAGCTTCTTAGTTTAGATATCAGCACTTCCATTTTTAAAATATTTTTAAATGTGTAAAATGTTGTGGAAAGTAAATACAGAAACAATTTCTAAATAAAAATCGCCTCAATTTCCAAGATTTCTTTATTGTAAACTGCACATTGGTCTACAGCATCTATTAATAAAATATCACAGCTTCTTTTGCCTGCTATGTTTTCTTTAATTCATTAACCTTGATACCAGCAAGAAATGTTAGAATAAACATTCTTTACCTTGATCCTAATAAGTTCTGCTGCATTGAAGGTCTGGGACTGGAGGAATTACATTTTACACTGAATCCGGTTATCTTTTTGTGAAAAAGGAAGAAGAGAATAAGGATGGTAGATGGTGGGGGTCAACAATGAACCTTATCAAGGATCCTATTTTTCATTTTGGTCAAGAGGGAAGCAATAATATTTTGGCTTCAGAAAGACAAGATAGAAAGGCGGTAAGAAGCTTCTTGTCAGTACTGCTTGTAAAGGATTTGATAGCTCACAGGATACAAGGGCACTGCTGAGAAGAGGAAATAGGTTTATCCGCAAGGGCAACAGTGTTGACAAGTGCACAAGAAATGGCAGGTACTCATGAAGATAAATTAGGTAGCTTCCATCCCCTTTGGAAAACTTACAATCACATCAGAGTACATTACTTTTTTACAGCAGAAGAAGCAAGTTTTAGCAAATAATTAATGATATTCAAATGTCAGCACTTCTTGCACATTTTTGAAACAAATCATAATTTGAAAAATGAGCTTGCTGTACCTGCTCAAATGTTTTCTGAAATGAGCAGCTGAACTAAATGTGACAGTAATATTTATATGTTATTAAATTTTCTGAATTTCTGCATATTGTATTTTCGTCCCTGGTTAAATGGTGACAAACAGCACAGATACTTTCAGCCCACCACATACTTGGTAGTGGACAGTTGAGGACCACTTGGATCAGAGTTTCTCACAGAAACATCAGTCGTCCTAGAAAGTGAATATACAAAATTGGGTGAGCAAAACATGATGGATAACTTGACTGCAGTCGGTAGCCTAACCATCTATGGTAAAAATCAATAATGCCTCAAGATGAGGTTGTGACATGGCAAGAGTAGCTTGTTGTTAAATAAGGCTTCCATTCCCACCTCATTCTGGGTTAAGATGCATGTGATAACTGGGTTGATTTGACATCCACTAAGGCGGAAGAATAGCTTGTCTGTCAGTGGTTCCAATAACAGCTCAGGACTGGCACCCTGCTGCTGCCATCTGCTTGTTCTGCCTTGCATGTTGCTTTTGTTTGTGCTAAAGATAAAGATGACTCCTTTTGAAGTTAACTCTGGTAGAGTGGGTGGATAAAATCAGTGCTGAGATCAAACTATCAGAAGGCAAAGCGCCATAGATAGCAAAAGGCACAATAAAATATAGATGGCATTGTGATCATTCATTGTAATCAAGGAAGTTTATAGCTGTGAGAACTACATTTACAACTGGACCTGGGCGTCTGAGGTCAATAAAGTAGAATTGTCCCAGTGCACCTGCTTCTCAGCAGGTTTGTTTGTGTCACTTATCATTCAAATTCAGATTTCCAGTCTGTCACAGAATACAGAATGAATGGTGGTAGAGAAAAAAGGGGAGGAACACTGCTTGGCTATGCCAAGAACTTGAAGACATTCTTTACTCTGTACTATAAACTAGGCTGAACTTGGACCAGATTCCCCAGAAGCCCCGCACTGAACATCCCTGACCACCCTCTTTAAATGAGGCTACAATTGCTCAGACAAGCTCTGGAACCTCACCTGGGAAAGATGGAATTCCTGTCAAAGTCTTCAAGAAAGTAGTTCCAACTGTACTCATAGTCTTAAACTTTCTACAGTCCTCCTAATTGCCACAGCTGACTATGGCAACTAATTTCCAACAAATCAGGGGCGAACTTTCCTAAGGCATAATGTAGCTTCTGCCTTTGTTGCAGCACCATTAACACGATCTTTAATTCATCAGATCCAAGAAAATTAGATTAGACTTTATTTGTCCCCAAGGGAAAATGAAAATTTTAAAAAGGTTCCAAAAAAAAAAAAGGAAATGTGATGAAAACAAACAGCAAAATAATACACTCCCCCCAAATACATATAAAATCTTCTGGCCTGGATAATGAAGAGCTGCTCCTGTCAATAACAGGCTTGTAGGTGGCAATAAGATGAAGTCCGACCTGGTTAGATATTGGTACAGAGTGAATCATTTCTGTTGCTGAATCAGCCAGGATGATGTCACTTACTTTCCCGGGCTGTGAAATTAATTAATTAAGTCCACAGTTCAAAGCTTGGATCACACTTTTCATATTAATTATACTGTGCTTCCTTTTTCATCACAGCATAATCACAATAATCTCCAGTCGCCCTCCTGCTTTTTCCACTGAGTCTGATGAAACCCATCCAGCATTAAAATAGTGTCTAAAATAAGAGGTGTAAGCCGGTTCTTCACAGTACCGAAATATCACTGTACCTGAGCTCACCCTAACTCGCTATGAGATATAACAGTTCAAACAACTTATATGAAAGCAACAGAACATTTGTCATTATATGAAGCCTTTCCGCCTTACTTTGATCCTCGCTGTGGATCTTCACTTCTTCCATCTCCAGATGAGCCTGTATCTTTTATCCTTTCTCTGAATATTCACAGGGGGCATGGGTTTGCAGGACCCCCTCAAGGTTGCTGGATCTCCTGGCCGGCTTATACACTGGTACTGTAAGTGCTGTGCAGAGTGGAGGCAGAACCTCTTTGTTTTTGCCAGTTGATTCTGGGGTTCATCAGGGGTGTGTTCCTGCTCCTACTCTGTTCAATGCTTGTATGGATTGGGTGTCTCTCCGGAAAAAACTTGGCAACCATTGATTTGACTTTGTGTCGAATGAGCGATTTCTCATGGAGTCCCGAATGAGGCACATTACCTGCATTGTGAGGGAGCGTCAGTTACGGCACTATGGCCATGTGGCGTGTTTCCCCGAGGGTGACCCAGCTTATAAGATTCTCATTGTTGGGGACCCGAGTGGCTGGACCAGGCCAAGGGGTCGCTCACGTAACACCTGGCTGTGGCAGATAGAGGGTCATTTCTGAAGGGTGGGACTGGACCGTGTGTCTGCCTGGAGGGTTGCTGACCGGGATCACGAGTTGTTTCGTCGTGTAGTGGGTGCGGCAACGCACTGTACCAGTGCATGCTCCCCAACTTGACTTCACTTGGATATTCACCCTTTCTGCCGTCTTCAGTTTTGGACAAACAGCTCTTCCGACAGGGTTTAACGGGGCTCTTTAGATGGTGGTGATTGCAGTGCTTCCCGATAAATATGACATTCAATAAAGTGAACAGAGATACACTCTGGTCAGTCTTGTCAAAGTTGGAATACTAACACATATTTGTAATTAAAATAAAGTGAAACAGGGTGTGTGCTGGACACTTGCTTTTTAACCTTTTCTTTACATGTGTACTGAATCACATACAGTTCTTCATGTTCAAGAACCCTTGCTATGTCTGACATAAAGCTTTGATAGATCTATTATTCTTTGACCTATGCAATATAAATCATCATTGAAACACCCATTTGCTATACTTTTATAAAAGCCTCCTGTCTTTGGTCTTACCATCAGGCTGGGCAAAGCAGAAGTCCTGTTTCAACTTGCTCCTGGATCTGCCACTCTTTCTCTCTTCCTTCATCACTAAGTGTTATCTCCATTGATGGCTCCTTAAACAAGGAAATCAGTACAAGGATTTGCAAGGTTAGCCAAAGCTTTATTTATCTGCAAAATGCTTGTTGACACAGCATAACATTTGGCAGTCTACAAAGCAACAAAGTGTACAAAACTATTGTCCTCTGCAGTCTATTCTGTAGTTGCCACTGTATACAGAAGACACTTCTGTAAAGACTGAGTTACATGTGTAGAAGTCATTGACAGAGTCAATAAAGTCTCAGCTTGCTTGAGTAGGACCAATACTGCACATGTTTGCCTTACTTCCAAGCACTTGGAGCAGAACTTGTAATACTGGCTTATCTGACATGCCCTTATAAGACAATGACTTTGAAAAGAGGTGTCATGCAGACTTGATGGCTGCCAGTGAGAGAGAGAGAGAGAGATGGAAAGCTGTAGGAACAGTTCAACCAGCATAACCATGATAATTCCCCTGCTCTCACTGTAAATGTTCATACAGCCAAATACTTTGACTCCATAGCCAGTTCTGAGCCAACGACAGATGAGCTATACAAGTCCATCCATCACTGCCATCATAATTTTCAGATATGATGGATATACCATTTAGCACTGTATATAGCTTATTTTTCTCAAGACATTTTAAAAATTACTAAGTGCTTATTTTTTCATTTTAAAATTGCTTAACTTTACCACTTTACTTAGCAATCATCTTCTATAAACTGGAATTAAAACCTTTCTGTAAATCTGCATGAACAAAGATAACTTGTAGTAAAGATGTTTGAATTATGGAAGAAATATCTGCCAGACATTTTACAGTTTCTGAATGCATAATGAGTTTTGGCACCAAAACAAAAACAATATAGTATGCAGTACTTTAAAGTGAGTACTGGAAATGAAACAGATTCTTTTAATATCGCTTCAAAATATACAAACATGAACCTTATGCTAGTTGATGATTATTGTCCTTGCATTGTAGAGTAAGGCAAAAGCAGTTGTGTTGTTGGAATAACTGCAGCAGTGACTTCAGTTTAATACAGGTTTAAGGGAATGCATAGCACTGCTTTTTTAAGTCTAGTCAATTTGAAAAGTGGACCAAAATTAAATTGGGACTATTTTGATTATTATGCTGGCTTTATTTATAAATGCTGTTCAGCAAGGTAAATTTTTAAAATGTAAATAATAGCATATACAGTATATTTTTATTAATTCCATAAATGAAAAGTATATCTTTTATTTGAAGCCTATTATTGGTAAAAAAAAATAAGTATTGGCTTAACATTAGTTTCATTGAATTTGATTTGATGAAGCCCATACAAATACAGACATACAAAATAAAGACAACAGCACACAAGCAATTTCACCAAAATGCTTTTATGACATATTTATCAACGTAATTGCAGCTGACTCTTAAGGTAGAGAGGTTTCGGTTTATGTAATTCACAGTTTGAACTTGATTGATTTAGACCTTTAACCAGTTAGAAGAAGAGTCAAACAGAAGGAGTGCTGAATGTGGCTCACCAAATATGATCTTTATGCTTCTGTCTGCAGAAGTGAAGTGAACCCACAGTGGGAAGTTATAGAATATCACTATTCTTCCAGTTCATTTATTTATTTAATTTTCCTGTTTTTTTCAATTGCTGATTGAAAATTAACACAATCAAATGACAAAATGAAGAACAGTTGCAAAATTAAATATTGAATTTACACTGATAAAAAATGTAGTTTTGGGAGCTGTATTACTTAGCTAAAGGGCAAAAAAAATAATAATGAAAAAAAAATTATTTCCGTGTAAAACACAATTTAATGCCTGAGCACTAAATAATATTCGAAACACACACACACGCACGAGCACTCACACACACACACATATATATTACACAGTATATAGGTAACACCTCATGTATTAGAAAAATGTCTAATGATTGCAGTATCCAAACAACCCTATTAAGAAAAGGTACCAAGGGAAAATGGCAAATGATGAACATGGCCAAATGCATTAATCATATTGATGGCATGGATCTAGGTCATGCTGAGGATATGGAATGTGTAATGAGGTGCCTGACTAGCAAGAGGTTGCTAGTAGAAATGGGATTACAAAGGGGCACAGGGGAAGGTCATGCAGAAAACCCTGTACAGGCCAGAGAGAGAGAAAGAGAGAAAAAGAGAAAGAAAGACTTCTTTACTGCCAATACTGTAACATTTCTCTGTAGTTGTGTGTCCTTGGGACTTACCTCAAGACTGGAATGCGACAGCCAATCATTGAAGTCTCCAGAATGCTAGAAGGAAAGTGGAACAGCAAAGACAAGGGTTGCTTGTCACCTTCACTATAATGAGAGTTGGGGAAAAGTTCAGAAACCTTCAGAGCATTAATGGGAAGTGCATGCCTCCTGTATAGGAGAGTGAGATTTTGTTATCCATTGAAGACCTGCCCTTCAGTGTTGGCTCAGGGAGCAAGGACACTGGGGACCACTAGAGGGAGCTCTCTCTTGGCAATTCTGTAATCAAACAGGGCTATCTTAATCCAGGAAGTGATTCTAGGAATTAGACCTGAACTGACCCCTAGAAGGAGTCTAAGGTAGCCTCTGGACAGACGAAGAATGAGCCGAGAGTCAGGAAAACAGTTGGGGTGAAGGATCACTGGCAAGAAGAAGTGGGACTAATGTTAATAGATTGAGTGTGAGAGAGAGGTCAAAGTTTGCTTTTAATATTACCTGGAAGGTAGAAAAGTGAAGGGACAATTCTTAAAGGCAGATGGTCAAACGGGATAAAAATAAAGAAGCACGGGGGTTGCAGGGTTTAATTTTTCTTAACATGTTCCCTGTGTATGTTTATTTGAAAAATAACCACACTATTTTACTCTGATTTCTGTTGTTACTACATGCATAGGAAGATGCCAGGAGTCCACTTTCATAATACAAAACTGTACCCTGATCAAAATTCCAACTTGTTAAACAAACAGTAATTTCTAAATGAAATACTGGATGTTGAAAAATTAAACTGATTCAACTGCGTGTATCAGTTGTTTTTTAACAACCTATTTCATTAATAAGCAACAGGAACCAGGGTGATAATAGATAACAAATGTACTGTAGATTAATGTAAGATCATTATCATGCCTCATCACAGATGACACTTAATGTTAAGCTGCTCTACCCACCTCTGTCACTATTTTATTAAATGATGTGTACTGCATTCACTGGTGGTGGGGTTTTACTCAGAACTCAGATTAGTCATTAAATTACCGTTATGTGTAATAGTAATAATTTTCATTAGGTTACTGTTCCATTAAGTTCAAACTAACTATAACTTTAAGTCCAAGCTCTATATTTCAAAAATTATCATATATTGTCCCTATATCTTAGATGCAAAATGCCTTGCTTTCAGCTTCACAAGAAGCCTATAGCACATAGTTTGAAGATGTTCACTTTGATAAACACCATTATTAAAGATGGATCAGTGTGGTTGTTTTTAGACTTTTCAGAAGATTTTTTTGTTCAGAAATGTTGATGTACATGTTGCAATCCCTGTGCCATGATATGATTAACAGAACAGTGGGAAGTAGCACAGTCACACATCCACTTACAAATAAAACTGGGCTGGAAATTCTCTGTGGGAAGCCAGTAATTACATTTTCAGATGAGACAACAGCCAGGTTTCATTTGCAATTGCTTATTTTACAGGTTTGCTTGTCATTCAAGTACATTCTATTTTGTATCTTCCTAACCTAGCAGATAAGTGAATTTGTTCTTCCTTTTGTTCTTTCCTGTTGCTAACTGACAAGATGGCTAATTTCACTTTCAGCTGGAGCAGCAGAATATCAAAGCAAGTAATGCAGCTCAAACTTGTTACGCTCACAAAGACGTTTCTTTGAATTTACAGAGATTGATCAATGACCCAAGGGGGGCAGGATGTTGGATTGAACAACTGTCCTGCTTTACTCACTGCTTACATTAACCTTTTTGCAGGAGAAACAACCATGCATGGAAATAGTTTCAAGAATGGAAGCATGCAAGAAAATATCTATAACTGATAAGAATTTGCTTTAAAAAAAAGTCTTTGAACGAGTATATCCCTGTAGGTACAGAATGCACGCATCTGTGTCTGCAGATACTTGTTATCACACTGCACAAAGACATGACAATATATCATGAAAAGAGCTTAGCATCAAAGATAGAAAAAAAAAACTATATTGAAAGGAAATAGTTTTCTGTATCTTGATAAGTTTATATTTTTTTAGTATAACACTTGCTGGAGTTTCAATCAAAAATACTGTAATATTTAAAGGTTGTGGTAGGCATCAGAAAAGCACAGTTCATACTAAACTGTCAATGCCAAATTACAGTAGGTTCTTTACTGCGATGTCAGGCAAAAACTCATCTCAGCAACAAAGCAAAAAAGAATAGCTGGAGAAGGAAATAAATTATATATTCCAATCATTTTCACAAACCTTCCAGTGTAGCCTGAACACATCATCAGTGACGTTACCCAGGGTAATTGGGTGTTTCAAGTCTTTCAAACATCATACACCCCCATCCGGGTGACCCAACCGGAGTTGATCAAACTCCAGCTTGTGTTCAGGTAGCCTGTATGATCCACAGATCCCCCTCTTAATCCACAGCCATCATCAAGACTTCTCTGCAGCTTCTGTGATGTTCTTGATGGCCTTCTTGTTTTTTAGTCCTATATTCCCAAGGATCTTGAGGGCCTGTATAGACACTGGCATGCAAAACCTTATTGCCTACTTCAATGGACTCACATCGGGTCCTACATTCACAACTCATACACTCGCCCATCATCCTTCACACTTGGCTTTCTTTCTTTCAAAGTTGTCTTTCATCTTCTGATCTTCACAGGGAAAAGTTAATTCCAACAGGACCACATGTTTTATTGACTCAGACCACAGGACAAAATCTGGCCTGACAGTGGTTACTGCGATGTTGCTTGGAAATTTTAGCTGGCTCCCTAGGTTGACCTTCAGCTTCCTGACTTCTTGAGGTGTTATGTTGTGGTCATGACTTCTCCCCTGCTTTAACAAATGGGATTGCTTGTTTCACTGGAACTTGCTTCTGTCTGTTGTCGATCCCTGAGCACCTGATCATGTTGCCAGTGATACTTGTCCCAGGGGCTTCAGACAGCAGCTTAAAATGTATTCCAGAGATCCACTCTTCTGTCACAATGGGCATGATGCCTTATCTGTCAGACCCCAGCAACAGATGTATGTTGGGCTAAGAAGGATGTTGTATACTGATTGAATAAGGAACTTAAACCGATATGGTTCAACCTTCCAGAACTCTGACTAAGTGACCTTATGACTCATCACTTGCTCCCATCTTGTCCATGCATCCTTCTATTACATCCCAGCCTACTCAAGCACTCATCTTCCACTCCTGCTCGGACCACATCCTTGATCAGTTGACATCTCAGTTGACATCTCTCCTTGCCTTATGCTTTATCGTCGTGCAGTTTTGTGACACTACTAAGCCCAGCTCATCTAGATGCCAGTACTCCAGTCAGAGATTTGTGCTGTAGCCATGCTTCATCCTGGATGACAACCTGGTGGGCCTATCATTTTCTTCCAGTTCTGACTTTGATGCTTGCTGCACTAGAGTCTCTGTACAGCAGCAGGTCTCTTGCACAGGTTACTTTGAACTCCACTGATTGGCTGCTAAAAGCGAGTTGAAGTATGTTGTTATGCCTGTACAAGGTTATACTGCTAAGGCTATGCTGCTAAGGCTATGCTGTAGGCCTAACCACCTCTCCAAGCCCTCGACTGTCGTCACTGGGATTTGGTAGACTAGCAGAGGCCAGAAGATTTGTGGCAAGATGCCATGCTGATAGATTCCTGCCTTGTATTTTCTTGGTAACCCTGACTTGTCAACTGCTGTTAACCAAGTTACCAAATCTCTTCAGGTTGACTGATCTGTGACTTTACACTTCCTCAGGACCAAAGACCTTGACTTAGCTGGCTTAAAACTCATTCTTGCCCATGTGATCAGTCATTCAAGGCTTTGAATAATCCATCTGCATCCAGGAACCAATGTAGTTATTATAGTCAAGTCATCCATAAAGTCTCTTATTGTTGGCTGTCTGAATCCTGACCTGATCCATTCTACATTTCATCCATTTTGTTTACTCAGATATACGGGGGTCCAGAGGAAATACTTGTGGAATGGCCTCATGCTCTTGCACAGACAGTATATTGGTCATCAGTCAACCTAAAATCGGGAGAAAACCTATGCAAAAACAAATAGAATGTCTCAAAGGTAGTGAACTGAGTGGGACTCATACGCAGTTTACTTGCATTATAAGAAAGAATGCTAACCACTCTACCACTGTCTCCTGGTTGGGGTCTGAAACTGATTTATGTGGGGATGAGACCAACAAAATACTCAGTGGTAATTAGGGTTCACATTGGTGTTCCATTGTTGACTGGAAACTTAAATCTTACTCTGGCACTTTGCAATATACGTACCATTAACTTCAGTATATACTATGCTATAATTTAAGATACGAATATCTTACACAAACTAATTGCATCATATTTGGATATGTAATCTACATACAAAATCTACATCACCTTGCATTTCAGACTAGTATCTTGCAGAATGCACACTTTTCATGACACCTAAACACTAGTGTATGGCATGAGCAGAAGCCACCATCTTACTCACCATAGTGGTGTGGATTCTTGCCTCAACAGCAGTGAAAAATTTTACTGAAATTTGATCAAAAAAGCTAATAGGATATTAGGTTGTACAGCATGATGTAAGGAGTACAAGTGAAGGGAGATTACGGTTGTTATATAACAAACTAGTGAGGCCTGACATTGGGCTTCATTTATTATGCATACAAGAAGAGGCTTGAAATGTATGCATGCAACTTCCCACTTATAAAAGAAAACTTGACTGAGGTACATGAGCATATTTATGGAATCAGTGACCCATGCGTACGCAACATTTTGAAGAAGCTTGGGAAATGGTGACACCCTTGCTTTAGTAGGGAAATGCAGCCAAACCAGTTAAATGATGACTTGCATGCATAATAATTCATATTGATAAGCCGTTATTATAACATATGTTGACATTCAGGCATATTGCACCACAAAAATGATTAATGTGATGCACAGACTGTATTTTAGTTCATTTTTTAAAAGGGTGCCAATGCCACATATTTGCACTGAAGAACTTGTTTTTCTGTTGAATTTTATCTACCATGTGCTGTCACTTCCCTGACTAACAATTCAAAAGTATCTCAGCCAAGCTTCACTCCATCATGCCCACTGTGCTGGAAGGCATTAACCAGTCGGCAAGGCACTAAATTCAGTCTTAATATGATGTCGGTGTACAAACAAAAAAATGCAGTGACATTCCATTAATACAAGAGTCATCCAAGATGTGACAGGCAAACATTGTGTCTCTGTGGCTAGGGTCAAGACGTGATCCATTTATTTTGAGGCAAAGTACCTTTAACAGACATAATGGTCTTGTACGTGGTGGCTGGCTTGTTGGTAAGGTAACTAGCTGAACCCTCAGTTTTTCAGTTGGCCTGTACTATTCATTATCATAGCAATCATTTCATCGCATGTGCCAGTTGATAATGGCTACCCACTTAGACAATGGTGCCTTACACCTTTCTAAAATCCCCAGAGCACAGAAGAGAGGCGCTATGATGTACTCTCAGTTGCAGAGCACAACAAGTCTTGAATGCAGGTGGCAAGGTCTCAATGCATTAGGAGGGACCTCTACCAGCCATTGATGTTCTGCAGCATTTTAATTGCATATGTATGAGTTTGATTAGCATACTCCATATATGAATACTACAGGATGGCATTTGAGGCACATTCATGTACACATATTTAATAGGTGATCGTGATGTTTAAAGGGGAAATGTGCATATGGCAGGTTTTAAGAGATCAGATTATTTTTTTTGGTATATGTCTTTTTCTTCCTATTTTCACGCTCAAATCCACGCAAAGTTTTATAAATGAGGCCACTGGAGAATGTGTACAGTTTTGGTCTTCATAATGCTAAAAGACATAGCAACGCTGGAGAAAGTCCATAGGACAGCGACTAGGCTGATTCTAGGACTGAGATTTATGAGCTATGAGACTGGAGAAGAAAAACCTTTTAGCAGAAGCAACAGAGATTAAGAGGTGACATGTTTAAAGTGTTTAAAATGATAAAGGGAATTAGTACATTTGACCCCAGCTGTGATATTAAAATAAATTCTTCAACAAAACATGATGACATGGTCAGTAAGTTGTTAATGGAAGATTTCGCACAAATATAAAAAAAAATTTCTTAATACAAAAAACATAAAATATAGTACAAAATATTGTGACGGATAGTAGGACTTTAGAGACTTTCAAATCTTGACTTAATGTCATTTTGGAGAATCTAGGTGATTAGGATTGATGAGCTTTTTGGACTCACTGGCCTGTTACCATCAAATTGATCTAATGTTATAATTTATTTTCAGGGTCTGTCCTGACAATTTTGATTTTGAACCTTTTGTGGTAAGACTCAAACTCTGGACCTCTAAAGTATTCTATTCAGAAACCAGACAAGGAAAAAAGTTGTCAAAAAGACCAAGAAATGAAACATAATCAAGTTCAAAAGAGAGATGTTACTGAATGAAAAAGATGTCTAAATCACTAAACCCAAAACTGCAAAATGAACTCATAGTTAGAGGAGAAAAGCAATATTTTCGAGTAGCCAGAAAAGAAACTAAAGCAGAAAGAAAGAGTTTATTTTTTATAAAATTTTATATAGAGGAGAAGAGCATCTTGCTGGGATTTAAGTACAACGCTAATGATGTCAGACATCATTGCACCTGCAACCATACCCTCAGCAACCAGGTTAAGCCAATGAAGCAGACTTCATAAAACAGCAGCATATAACGTCAGTAAAATTATAATGATCATTTTTCTTAACAAAGGAAAAATGACCAAACCAGACAAGAAATTAATTTTGTAAGGAGACAATTCACAACACAAGAATTCCCCATATTTAATAACTTGCTTGGCTTGACTCTAATTTGTAAAGAACTACTTTTTCCTTTTTAAAGTATTTCATTTACTACAATGTATATATATAAAAAATCAGCTTTTGAAAAGTGTCTTGTAATTCTGTTAAAACACCAAATATAGGATATGGGAAAGTGTAATAAGCTATTTGTTTTAGTTTCACCCAAGTTCTTAGTGAGAAGCAAGTTCCTGCCTCAATTTAAATCCTTTTATAATTAGGTTCCTTAGTTTCCTTTATCTGCACTCAAAATTGTGGATAAAAAACAGTCTGCACTATGTCTCCCTCTGTATCTAAAGGTGTTAGAAGTACCTTTAATTAATGTCAGCACATGAAAATGAATTATAACTTTACTTTGTATATGTCAAGAAATCATTCCTGGATTTTCTATATAAAGAGCCCTTCACAAATAGTTTCTGGCAAGCAGGCCCATGTGTGGATAATAATGCACCCTATCTGAAAACTGCTAAAAATGATAATTTAAACCAAAACTATTTAATGTCCCTCTCTCCCACTTCCCAGTTCTACTGTTTGCTGTAACTCAAATGGGTTTTACTGTCACATCTCAAATATGTGATGGTTGGGCTAACTTTTCAACCTTAACTGGGCCAGAATGTGTGAGTCTGTGTGTATGTGTGTTTGTGTGCTGACACCACTTTAAAGTTAGACACACTTTTGTCATTTCGCTGCATCTCCAATGTTGTGGAGAAAGCTGCCAGTAGCAAGAAAAGGTATTAAAGTCTTGAATATAAAAGGGTAACAATAAATGTACACACTTCTCTGGATATTCCAGAATGTCTGATCACGGTTTGGTGTTGCTTCTCTGGGTAGAATTTGGCAAAGGGAGTATGTTTCTGTGTTGACTGTTTGTTCAGAAAGTGGCATGATATTTTAAACTTTCTGTTGGAATTTTTTGCTTCTTATATACTGTAGATCCCGGAATACAAGCCGACCCGGTATATTAGCCGATCCCCTTCTCTACCGACTAAATTACATGTATTTGCCGATGACCGGTATTTAAGCCGACCCCCTTCTCCAAGCAAAATTTTCTAAATTTCCTTAAAAGTGTCTCTTTGGGTATATTTATAATGTTTATCGGCGAGAATTTGAGACTGCCGGCATTTTTGATGGAAACTAGGAAGTGATTGCGGAGAAGTTTGGTAAATTGGAACCTTTGTGTTGAAACTATATACGCAAATACAGTACATGGGCGGGTGGATTTCCGGAGACTTGTTATAAATTTGATTAACTTAAATACGCAATACAGTGGACCCTTGACTTACGAACTTAATTCGTTCGCAAAGGCTAACCCATAATGCGTTCCAAACCTCCCACTACAACACTTACTTAACCTTTTCATAATAAAAAACACCAATATTTTTTCTAATGTACTAACCAAAAAGTTATAAAAAGTGCCTAGCCTACTTCGATTAGGCTAGGAGCATGGCGGCGCGCAGCGGCTCAGGGCTCTCCTTTACAGTGCACTTTTTTGTTGTTTTTGTACTTTTTTTTTGTCCTTGTTTGTGCACGATCGGTTCGGCGAACATCCGCTACACCATTCAGAACCTTATAGACATCGGTGTCCAAAGCCAGACATCTGTTTTGAGTGTTTTTCATCACACGCACAACATCCCAGACAACATAGCGAGACCAGCGGGCTCTCCGTGGTTTGTTGTCAGGTCTAGGAGACGACACAGATGGAGGAGGGAAAGAAAGCAGAAGCGGGGCCGCAGATACGGCGTTATGCTAAGGCTAAAAAACAACCATACAAGCCCTATACAGAATTTTTTTCTGCACTGAAGGAGCTGCTTTTAATCTCATTGTAGATGCGTATAGTGACAGTAAAAGGCATTCTATTCTAGAAACAATTTCATACTGTACTCACCATTTAATTTGACATCTTTGGGCTGCAGGAAGGGAGGAGGAGGAGATATTTCAACACAATGTCCATCTTTGTTTCGAAATTACATCCACAAACACATGTATCTGGGCTCCGACTGACGCTACTAACGCTCTCGGTTGTTTGTTTACAATCTCGCAAGCGGATACACGTGACCGCATCCGTTTCGTAACGCAAGATGTGGATCGTAAATCAAAATAAAAAATTTTATTTTAAACTTCCCGATAATTTATTATAAATTTTATTAATAAAATCAACAACTAAAACACTTTTTTGAATAAATTCTTTATTTAATTTAAAGTACCGGCATGCAAAGTTACTTCTTCATCTGAAAGATGGCTCTGTGGTTTCGTCATTATTTACTTCCGTATTCATCGGCAAAACCGGCATTGCGCTGGAAATCTTGAATCTGAAATGATACTCGTTGTATAAACCGAACCCCAAACTCCAAGCCAAAAATCTAGGACAAAATTCTCGGCTTGTATTCCGGGATCTACGGTAGTTCCAGTGGGATCATCATTTCTGACAGGACATTTACAACCTTTGACTTTATGATTCGATACACTGCCTTTTAATTTTTGAGGGTGCAAAGGATTAATCTTTCAGGTTAAACGACTCCGACTCACCTGGCTGAGATCGAGCAACTCCTTTTAACCATGACCTGGGAGACTCTAAAAGTAGGAATTGTGAATCCTGGTAGCACCCTATGCCCGCCCCCATGTAGCCCAATAGGGCTGAGCCATGGAACTACAGTTTCTGGCATGCCCAGAGGGTATCTTTGTGAGAATCCTAACCCAGGGAGGCTGCCATAATCTGTGTTATGTGACATGCTGTCTTGTTTTGATTCTTAAAAAACTGAAACTGTAGTGTTTGAGTAATTTGTGTGTGAAAAATAGAAATTGAAAACTTTGAAGGGTGTAAAAACAAAATCTTTTAGTTTGTGTATTAGGTTAGGTTCTTTGGTTTTTGATGATCTAGTGACCTCAGCCCATTTTCGAAGAATGTCTTCTTCACCTTTCAGTTCATTCATTTAAAATTATTTTCTGATGAATCCCAAGCATTAGTAGAACTCATACATTTAACTTAATAATGAGAAACTAAAAAGTTTAAGCATTTTTTGATATGAGTTGTGCATTAAATAGCACTGATTTCACTATTTCAAACCCTTAACCACGCACAGAGGATATTGTGTTAGTATGGATCTGGCAGCCACAGGCCTACATGTAACAGGCAGTGGCAAACCAAGCCTTCTGAAGTCATTGAGAACAGAGTATTTAGGATAGCCATAGGGAGAAAGGCAGATAGATTCCAACTTAAATAATAAATAAATCCCAATGCATATTATTAGAGTGTCCATTCAAGTTTGATGAAATAGAACTGGGCGACCTTAAAAAATAAGTTTTTTGAAGCATTCAGCTATACCACCTAAACAAATAATCAAATCATTTGAGACTTCCCCTATGTTGATGATCAGGCCTTCTGCTTGAAATAGAATCTGTTGATGTCAAATGGAGATTGTACACCAAATTCTACATATATACTCATTGGCCACTTCATTATGTACACCTGTTCAGCAGCTTATTAACACAAATATCTAATCAGCCAATCAAATGGCAGCAACTCAATGCATTTAGGCATGAAGATATTGTCAAGACGATGTGCTGAGGTTCAAACTGAGTATCAGAACAGGGTAGAAAGGTCATTTAAGTGACTTTGAAAGTGGCATGATTGTTGGTGTCAGATGGGCTGGTCTGAGTATTCCAGAAACTACTGATCTACTGGGATTTTCACGCACAACCATCTCTAGGGTTTACAGAGAATAGTCCGAAAAAGGGAAAATATCTAGTGAGCGGCAGTTCTCTGGGTGAAAATGCTTTGTTATGCCAGAGGTCACAGGAGAATATGCAGACTGGTTTGGGCTCATAGAAATGCAACAGCAACTTAACTTGTAACTTGTTATAACCCAGGTATTCAAAAAAGCATCTCTGAATGCTAAACACATTGAACTTTGAAGCAGATAGCACCTGAAATATGTACATCGTGGGTCAGGTCGCCACCACCGCCAGGCTGCGAATGAAAAGACCACTGGTGGCATTTGCTCAGGAATACGCTGTCCTTCTCATGGCCCTGGAAATAGAAGTGTCAGTGTACTGAATTTACATTATGTGAAAATAAACTCCGATCACGGCTCTGTTCAAAAAGAAGCCTCATTAACTAATGTTGCATTGCATTGTTTAATTCAAGATCTCTTAATGGCAAAGCATTGGTGCTGTCAGAATTCATCCCTGACACCAAACTTGATATACTGTATTTAACGGAGACTTGGCAAAAAACAAGCGAATTTACGACTCTCACGGAGGCGACACCACCTGGATTCACTTTCCACACAGAGCCTTGCAGCCCAAGACAAGGCGGTGGGCTTGCGGTAATTGTCAGAGTAGATTTAAACATCAAACGAATCCTAATTGATTGCCCATTGTCTTTTGAGTGCCTGGCTCTTAAACTAACAACGGAATCAGGTCCCGTCTCATTCATTGTTCTTTGTCATCCTCCAAAGTACAACGCATCCTTCTTATCCGATCTGATTGAACTTTTAACCCATCTAAGCTCTGACTCTCAGGGAATTATTCTTCTTGGTGATTTCAATATCCATATTGACACCCCTACATCTAAACTGAGAAATAAATTCCTATCCTTATTGGACTGTTTTGACTTGACACAACATGTTGATTTTCCCACCCACTTTGGTGGTCATATATTGGATCTGATCTGCACTTCTGGACTATCTGTTGCCAACATTTACAGCACTGATTTGGGACTCTCTGATCAAAAAGCAGTACTTTTCATTGTCTCATTGTCTCTCCCTCCTCTTACCTGTAAATGACAAATTTCTTACAGAAACCTTAAAAATATCTGTCCCTCTATCCTTTCAGATTAATTTCTGATCTTTTGCTGTCTGCACCTATTCCATCAACACTAGATAGTCTTGTTGACCACTATATCACAGCCCTTCATTCAGGATTAGATAAAACAGCTACTTTAAAACATAAGGAGGTTTCCTTTAAGCGTTCAGCTCCTTGGTATAATTCAGAGTTGCGATCTATGAAAGCAGCTGGCTGATGCCTTGAGAGAATGTCACATAAGACTGGCCTTACCGTGCACATCCAGGCTTTCTCTGACCACCAAAAAGCTTACAGAGGAGCACTAACTGCTGCCAAGAACACCCATTATGGCAGAATAATAGAAAGTGGCCACGATAACCCAAGGGGTTTGTTCTCTGTAGATAGATAGATAGATAGATAGATAGATAGATAGATAGATAGATAGATAGATAGATAGATATTTTATTAATCCCAAGGGGAAATTCACATAATCCAGCAGCAGTATACTGATACAAAAAAAAATATTAAATTAAAGAGTAATAAAAATGCATGTAAAAACAGACAATAACTTTGAATAATGTTAGCGTTTACCCCCTCTGGGTGAAATTAAAGAGTTGCATAGTGTGGGGGAGGAACGATCTCCTTCGTCTGTCAGTGGAGCAGGACAGTGACAGCAGTCTGTCACTGAAGCTACTCCTCTGCCTGGAGATGACACTGTTCAGTGGATGCAGTGGATTCTCCATGATTGACAGGAGTTTGCTTAGCGCCCGTCGCTCTGCCACAGATGTTAAACTGTCCAGCTTTATTCCTACAATAGAGCCCGCCTTCCTAACAAATCTGTCCAGGTGTGAGGCATCCTTCATCTTTATGCTGCCTCCCCAGCACACCACAGAGTAGAAGAGGGCACTCGCCACAACCGTCTGGTAGAACATCTGCAGCATCTTATTGCAGATGTCGAAGGACGCCAACCTTCTAAGGAAGTATAGTCGGCTCTGACCTTTCTTACACAGAGCATCAGTATTGGCAGTCCAGTCCAATTTATCATCCAGCTGCGCTCCCAGGTATTTATAGGTCTGCACCCTCTGCACACAGTCTCCTCTGATGATCACGGGGTCCATGAGGGGCCTGGGCCTCCTAAAATCCACTACCAGTTCCTTGGTCTTGCTGGTGTTCAGGTGTAAGTGGCTTGAGTCACACCATTTAACAAAGTCTTTGATTAGCTTCCTATACTTCTCCTCCTGCCCACTCCTAATGCAGCCCACAATAGCAGTGTCATCAGCGAACTTTTGCACGTGGCAGTAGTAGTTAATAAACTACTCAAACCTGCATCTGGCCCAACTACCTCTTCTACTGAAGTCTGTGAGGAATTCCTCCACTTTTTCCGTAACAAAATTAAAGATCTAAATAATTCAACTAACATAAATACATTATCTGTTTATATCTCTCCCTGTTTTCCCACTCCATCCAGCTCCTTGTCTAAGTTCTCACCAGTCACATCTGCGTTTGTTAATAACTTGCTTTGTAAAATGAGGCCGACTGCTTGTGTACTGGACCCCATCCCCGGCACACTACTTAAATCCTGCTTTCATGCCATAATCCCAACTGCTACAACAATAATAAACTCATCCCTTGACACTGGCTTTGTACCGCTCACTTTTAAAATCGCTTCTGTAATCCCAATGTTAAAACAGTCTGGTCTTGATGCTGATAATCCTAACAACTTTCGGCCTATTTCCCACTTACCTTTTCTGTCAAAAGTTCTTGAGCATGTTGTAGCTTCCCAACTCACCAATTACTTAACCTCTAATAATTTTATTTAACCCTTTCAGTCTGGTTTCAGGGCACAGCACAGCTGTGAAACTGCTCTGCTATGGGTAACCAATGATTTGCTTATGGCAGCAGACTCTGGACAAACCAGCATATTAATTCTATTAGACCTCAGTGCAGCATTTGACACTGTTAGACATGACATTCTACTGTCCAGAATGGAGAACATGGAGAACCACTGCCCTCCAGTGGTTCAAGTCCTATCTGACTGATAGGCAAGAGTTTGTTAGTCTTGGCAACAGCAGACCCAGCTCAATGCCAGTCACACAAGGAGTTCTTCAGTGTTCTGTCCTCGGCCCTCTTCTCTTCTGTAGTTATATGCTTCCCCTTGGCCATATTATTCATAGCTATGGACTGGGTTATCATCTTTATGCAGACGATACTCAGCTCTACTTCAATGTTAAAAGTGGAACTTCATCAGAGCTTTCTCAGCTCACAACCTGCCTCAGTGAAATTAAAACCTGGATGGAGCAGAATTCTTTAAATTTAAACTGCAACAAAACTGAACTCCTGCATATTGGGACTAAAGTACAACTTAATAAAATGAGCTCCTTCCCAGTCAATCTTGGCGGTGATCTCATCAGACCTGCCTCTACTACAAAGAATCTTGGTGTCATTTTTGATTCCTCCTTTTCTTATTCCGCCCACATTAAGAAACTTTCTTACTTTCACCTCCGTAAAATATCCTGTGTTCACTCCTTTCTCTCTTTTTCTAATGCTGAGAAACTTGTCCATGTTTTTATCACATCCCGCATCGATTATTGTAATTCCCTACTGGCAGGTGCCCCTTCTAATCTTATATCTCAGGTCCAGCTTATTCAAAACAAAGCTGCAAAAGTCCTTACTCGAGCCAGCAGCAGTAAGCACATAACACCCATCCTGCTCCGCCTTCACTGGCTCCCTGTGTCTTACAGAATCGAATATAAAATCCTACTAGTAACCTACAAAGCCTTAAACGACCTTGCGCCAAACTACATAAGTGACCTTCTCCATCACTATGTGCCTGTCCGCCCACTAAGGTCCTCTGATTTTGGCAATCTTGTTGTGTCCTACACTAATCTACACTCCATGGGTGACAGAGCCTTCAGCTGTATAGCGCCCAGACTCTGGAATGACCTACCGAAATTAATCAGATCAGCTGACTCCATGATTTCTTTTTAAAAACAACTCAAAACTCATCTGTTCAGGAAGGCTTTCAGCTCTACTTGACTTTACTACCCTTCTCTCATTTTAAATGTATGTCAAGATGCTCATGTAACCTATGTGTGTGTGCTAGACCATCAATTATGTTGTCTGTTAGGTTTTTTCTCTGAATTTACTGTCTTAATCTTCTTTATTTATTTATCTGGTTTGTACAATGCTATATACTGTATACCCTGCCACTCTTTCTTAAATTCTGTAAGTGCCTTGAGCATGGGAAAAGTGCTATATAAATAAAATATATTATTATTATTATTATTATTATTATTATTAACAGCAAGAGACTACACCAGGCACCACTGCTGTCAACTAAGAACAGGCATCTGAGGCTACAGTTTGCATGGCCTCAGCAAAACTGGAAAAACAAAAGATTGAAAAAATGTTGCCTGGTCTGAAGAGTCTTGATTTCTGCTGCAACATTTGTAGGGTAGGGTCAGAATTTGGCATCAACAACATGAAAGCCTGGATCCATCCTACCTTGTGTCAGCAAATCAGTCAGGTAGTGGTGATGTAATGGTGTGGGGGATATTTTCTTGGCACACTTTGGGCCCCTTAGTACCACACAACCTACCTGAGTATTGTTGCTGACCATGTTTTCTCTCTTTATGACTGTAGAGTACCCATCTTCTGAAGGCTACTTCCATCGGGATAATGCGCCATGTCACAAAGCTCAAATCATCTCAAACTGGTTTCTTGAACATGACAATGAGTTCACTGTACTCAAATGGCCTCCACAGTCACCAGATCTCATTCTAATAGAGCACATTTGGGATATGGTGGAACAGGAGATTCACATCATGGATATGCTTCCAACAAATCTGCAACAACTGTGTGATGCTATCATGTTAATATGGTCCAAAATCTTTGAGGAATGTTTCTAGCAACTTCAAGCTCAATCTATGCCAGAAAAAGTTATGGAGGTTCTGAAGGTAAAATGGGGTCCAACCCTGTACTAGCTAGGTATACCTAATAAAGTGGTCGGTGAGTAGATGTAATCCTTGCTTGGTCAGTGGACTTCAATTCATGTCTGTGGGATACTGAGAGCATATAACTGGATACTAGAGATTGGGGTTATACAACAGAAGCAATTTGTGATGCTTTTATGGATGTTTACTGCTGTTCATGTTGGGTTCCTATTCAGGTTCACTATATCAGGAGTTTAGTTATCTCAATTTTCTATGAATACACAAGACTGAAAAATATACAATTATTAGTGTTTGAAGAAACAATCTGTTCATGTCATGTCACTTTCTAACCCACTAGACCAGGGTTGCAGGGAATGCTGCAACCTATACCATCTAGCATAAGGTGCAAGGCAGGAACAAACCCTGGACAGGGTGCCAGTCAATCACAGGCTGAACACATACACACACACATTTAACATACAAAAGGGTCTATGTAGCATTGTCAGTTCACCTAACCTGTCTTTGGATAAGACAGTGGACGAGGCCCACTTACTGTTAGGTAGCAGCATTACCACTGCGCCACAGTGCTGCCCTCTGTTTTTTCAATCAAGTAAATACAGACATTTGCTTCCCACCTGGAAAATAATACAAATGTAAAATAATTAAATGAAAAATTATAAATGTATATGCGTAGGATGCACCATGACAAAATGTTTAATATATAAGTGACTGAGAATTTCCTGACTTAGCGATCTTAATATATTAACTTCATGAAAACAGTTTAGAAAGTCATCACTATTTCATCTGTGCTGGTTTGTTCTTCAAGTTTCCATTTTTACTGTAATATTTATCTTTTTAATTGTATTTATTTATACATACAGTGGAATCCACCTTTAAATTTTCATTGCTCTACCAAAGTACACTGGCATGCTACTACAGGTACTCCGTCTTTTACTTTCTTTAAAATGTAAAGTGCCTTCACCAGCAGATGATATCTTGGGGTACAAATGAAAGAAAAACAATGTAACAAAATTTCTCAATGCTCTTCTTGGGAATGTACCTTGTTTTTAAGACAATGAAAGGTATGTACAATAATGTCTTTTTGGTCAGAATTTTTAATGCATGCTGCACTGCTTACCAATAAAAACACTAGGTCAGAATTTTAAAAATCTAGTACAGAGTGATGTCAGATATAAGCAAGTTTCATGATAAACTTTTTGTGTAAGCTGAAAAATGTGCATTACAACACTCTCCTATATTAGGGGTCATGTTTTATATCTCAGAATAAATACAAATAGCTGAGCGCATTACAATGTATACATTAATCTCGTTTCTATCTGAGTTTATATGTAGGTGTTCAATTGCACACAAGTACATGATTAAATATACACTTTACTGAAATGATATTGTACATGAAACATGCCAGGAAAGTAATGATTTTTCTACCATTGAATAGTATTGTGTGATTTCACCTGCCATCTGATTCCTTATTTACAAAATTCAAGGCCATCCTTTGTCCTCACAGAAGGTTGTATTGAAATACAAGTGTAGTGACATTTTACAGTAATGAAAAACATCCTCGCTTCTGTTAATATAAGACAAATGAGGGATTTTTGACAGTATAGTATTTTTCTAATATCACTCCTTCAAATGAATTGTTTGTGAAATACAGACAAAAATATAAATCGTCGTAATTGAGGACGGGAGAGACAGAATAACAAGTTCTAATAGGAACAAACTACTTTTAATCTTTGAGTCAATAGCAGTCTACATGTGTGTTGCGTGGCCTAAACATTGTTTAAGTTATTTTATTGATCCTAAGGATTGTATCAAAATAAGTACATTATACTTCAGTAAGACATAGAGGATTACATCTTTTATCTTCTACTGACGAAAAAGGAGTTAAAGAATTAAGTTTTAGGTAATTGCTCAAATATACCAAGCTATCTAAAAAGTTGATAACTCAGCATGATGAATTAATTGAGGACAATAATAATTTTTTTCAGATTTTAGAGTGTAACGGTTGTTACATATTTTATGTACTGTTATCTGTTTCTGCCACTTGCTTCCTTTGGAAAAGATGTCAGAGGGAATGAGTGTCTTGGAGGATATCTCTTTAAGGGGAGCAGGGGGTCAAACGACGCCTGTGGATCCTTGCCTAAATGCGCTGTTGTATGTTGTAAGAAGGAGAACTGACTTAAAAAGAAAAAGGACTGTTTAAGAAGAAGCTGAGAAGGTGAATTAGAAAGGAAGCTATTGGTAAAGCAAATAAGGCACCGTAACAAGAACGGTTCGGGTGCATGGAAAAAGGGAGTGCTGGCTAACCAGGAATAATCTTCGGAGCGCACGGCTTTACTTTCTATTTTTGATGCTAGTGTCTGTCATGGAAGGACATTAACGCCAATACACCCGGGTGAGGGTTCTATAAAAGAGTCGTCGCCAAGTCGGTGAGATTACTTCTTTTATATGTATATAATGAGTCAGTGGAATATATCTGGCTAGTACACTGGATTTATCGGCGGACTTCCCAGGCCAGTTGGGTACAAAGCTAAGACAAAATTCATATAAAAGGGACTGGGGAACATGTGGGGAGTGTGTATGTCTAACTTATATACAGGTGCTGGTCAAAAAATTAGAATATCATGACAAAGTTGATTTATTTCAGCAATTCCATTCAAAAAGTGAAACTTGTATATTAGATTCATTCATTACACACAGACTGATGTATTTCAAATGTTTATTTCTTTTAATTTTGATGATTATAACTGACAACTAATGAAAGTCCCAAATTTAGTATCTCGGAAAATTAGAATATTGTGAAAAGGTTCAATATTGAAGACACCTGGTGCCACACTCTAATCAGCTAAGTAACTCAAAACACCTGCAAAAGCCTTTAAATGGTCTCTCAGTCTAGTTCTGTAGGCTACACAATCATGGGGAAGACTGCTGACTTGACAGTTGTCCAAAAGACGACCATTCACACCTTGCACAAAGAGGGCAAGACACAAAAGGTCATTGCTAAAGAGGCTGGCTGTTCACAGAGCTCTGTGTCCAAGCACATTAATAGAGAGGCGAAGGGAAGGACAAGATGTGGTAGAAAAAAGTGTACAAGCAATAGGGATAACCGCACCCTGGAGAGGATTGTGAAACAAAACCCATTCAAAACTGTGGGAGAGATTCACAAAGAGTGGACTGCAGCTGGAGTCAGTGCTTCAAGAACCACCACGCACAGACGTATGCAAGTCATGGGTTTTAGCTGTTGCATTCCTTGTGTCAAGCCACTCTTGAATAAGAGACAGCGTCAGAAGCGTCTCGCCTGGGCTAAAGACAAAAAGGACTGGACTGCTGCTGAGTGGTCCAAAGTTATGTTCTCTGATGAAAGTAAATTTTGCATTTCCTTTGGAAATCAAGGTCCCAGAGTCTGGAGGAAGAGAGGAGAGGCACAGAATCCACGTTGCTTGAGGTCCAGTGTAAAGTTTCCACAGTCAGTGATGGTTTGGGATGCCATGTCATCTGCTGGTGTTGGTCCATTGTGTTTTCTGAGGTCCAAGGTCAACGCAGCCGTCTACCAGGAAGTTTTAGAGCACTTCATGCTTCCTGCTGCTGACGAACTTTATGGAGATGCAGATTTCATTTTCCAACAGGACCTGGCACCTGCACACAGTGCCAAAGCTACCAGTACCTGGTTTAAGGACCATGGTATCCCTGTTCTTGATTGGCCAGCAAACTCGCCTGACCTTAACCCCATAGAAATACGCCAGACCCAACAATTCAGAAGAGCTGAAGGCCACTATCAGAGCAACATGGGCTCTCATAACACCTGAGCAGTGCCACAGACTGATCGACTCCATGCCACGCCACATTGCTGCAGTAATCCAGGCCAAAGGAGCCCCAACTAAATATTGAGTGCTGTACATGCTCATACTTTTCATGTTCATAACTTTCAGTTGGCCAACATTTCTAAAAATCCTTTTTTTGCATTGGTCTTAATTGATATTCTAATTTTCCGAGATACTGAATTTGGGACTTTCATTAGTTGTCAGTTATAATCATCAAAATTAAAAGAAATAAACATTTGAAATACATCAGTCTGTGTGTAATGAATGAATCTAATATACAAGTTTCACTTTTTGAATGGAATTACTGAAATAAATCAACTTTGTCATGATATTCTAATTTTATGACCAGCACCTGTATGTATATATACGAGTATGTATGTGCTGAGAATATATTTGTGCTGTCTGTAAATGGTCATATTTCTTTTTTTTTTTCTCTTTCTTTCTCTTCTGTTTCGCTGTTTTCTGGGGAGTACATTATAGAAGGGTTCAAGGGGGTGGTCATATTAATTTATATTTGTTTAGTTGTTCCGGATTTGGGTAGGATTGCTTGAAGTGTGTTTATAGCTTTGCTTGGTTGTTTATAATATATATTCTTGTGTGTTTAATTAACTTAATTGTTTGGGTTGTGTGGTATATGGCCGCTTTATGAGACAGTTTTACCTGTAATTGATGTGGACCCTCAAGCATTTGCATGAATGCACCACTTCATCATCCACTCCCTGAATAGTGACCGGGTGAAGAGGCTCTTTTGGTGCAATGAAAGTCAATAACCAATTTCTTAGTTTTGCTAATGTTAAGTTACAGACAATTCAGAACAGGTAATCTACCTATAGCTAAGCATGCTCTTGAATCTGAGACCAACCAGGAAAAGTTTGGGTTGCTGCTGGAAGAGGTGTTGGTGAGGACAGCCAGGGGTGTTCACCCTGCAACTGTAGTGATGGGGACACTGTACTATAAAAAAGAAATGGTCCTTTGGACGAGAAGTAAAATTGAAGTCCTGACTCTCTGTGGTCATAAAAGATCCCTGGGTATCCTTCATAAAGAGTAGGGTTTATCCTAGTGTCCTGAATAATTTTCCCACCACATCCCAGTCATTCTGGCCCTCTAATCATACCCTATGTCTGAACTGGCTAACTATCTCTTACCTCTTCACCACCTAACCATTAAAGTATGATGAACATTCTGGCACAAAATGGCTTCCATTGCATCATCCAGGAGCTTTGTAACGTGATTTGAATAGTGAGAAAAGTGAAATAGTGAAATATAAATGTAAAGAATTATTTGTATTATTAATTCTTTTTGCAGCAAGAAATAAATCCCTCCACTTGACTCTTACATTCTGTCTCATTCCTATTAGTGCACAATCATCTGAGTGCTTCAGCATGTGAAATAACCTGGTGTTTTATTTATAAACTGAGGTGTACAGGGTGAAAAGAAAGTAGACAGGATTGTTTATTATGGTGCTCCAGTATTGCTCGCATCCACATCAGAGCCATAACAAAACTGCTGTCTCCTGCATAGATAGGCCATTATCCAGGGTGCCATAGACTCATCCTCTTGTATATCCCAGGGCTTGCCCCTTTAACAGTGAAGATTAGATGGTATTGAAGGCACTGGAGTAATGAAAAAAAGTAATCTTCACAGTGCTGCCAGCTTTGTTCAAATTGGAAAGAAGATACAGTAGATAATTGCGTCCAAGTGGTCTTTCACAAGAAGACTGAACAGATAACATTAGTTACTACAAGTTGATCAGCACATTTTTTTTACTTAATTGTAAACAAAATAGAATGTCCTTTTTAAATGTTTTTATTCTAAGAGGGTTAGGATTCTTTCATTTGAGGAGGATAAGATGATGTGTTCAAAACCAATTTATGTAATCTTAGGAAGTCATCGACAGTTTCAACCTAACTTCATAACAATCAGTTATGCAGTGTGACATCCCCAGCAACTCAATCATAGTGCTTGTTGACTCATGAAACAGGTTTGATTTTGCCACAGTTCTTAGAGATGGGCTCCTATGTGTGCCAGGATTGATGTGCAATGCATACAGTGTACTCAAACAGAGAAGCACCAAATGAAATCTACAAGAAAAAGAAGAACAGAGAAGAACAATGACAGCCTCAAGAAACAGACAGGAACAGATAGCACAACTATCTTTGTTATGTCTAGTATTTTTGTACCATAACAGAGTGGAGTAAGAAAAAGATTTCCCCAAATTAATTGATTGCCAAATATGTCAACCTTGTGAAACTGGCAGCATGACAGAAAATCTGAAACAATGCCAAGAAGTCGTAATGGAGTCTTGTAATCCATAATTCTTCTGTGACTAATAGTTATGTTGTATTCTGACATTATGTGGTCTGAATGTCTTATTGTTCTGCTGATTTATGTTCTGTATTCACTGTTTAAGTTTCCTTTTTTATTTAACTTCTTTGTTTAATTTCAAGTATTTGCTATATGTTACTTACATTTATTTATGTAATGTGTATAATTTTTCATTAATGTGCATTTTTGTTTCCATATGTGATCATGTGTTCTCTCAGCTCTCTTGTGTCTTGTGGGTGGTCCCACTATAATGCAGGACAACCTGTATGTCTGTGTTGAACCGCCTCCAACGCTATAAAAGCTTGGGAGACCCACTGGTTTAATGCTGTTCAGTCTTACACGCTTGGTGTGGTGAGTTCTCTTGTGTTTTCTGTAATTGATTATTTATTATTTATTGGAATTCTGACATCTGCTCTATTTTTTCACCATGATTCTTGGATTACTGTATTGGGACTTTGTTAGTTACCAGATTGTCTTTTTAGGCATATCTATTTGTACCATTTTGCACTTTTCAAAGCATTTCTGTGTTTCAGAACTTTTGAGAAAATAAATCTTTTATTTTATAAAGATTCTTCATTGGCTCCTATATATAGCCAAAGGTTAACAGTTACCCTTTCTCTCTTGAAAGCATTTGCTGCAGTATTTCTGGACTATTTATTTGGAGTATTTAGAAATAATGATGTCATAATTTCAAGAGAGAGAAAAAATATTTTTTTCAATATGTGTAAAGAAACCTCCCTTTTTTTAAAAAAAATGAACAATTTAAAGTATGGTTTAAACATAATTAAATTTTTCTGCCATTATAAAAGTATAAATGCACAAATTCTTCCAAGTTAGATATATACAGGTATATGTTAAGTCAAAATGAGTCTACTTTTATTTAGTTTTCACTCTACTGTACAGTAAGGCTCCTGTTAGAGTTTGGTTTCTTTTCCAATTGTTTCTGAGCTTGTCATATATGGTACAAGGTCTCTTTCATTTTCTACTGGTGTTTTTTAAGGTGCGTTATTGAAATTCTGTTTGTAGCAAGATTTAATAATATTATAATTTAGATAACATTCTACTGCAATGCCACATTTGTTTATTGGTATTGCCATTTTGAGACCATTTACTTGTAGTTGCCATTGTAGGATTACCTACAAGTGACTGGGTGTTATCCTGGTTATCCAAGATTATAGAATGAGCAATGTCTATGCCAGTTTTTCGAGTTATTGAGAGATCTTTGGTGCTGTGAGTTCAGGAGTTTGTTCCTGAAAGTGCAGTTAGATAATTCCGGATCTCAGAATGAAGTCCAGCTTGCTTTAGCATGATTTCACACCAGCACATTAGCCGGTTCAAGAGCACCGGATTTCAATCAGCTCACACAAACCCAGACAGGCTGATCCGAATTAATGAGTGTTCACAGCAAAATTTACAAGCTCTTATGAGTCGAACACTGAACAGCTGATCAACCACATTCTACAACTCTGAGAAACAGAGGGCATAACCTTTATGCCAGCAAAGAATGAGGTGCTAGTGGAAAATAATTGGTAACACAGGAGCAACAGAGTGACTAAGGAGAGGGCAATGTCATAGCGGAATATCACTGAAAGAATGAATGCGTTGTGGCAGATTGCTGGGGTTCTTACATGGCCGGGATGCCTGGAAGGACCGGAAAAGGACATGAATAGCTTCCGGGTTACGAGGGGGCAACCGCCCTGGACTAGGAGAGGTCCACGGGAGAGGAGCAAAGAAGTTCTGGCCTGTTGGGACCCGTGGCCACTGCCAGGGAGTGCCTCAAGCCTCGTGGGACCCGGAGAACTGTTACTTCCACCACACCAGACAAGATGGCGGATGAACCTGCCAGGAACACCCGGAGTGCTTCCGGTGCAAAGGGCAGCACTTCCGCCACACCAGGAAGTGCTGCTGGAAGGACGTCATCAGCCACCTGGAGCACATCTGGGCGGGAATAAAAGGGGCCGCCTCCTTGCAGTCGAGGAGCTTGAGTCGGGAGTGGGAGCTGGACGAAGCTCCAAGGAGGAGACAGGTGGCCAAGGACTGAGTAAGAGATCAGTTATTGTGGTGATTGATTAGCTGTGTGCATTGTGTGGTGTTCGGGTCTTTAATCCTGTGTTTACTAATGGTAAATAAACGTGTGCATTTTATAAAGATGTGGTTTCCGACTGGTGGTGTCCGGGCAAGTCTCACAGCGTAAAACAATTAAGCAGTGAAATCCTTGTAAACTTTATGTAGTTAACTGTTGCATTGTACAAAATGTACACCTGGCAATATTACTTTACTTGACATCGTTATATGCACTCAAGTAAGCATTGTATTCCATTTTTCCAATTTAAGTGAGACCAATGACATTTATGTTTCCAGCATACAAAAGTGCTGTTCTTATCATTACTACGAGAGATGTTGAATGTTTCACTGGACCCTGTATGCACTTTATCTTAAATTCATATTTGGTGAGATTTTTTAATTATTTATCTGTTGTTTAACACTAGAATCCCTGAAGCCTACGAATAAACTTGTAATTCCGGACCACCTTAAATTCCTTTGAACCTCTCCATCAGCGTCTGAAGTCAAAATTTCAAATAAACACTTTCACAAAAGGTACAAGTATAACAAAACAAGTGCACTTTTATTCAAGAATATAACCGAAGAAAAAGAAGTTGGCTTAGGGTACAAAGCAGATATGTCTACTTGGTCGGTGTAGTGGTAACAACTGCTGCCTTATAATTAAAAGGTTGTGGATTTGATTACTGGGTCCTCCAACATTTACTATTTTGAGTAGTGAGTTGCTATTTTTATTACTTTTATATAATAAAAACATACATTTGATCTGAATCTGTAACAGTCAGTGTAAATTTATGGTACTTGTAAAATTTAGCTTTTTTTATTATTCACTTTTAATCTTTCAGTTCTACATTGGAGAAAGAGAACAGAAGCCCTCCCCGCAAGAAACGTCCAGTCACACATAAGGCGTAAAGTACATGTGCAATGCTTCTTCAGCATGTGAATGACTTTAGCTGAATGTGGAAGCTCCTGTCGCACTTTACACTGTGTCAATCAAACACAGGAAGCTCTGCAGTCTACTTGTGACTTTACGCTGTAGGAAGATAAGTAAATAAATCAAGCTAAATAGGTAAATAACATTCGATCCGGCTTTTATATAAGTAACATATAATTGCTTTTTTATATAAAGACCATCACAAAACATAATCACAAACAGAACTTTGCACGATACCTTGGCAAGCTAGGTATGCCCTGCTGTTTCATTGAAGGACGTGTGTGGCAGATTCACTCTCAGGATGATGCCCAACCTGTTGCTGCATCCAAACGGTGCCATCTTTTTCCTATATGCTTGGTACAGCTGCATTGTTCTTATGTGTGACTGGGTATTTCTTGCGAGGAGGGATTCTATTCTCTTTCTCCGATGTAGAACCCTCATCCTCATCTGATATCACCTCTGTTATAGCATGTTTTTATTTGAAAACAGCAGTGTCAGATCGTGGGGAGCGTAAACGTGACTGAGAGAATAAAACTGAACAAAAAAAAAAAGCAAAATTTTACAAGTACCATAAATTTGCACCGGGTGTTACAGACTCAAATCAAGGGCTTCTTCTTTTTGGGCACATACACTGTTAGCATGGCACTGCCAGATCTGAACACTAGCATGGCGAATTGCTAGTGTACTAAAGTGACCATAGCTGCAGGTGGAAGTCCCATTTTAGTTATGGTGCCAGAGTTGCGTTGCGGTGCAGCAGTCTACTAGCCAGCAAAAGCGCTGTGAAGAAGCTGTCTGTTGTTACAGTTCTGCATTTGTCCAGAAACGGCTCCATAAGCTTTATGACCACAGTCTCAGAAAGTCTTTGCCCTAGGGTTGTAACTCAAAACACAGTTTTGAACAAATCGTTGCCAGATGTCTGAAATCTCAGCATATGTCACACGTTCTGCACGGGTGTCTTTGTTGTCAAAGCACAAATGCTGCATGGTAGTCTGATAGCGGTCATGGGACATCATATCTTTGATTGCCGATGCAACAAATAGTTCTGAGCAGGTATCAGCCACAGCACTAACTGTGGTCATCGCTACTCTAGTGAAAAGCATGGAGATAAACGCCATCAACTCAGAGAGGGAGAGGTAAATTTGTTGTACCACATGAACGTCACTGACAAAATAAAACTGAATAATAAAAGCACTAACTTTTACAAGTAGCCAAAATTTACACCGGGTCTTACAGACTCAAATCAAATGTATGTCTGTATTATATTTTAGTAATAATAATAGCAGCTCACTATTCAAAACACGGAGCGCCTGGACTCAAACCTTTTGTTTATAAGACAGCAGTTCTTACCTCTGCACCATCCAAGAAGACATATCAATTTTCTATCTATTGACATCTGAGCTTGGGTTTTTAACTCATTGACACAACATGTAAACTGAATAATTTTTTTTTTCTTTAATTATATTCTTGAATAAAAGTGCATATGTTTATATGATATTTGGGCAAAAGTCTTCACACATTATACAATTCACATTATTATTAGTATAATATGGAAAAGGTTTCTGTTTTAGGTATGTGTTCAGCATTTCTTGCCTCACATTTCCTGTCATCCTACATTTCCATAGATCATTGTAGACATTGAACACACATGACATGCATGTATTTTAAATAGTGATATATTATTTAAACCTATACAACTCCAGGCACCTCACACCCAGATAAACACACTTGAGCTCTGAGAATTTTGCAACTGACTTCAACTCCAACGGGGAATGGGATGGCAGGCTGCTTGCTACTTTTGCTGATCAACACATTTGCAAAACAAAAGATGCTGATGAGGTGGTACAAAGTAATTTAAAGTGGCCCGGGATTACAACTTTTTTAGTAGACTTCAGGGATTCTAGTGTTAAATTCATGGGGAAACTATACAAAGTTATAATGGGAGTCAGAACTGACAATAAAATAAGATGAAAGTCAGAGACCTCCTAATAGCTTAATCCATAATTAAGAGGTTTACAAAGTTAAGAAAGTGATGAGCTACAGGCACCTAATTTATTTAACATACTACAGGTAAACAAGTAGTAATAATACTAAATTAAGATTTAATTAGGAACGGAGAGAGGCAGGAATCAACAACTAATTTTTAGAAACTGTATTAAATATATACACTTTAAAAAAGGGGTTAAACACTTTCACTCCCCAAACAAAACTATACAAAGAATGTCGGTTCAAGGAGTTAGCTTCCTGAAGCCCTACCCTGGCAAGCGATCCAGTAGTCCAAGATCAGATTTAATAAAGTTACGAAGAAGAAGACTACAGCTATCCTACATTTTATTAGAGAACTGGATTAGCCAGTGTAGCCTGTAGGTGCACCATCAAGCCCCAAACTCCAGACACAACGTCTCCTGGCACAGACAGTCACAAGTTCAAATGAAAGTTCTTTTACTTGTGACAATTTGTTCAACAGGTTTACTCTTACCTCAATGAACAACACACAGTGCAATATAATAATAATACTTCTGTATTGCGATCCTTCTACACCTCACAGCAATCATGGTCTACTACCTCCCAACTCCAACTCTCAGATTCAGTGAAGTGTCTCCTTTTAGGCCAGACCCAGGAGTACTTCTGGTGCCACAGCACTGCAGACAAAAGTACTTCCATATCAGTCAAAAGCCCCCTTCAAAGTAGTGACATTTCACTGCAGTGTCCCTGGTGGCATACAAGTACCCCAAAAGGGTTGTTCATCAGGACTACACTGTATATCTCATAATGTGCCCTGTGGATGCACCAATGGGAGTTTCACCAGAACGATGCTACCACCTGGTGTAAAGTCCCCTGGAAGCAGTCTCACTTTGACCATCTGTTATTATGGCCTCCCAGCTGAGTAAGGAGACCACCAACCACACCGGCTAAGATGCCTGACCATTCATATCCTCCAATAATAACGCTTTCTGGTGGGGCAAGGAACCATCCACTCCAGCCAGGCTGTCAGTCATTTCATGTTGTCTGTGATACCAGATAGAAGTATGCCCACTGATTAGAAGCTGTAATCAGTTTGGCAACATTCATCATGAGCTTAGCCTGGATGGAGAGGCTGCTGTACTGCATGCTTACAAATGCACTCATAATCAGTCATATAGGATCACTTTGGAGGTAGCATTTCATTTTACAAATATCTCACATGCAGTATCTTTAGGGTCAGGGAAGAAAAGTAGAATACCTTGAGAAAACCCTGGATGACATAAACTATATTTGTATCCTAACTTCTCTACAGTGAACATGCCAGAGCAAATATCATTGTTGTTCCAGTTACCCAGGCAACAGTACTTCATTAGTTATGCCCCAGTTTAGACTGCTAATGTGATAAAGGTAACAGTACAAGTTAAGCAATATAATGCTATTTTAAGTTCTTATTCTCCCTATCTCTTAACATGTCTTTATGTATTTGAGCTCATATAATAAATGGCATTATCCAGATTAGTCATTCTGTTTATTTATGCCAAGAAAATGCATCTTAAGTCTCATGGTGTCATATTAACAGCAGGTAGACTGGATTTCCTACAAATAATTAAGCAGAATGTCTCATCTGTTCAGTTTGAATGGTTACACACAAATCATTTGCTTTTAACTCACATGCAGAACTTCAATAAATAAGTTTGTGCATTCAGCGTGAAATGAAGTAGTATCCCTCCTGGTAAATATTTATTTTATATTTGGAATTAGCATACAAAATGTAATTAAAAGTAACTTACTGACATTGTAACAGCTCGGGAAGTGGTGTGTTGGGACAAAGCTTCTATAAAGCATATTTTCTAATTAGAAAGGCTGAAAGACTTGCTGCCAAGAGCAGGATAATGACACTGAAATACAATCCTGAAATGAAGTTCTCTTAATATTTGGATTTGTAGACTATATTTTTTAGTCATCTTCAGATTTGTTTTTAATTAAGCAGTTTGATACTGGATTGTTATCACTCTACTTTTCAATGATCAGAAAAACTGTTATCACTGAAACCTATTAGTTGAATTAGTTCAGCCAATTCAGAGAAAATGAATGTCATAGAAGGATATTTGAAGAGGATAATATATATAATAAAAATTAATATAATTTTTCATATTTCATATGCACATGTTGTGATGATTTAAATTAACAAATGCAGATATAAACTATATTTAGCAGCATGTGTGCCCTCAACATTGTTTTTTACCAGTAAATTTGTCTTTACTACAAAATTATATTTTGTTCTCTTACAATATACTCTTTCATGAATTTTATGGTGAAAAAAAATCATGTAAACATAGTGTTGTGATGTAAGATTTTGCATATAACTTGATAAATGTTTTGTATGTCTTTATTTGTAATTTAGGCAAAGCAATGTAATTTAGTGTTACTTTGGTGAGAGGCATTCGTGTTTCCCCCCACCCCTTTTACGACTGAGTCTAATTGTAATTTTACGACAGGATTTGGGGGATGTGTCTTAAACCAGTTTGGCGAGTGTTTCTTTGCTAAAGTTTTTCTACCCCCGCAAGTAGGCTAAGGTGTACTTTAACATATGCTCTTGGGGGGGGTTGCAGGTATTAAGATGTACTATTTTCCCCCATTGGTCTGCGATATGGCTGTTTGGAATTGGCTTGTCTCAGAGGCCTCTAAGTACCTTGATATCCTATTGGCTGTAGGGGTTGGACAGAAAACCTATAAATTTGCTTGCTCAACCACATTCTTTCTCTCTTACTAACCAACATATGATGAAAGAAGCATCTCTTGCTAACAAATGACGAAGACCATCACACCATGAACTGAAGACAACACAATGAAGAGCACAGCTTGGCAGCCATTTTGAACACATATGTGGCTAAAAGCTGAGCACCAATGATGCTTTAACAAGAGACATTTTAAGTAACTACAAGTCTGTGTGCCACCTGAATTACACATCACCATTTATCAGGTTGTATGGTTGCCAATATTCAAATGTACTTTGCATTTTGTTATTATTTATGAATATTATCAGTAATACATTATTTTATGTGTAACTTAACTCCTGCTTGCCTTTTTACTACATCTAATTGCCTGAGGTTATAGATATAGAAGGGAAGGTGGGGTTAAGTTATATACAATAATACCTTATAAACAGTGGTAAGTCTGTGGGATTAGGCATTCTAAGGCTACATATTAATAATACAATAGGGGAAAGTAGAGCAAAATATATTACTCTACCAAGATAAAACACGTAGGCACAATGAAGCTGGGCAAGAAGAGCATATAAAATTATACATACTGCTTTTGAGATTTTCTTTCTTCAATATCCTCTAAATTGTCCATTTTTTGTGGGCTTTTAGATATTTCAGTGCAGTTCTTACAAGGTTCTACTACAGTGTAATATGCAGTGAATATGCAGCTTTTGTCATAACTCCAGCTTCAGATTCTTTTTTGTCAAAAAGATGAAGTACGGAGTCATGGGAAGAATCCTGCACATTTACATGATATTGCAGATATCATTTTCAGGATTTCTATTGTCTACAGACAGCAAAAACAGTATTTAATTATCTACTACTTTTTCATACAAAAAAGTGTGGCTTATAGAATTACAGTTATAATGAGAATAGATAAATAAATAACATATACATTACAAATAAATACATTAATAAATAAAATAAAAATACCATGTCTGTATTTCTAAAGGAGGATGGGGACATTTTACAATTGAGCTGTCTTACCTTTTATACTAAGGACTTATGGCAAGTCACAATATGATCACAGGATTTTTAGACTGAAATCGAACACGATAGCATTGTATAAATTCACTATCAAAATCTAAAAAGTTGAGTTGTAGCTTTTTCATGGATTTGCTTACATCATTTTTATTTAATATCCAGTTGGAATCATAGTGTGTACAACAGAGAAAATCTTTGAAATAAAAATAATTGGTACTTTAGGACAAAGCGGCATAGACCTTCTTTTCTCTGGCATGTGAGACTACAGCTCTTGGCCTGAGCTGCAGCTTTTGACTGGAACTTAACATCAAATCTCATCCTTAGCCAAAGGGTGAGTTTCTCTATGGAACTCTTCTGCGGCCTCTCTCTCTGGATAATATGCTGCATCTGGATCATTCCTTTTGATGCACAGTAGTACCAATCCCAGTGGAACCTCATTCTGCTCCCATGTCCCACCAGGAAAATATCTGTTCTTGTTTATTATCATAATTGGAAAGAATTATCATAACTTTGCAAACCTTGCATACTATTTATTAACCCAAAGAAATCAAGGGCAAAATGTCCATCTCTGTCTTTATAGGTAAAGGTCATGAACAGATGTCTGTTCTCACTGGAACACCTCAACAAGGGTTCAGTTTTGCTTTATTTAGAATGTTACTCACAGCAAAAAATTACAGCGGCCCTCCATGATGTAATCTAGTGCTGGACCTTAGCAGCAGAAGACACCCAATAATGGAGATGGGCTGGTGTGCTGCACTGAACCCAGGCTTGCTAAAGGACAGTGATGTGCACGAGCAGGGAAGATTATATGCAAAAGCAACTCTGTCCTTAAGTGAAGAAAATAATTAACTGATCATTAGGGCACATAATTGATTATGGATAATTAACTGCTGTACCCATGTACAGCAGGGAAATCGCTTACTTGGGTTGGTGGAGTAAAGGTGCGCTAGCATTTTAGCCCGGGATACAGGAGTTAGTTTTGTTGTCTCAGTCAACTCAGCACACGTTGCTGTATTCGGCAGTGTGATTTGTTCCAAGTTCTTTTGAAATTGCTACAAATCATAAGGTCATATTAGCTAAAAAATAGATCTAGCTCATAAAATAGATTTGAATAAATGCATACCAGCAGGAAACTAGAAGTTACTAATACAGTATTTTATTCACTTAAACACCATGTCCTCAGTTGTTCTCTTTCTACCATCATCAGAAGAAAAAAGTAAGTAGGAAAATTTTAATTATTTAACACTTTTCAAGAAAAAAATGTTACAAAGTGCTTTATAAACAGCCATCACAGACACAAAAGCAAATTGATACATTAAAACCAGGAATAAAATGTACAGATGTACACAATAAAACATATTAACACACAAAAGCAAGCTTAAAGTAAAAACAAGAATGATATGTATAGACATACACAATTAAACTTCATAACATAAAAAAGCCAGCTTGAAGAAATTCAGACCAGGAGCAAAAAATACATAGACATACATAGTAAAATACAGTAAAATGAGCCATAAGCTTGAAGAAATGGCCATGTGTTATAGAAAAAATTGTACTTTGTTGTTGTACTGTGGCTTTTCTATATTGCTTTTTTTGCCTTGTCTTACCATGCGTGCAAAATACATGTCACAAAAAGCGCATTACATTGAGTGTTGATTGGTATTGTAAGCTTACTATGTACAATGTGCATGCAGAAGGACAATGGCACTGCCTTTTAAAAAAATGTAAGGCACTATTTTGATATAGAATATAGTAAGTTTATTTCAGAATTATTATCTTCTGTACACAGTACAAATACATTCCTTAAGGTGAGACAAGTAAACTAAGAGAGACAGTGAAGGAGGTTCCAAATTTGGTAGTAAAATCCCTTCATGGGGTCTAAAGACTTAAGGACAAAGCATTGCTTTTGTCTTTTGAGATGACAGGAACTGTAAAAAGAAAAAAGTACATTATTACTGTATACCTTTGAGCCTGAGGCTATCATAACTTGTAATTTCATAGCGAGGGTATAAAGTCAGAAAATGTATTATGATACGTATTTCTAGTTGTTGATGTTACTGAAGCTGAAAGTAATAACCTTTGTGTCAAGTTAATATTTCACATATGTTTCTCATCCCAAATATAATAGAAAAGAATATGCATGAGTGTAAATTATACAGTACTTACATTAAACTCTTAGAATTTGGTGTCCAGCCATGCAGCATTTTCAAACTGAGTGACACACACACACCCCATACAAAAGAGCTGTAAAGTGAATCATAACAGGCACCTATAAACCAAAGATTTATCAATTTAAGTGACTAATTAAAAATCAAAGAGAAGTATTTAAAAGCCAGTAAGAATGAATGTTTTCCAGGGAAATTCTTTCAACAACAATAATGGAAAAGTAATCAATAAGCCTTCTTTATAAGAGGGTTGAATGAAATGAAGTTAGTTAAGATTTATGTTTTGTGTTGTTTGTTTATTGACTTGCACCTGTATATACCTGAATATATACTATAATCCTTTAGTTATTAATAAACTGAATTACTGTGTGTATTATAGGGAGTGTGTTTTTGTTGTCAGTTGAAAAAAGTCTGTTTTCTTCTCTGAACTACAAAACAGAGAGTGAAGGTATTTCAAATGACCACTCATATCCCCACCCACATAATTCTGGCAGTCTTCCCTGGATGTGAGGTAGAGGTTCCACAGTACCACACACGTAAGAGTCCTTCTTAAAAGAGTAACATTCTTTTCCCAGTAAAATTTACATATTATATTATTAATTTATCTCTTACTACTGGAACTGTGCCTGCCTATTTTAAACAAGCAGTGGTAAAGCCCTTATTGAAAAAACCTAACCTTAATAAGGAGGACTTAAATAATTTTAGACCAATTTCTCAACTACCTTTTTTATTTAAAATACTTGAGGAAGTTGTTTTGCAGCAGCTTCAGATATTTTTTTGGATTGTAATGGTGGTCAAGAAATTTTTCAGTCCGGTTTTAAAACTTATCACAGCACTGAAACTGCTTTACTCAGGGTTTTTAATGATATTCTACTTTCAGAAGACTCTGGGGTCTCGAAGGTTTTAGTGCTTTTGGATTTAACTGCAGCCTTTGATACCATTGATCACAACATATTGTTGTCAAGGCTGGATAAGTGGTTAGGAATCCGAGGGAGTGCACTAGATTGGTTTAAATCTTATTTCACTAATAGGACCTTTTCTTTTGGTAACAAGTCTGTACTTTCCTCTACTACTCATTTGAAATATGGTGTTCCACAGGGCTGTATTCTGGGTCCTTTGTTATTTTCTTTATATTTGCTACCCCTTGGGTACATATTTTGCAAATATGGTATTTCGTTTCATTTCTACACCGATGATACCCAGATTTATTTACCTATGACTAAGGAGTCCTTAAAGTCACTACATGAATGTTATGATGAGGTCAAACATTGGATGGGCGGAAATTTTTTAAATCTCAATCAGAGTAAGGCTAAGGTTATTGTATTTGCACCAATGTGTTCTGATGAGGCTGTCAGGGATCAGCTCGGCTCATTAGCTGAATTTTGCAAACACCACATCAAAAAACTTGGGGTTATCCTTGATTCCGATCTTTATTTTAATAAACAGATTTCGCCCATTGTCAAGAGTTGCTTTTTTCAGCTTAGACTGCTTGCTAGAGTCAAACCATTTCTGGGGGCACTCTGATCTGAAGAAGGTATGCCATGCTTTTATTATATCATGCCTCAATTATTGTAATTCACTTTATTCTGGAATCAGTAAATTTCATCTTTTTCGGCTACAGATGGTTCAGAATGCTGCTGCTCGTTTTCTTACCGGGTCTCAGAAAGTTGTGTCCATTATTCCAATTCTGGCCTTGCTTCATTGGCTCCCAGTTGAATTTAGGATTCATTTTAAAATTTTACTTTTGGTTTATAAGTCACTAAATGGTGCTGCCCCATCCTATCTGGTCGAGTTGCTGGTTCGTTATACAACAGTCTACTCTTTATGTTCCTTTTAACAGCCATTGTTGGTTGTGCCAAAGTCTAGGATGTAGACAAGGGGTGATCGTGCCTTTAGAGTTCTAGCACCAAAGTTATGGAACGCTCTACCAATTGAAATTAGGCCAGCACCATCAACTCAAATTTTTAAATCAAGACTTAAAACATACTTGTTTTTGATTGCTTTTAACTGTATATAAGTAGCTTTGGTATCAATTTTATTAATAACTAGCAAAATACCCGCGCTTTGCAGCGGAGAAGTAGTGTGTTAAAGAAGTAATGAAAAAGAAAAGGAAAAATTTAAAAAATAATGTAACATGATTGTTAATGTAATTGTTTTGTCATTGATATGAGTGTTGTTGTCATATCTATATATATATATATATATATATATATATATATATATATATATATATCTCCTTTGGGGTGCGAGCAGCTGTTGCTGGGGGTGCCAGAATCCATCGAGGAAGAAAAATGAAAAAAAAAAATGGATGAGTCTTGCTGTTACGTGCACTTACTGTAGTGCTGCATGGGTATTATGAAGTATCGTATCTGTTCAAGTACTATTTAAATTTTAAATATAAGTAATTTTTATTTAGTCGACAGAAATATGTTTAGTAGGAATGAAAGGTAAATTTAGTCAGCATTGCATAAATTTTTCTTCACCCTAGAAATTTAAAGAGTAAATTCAACTTACATTCCTACCAAAGATATTTCTGTCGACTAAATAGAACCTACTTATATCCAAATTCGAGCTATTGAGCTGTCGCCTGCCTGACTGGATATGTCACCCTCGCTTCGCTGTTACTTTTTAACCGTTCATGTAATCATGTCTAGTCGCGAAAAAAGTAGAACATGGAAGGAGGATCACACAGAGTATGGCTTTACCAAAATAATTATTGATGGCCAATAAAGTATCTATTATTCATAAAGCTTCAATTGGTGATCTTTTTTTCTGCGTTAACTTCATATTTTTTCATACTTCTTCTCAAAGCAAGGGGGTGCGAGGGTAAAATGAATCGAGAAGCGCTGATTTATATATATTGAATATACTGAAATAGTTTTACTGTCAAATAATGCAAACAAAACGCGGCACGTGTTTCGCCCTAATTCTGGGCTCATCAGGTGTACACACTCACTGCACCTCGTCTCGGGAATCGAACCTCGGACGTCAGCGCTAGAGGCAAAGCCTCTCGTGTTGCACCACGGCGTGTGTTTCTTTTATTTGACAGTATGTAGATCGGGATATATATATATATATATATAGATATAGATATATATATATATATAGATATATAGATATATATATACATATAGATATATATATAGATATATATATATAGATATATATAGATATATATACAATATATGTGTACAGTGTATATATATATATATATATATATATATATATATATATATATAT
>JANRMT010027041.1:110994501-111108264 GCA_026402145.1 Polypterus bichir lapradei
TCTTCTGCTTTCTGTATCTTCTGCATTGCATTCAGGTCTTTCAGGTTATCCTGATGTTTTGTCTCATAGTGCCGTCTTAGATTAAATTCTGTAATTACAGCCACATTAGCTCCACAAATGAGACGCACGGGTTTAATGTCAGTAAACATATACTCAGCCTCCCATTGGTTTTTAAAGGCTCTATTTTCAGAATCAACTTTTCTCTTCAGCATCATGTGGGAAAGCTTCTCAATAACTTGCAGCATCATAAGCTAGACTTGATTAACGCGGTAAGTGTTCGGCAAGGCAGCTGAAGCACTGCATTATGGGATCTGTAGTTTATTGTATTACCAGCGCTTCATATACCCGGACCATTAATAACAATAATACAGTATATAAAATGATCTCGCGGGCCGGATATAATTACACGCCGGGCCGGATGTGGCTCGCGGCCCTTGAGTTTGACACATATGGACTAAATAGAACTTGAAAAGATATATTTTTTCGAATGTGATCGCGCAATTCAGATCGAGTTGACGCGCACTACAGTACATCGAGCCCGCGTGCTATTGTGGTTTTGCCTGCATGCCTCAATAAGTCACCCTCCCCTCGCTCTTACTTTTTTACCGTTCATCTAATGAATACACTGAGTATGGCTTTACCAAAACAATCATTGATGGCGAATAAAGTATCCATTAATCGAGTATGTAGATCGGGGTATATATATATACATATATATATACCCGCGTATCGCAGCGGAGAAGTAGTGTGTTAAAGAAGCTATGAAAAAGTAAAGGGAACATTTTAAAAATAACGTAACATGACTGTCAATATACAGTAATTGTTTTGTGAGTGTTATTAAGTGTTGCTGTCATCAAGGATTTGATTATCATTATTTCTTTCAATCAGGTTTGTATTTGTAGGATGTGTTGTGTTCAAGTTACATTCCGTGTTTGTCAATTGTTGTAAAGATAACAGGTTTCATTCATTGATTCGTTTCTTACTGCATCAAAAAACAGCTCGTCTTCTTCTTTATCTGAGACCTGACACAGCTGCATGCACGGGTTTTTTTTTTACAGTCTTTTTTTAGTAGGACATTGACTTTTTCCACCGTGTGCTTTGTTTCCGCAGTAGCTGCACTTATGAATATGCTTGTATGTATCAGACGCTTCATATTTTTTTGCTGCCTTTTCAATTGTGTAATTCGTTTTTTGTTCAGCGCTCTTTGGAACTGTTGCTTTTTGTCTGTGCACTGCGTCAGTTCACGTGAGCCGCTCGGTGTACATGCATCGAAGTTTCCCAGCTGTGCTGGTGCCATGTCGTGCTATGTCCACGGCTGTATTTAATGTTTCCTAAGTCCCGGCGCTTAAAACTTTCTGTCACAGTTTTGCTGAGTTTGTGCCAAACACCACCCTGACCATCTCATCTTCCTCTGCATAAGCACAGTCCTTCACCCGTGAATATTTAGCAGCAGTGTTTCTATTGGATTGCCGCTGACGGACGGCCTTATATGGGCAGGCACTAAATTACAAACGCCAGCGGCAGCGTGTCTATGAACTTAATTTAAAGTTTAGGTTTACACCGTGCTTTGTTTCCGTAGTAGCATCACTCATGAATATGGTTGTATATGTCACTCGCTCGCTTCTTATTGTTTCGCTGCCTTCTCAATTATATAATGCATGTTTTCTTCAGCGCTTTTTGGAGGTCTTCCTGGTTTTCTATGTACTGCGTGATTACGTGGGAGGCGTGATGATGTCACACGAAACTCCGCCCCCACGGCTTTCGAGCTCATCTCCATTACAGTAAATGGAGAAAAACAGCTTCCAGTTATGACCATTATGTGTAGAATTTCGAAATGAAACCTGCTTAACTTTTGTAAGTGAGCTGTAAGGAATAAGCCTGCCAAATTTCAGCCTTCTACTTACATGGGAAGTTGGAGAATTAGTGATGAGTGAGTGAGTCAGTCAGTCAGTCAGTCAGTCAGTCAGTGAGGGCTTTGCCTTTTATTAGTATAGATTTATTATTTTTTTCATATCAATTGTTTTTCTGTAATTTGTTTATCTTCTAATCAGCTCCTTTAACGTATTTGTTTTAGTATTTATGTAATTTTTGTCTTTTGTTTCTTTACTGATTAATTGATATTTTTTGATTTTATTGTACAACACATTGATTTACACTTATGGTGTTTTAAAATTGTGCTTTATAAATAAATTTTGATTTGATTTGAAATACCTGTGTGTGTTAACCATCTGTCCTACTCTAGCTATTACTGCTTCAATTTGGAGTTATGGCATTTCCTTCTCTATTATTGTATATGTGGTCTTCTTAAAAGACTGATGCTCATATAAAAAGAAATATCTTATTCGATATCCGTGATTTCTTCAAATGCTACCTTTTTTCTCCAACCCCTTCTAATAAGGCCTTTTTCAAGAGGTTGGAGAAGTGTTCTTTTGTTCTAAAATGGCATTTGGTGTAATTATTTGCCCGAAACATACTCAAATCATTATAGTGTCATTTCTCTTTTTATTGTTATAAATAACCAACAGATATTATAATGACCAGAGGAGGTCAAGACACAGAGGTATTGAATTTTCCTCTTTAAGCCAGTTACTAGTGGGTGGATCTAAAAAAGGCTGTTGACATCTTCAGCACAGTTTCCACCATGTCGCTCAAATGTTCTGTGACAATATGCACTCCCAGCTGTTTTGTCCCTTTGGCCCAATACCCTCTGTTCATGGTTATTCACTTTATGGAGCTTGTTACAGATCAAAATATATTATGGTTCCTTTTGCCACATGTCTAAATTTCTGTTTGTCATTTTAATAAGTTTCAAACCATGTTGAATGCCTTTTCAGAGTCAACAATGTGCTTTTAAAAAACAAACTGCAGTATAGCAGCAATGGCTGCAAAAAGTGGAACATATTTTTCCATGTGAGAGTTAGTTAATGTATTTCAGTGATTACTAAATGTATTTGTCCTGATAAAGAAATTCTATCATGGAAGATTTTAACTTGCTGCATTAAGCATATAGTACAGGACTTGTTAGAGCAGCTAAAGTAGAGTACTTTTGTGAATGTGCAAGTTGGAAACATGATAATTACAGCTGCCAACAGTTTGTCATACCTTTCAGTTGGGAGACAAGATGTTTGTCATTTATTTGGTCGGTTCATATGTTTCTGTCAGTTGTTTGTTGTGAAGAAGAAATCACCCATTAAAACAGAATTAGGAAGACATATAATTGACAGCTGCTGACCCTTTAAGGTAGGACTTCTTCACTGAAAAAAAGGGAAATGGCAGGTTGTTACATTTACAAAAATGTTTTTATTTTATATTACATGTATTATATATGTTCCACTTTTGAACATAACTCGATCATGTTTAATTTATTGAATCTTGTGGGATGTGCAATATAGTAATTTCAGTCATTTAGATAGAAGTCAAAATAGTAATATTTATTCCTCCCTGGAAATTAATAAGCACCAAGCGGATTTATCGTTGGATAATCTGGCGGTAAAGTCATATGACTTTCAAAGAAGCAACAGGTTGTGGGGTTTTTTTACATCATCAGATTTGCTCAGGACTGCAAGGTAAATAGATGTCAAATAAGATCTCAATTCAGAAGGTGCATTTGCCAAAACAAAATAAACAGCAGTTATTTTGTGTTTCTTTCTAGAAGTCCCTAATAGAATGCACACTTCAAAGTCATCCACATACAAAATAAGTATTCTCAGATCTTTCTCAGAAAGAAAGTAATTTTCTCTATAATGTTCTCCATCACTAAAGGACTTGTATACACCACTACTATGGCTCTTTGACTGTTTTGAACTTAAAAAGACCTTCCCTGCTATATCTATATATATCTGTAGCAATATCCCTGTTACACAACACCAGCTGTAAAGGCTGTAGAATTGAAACATACTGAAAAGTTCTCTTTTCTTTTGAATCTAGAATATATTCCACTGGTTCAACAGTTTTAAAATTCTCCTTTTAAATATGCTCTTCTCTTGGAAAAAAGAACAAGCACTGCACTTACTGGATTAGGTTTGTACAATTCATCAACCAATGCAATTAATGTTGACTCATTAAAAAGACACTTATATTTCTTCAATTTCTCATCAACAATTTTTCAGATAAACTTTTCAGATGCTGCACATGAGTAAACTGTAACTCTTCTACCAACTCATCGCTACATTTACTTGAAAAATTATAAATGTTCCCCAGCTTTAACAATATAGACCCAATTTTTGGTATATCAGACAAGTCTTCCTGTTGCTCAAAATATTCAGTTACCTCTTCTGCATTATCATCCTATGCAGAAAAACCATGTCCTCCTGTATCATGCTGACCTTGCTATTAAATTACTTCTGCCTTATAATCAATGTATAAATGTGGCATATGCTTTCTACTTTTCTACTGTTTATTCGAAACACTCAGTGGACAGTTTTGTGATTCCTTACAATAAGTTATTGTAGAATGACAATGTGAGCCACACACCTGACATGTGAAAAATTGGACCAGGCCTGGTTCTACACTTCATGATATCTTGACATATGTGTACACAGTGCATTCTATGATTTAAAAGAACAAGGGCAATCAGAGTGTGGGCAGGTTAGTGAATGAGGTCTTTGAAATGTACCATACTGGAGTTTATAATGGTTTAAAAGTGTAAGCATATCCCTTACAACAGCAGTACAGACTCTGCATTCAAATCTCATGATGACCTGATGGGGGCAAACAGAGTGTTATTATACATGAAGCTTATCCAAGCATCAAAAATCTATTTAAATTTAGGGATGTCTGTGCTAAATGTGAATACAAAAACATTTATCCAGCATGTATAACATTTCCAAAGAGCAATATATAATCACGTTGTTTGGATTAGAAAATGCTGGTAAACAGTTTTGCTTAGTAAATTTATATGTTTTATATGAGTAACTTTTACTTTTACAAAGAAACAGCCCGGACACAGACAGGCAGGCACCGATAAGTCCAACACACACAGCTTTTATTTACACTATTTACAGTTCCCAATAAAGTCCCACATAGCACACAGTGCCCTGCACTAAACACCCTTCAAGTCCGGGCCTTCCAATGGTCCTTCCTTTCTTTCACTGCCTCCGTTCCTCCTTCCCGAGCTTTGTCCTCTTCCTCCCGACTCTGGCTAATGACTGGAGGGAGGCGGCCTCTTTTATACCAACACGGACGTGCTCCAGGTGCCCTTAGACAATCTTCCTGCGGCACTTCCTGGTGTGGCGGAAGTGCCGCATGAGCACCTGGAAGCACTGTGGGTGTCCCCGGTAATCCTTTTGGCAGCACTTCCTGGTCCTTCCAGATGTCCTGGCTGGGCACAGCCCTCAGCTGACTGCCACACACTTTTTACAGTGGATAATAATAGTAATAGTTTTTTACATTAATAAAGCAATTTTCTCACTACTCAAAGCACTCAGTGCAGGGTGGACCTGGGATGCAAATCCATGATCGTAATGCTGTGAGGTAGCAGCACTATCATTGTGCCATCTGCATAGATAGTAGCCAGTGAATGGTTGCTTATTTTGCTTATTTGAGCATTTTACTGGATAAAATATATTTACTACTGACAGAGAAGGTTGCCTGTCATTATATTCCCTTTCAGTCTGATAAAAGTTTAATAATCAGTTTTGACATACTGTATTTGTCTGTGATTGTCTGTTCTTTTTCTTCACCTTAACTTTTGTTTTTTTTCCTTATCAAGGATTCTGAAAATATCATTATTGTTTGTAAAAAAATGCATCTTCATGTTGTTGTTATTTATTGTCTTGTTTTTAATATTTCACCATTATGTCATTTTGAGTAACTATTACTTAGATGTAATGTTGGGTTCCTGAGAGGAATGTTCTGAAACATTTTGCTAAATAATATCATCAGAGTAATGCTACATTATTTAAGACAGCATCACAATTTACCTAGTTTGTAAATACAATCTAATAGTTGAGTACAGTCTTTCTTATGGATTTTCTGGCAAATAATCCTTAGCTTCTCCTTTTTGACTGATTTTTGATTCTTCCATTGACAAACATGGGCTTGATCTCTGGTTTTGACTCCTCTCTTTGCATTTTTGACCTACATTTAATTTCTCCGTATCCTGTTGTGTCTGCAACTCTTTGTGGAGGCAGGACATTATCTTGAAATGATTATCTGGACCACAGAATAGACAATTAGACACAAGTTACGAATCGCAACTGCCCCATCCCAGTTTAGTCCTGTGATGCCTGGGTTGCCTGCTGTTATCATACTCTCCATGAACCCAGAGACTGATAATCGTACCAAGATGGACTAGTGCAATGAGGACATACAAATAAGCAAGGATGGTGCAAAAGTGCATTGTGCATTTTATTAAACAATCCAATATCCAATAAACAAATAAGGGGCAGTGCAATTCTCCAACAATAAATAAATAAATAATACAATAAAACCAGTATATTCTTGATGATAACAACCACCAATAAATAGATTATTTAAATCCAGTAAAATCCAAGTATAAAACAAGCAGAAATCATGTTCCCTTTGTATTCTCTTCCCTAAGCCCAGTGAGTTTTTCTCATTTGTCTCCTAAACTCATCTTTCAGGTTGTCTCAGTGGGGCAGAGACAGCAGTATCTAATGTTCCTCTCTCCGGCTATTATTCCAACCACCTTTTTAGTCACTGCTGGGATGCTCAGAGCCAGACCTTCATTGTTCTGCCACCTCCATTTGGTCTAGCAGGACCTCTGGATCACTCACTTGCCATCAGTGTGCTATATTGTTCAGCGCCCCACTCCTACCGCACTGTTAATCTGACTACCTTGAGGTAGCCGCCAGCTTCTCTGCCTGCCTGCCTTCCACCATGCTGGCTCAACCTCCTGATTTTTTACTTTCTTTTTCTTTCTAAGAACTCCTTCTGTTCCAGACCAGGCTCCTTTTAACTCTTTCAGGGCTGATGTTGACTTTGTCAAAAGGAGGAGTTGACGATGGTAATCAACTGTAAACTGTGACAAAACCAACTGTTATGTTTTAGTTGGACTCTCGTTGCTAGAAGGAAAGTTAGTTTCATTGGTTTGACCGAGATTTCCTACGTTCGTGTGAGTAGTAAGGCGCGAACACCGGCAAAAGTGGCACTGACATAATGGCGAGAGATCAAAGTGAATGTGTAAAGCAAAATACTCTGTGGATGAAGTTTTGCCTATTCTCTCTGAACTGGACTTTTCAGACTCCGATTTTGATACAAGTGATTGAAAACAAATGTGAGGTTCCAGCTTCAACTGACTGGTCCCCAGCTAATTGTGGTGCTGAACAGGTTCATGTAGCTGACTTGCCTATGACAATGTTCGCCAGGAGGACTGCCACTTAACAATGATAAGAGGTAGAGACCAGATTGCAATGCACAGCGACCAGTGAAGACAGCCTGGCAGCAAGCCTGCCACACATTCTTGGCAAACTGGCAGCCACAGCATGCAGCAACAGATGTTTTATGTTGATTTCTGTGTGTAACCATTGCTTTTCAGAAACTACTGTATGTTGTTTGGAAAAAATATTCAGCCCTCAAAGAGTTAAACTCATTTTTTTTTAACTCCACACATCTATCTCAATATTTTCATTTCTGCCACATCTAACTTGTTCTATATAAATGAAATTGTAATATATTCTGTGTTTTGCATTTTTTTTGCTTAGTTTGATGGTTTTTTTCATCTATTTTGCATACTAAAGACCTCATTTCAACCATCAGATCATATCTCGTTTGTTTGTTCACCAGTCACACTAAATCAACTGACCAAATTTATACGTAATTTTGCATGTAAGTTGCAATTGGCCCAGCCTAAAATATAGGCTATATGGCATTTTCAATTTAAATTGGGGAAGAGGTTGTAACAGGAGAGTGACCCAAAACCTGCATAAGTAAAATAAACATGAACCAACTTAAAACCCAGACTGCATGATGTTTCTTAAATTTATTTGGAAGGGCGGTCTAATGGTGGGGTTTTTTTTTGGGGGCGCCCCCCCCCCAACATAATATGCATCACTCAAAAATGGCAAAGTCGAAATTCAAGAAATTTTGCATGCTTATTCTATCACTGTTTATACAACTTAAAATCTACACATAAAGACCTTTCCAAAGCTCCATTAAGAAGCAGGGTTGTAATAAGGGAGAGATATGCAAATCCTATACCACATAATCACAGCAAAGCACTTCAGCATTGCTCTACTTTACATGATTTCCAATTGTATAAAACGAATAATGAAATAAGCAGACACAAAAGCGAAAACTTAAGCAAGTTCCCCTTTGAAACCTTTCAAGTGACATAAACAAAAGTATGCATGTAAAGAATTTTCCCCATGGCTTTGTAATCCATAATTCCAATTTATAGATGGAAAAGATACTGTAAATTGAAGCAAACAAAAGTGACTGTGACAGGAACTCGCTATGGAGAAAGACCAATCTGTTTTCAAGTAGATGATAATACTATACATTAATTTATAACTGGGAACATACTATACATGTTGTTAAACTAAGTCCTTAAGGAAATCTGTGGCCCCTGATTTTCTTCCAGTCAATTTCAACTTTCAACTAGACTCCTATCTGAAGGATACTGGAAAAATTTTACTGAGCACAGCGTATTCAATCCAAAAGAAATCATGAATTCCTATTTACTTACCATTTAATAATACAGGGGGTCCTCGGGTTACGACACAGTTCCGTTCCTATAACAGTGATATAACCCGAATTTTGGTGTAAGTTGAAACACACCCTAGCCTAAGTCATTTACCTATCCTAACACATTTGCAAAATCATAATCTAGAACATAATAACACAACTAAGCTACAGAAAAAGGAAAAGGACTTAAATATATTGTACTGTACACTGTATTATAGCAACAGAAAAAATGTGTGTAAAAAAATTCCTTACCTTTATTCCTTCTGATCTCTTTACAATGTCTAATTTCACTTCCATCGTGATAGTATCGTGGTAGCTATAGACTGGGTTATCATCTTTATGCAGATGATACTCAACTCTATTTCAATGTAAAAGTGGAACTTCATCAGAGCTTTCTCAGCTCACAACCTGCCTTAGTGAAATTAAAACCTGGATGGAACAGAACTCTTTAAAATTAAATTGCAACAAAACGGAACTCCTGCAAATTGGGACTAAAATGCAACTTAATAAAATGAGCTCCTTCCCAGTTCATCTTCGTGGTGATCTCATCAGACCTGCCTCTACTGCAAAGAATCTTGGTGTCATTTTTGATTCCTCCCTCTCTTATTCCGACCACATAAATCACATTAAGAAACTTTTTTACTTTCACCTACGTAAAATATTCTGTGTTCGCTCTTTCCTCTCCTTTTCTCATGCTGAGAAACTTGTCCATGCTTTTATCACATCCCGCATCGATTATTGTAACTCGCTGCTGGCAGGTGCCCCTTCTAATCTTATATCACAGCTCCAGCTTATTCAGAACTCGGCTGCAAGAGTCCTTACTCGAACCAGCAGCAGCGAGCACATCACACCCATCCTGCTCCGTCTTCACTGGCTCCCTGTGTCTTACAGAATCGAATCTAAAATCCTACTAATAACCTACAAAGCCTTAAATAACCTCGCGCCAAACTACATCAGTGACCTTCTCATTCACTATGTGCCTACCCGCCCACTAAGGTCCTCTGATTCTGGCAATCTTGTTGTGCCCCACACTAATCTTCACTCCATGGGTGACAGGGCCTTCAGCTGTATAGCTCCCAGACTCTGGAATGACCTACCGAAATTAATTAGATCAGCTGACTCCATGAATTCTTTTAAAAAACAACTCAAAACTCATCTGTTCAGGAAGGCTTTTAGCTCTACTTGACTTTATTACCCTTCTCTCAGTTAACCTCTCTGTCAAGATGCTCATGTAACCTGTATGTGTGTGTACTAGATCATCAATTATGTTGTCTGTTAGGCTTTTAACTGAATTTACTGTCTTAATCTTTTTTTTATTTATTTGGTTTGTACAATGCTATATACTGTATACCCTGTTGTTCTTTCTTATATTCTGTAAGTGCCTTGAGCATGGGAAAGGTGCTATATAAATAAACTGTATTATTATTTATTATTATTATTATGGCTTTCCTCTTCTTCGAAGCACTACCAGACTCTGACTTTTGTTTAGGAGCCATGATAAGGGCCACAAAGTCGCCAAACAAAGCCACACAAACGGAACACTTCCTCTGTGGGCAACAAAACTAGTTCGCCAACTCCCTCACTCATACGCTGCATTACTGCGTATTCTTCAGCTGCACGCAGTCGCCAACGTAGTCTGTAAGTATGACGCTAATGACGTAAGCCAAAACACTCATGTCTCAATTTTTTTAAAGTTTTTATGGGAGTAAGCGTTGTAAACTCAAAACACTGTATGTCGAAACATTGTAACCTGAGGACTTCCTGTACTAAGTTTTAAAGATAACCAAAATGCTACACTCTTTATTGATGTTTTCCATATAATTGTAGTTCCTGGTCTGAGGAAGTGCTTCTCTGTAAGACTGTTTGTTTAATATGTTTTATATATGTAGTCTGCGGATATGCTTTTAATCTTGCTTTATACAAAATAAATTACAATTGTTTCATAAGGATTATGAACTATAGTTAACCATGCTGTGTCTGATACAAGCTGTTACCAATTAAATACAAAAATAGAGGATCTGACCTAAAACATAAAAAAAGATCATTAGAAAGTGTCATGATTGGACATATGAGGGAGACCCAAAAATTTGTATAATTGTTATTATACAACTTACAGCAATTCAATTTTAGTCACTGTCAAAATATACCCCTTGAGATGCAATACACCTATCCCAGCACTGTGTCCCTCAAATTGGAAGTTGCAAATTGTCCACCCTTCAGTCTCATTTTTAATTTTGGAAACAAAAACAGTCACAGTTAGTGACAGAGGGTGAATTTTGTAATATTGTCTGAAACAGAATAAACAGACAATGGGCTGTGACTTGCCTTTTCATGTTGACTCTGATACCTGAACACTTCTTTTTTCTTTTTTCAGCATGTGACTTTCTGAACTTGAACTTTCGAGTGCCTCTGCCATGCTTTTCTTGCTTATACCACTGCGTAAGCAAACAAATAGTATGTTTTTCCTTGCCTCCACTTCACATTCGCTGAAATTGTTCTTCTGAACAGAATTGTCATATTAAAATATGCAAAATTCTGGGAGGAGTTGAAGTGGGTTTGTAGGCACATGCATGTACATTGCATTTCACATTCACTGGGATTTGTGAAGGAGAAGTGTGTGGTCCTTGGCATATGCAAAAATTTATACATCTGGATTTGTTTGTGTATATTCACATTTCCACTTTTGTCTGTACACCATGTTTTAATGCGAATTCTACGTACGGCATTATACATGAGGCCCCTGGATTTTTTCAGACTAGTTAGGATAGTTGAAAATCATTTTGCAAATTTATATGATTATTTTTTATGTGCAAGACTTTATATGCAGTGTGTGTATTTTTTGACAATAACACACATGCACATGGAAAACTGTTTTCAGGCTTAAATAATTGTAATTATCCACTGGACCAGGGCTTGTCACTGTCACCTAACACTTTCTCTCTTTACTCCTCTGCAGGTCTAGAGAAGGAAATTCTGTCTGATGACCTCCTTAAAGTCTTGGCTCTCCTGGCCTCACTTCTCGTCTTGGCACTCCTGACCTCACTTCCCATTTCGATCATATATAACCACCATCTTACCTCATTGTGATCAATTCTGTTCTGAGCTCCATCTGAAAAGACACTATATAACTTTTTTTTGCCTACCCCAAACTTTATCTTTGTGTTTGTGGTTCCATCACCATAATAATATGTATACACAGTATATATGTATAAAGATATATTTACACAGTGTACATATATATATAAGGTTTCTTACAAGGGTCCAAAAAACCAGTGTATTTTTGATATGATCCTTTTCATCATGGTCCAACAATGAAAATACTTAAACAGGCTTGGAAACCCAAACAAAAATCAAATAAGCAATGATAAAATATCAAACGTTTAAGAATAATATGGAAATCTCCTACTCTGGGGTGTGGATGTACAGTTTCCAAAACTCTATATTTAGTCTTTTAGTTTGTGTTGTGCCTCTAAGAAATGACCTATTGACAGAGAAACAACACTATGCAGGTTTTGTGATTGTAGGTGAAAGAAAGTCTGACCTAGGTGGTTCAAGGAAAGAATGAATGGCCACAGTGTTAATGGAAGATGATAAAGGTTAATCCATATTTACACATCAGATTCCTCTCATCCTGTCAAATTATTCTCGCCATTTCAAAGGGCTGCCATTCCCTGTGAGCCTATGCTTTGCAGCTAGACCTCTTCGGTGAAACTGCTTATCACGGGCAACTGTAGGTTGCTTGCTCAGATAAGTGTGAACGAAAATATATAGCAATATTTTGAAATAAAACCCAGGGAAAAATGCTAGGACTTTAGTGTTGCCTATATGAAATTCTGATACTGGGAAAAAAAACATAATTATTCAACCATAAAAATAACTCACTTTTGACAATTCTGTAGGTAAATTAAATGGAACACCAGACCTAACACAAAAAGTCTGCAACCCCATCTTGTATTTAGCATTTAATCTGAATAAAAATGAGAAACATAACAAAACTACAGTCATCTTTATTCCATGCAAATTTTTGTACAAAACCAAACCAAACTACTATAAAGTCCAAAAGGAATAAAAAATATATGCTAATTTAATTGAGTTTCAAGCATTTTTATTATTCAGACCAAAACAAAACAATAGCTTTTGTTCCTATATATTTATTTATCACAAGGTTTGCAGAAAGAACACACATAGCTCAAAGAACAATGTAAAGATATTCAGCTATATAAATAAATGAAAACCTACCAAATGCCAAAAAAGTTATGGTATAGCAGAATTTCAATAAATTATTTAACGTGCCAAGGCTGACTTGTTACAGATATAGTAAGTATAGTATATTCCTTAAGCTTAGTACAGCTTCAACTATATGTGGCAAAAGTTGAGATAGGATGATGTTTAATATAAGAATACTTTGCTCTGCATGTTATGTGGTTGTGCAAGAAGGTTTTACTAAATTATCAATTGTTGTGTGTGGTTTTGTAAATACATTACAAGCTGTCATCCATCAATCAATTGATTTTCAACATTAATTTGGTTCACAGGAATTTAGATCCCTTTATGCCAATGTCAGGCAGAAGGCAAGAACCAATCCTAAATGGAATGCTTATAAACAATCCACACAAACTGTAGCTATTGTTACCCCTGAAACATTCAGAGTCGGAGAGCTGCTGTTCCTCCGTCCAGCCAGTGTTTAGAAACTGTGATAATAATAGAAAGAGCACACACACTGAGCTGGCATTAGCTTTACACAGGAGGATTTATTCTTGTTTAAAAGAACAGGTTTTAATATAACTGTTCTAACAATGTGAAATGGCTCTTTTTTATACTACAATATAATTGCTGTCGTTCTGGTTTCCTCCTTTAACAAAACATTTATTTTTGCAAAGTAACACATAAACAGAAAGAAAATGAAATTCTAATAAACACTGAACAAAATCAGTGCAATAAAACCATCTATTGGAAATGTAATGTCTAACAGAGACAATATTGAATTTTACATTTATACATTACCAAAATATTTCTTTGTAGTATAAAGAATTTTCACTTTAGTACCATCTCCCGTCATCAAATCACCAAGGGCCTCATGCATAAAGCCGTGCATAGGATTCACACTAAAACATAGTGCATGGACAAAATCGGAAATGTGTGTATGCACAAAAAAAATCCAGATGCATAAATCTGTGTGTTTGCCAACATCCACATTCTTCCGCTACATAAATCCCGGTCAACGTGAAAAGTAACGCATGTGCATGTGCATGCCGCCACTCCTAAACTCCTCCAAGAAGTATGCCTCTTTGAATATGCAAATCAATATAAATAGCCCTTAAGCTCAGTGTTCTGTGAAAAGGCAATGGCAAAAGCACAAGGGAAAATAGAAGAATTTCAGCGAATACCAAGTGGAGGCAAGGAAAAATGTACTATTCGTTGGTTTAAACAGTGGTATAAACAACAAAAGGAAGCTGATCGAGTGATGTAGAGTGTCAGAGGACACGAAAGCTCAAGTTCACAGTCACACAGTGCCCGAAATAAAAAAGTTGCCAGATATCAAAGTCGCCATGAAAAGGTGAGTCGTAGCCCACCATCTGAGTGTCATATGGAAGCTTATTAGGGTACAAAGAAAAGAAAAAAAAATAGGCACAAAGTGGGAAAAAAGCTCACAATTTCAACTTTAATCTTGAAATTTCAATTTTAATCACGTAGTTTATTTTGTCATTAAACTAGAACATCATAAACTTCATCTTTAAATTGCTTAATGTACTAGTTTGCCATTGTAACTAAAGTAGCACGTTGAATGCTTTGTATTTTATTTTTTGTTCTATGTGTGTGAATTACTACATGCTTTTTAAATGGGCTTTCTCTTCCTCTGACAGGACACAGAATCCATTACATTTGTGATATTGCAGTTCTCTGAATAATTAAAATACCGAGATGTATACTTGATATCATTTTCATGATGATAGGAGTTAAAGCATGTTATTAAACATGGGAACACGGTGGCGCAGTGATTGTGCGCGACCTTCAATGAAATAACTGATTGCAGCAGTACTATCTCTTTCAAACCTCCAATTCCTGTCCTTCCTTTTCTTTCTTCAAGTAACCAATCGCCACACAATCAGCTCTGTAATAGATGTTAACCGATCTGTAAGCTTAGAACGGCGATTCTTCAAAACTTTTAAGGAACATTGAAATATCTTCGTAGTACATGTTTAATTATTCCATCCATCTATCCATCCAGGGTCACGCCAGTCCCAGCAAGTATACAGCACGAGGCAGGAACAATCTCTAAACGGAGCACCAGATTGTCACTAGTGCTGCGCCACTGTGTCCACACATGTTTAATTATTAACAGTATAGATTATTTAAGTGATGTTAACATTTTATCCGTATAATGTAATAAACATATTTTGCTGCATTTCATCTTAAAAATTATATCGTCATCATATGTAAATACTCTCTTTATAAAGTGGCTCAGGTTGTGCAAAATTATAACTATATCGCAAGTTTACAGTGAAGTGATTGTACTAATAAGTACAAACAGTTCTACAAGGAACACTTGATGGACTGATTGAGTGCGTTAATAGTTCTTGGGATGAAACCGTTTCTGAACCGCGATGTCCGTTCAGGAAAGGCTCTGAAGCATTTGTCGTATGAGAGCAGTTCAATAGACTGTGCGCATGGCTGAGGCAGCGTGTGCTTGATGCTGTATACCGATAATTCTCTTTCTGATCAGCTGCTGTAGAGCTGTGATTCCACACTCAGATACAGTGGGATAAATACTCTGAGTGGTGTATTGAGAGAAACAACGCTAAAGCAGTTATGGTATTTGGAATAGTTTGGCCATTCTGTGGACCATTATATTGTTACAGGTTAATTCCAATCAGATGCCATAAAGTTATAAACAACATGCGGCTAATTTCAGTATATTTGATAAAGCAGCGTCAGGTTGTGGATCTAAAAAAGAAGGGGAAACCACACTGGAACAAAAGCACTGCTTTGATTCTGGGAGCCACCAGTTTGCAAAACCGAGCGGAGAACTTGCGTACGCCAAACATTTAGCTGGTGTAAAAATGTGCGTGGCTTTATGCCAAGTTTTGGGTTTTATACATCGCAATGTTAGCGTGGAAACGGGCTTATGGAACATTTTTGTGCATACACACCGTCTATACATGAGGCCCCAGGTCACTAACAACTACATAAACCTTTTCCCTCAGAGGCAGTCAGTTTGTTATTTCGGTTTAGCTTTCTCCCCCTACCACTCTCCACTACATCAGTCATTCGCATTAGTAAGTTAGCACACGAACATATGTATCCATACAAAAAAACTCTTACGAACTCAATTTACCAACTACCAATTACCAACTCATTTTATCAACATGTTCAAAATATCTCATTGATGATATTTTACAGTTTTAAAACTTGTAATTTGCACTCCAATTATGGTAAATTTACTAACCTGTAATAAGAATAGAGAGAGCACACTCATTGAGCTGGCGTCAGCTTCACACAGGAGGATTTATTCTTCCTCTGTACTCTTCTCTATGTTGCTCACGCAAGGAGCACCCATATAATGACTTGGAGGTGGAATAGCACTTAACTCATTTAAACCAAGGTGAAATCAAACAAAATCCTTAAAATAAATAAACAGGTTGAATAGGGGTGCTTCTTTTCTCTCTGCCTCATTTTAACCTTTAAAGTCTCTTTTACTCTGTCATCCTTTTCTTAATTTGTTTCTGAGTTTACTTTTTTTTCAACTCTCTACACTCTCCCCCACTAAAATGAACTTCTTTCTTCATTGCTATTTTCTTCTTATTGTATGAAAGTGTACCAGTTATGGTAGTATGGTTGGAGATAGATGTGGTAGGAAAAGGGCACAAAGTTTTGAGTTGTTGATAGAAGTTGGGTAAGTGAGATGGGGTTTACATCTGCACTCTAGTGGTGATATGATGGTTGACCTACAGCATCATATGTGAATCTCAGTGCTGGCCTCCCTCTCCGTTGTAATCTCCTCACTTCAACCAGTTCTCCTTCATTTCCACCATCCATCTCTTGCACTGGATCAGGCTCTTCCCCTACTAACTCTAGCCCATCCTCAGGCGCCTCATCACCCACCTTTCTCTCAACTCCTTGTATGTTGGGGGAACAGAACTCTCTGGGTATTACACACAGATTCGGCTGGTTGTGAGAACTCTGCTGTGGCATCGCAGGCTCCTGTTTCTAAGGGTTTACCAACCCATAGCATGGAATTCTGCTACTGAGGTCATGACAGAAAGTATATCCCTCCACCTCATCAGAGCTCCCTGTAGCAAGTCTGCTAATATTTTTTTTAGTTGTCGATGTTTTTCTTTTTTCTCACCTTCCACAGGTAGTTCTTCCTCAAGAGGCAGGTCATTCACTGGAAATAGCAGGTTTCGATGCAACAATCACATAGTCTTATTACCTCTCTTTGGCCATACCTTGTATATGGGTCCTTCTCCCAACCTCTCCACCACGCAATGGACTACCTTCTCCCAGCAGGCAATTTGGAATTTGACACCTCTTACATGTCTATCATACCACTGCTTGCCTTAAGCAGAAGACTTCTGGCTGTTGTTGGCAGCAATTTGATAAGTCACTCACATCCTTTCCGCCCACTTCTGTGCAAAGGTCTGATGATTGTGTGCCTCGGTCTCCCTCCTAGAGTTGAAGAGCCAGTCAATCGGCAGTCGTGGAGCCCTGCCATACAAGAGGTAGAATGGGGAATATCCTGTTGCCTCATGCCTTGTGCAGTTGTACGCATCCACAATTTGAGCAGATGGTCTTTCCAGTCACTTTTCTTCTCTTGTAGGGTGCACAGGATTTGGAGGAGTGTACGATTTAGACGTTCCAGTGGATTGCACTGTGGATGATGAGTGGTCCATGAGTGAATGATTCCTGACAGTTTTTGTAGTCTATGGAACAGGCTATTCTCAAACTCACGTCCTTGATCATGATGCAGTTTCTCCGGGTACCCAAAATGAGGCATGAAGTCCTGAAATATCTTCTCAGAAGCTGTCTTTACTGATTTGTTTCGTGTTAGATATACCTGGACGAAGTGTGTAAAGTGGTTCATTAGGACTAGGATATACTTGTATATCATTTGCTGGGCTTTAGATGTAAATAGTCAATCGAGACCAACTCAAATGGTGCATTAGTTGTAATGGATCCCATTGGAGCTCTCTGAGGGATATTGGGGTGTTTTTGTTTAATGCAAAGACATTTTTTGTTACATAGTCCTCAATGTCTTGTTGCATATATGGCCAGTAAAACCGTTTACAGGAAAGATGGACCACCTTTTCAGCACCTACACACCCCATATCATCATGCAAGCTCCTTAGCACCATTAATTTTAGCTGTTCAGGGAGAACCAATTGTCTGTGTTGCTTTGTTTTTCGGTAGAGTACTCCATTGTCTATCTCTAACTTGTTCCACTCATGGACCAGTTTTCTCATCCTTTTACTCATTGTTTTCTTCTCCTTTACATTAGGATTCCATGCCTTGAGTTTCAAGGATACCACTTCTTTAATAGTTGGATCTAGTTGGAGTTCTGATGTCTTCAGGCATTATGCCTGAAATGCTGCCTGTTAGCACAGTATTTACTTCTTCACAATTAAGCTGCAATGCAGCCACCCAGGGTACATCATCACTTTGGGCTGCTTTGCTCCCTTGCCACACTGCAGACACTACCTCTGGTGACACTATCTCTGTATGCTCATCCATTTGCTGTAGAATGTTTATTGGGTACCTGGACAACATGTTGGCATCTGCGTTCCTCTTCCCTGGTCTATACTTAATATCAAAATGGAAATCTGCTAACTCCCCAACTCATCTGTGACCCACAGCGTTTAACCTGGCAGAGCTCAGGACATAGGTCAAGGGGTTATTATCTGTATAGTCAGTGAAGGCTGGAGCGTAATATAGGTAATTTTGAAATTTGTCACAGATGGCCCATTTAAGTGCCAGCAACTCAAGTTTACCAGAGTGCAGGTGGTAATTCCTCTCCGCAGGTGTTAGTGTCCTGGACCCATAACCAATGATTCTTAGTTTGTTGACTTGCCATTGGTATAAAACAGCTCCCAGGCCTTCATTTAATGCATCTGTATGTAACACAAATGGAAGATCAAACTTTGGGTAGGCTAGGATAGGAGGATTGGTCAACATCTCCACCAATCTTGAAAGCACATTCTGATGTTCAGTAGTCCAGGTTATTGGGGTTTGTGATGGAAGCTGTCCTTTCTCCCCTTTATTTGCTCGATATTTATCCTTGTTTTTCTGAACCTTGGTTGTATCACTCAGCTGAGCTGGGCTCTGGAGAAGTTTGAACAACGGCTATTGCCAGTCGGGAAAAGTCCTGGAAGAATGACTGGTAGTAACTAAGGAATCCCAATAGCGTCCAAACATCTCCAAATGTGTGGGGTTTCCTTTCCTTTAAAACAATCACTGCTTTCAAATCCTTTGGGTCGATCTGGATCCCTTCCTTGACACCAATCACCCGATGTAACTAATTTTTTTCTTAAAAAGTTCACATTTGGCTGGACGGAGTTTGATACCATGTTGTCACATCCGGCAGAATACTTCTCTGAGATGTTCAACATGGTCCTCAAATGTTTTAGAGTAGCACAGGATATCATCTAAGTATGGCACACAGAACTCATTTCTAATGCCTTCTAACATTCCCTCCATACATCTCTTAAACGCAGCTGGTGCATTTATCAATCCAAAGGGTATCTGCACCCATTAATAAGAGTCCCCAAGGTGTACTGAAGGCTGTTAGTTTCGTTGACTCCTCACTCACAAAACCCTGATGATATGCACTGCCTGGATACCAGATGGAGAACCATGAATTGCCCTCCAAGCTGTCCAACAGATCCTGAATCTGTGGCAGTGTGTGGCGATCAGCGGTATTATTTTGCGGTTGAGCTCATGAAAATTAACACACAGATACATGATCATGTTTGTGATTATGTTTTGTGATGGTTTTTACATAAGAAGCATTTATATGTTACTTATATAAAAGCCAGATTGAATATTACTTATCTTGATTTATTTACTTATCTTCTTACAGTGTAAAGTCACAAGAATACTGCAGAGCGTCCTTTGTTTGATCATCAAGGGCATGCTCACAAATTACATGTGTAATTCCATGAAAAATACCTGCTGACACTTTAGTACTCGAGCAGTGGTACGAGAATGCAGTTAGACATTTTGGGCACATAACCACGCTAGTGTTTAGATCTGGACGGTGTAGTGTCGGCGAACTCTGTAAGCCATGCTGTTTCTTTCAAGGACAGATGATTGGCAGGATGACGTCGGACTTCTTCCTGTATCTAAACGGTGCCATCTTTCGCCTTTACGCCTGGTACAGCTGTGTTGTTCTTATTTGTGAGTGGACGTTTCTTGCGAGCAGGGCTTCTGTTCTTTTTCTCCTATCTTAGTTTACCTCTGTTATAGCGTATCTTTATTTGAAAATAGCCGTGTCAGATCAAGGCAAGCGTGAACGCGACTGAGAGAATAAAACTGAATTAAAAAAAAACGCTAACTTTGAGAAGCACTATAAATTTACAATGATTGTTACAGACACAAATAAAATGTATGTTTTAACTGTATAATGTTAACAATAATAGCAGCCCTTGACTTAAAATGGTAAACTTGAGAAGCTGCCAGCAACAAACCCAGAAGCTCTTGATTGGGAGTCAGCAGTTCTTAGCATTGCAATATGCAAGCTGTTGCATCAACTGCCTGCCGTAACCTGATTCTTTTTTCTTCGGTCATATTCTTGAATAAAAGTGCGCTTGTTTTGTTATACTTGTACCTTTTGTGAAAGTGTTTATTTCATATTTGTATTTCAGGCTTCACACCTTATGCATTTTATGTCTACATTTTTTCAATTATTACTAAAACATGAAAAATGTTTCTGTGTTAACTACGTTTTACATAGATTGTTGTTGACATGGAACACACATGAAATGTATGTATTCCAAATGATGATATACTTTTTTACCCTATACGCTCCAGCACTTCACTTGAAGATAAACACTGAGAAACTTCTTTGTGAATTGAACTGCAGCGGGGGTATGGGATACCAGGCTGATTGCTGCTTATCGACACATTTACAGGACAAAGGACACTGACGGAGAGGTGAGAATGGATTTAAGGTGGGCCGAATTTATGAGCTTTCTCGTAGGCTCTGGTAATTCTAGTGTTAAAGGTACCAGGTTTGATGATTCTGAGCACTGTTGTAATAATCTCAGCCTCAGTAAACCCTTCGACTAGCCCCTCATCAATTTGCTTACACAAATTATTATAACTCAAATCAGAATCTGAATCTGGGATTTGACCTCCATGAATCTTGTATTCTCTACAAGGCAGCAATGCTGCAACATCTGTCAGTTTTACCAAACCGGCTTCCTGATCAGCAACCACTGTTGTTGAGGCTATTTTACTCATTACAGGCGCTACTACTACTGGTTCAATCTCTGACACCAAATCAGCACCCTCTTCATCAACTGCCTGGGACAACTGCAGTTCATTGATGAGGTCACGAAATACAAGCAGGCAAGGCATCCCTTGATCCTCACAGCTCCTCAGCTGATCACTCCTCAAGAAGTCAACAATGAAGTCAAAAATTTCCACTTTGGTCGATTCAGCACCTGGCAAATCTTCAACATCTTCCAATAATGCTGCCAGCTTATGGAGTAGCACTGGTCAGCTGATGAAGCTGTTGCTGGATTTCCCATCGCAGATCACGTACAGCAGCCATCACTGCATACCTAAATCTGCTGCCTATACCATCGGTTCTGGAAACATGTAATCAGGATCTCACGGTTCTCAGATGATTAGTACCAGTCCAACAGGAAGCACTGTTACCCCTGAAACATCAGAGTCAGAGAGCTGCTCTTCTTCCGTCTAGCCAGTGTTTACAAACTGCGATAAGAATAGAGAGAGCACACGCATTGAGCTGGCGTCAGCTTCACACAGGAGGATTTATTCTTGTTTAAAAGAACATACTTCAGGTATCAATAAAATCACTGTAACTAATAGCCTTCAGTTCAGTCCCGTTCACAAAACATGGCCACAACACCCCTGACTTAAAACTAGAATAGTTTCTTTACATTTACAATCCAACAATTTAATTTGTTTATGCTCATTTGACCTTTTAACGCAATCTCATATTGCAATATGACAGTAACACCTTCACTGACAAAATACACATTTATAAACAACTATGTGTGTTAGGTTCATTGTACGGTATATTTACTGCATTCATAAAATGCTAAAAGTAAATTTGCTTGTAACCAATTTAACACAAGAGGTTTTAATAATACTATTCTAACAATGTGAAATGTCTGTTTATTATACTACAATATAATTGTGATCGTTCTGGTCTCCTCCTTTAACAAAACATTTATTTTTGCAAAGTAACACATTAACAGAAAGAAAATGAAATTCTAATAAACACTAAACAAAATCAGTGTAATAAAACTAACTATTGGAAATGTAATTTATATTTATATTTAACATTTATAGATTACCAAAATATTTCTTTGTAGTGTAAAGAATTTTCACTTCAGTACCATCTCCAGTCATCAAATCACCAGGGGCTTCATGTATAACGGCATGCATAGAACTCACACTATAACATGGCGTAAGCACAAAAGCGGGAATGTGCATACGCATAGAAAAATCCAGATCCATAAATCTGTGTGTACACAAACTTCCACGTTCTTCCACTACATACGGTCAGCGTGAAAAGTAATGCACGCGCCTGCTGTCCCACCCCAACTCCTCCCAGAATTACACCTCTTTGAATATGCAAATCAATATAAATAGCCCTTAAGCTCAGCCTTCTGTGAAAAGACAATGGGAAAAGCACGGGGGAAAATAGAAGAATTTCAGTGAATACCAAGTGGAGGAAAGGAAAAACGTACTATTTGTTGGTTTAAACAGTGATATAATCAGCAAAAGGCAGTTGATCGAGTGACAGTATCGGAGCAACTCGAAAGCTCAAGTTCACAAAGTCGCACAGTGTCTGAAATAAAAAAGAAGTTGTCAGATATCAAAATCGTCATGAAAAGGCGAGTCGTAGCCCACCATCTGAGTGTCATATGAAAGCTTATTAGAGTACAGACAAAAAAATAGGCGCACAGTGGGAAAAAACCACGAAATGTCAACTTTAATGTCGAGATTTCCACTTTAATCATGTAGTTTATATTGTCATTAAAGTAGAACATAATAAACTTCATCTTAAAATCATTTAATTTACTAGTTTTTCAAATCCCATCGTAACTAAAGTAGCACGTTAAATGCTTTGTGTTGTATTTGATATTCTATGTGTGCTATGTGTGTGAATCACTACCTGCTTCCGGGCTTTCTCTTCCTCTGACAGGACACAGAATCCATTACATTCGTGATATTACAGCTCTCTGAATAATTAAAATACTGAGATGTAAACGTGATATCATTTTCATGATGATAGGAGTTAAATTATGTTATTAAACATGGGAACACGGTGGTGCAGTGATTGTTCATGTCTCATGCAAGATGCTTGCTGCGCCATGCGCGACCTTCGACGAAATAATTTATTGTAGCAGTACTGTCTCTTTCAAACGTACTAACCCCCAATTCCTGTCCTTACTTTTCTTTCTCCAAATACCCAATCGCCACACAATCAGCTCTGTAATAGACATTAAGCCATCGGTAAGCTTAAAATGCCGATTCTTCAAAACTTTTAAGGAACATTGAAATATCTTCGTAGTACATGTTTAATTATTCTATCCATCTATCCTTCCAGTGTCGCGCCAGCACAAGCAAGAATGCAACACGAGGCAGGAACAATCCGTGAACAGAGTGCAAGCTCCTAGCTAGCGCTGTGGCACCGTGTCCTGGCATGTTTAATTATTAACAATATAGATTATTTAAATGAAATTAAAGTTTTACCTGTATAATATAATAAACATTTTGCTGCATTTCATCTTAAAATGATATTGTCATCATATGTAAATACATGCTTTATAAAGTGGCTCAGGTTGTGCAATATTATAACTGTAGTGCAAGTTTACAGTGAGGTGATTGTACTTATAAGTACAAACAGTTCTACAAGGAATACTTGATGGACTGATTGAGTGCGTTTAAAGCTCTTGGGATGAAACTGTTTCTGAACCATGAGGTCCGTACAGGAAAGACTTTGAAATGTTTGCCTTATGAGAGCAGTTCAATAGACAGAATGGCTGAGGCAGCATGTGCTTGATGCTGTATACCAATAATTCTCTTTCTCAGCTTCTGTAGATCTTTGATTCCCCACTCAGATATAGTGATATAAATACACCGCGTGGTGCAGTGAAAGGAATATGGAAAAAGATGATCCGCTGTGGCAACCCCTAACGGGAGCAGCTGAAGAAGAAGAAGAAGGTGCAGTGAGAGTATGGAAGAGAAGAAATTTGTATATTAGCATATTAGCATAAATAGCCATAAAAGTAATTAACAGCTTCTGAAACATTAGGTTTAGCATAAATTAGAATGTCAAGCAAATAGTTAAATAAAAAATCAGCCATATTGCATTATTTTTTTAAACTTGAAGCAGAATTGCTAGTGTGGAAAAGAAGGACAGGATAGGAAAAGGATGATGCACAGAAACTGCCTAGGGCAGGAGAAGGAGGGGTGTGTATACACCTGTGTTCAGCAAGTTAGGAAGCTAAGAAACGATATGGCCTTGGTAGGCATGTGAGAAACCAGCTGCAGTGGTGAATCAACAGAAAGACAGCAAAAGGCTTTGCTATAAACAAGTTCAAGATGATGTAATACATGAAAGTAAAATTAGTATATTCAGGCACTAGCATAAATAAATATAGAGAATATATTAGAATTAACTTTAGCGCAGAAATTAAGGCAAGTCAAGCATGCCGAGCAAATGATTAAATAAAGGCATATGCAATATTTCTTTTCAATTAAAGCTTAGCTTTGCGCATCAGACAAACCAGCTTTAAAGTCTGAGAAAGAGGAAGTGACGAGAGGTTTGCCCATAAATGAAAGCGAGTGAAAGTCTATACTGGCCTTGGCCAGAGAAAGAAATAAGCAATAACAGAAACTAGAGATGAACAATGGACAGTAAAGACAGGTGCAGAATGAGCTAATTGAACAAGGTCGGAGTAATAAGAAATTACTATATAAGTTTTAAGTTTTGAACTGTTCCGGGCTCAATCTGATTTGGCCGAGTTGGGTTGAGTTCGTGTTATTGTTTTATTGCAATAAAGCTTTAAAACTCTGTTTGCCTATCCTGAGTCCTAATAGCCTTCATTTTCAGGTAAAAAGCCTCTTGGTGACGATTTTTTGCAACGACAAGAGTAACAGCGCTAAAGCAGTTATTGTATTTAGAATAGTTTGACCATTCCGTGGACCATTATATTGTTACTGGTTAATTACAATTAGATGCATTAAACTAATAAACAATATGCGGTTAATTTCAGTGTATTTATAAATCCGCGTCAGGGATGTGGATCTGAAAAAGAAAGGGTAACCAAACAGGGAACAGTAGCACTGCTTTGACGCTGGATGCCGCCAGTCTGCAAAACTGAGCGGAGAACTTGCATATGCCAGGGTATGAAATGTGCGTGGCTTTACGCAAAGTTTAGGTTTTATACATCGCGATTTCAGTGTGGAAACGTTTGTACGCAACATTTTTGTGCGTACGCACCGTTTATACATGAGTCCCCTGGTCACTAACAACTACACTATGCAAGTCATTCGCATTAGTAAGTTAGCACGCAAACATATATATCCATACAAAAAAACTCCTATGAACTCAAATCATTTTATCAACATGTTCAAAATTATCTCATTGATGATATTTTACAGTTTTAAAGCTTGTAATGTGCACTCCAATTACAGTGAATTTACTAACCTGTGATAAGAATAGAGAGAGCACACGCATTGAGCTGGTGTCAGCTTCACACAGGAGGATTTATTCTTCCTCTGTTTGCTGTACTCTGCTCTATGCTGCTCGTGCAAGGAGTGCCCATCTAACGACTTGAAGGTGGAATAGCACTTAACTCATTTAAACCATGGTGAAATCAAATGAAATCCTTAAAATAAATAGACAGGTTGAAAGGGGTGCTTCTTTTCTTTTCTACATTTTTTTAAACTCTCTACACTATTATCACTCAAACCAGACCAACTTAGCGTCACAGATTAATCTAACATAGAAATGTTTAGGAATTGGTCTACACAGAAAACCCACAAAGACAGCAAACACATGTTTAATCTCCATGTATAAAGCTAACAGACTATTAATTAAACACAAGTCTGTGGAGCTGTAAAGCTATAGTGCTAACCACTTTGTCACTTTGTCATCCTCGATTTAAGCGTAACCAGTGTGTATAACACTAAATACTCATCACAAAATATGTGTTACTTTTTTAAGAATCGTCCATAGTTCTGGCTTCACAAAGATAAGGAAAATAATGTCAACAACTGTAGACACAATTCATCTCTTTTGAGACAGATATCTTGTACTATTCTACAAACAGACAGAGTTTAATTTATTTAGTCTTTTTGACAGAGACCACAATGATATCCAAAGAAACATTTGTCATGGGGAGAAACTTGTACTTTTAATACAGCTCTTACATATGCTTCTTGAAAACAGCAATCAAAACTGCTTCTTAGGCGTGACAGTGAAGTGAGTGAATATATAAAGGAAAAGTTCTGACTGAAAATTCAAGTTCAGCAGAATCTAAATTTGGAAATGGGTCAATAAATTTGACATTTTTGCACCTGAAATGCAATTACAGTGGAACCTCGAGATACGAGTTTAATACGTTCCAGCACTGAGCTTGTATAGCGAATTTCTCGTATCTAGAACAAACTTCCCCATTGAAAATAATGGAAATCCAGTTAATCCGCTCTGCACCCCCAAAAATATCAACATAAAAATCAATTTTCCTAACAAATAACACTGATAAATAATATATACAAGTGGAACCTCGGTTTGCGAGTAACTTGGTTTACGAGTGTTTTGCAAGATGAGCTAAATTTTTAAATTAATTTTGACTTGATAAAACGTGTGATGTCTTGCAATACGAGTAGTATGGATACACTTTGTCTGCTGAGAGTCATGTGATCATAACTGAGCTGATGGTTCTTCTCTCTCGTGCGCGTCTCTCTCTCCTTATCTCTCTCGCTTGCTCGCCTCTCTCTCTCTCCCCTTATCTCGCTCACTCGCGCGCGCCTCTCTCTCTCTCCTCTTGAGGGCAATTGTCTCCTATTCTCCGTCTGCATGTCCGCGATATTTTTGGATGCACTTATACGGCGAACTGCTACAGCGAAACAATGAAATCACAAGCGCACAAACGCGTAGATCCTCACGCTACGGGAGAACAAGGAACACTAAGTGAGCTGACGGGCTGGCAGCGTCAGCTTGGGTGAATCCCCGAGTCGAGGCGGATTGGGAAACGCGTCACGCATACCCACAGCCTGGCTCGTGGCTCGTTACACGATCTAATGCTCGTATTTAGATCCGAATTTTTCGCTCATACTTTCCTCGTATCTTGAATTTCTTGTATACAGAGGTGTTCGTATCTTGAGGTTCCACTGTAATTGTAGTTTTAATAGAAATAGGGGATTAAACCATTCATTTTCCAAATGAATAATTTTAGGTACTAGTAAAAGCACACATTTATTTAAATAACATTCTTTGAAATAGCAAATCACATTTTAATGTGATTGCTGCAAGATGATTTTTTTATTTTCCACAATTCCACTTTCATATTACTATTGCAAAAATAACCAAAGTTTTTTACTATTACTAAAGAACCCACACTATAACTGCACTGACATTTCTGGTAATTTTTGCTTATTATTTTAAAATAAGATATGCCTTATATTACAAAATCCTATGTTATCCTTTATCAGGTTATGGATAATCTTTAGTACTTGTTTATTCTCTGTTTTACAGATACATTTAAGATTTAAGTGGCTGGAACCAATAAAGAATATATTCAGATAATTTCTAAACCAGCACTTTAAATTTTGTGTAGTTTTCCATAATTGGAGTTACATACGGAATATTTTTCCATTTCAATTAAGCTTATCTCAATTGAAGATAAAAAATTTACTTTTTATGCTGTATGTACTCTGTGCATTACATTCTGAAACCCAATTATGCCCTTTCAGGGTTGAAGGGTGCATGGAAGATTCTTTGCCCTTTGTAACTAGACCTTCAGCTGAAATTCTTGTCTAATTAAATAGGAGTGCATAGTATTCTGAGAAAGCTCACTCCTAGGCAAAGCCAGATTAAGAGTACTGTGCTTAGTTAGATGGTGCAGCTTTTGATTCTTATGGAAAGATAACCATGATTTTGTGATAATGATTCAATAACATTTTCTGGGTGTTTTGAGTAACTGAAAAATGTCTTTGCCCTGCTAAGGAAGATGGAAAACTAAAATGTCAAGTGTGGACACTGGCAAGGAGCCTTTCTCAAACTGAAACTGGACAATTTCTTTAGGAATTGGATCATCTGGGACTGAATGAAGACTGTTTGGTCCCACCCAGTTTGTATAATTCTTTGTATTGCTTACACTTCTTGCTATTGGTTTTGATGCAGATAAATGATTTTTAGGAAAAATGCTTATATAAAAGACTCTGTCTGATTGCTACAGCATTAATGAGCCAAGAGCTAGATCGGTCATTTCTTGTCAAGGAGCTGCCTGTTAAAGTTACAGAGGATGCTTTTGTGGAGCCCTTTTTTGATGTTAAATTGGGTTGAAGTAAAAGAATGAAAGCAGAGGCAGTCCCAGTAAGCACACGTCAAGGCATACTTTTACCCATCCTTTAATAATCCTGCCTTATGCATTGGTGGCAACCTTATTTTCTTTTCTACTTAGTCATCTTGAGGCATCACAACTCTCAGGGATATTTTTGATAATACTTAAGGTGCTATTCCTAATTCCACTTTTTTTCTGCCATCTTAGACAGCAACAACAACAACAGTTTATTTCTTGTACAACCCAAAAACAATGAGCTTAAACAGGCCCTGTTTTTTAACAGTCTCCCAACCTTGACTTTCTCAGAAGGGAAGTAAAAACTTGGGAAGGGCAGTTTAGAGAGAAACACCCTTCCACATAGGTTGGGCATGCAATTGGTGTCAAATAATGGGTTAAATACAACTCACAAAACAAGAACACAAGTGATCCTCTTCACAGAGTTAGGTGGTCAATCTATCATTATCACCTCAGAAATACAATACAATAAAAGAAACTACTTTGTTCTTGCACACCTGAACCTAAGGCTTGAAATATTTTTTGTTCTCTACTTTCTTTTCATCCTCCTTATAAGTTCACTGTTGTTTACCCTTTAAGCATTCTTTTTTTAAGACTGTTTACTTTGCAGTTTCTTTCAGCATGTATGATGTTTTAATGATCATTTAAGAGTTAGTTAAGTGGGCAGTTGCCCATGCTGACTCATTATTATTATTGTATATTATTTTCTGTAAATCCTGACTTTCACAATTTCAAACAGAAGTGCTTCATATATTACACGGAGGCTGTACAGAGACGATAGATCCCAGAGTAATGTATAAGCAAGGCAGAAACCAACTCTGTATGGGCCAGAGATTGAAAAGACATTTACTGGAGCTAGAGGTTAATGTATTATTGTTTCAGTGCTGTTTTTTCAAAAGTCAGTACTGGAAGTACTTTTCATTAAGACAGATGCCACAGAAAATAAAGTTTAATTTACAATAAATACCACTAATAAAAAAGGCACTGTCTTTCCATTGCTGTGGGCATTTATTTTGTAAAAGAAATAATAAAACATTTCTTTTGTTCATAGCCTGCTATGCAAATGCAGTAATAAAAAAAAATGGGGACTGGATGAGGCGTTGCCTCCTTGAACAAGCTTTCTGGGAAACACCCTGCCTTTTACGAAGGATTCCCAGGGATCTTTTATGACTGCTGAAAACCTCTTCCAGCAGCTACCCAAGCTTTTCCTAGATGGTCTCCTATCTAAGTACTGGCCAGACCCGAATATGCTTAGTTTCAAGTGGATGACCTGTTCTGAAGTACATGTGGTATGGCTGCTGGCTTTGAAAAAACACTGAATGTTGAATCTGGAACACTAACAGATGCTAAATTGGTAAATTGCATCTTTAAAAAAATCAGGTAATTTAAAAAAAATAATCAGTTCACTTCTTATCAGCAGTTAACACAGCGTGAGATTACTTAATCCCAGGACATTGGCTGATGTTTGAAATAAATACATATGAAAGCAGAAAGTGGATTAAAGTAAATACCTCTGCTAGGAGAGTTGTTTCTTTCACAAATATTTACAGCATTGTTTCATAAATACAAGGGAAAGCTGCAAGAACTAAATGGACATGCAGCCTATGCAGTAAATACCAGAAAGACTTCCAGTTTAGTTGTTTTTCATGATTATTACTGCCAGGTGGACAGCTGGTTAAACAGACATGTACATTTGCATATTTTAGATAAAGCTGTTTGCCATTTATTTACAGCTTGACCTGACAATGAGAAATCAGTTAATGGCACTGTAATTCCAGATCTGGTAACATTCCAAAGCCACTTATAACCCTTATACTTTTTGATTCCTTCAAAAATGTGTTTTCTCATCCTCATCCCCATGCTTTAACTTTGTGACTGTTGCACTCTTAACCCTTTTGCACTTTGTCTCATTAAGCTTAGTTTGCAAATTTTTTAACTATACAAAGTTATCTTTGGAAACTATTTGAAGCCTCAGATACTCTCCTAATGTTTGTGTAGTTTTTCTCACATATTCCACAGGCATACTTGTTGAGATACTGCAGTTCTGCATTAATTCCATAAGAGTGTGCATGTGTGAGACAGTATGACCTGTGGTGAGCTGGAAACCCCTCTCTGTGTTGGTTTTTGTGTCTGAAAAGATTCTTCCTTAGGCATACTGTTAGATTAAGGGAGTTCAATAAATTGCTAGATGTGATGTTATAATGAATTATGCAAAATACACCAACCATGTGTCATATGATGAGCTGTCTGAGCATCGGGTAAGGTTAGAGGTGGTGTCTGCATTGTTCCAGTTGTTTGGACACATTTTAATTACAGTAATAAAAATATGTGCTGAAGACATCTAAAATATTTTAACTTGCAAGGCTACATAATGAAGCTGATGGAATTCACAAGTATGATGAAGACCTGAAGGGTGTACCAATGTTTCAGATTTGCAGTACTCAAAACGTGAGCTGTTTTAATTTTACGAGATGTTCACTTTGAAAAATTATTTCTCTTAGCATAGGCCTACATTTTTCTAAGCGAAAACATATGTGCGAATATATGTTTCTTTATGTTTGGAACATTTATGTGCATTTACTTTTGCAGTAAAATGTCTCCTAATCATAGTAACTATTATTTCACTGTGCCGTAATTTTATTTTGTTTACATGTACGCTTACTGCCATGTTATCATTCCCATTACCATCAACAATGCTGTGGGTTGTCAAGGAACATGGCTTCAGACAACACCGTGTCTGTTTTGTCTTGGTAGAGTATTATATTACTCTACTTTCCGCTTTTGTATTATTAATATGTAGCCTTTGTCAGAATGCCTCAACTCTCACACACTTACCACTGTTTATAAGGTGTTGTACCATATACCTTCTTCCCACCTTCCCTTCTACATCCATAACCTCAGGCAATTAGGTGTAGTAAAAGACAAGCAGGAGTTAAGTTACAATTTAAATAATGTATTATTGATAATATTCATAAATAATAACAATATGCAAAGTACATTTGAATATTGGCAACCATACAACCTGATAAATGTTGATGTGCAGTTTCAGGCGGCACAAAGACTTGTTAGTTACTTAAAATGTCTCTAGTTAAGGCATCATTTGAGGTCAGCTTTCTTCAGAACAGGCCGCATGCCTGTCTCAATATGGCTGTCCTTTTCAGTTCATGCTGTGAGATAGTCTTTCATCAGTTTGGTAAGAGAGAGAGGGTGAGGTAAAGAAAGCAAATTTATAGGTTTTCTGTCCAACCCCTAGAGCCAATAGGGCATCATGGTACTTAAAGGCTTCTGATACAAGCCAGTTCCAAACAGCCATACTTCAGACCAATGGGGGGATAGAACACCTTCAAACCTGCCCTCCAAACCATATGTTAAGGTAAAGCTTGGCAGTTAGGCAGCCTGGCTTTCCTGTGGGGGTTGACAGAAACAGCAGAGAAACACTTGCCAAACTTGTTTTAGGCACTTTCCCCCAACCCTGTTGTAAAATTACCCTAAAAGGGGAGAAGGAATTCTTAAACCATCAAAACCATTGCTGTTATTATCAGTTATGTAACACTAATATTACATTGCTTTGTCTAAGTTACAAATAAAGACATACAAAATATCCATCAACTTGTATTCAAAATTTCACATCACAACAGTGTCATACGCCATCAGCGTGTGACTCCTTAAATAACAGTGTAAAGATTCATTCTTAACCATAATTTGGATAAAAAAAACTCAAACGAGCATTGTGTGAATTTCTGTTTTCTGATCTTTTACTTTACTTTTTACTTTGATTACTGATTAAGCATTTGTGCAGATGGTTTTGTCTTACCGGTTTCAGTTTGTTTCTGGGTTTGACTACTGTGGAGAACTGCCGGCTTCGTGCTCCGGCCCTCACCCCCAGGCCGCCAGGAGGAGCTCTCCCGACAGCAGGATCGTGCCCCGAGTTCCAGCAGGGCCTCATGGACTATGTAGTATTTATACACAGCCCTGCTGGATACCTTGGGGGCCACCGGGAGTCGCTGTAGGGGGGCTCGTGGGCTCTTGTGTGCCCTATAACCCGGGAGTACATCACGGTCACGTGACAGGAAGGAATGACGTGCTCCCGGGTTGAAGAAAAGGACTGTTTATCCTGACCCGGAAGGAATAAGAAACTGTGGTCTGATTGGGCAGGAACACCTCCGGGCCAGGGTGTATAAAAGGACTATGGGTCAGTCCAGACACTGAGCTGAGCTGGGAGGTAGGAGGGCGAAGTGTCTGGGCAAGGAGGAATAGTATTGTTTGGAAATTTGTTGTGTACTTTTTGAGTAGTGTGGAGGGTGCTTTGTGCACAGTGTTATTAATTAATAAAAAGTCTGGAACTTTTATCCAGTGTCTAGCATGGTACCTGAGGGTTCAAGGGAGCACTAGCGCCCCCTACTGCCACACTACGTTTCAGCTCCTGGTACTCTTACAGCATTTGAGCAGAATATTTCATGTTTTTAAGGAATACTTATTCAGGCCTTTACCATAAATGTTTTCAGTTTTGAATCTAACTTATGAAGTCTGATTCAGAGATTTGGTTTAATCATTGGTTATTGTTTATATGAGAGCAGCTTTGATTGGGAAAGTTTTCATTCCTTGTGATGGCCATGTTGCCCGCAGCCTTGTCATTTCCTTCAATCTGGGTCATCGATAGTCCTTAAACCAAGGATAACTAGGGCAATAAAAACACATAAACAAGCAAGTTTGGTTTTTCTAAAGAGCCTTGTGTGTTTATTCAAACAAATAGGCATCTATAGAAAAAGTGCTGTGCCAGTTCTTCAAATAAGTAACCAATAAATAATTCATAAAACTATTAGAATTAGAAGCCTTTATTCCTTAGTGTCATTATACTATGTGTAAGGAAACTACCCCTACAGATGCAACAAAAACAATCAATCATTGATACAGTAACTGTCAAAGTACTACAATTAAAACTACAAAATAAAAATGTATGTAAAAAATACTAATGTTTAACAAAGTAAAGTAATACAGTTAATAAGTAACAATGTGATACTGCTAAGCAACAAAAGTGGTATTGCTAAACAAGAAATATTACTGATAATGCAAACTTTGCACAATGATTTACCAAAAATATAAATATTACAAAGAGAATACTAATAATGTAAAACATGGCACATAGAACAAATAGAGCAAATGTTGCACTAAACTGTGATTATTACACAGATGATTACTGCACATCCAGAGAAAAGGTGAATCCATGGGGTAGAGAAAGAGAGAGAGAGAGAGAAGGAGAGAAAAAGGTACAGAGAAAGATGGCCAGTACATGTACAGTGTTGTATTGGCTCTGGGAAAGAAGCTGCCCCTAAGTCTGTTCGTCCTTGATTTAATGTACCTATAGCACCTACCAGAGGGCAACATGTCAAACAGGTGAAAATCAGGATGTGAGGGATTGTTCAAAATGTTTATTCACCCTGCCAAGGCAGCAGGAAGTATACAAGTCTTGTAGGGAGGGCAGAGAGCAGCTGACAATCTTCTGAGCTGCATTGATGGCATTCTGAAGCCCCCCTCCCTTCTGCTGCAGTGCCAGTTCTGTACCAAACTGTGATACAGTATGTCAGCAGACTGTCTATGGAGGAGTGGTAAATGTTCACCAGCAGCTTTCCAGATTATTATTCCTAAGCAATCTCAGAAAGTGAAGTTGTTGCTCTGCCTTTTAATGACCACTTTGTTGTTTACAGTCCAAGACAGGTTGGCAGAGATTAAGGTGCCCAAGAATTTGAAGGTTGGGGTTCTGTCCACAAAATCAGTTGATGTAGGGAGTGGCGAGGTCTGCGCTGTTTTTCCTGAAGTCAAAAATGATATCCTTTGTTTTCATGGTGTTCAGTGCCAGATTATTTACTGAGCTCCAACCTGCCAATTTCAGGATCACTTTTCTGTAGGCAGGCTTGTTCCCCTCTGAGATGAGTTCAACCACCGTAGTGTTATCAGCAAATTTGATGATGGTGTTAATAGGATGGAAAGGACAACAGTCACGGGTGTAGAGGGCAAATAGCAGTGGACTCAGCACACAGCCTTGTGGTGAACTGATGCTGAGTAAGTAAGTTGGGTCAGAGTTTCATTGTCTGAGGGCAGTTGATGAGAAAGTCCTTATTCTAAGTGCAAAAGAGTTGGGGGATACCTAGGTGGAACAGTTTACTGACTAGGATGTCTGGAGTAATTGTATTAAAAGCTGAACTATAGTCAATACAAAGCATTCTCACATAGCGCTCTCAGTGTTCATGACATGAGATGTAAGAGCTATTGGGCAATAGTTTTTGAGACTGCCAGTGGCTAATTTCTTGGGTGCAGGAATGATGGTAGCTGACTGTTGACTGGGTGGGATGAAGATTTGTCTCAGAGATTGATTGAAGGTGCTGGTTAAAACATGTGAGAGCTGGTATCCAGGTATCCTGTTGGGACCAGCAGCCTTTTCTGGGTTCACTGATCTGAGCACTCACTTCACTTACTTTACAGGAGCATTGACTGTCTGTGTCCTGCAGTCTGAAGAGGGCCAAAAGAATGAGACAGAGTGCTGATTAAATGTCTCAAATATGCAAAGAAGCATTTCAGCTCCTCTGCCAGCGAGGCCCCCAAGTTTGCAGATGTTGTTATGCAACTCCTGTAGTTGGTAATATCCTGTATTCCTTGCCACACATGCCGAGGGACTTTTTCTAAGAGGTGGACTTCTATTCTTCTCTTATAGATCACCTTAGCTTCTTTTATTCCCATCTTCAGTATGCCTTTAGCAGCGCTATACAGAGCACTGCCACCTGATTTGAAGACTGAGTCACAGTCTTTGAGGGGGGATCTGACATTGCTGGTGACTCAGGGTATCTGGCTGAGGAAGACAAAGATGCACTTCTCCACAGTGTCATTATCAGCACAGTACTTGATATAGGACAGAACTGTATATTCAGCTAACTTCTGATGTTCAAATATGTCCAAAACAGTATGTGCAAAACAGTCCTGTAAGCGAGAAAGTTCATCCTCAGACCAGGTTTTAACAGACTTTATATATGGCTTTATTTTTCTCCTAAGAGATGTGTAAACGTGATTGAGGAGCATAGAAAGGTGGCCTGACTGGCCTAACTCATGAAGACATGGAGACATGTTGAAAAATTGATCTGTCTCCTGTCAAGATTTTCCCTTTGTCACATGCTGCATACAGGAGTAGGTAGCCTACTAGGAGTTTGGAACCGACCGGGACTGGGAGTTGACGCCAGCAGATTCAAAACAAAATATTATGGCAGAAAGGATGGATAAATTTAAAACAGATGTGTATTACATTGAACACACACAAAAAAAAAATAAAGTGAAGAAAAAAACAAACAAAATACCCAAAAATAGGACTTTATCCCCAAAGGCAATTTTCCCTGTCTGGAAAAAAAAACTGTCTGAACACTATTTTAAAAATAAGGCACTGAAGCAGTCTTAAATAATTCAGCTCCTCAAACCTAGAGAACTATCAGGAGCCTGAACTGACTAATAGGAGTCTGTTACTTTCCACTGAAGCAACCAGACACTGAGCCACTCTCTCATTATTGATGGCCCATCAACACCTCTCTATCCCTAAGTCAGTTAAATGACCCCTAGTGGATAATGTCTCAAACCTTATATAGCAGATGCCATGTCTCTCTCAGACTACACTGCTGCTGGAGAAAACTACCTGTATTCCCTTAAAGGAAGAAATGACCTAAATGACTCCCAACCAAACTAAACATAACCCCACCCAATAGAAACAATAACACCAAAACTAATATCACTTTTGTACTATGCTCACAATAATACAAACTCAAAAATAATGTTAAACCAAAATAAACTCAATACCTTTCAAAGACCTTTCCCCTCCTAGCTGTGTTTTTCCAGCTTCCTGAGCACAACGCGTGCATCCGACCAAAGCGCCACATTTAAAATGGCATCTACACTGGCGCACGCATCTTTGTTTGAAAGGAGACAGCCAGAGAATAAGAAGCCATGGTAACCCCCTACCTTCATGCACCGATGACTGACAATAAGTCCTCTTATTTAAAAAACTTCATTCTCATCTTTTCCCTGTTACAATAACTGTGCTGTTTAAACACTTTGTTCTGCTGCTGTGCACTCAGAGTCATTCTGGTTTCAGCTGCACGTTTCTATGGGGATGTGTCTCCGTGTCACATCTCTCATGCTCCTTTATTCCACAATTGTGCCATCTGATTTCTTCCTCCTCTTGGTATCAGTCTGTCATCTCTGTAATTTGGTATATACTGTATTTAGCAAGTCATTTCTTTATGGTATAGACATTCTGTCCCTCCTTTTTTTCTTGTTCCTTTTTCTTTTTACAGCTGAGGTGTGTGGAGTTCTCCTCTTCCTATACTCCCAATTCATCCCCTGTACTCATTTGCTTCAACCTTTTCTCCTAAGTCCAAACTTGTGTCTGTTTTCTACTCTCTTCTACACACCGTTCCTCTCAAAACTCTCCCAATCATATCTGATTGGCTAATAGACGTTTCCCTAGCCTCTGTGATGTCCAAGCAAACTATCATTCAAAATATCACATATTGTTCAAAAAATGATTTTTAATTGACTTTGTCTTTTTATAAATTTACCACAAGAAAAAACACCATAAAAACAACAATATACACACACAAGGTTCGGTATAAAGTACAGTTACTACAGGAACTGAAAAAAATGGATGAAAGCCTAGGTAATGTAAATAAAAGCAGATGAACTAGTTCAATTTCAAAAAGCAAACCAAATCAATCTCCATGGCGAGTCCAGAAAGCAAATAGTGAGAAATGAATGGAGAAATGTCCAAAAACGCCTTAATAAAATGAGAAGAGCTGATAGGTAATTCTTTTTCAGTAGATGAGAGTGACGTTTGTGAAGGTGATGATGATGATGATAATGATGACGGATGATCATTTTATTCGTTCTGCCCTAGATGAAATGCATGTCATGTACAAAAGAGAAGTAATAATAATTTTAATCACTGGAGGCATAGATAAAAGTTTTGCAGAAGAACAATCTTTTAGAGACAGTATAACTGAAAAACCCTACTTTTACCATAATTCATACTTGGGCATACAACATATCGTTTTATCATATGCTGTTTATATTCATTTGACAAATATGCCGCATTTAGAGAGTCATATGAGTATTACTCCGCCAGAGATGTCTGTGGGACTTCTGTTAATAGCAGTCCAGCAGAAGAGATGAAGCAGACCAAAACTCGATTATTAATGCAGCAAGGGAAATGTAGCTGTGGATTTATTGTGTAATTTTTTATGTATAGTTTTTGCTATGTATGCATATTTCTTTAGTGTCGTCTATTTAAATTGTTCTTGCTAACACTGGTCCTTAACACTTGTGCACGAGTCCCAAAACATGTTGCATGTTTATTGAGTATTTCACTATATATCTTTCTGGTAAATTCTGGTTAACTTCTTGGAATATGGTTTCTTAAGAGTGAGAAGTGAATTTTTATGCAGTCATTAGACAATAACTGTACTGTAACATGAATACAATGACAATAAATCATCAATAAATAAGGGTACCCTACACATACTGTCAATTTAATTGTGTTCCATTTAATTTAGTCATCTATTGCACCAGTTACTTTGCTCTCCCAGAATAGTAGAAGCTGGTAATGATGCAAACTGGACTAAAAAGGAAGATTTCAAGACTAAGGCAAAACTAGGATTTTAATTCCCTGATTTATCCTGATAATATAAAATCAGAGGATATTTAGCCACTGCCTAATTCTAGCATTATACTTAATAATATCAAGAAACACATCCTAGTATTGTACCTTTTATGTTGGTTTATAATCTTTTTTTTTTCAAACTGACTTCTTTAACATCTCCTTAACCTCAGAAATATCAGAATTTGCTTTATTCATAATCTGAAAATTAAGGGATGTCAGTTAACCCAAGATACATGCCTTTGGAATTCAGGAGAACTTGGAAGTACTTTGATGTGGAATGTGTAAATTCCATGATTGTGAATAGGTCAGGAATTGGACACATATACCTTGAGAAGCAGCACTAACTAAGTCTCTCTGAATCACAAGTAATAGTAATTTATACTCTAGGTTGCAATATTAAACATATGCTCTCCTCTGATACCCCTGAGACTTTGCTTAAGTAAAGAATACTTTAAATGAGTGTGTCTATAAGCTTATTAGAGATCTGAGAGCTGCACGTCAATTTTTGTTAGGCTTGTCTATTATAAATATGGATTCATAATGAAACAAGATATCCTTAAAAAAAGTTTATTGAACAGCAATTCAGAAATGGATTTCTCTAAAGCAGAGTTCAGCTAAAATAGAGAGAATTTAACCATTATGAGTGTCTGACAGGAGTTATGTAAGGACTCTTGTATGAATGAAACAAAAAACCTTTTTGTTTTCATCTTTTGGGAATCAGCAATATTTTATACCAAACATGTACAGGTCATTTGGTCTCACCAGTTTGAGACTGTTATGAATTAGATTTTTAGGCTGTTCTTATTTTAAATATGACCTCTACACTCATTATAAGCATAACCTGATGATGAGAGGAGACATGAATACATTCCTAATTACTTTGTGTATGACTAGTATAATGAACACTGTGCCAGTTCACGTCTCTGGAGTGTTGTTACAAACACTGACAAAATCGGTACATTTTCAATCTTCAGATTGTTACACGTTTTATTTACATTGTGTTTTACTTTGCTTTGTGTAAATCTGTGTCATGTGAGCTCTGATGTAGATAGACGTAAGGAATGCTAAAGTCCAACACTATATTTTAGTAATTCACTAAAAGCAATTGCAATAAAAAATTAATTATATCGAGACCCATTGTTTAGTCATACTAAAATTCATTTTACAAAATGTGGGTTAAAAAAGGATGATAACTGATATTTTTAATTGCTTGTTCATTAAATGAATGAACTTAAAAAGACAATACTGTCATTTGTGTTTATACAGCATCTCTACAACATTAATAATGATCAAAAATTTAAAGAGATCCAATAGTCAGGATTTTATGTCAGTAATAAAATTATGCAAAGGAGGGTATATATGCCTTAATCTCTACATGAACATATATATAAGATAACTATGTGGGCAAAGAGATCTTTTTTTGGCAAGGATTCACAGTTGAATAATGGATTCTGCAACTGTTTAAGTACAGTTATAATTATACTCTAGTACACATGCTTAAAAACTGACTATGATAAATTACTGATGCAAAGTACAGCATGACATATAAAATGCATAAGACCTATATTATGAAATTGACAGACCTAGTAATAGGCATTGGGCTGGAACCTGTTCTTGATGTTACATTCATTGTATTACTAACAGATTAATACAGCCACACTCAAACTTCGGTCATTTAATTTTAGGCAACTGACCTGCCCAGAAATGCTTGAACAGTCCATACAAAAACTGTAATTGTGTTTTAAGTAAATTGCTTCTGTGTAAATCATCTTTCGGTTGAGTAAATGTATAGCTTTGTATTTCATTATGAATTCCGTATAGAGCTGTTAGTAAATTGCTTCTACATTTAGCGCAAAATACATTTTAGCTAGTTACCTTGCCAGCTTGTCAGCTGATGTAGAAGGAAAAATTTTTATATTAGCATAAAAATAGCAAATTAACATAAAGAGCCATACAAAGTAATTAAAAGCTTCTAAAACATTAGATTAAGCATAAATTAGAATGTTAAGAAAATAAGATAGGTCAAGGAAATAGTTAACTAAAAAATCAGTCATATTGCATTATTTTTTAAGCTTGAAGCAGGATTGTAAGAACAGAAAAAGAATAAAAAATTGATGTACAGAAACCAGCATAGAACAGCATAAGAGTTTGAGAACACCTGTGTCCAAGGCTAGAAAGCTAAGGAAACGATACCACAGAAAAGATGGCTCTGGAAGGCACGTAACGAAACCAGCTGGACTGGGGAATCAGCAGAAAGGAAACAAAAGGCTTTTGCTGTAAGCAAGGTCACACTGATGTAATGCATGAAAAGGAACACTAGTATATTCAGGCATTAGCAATAAATATAGAAGAGTATATTAGAAATTAACTTTAGCATAGAAATAAAGGCAAATCAAGCATGCCAAGCAATGATTAAATGAAAGCATATACCATATTTATTTTTAATTAAAGCTTAGCTTTAGGCCACCATTATAGCATAGCATGAAAGGCTAGAGAAGGAAGTGACACCATGAAAGACCAAATATGGAATAAAGAACATCTGCCTAGTTAAAGAACCAATCAAGAATAAGCAAAACAGAAACTGGAGTGAACAATAGACAGTATAGCCAGGTGCAGAATGAGCTAATTGAACGAGGTCAAAATGCTAAGAAATTGTTATAAAAACTTCGATTGCTGTAATGTTCAGGGCTCAGCTCAATTTGGCCGTATTGGGTTGAATCCTTGTTGTTTTTTGTGTTGTTTTATTGCAATAAAGCTTTAAAACTCTGTCTGTCTGTCCCGAGTCCTAATAGCCTTTATTTTTAGGTAAAAAGCCTTCTAATGATGAATTTTTCGCCACGACACTGACAAAAAATAATAGTCTCTGTAATGGAACTACAATATCTTATAGGAGCAATAACAAAACATTAAATCTAAATGAAAAAGGAACAAATATCCACATAATCATTTTTTAACAAAATCCATTTCTATAGTAATAATATAATATTGCAAACAGCAGGCTTTTAGGTTTTTTCTTTGATTACTTTACTTGCTATTGCAAGGTGGCAGGTAAGTTGTTACAGCTTTTGCTGGATATCTATCTGGACTGCTCAGTATGCACGTAAAAGAGTGTACATGTATATATATTGTGGCCTGAAGGTGGTGCTCCTTCTCCCCAGACCCGACACAGACAGACACGAGGCACACGTCCAGCACAAACACAGGTTTTAATTATGGGAAACACTTCCCAGAATCATATCCCACAGTAAAAGTACAACACAGTACCAAAGCACCTCAATAAACCATTCTTCTTTCTTCCTTTCTTTCCTTTTGTCTCTCATCATCTCTGCCTCTGCTCCTCCCAGCAAGCTTTGTCCAACTCCCGACTCTGGCTCCAGGAATAGAGGCAGCATACTTCTTTTATGTAACACCCATGGCCTGTTAGCATGGCCAGAAGCACTTCCTGTGTCAGACAGAAGCCAGACAAGGTTGGGCTCCCCAGTCCCTGCAGCACCCCCTGACAACACCCATGGGAGCTAACACGGCTGAGTAGCAGGGCTCCATCTCCCATGAAGCCCTTAGGGAATCTTTGGCACTGCAACAACCCAGGGGGCTGCTGTCTAGCATTCCATGGGAGATAATGCCCTATGCATGCTCTCTACCCCAGCCCCTCTAATGTACAAGGCACTATATATTTCTCAGAACAAAAAGGACGAGAGAGCCAAAAAAGCTTTAGGGTAGCCAACTCGTATTTTGTGGTTTGGTGCTTGTGAGGCAAAGAGAAATGATTTTCAAATGAATTCAAGATAGAACTGATGTATAGGTGATAAAATGGTGGCTTTAAAGTTAGGCAGAGGAAATGAGGGCTGGAAATGGAAGTGACATCAATAGGATCAGGACTGGAAATGATGTTTTCTGGCCCAGAACCGGAAGTGGTGTCATCACTCTCAACCTCTGCTTAGGCAAGATGTAATCTTGCCTGAAGAAGGGGCCTGAGTTGCCTCGAAAGCTTGCATATTGTAATCTTTTTAGTTAGCCAATAAAAGGAGTCATTTTGCTTGACCTTTCACTACATTCATAATAGCTAACACAATACAACAACCTATTACTACCTCTGCTTAGGTAAGACAGCAGTGGGCCTTATCCCTATGTGTTTTTGTGGTTTGATGAAGAGTTCCTGAAAGCCAGCATTTGACAAAATGTATTGCCTTTGTTACAGGGATTCTTCCATTCACAGAAAGTTAAACAGGTCTTTTAAATATGGACAAGAAATTGTTGTTTACAAATCTCCAACTAAGCTTAAATAAGGACAGGTTTAGCAAAATCACTTGTTGATTCTTGCATCTGAACTGTGATACTGTGCACAGAAAAACAGAACTTTAGGTGTCATATTATAATCACTGAACTAAGAGCCATGTAATTGCAACTTGAAGCAGTGGACACTTCAATACTTGTAGTCTACTGCAGCAGGGAGCACACTGTTGGGACAGAAATATACAGTATTAGGTGATTCACTGAGTAAAGCATTGTGTGTATTTGTGTAGCCCTTTAGATTCATGGTTTAATGTTACAGTAACAAATGTGTCTAGCAGCTTTAGATAAGTATAGGAGTAAAGACAGCCATTTACAATAAAAATGTAGTGAAAATAAAATCTAAACAGAGAATTTTATAATCAAGTAAAGCAGAAACAAAACTTACTCTAGTAAAGTAGCATAGTAGATATGAAATACTGCTCCTGGCTAACGGGTAATGATAAGAAAGCATTACAAAGAAAAGGAGATCACTGATCATGACAAAAAATAAATAGAACTATTTAGGACATGTACGTGATATCAACTGGTAACCATAGAAATAACTGCAATAAAAGTGCACAAAGAAATTAAGCACAGTGAGTGACCTGTACTAATGGAAACTTGATAAGGATGTGAGTCATTTGCAGAGGTACAAAAAAAAACTTTTAAAAAAACTTAAAGTTCAATGCAAATCCATGATAATTGAAAAAACGTCTCGAGTCAAGACTAAAGTCCAAGACTGGATTAGAGTACCATAGCCCTATTCCCCGTATTTTACCTGTATGACATGATGCTGCTAAAAGATTGATGGCTTTTTAGAGAATTGTACAAAAGTATTTTAAGTGGAAAGGCATAAACTCACACCAGTGTTATGATGTTCTGATGAATACCTGCAATCCACCACAATATATTGGAGCTCATTGTTTGTTTGCTATTCATCAGATGCTCCCATGGTATTGTCAAGTCTGTATTTGTAGGTTTTTATGCTTGTCCTTTCAACTAAACTGCATTATAACTTATTTTGCGTATCTACAGTTAAGAGTCATCTTGTGTAACATGTACTCCAACAAGCCTGTTGACTTATCCATCCATTTAATGAATCCATTTAATTTATTCCTAAAGAACAAAAGCAGCTGTGAAAGCCATAAGCTGCTGAGAATAATGACAGGTCCATCATCACTCTTGGATGTTTTAATTTTGAGATTTTGAAATGTTTTGAACTGAATTGTTAGTGCATTTTGTAATTTTGATTTTGGTGTTGATACACTTTACCAATGGTTTTATTTATTTTCATGCTGCCGTTTTGTTCAATTGCTAAAAAATAAAGGATACAACTGTAACAACTATAAGAGAAAATAAACAGAAGTGGAAGAATTGAGGTTGCATGTGGGAAATTAGTTTCTGTATAGCTTACAAAGGGTGCCGAAGCAGACTGCCAGCAATGACTGTTGCACTAAAAAGCTGCGGGGCAGATAGTGGAAATACTTCCATGCAGTCTTTAGATGACCAGGCTACTGGATAAAAAAATACAACAAAAAGGACAAAACGGTAAGTTGGTTTAGCATCAGAATTCTTCTGCTAAGTTCAATGACTTCCAGACTATAGAGGAAACAAATGTTTTATTGCTTTGGCTCTTCCACAACCTCCATTTTCCCCTAAAATTAGTCTCAACATAACGGCCACATTCCTGAAAATATAAATTTAAATCACTTTAAAGTAAGTGTGGTACGCATATTGTTCCTATCTAGCTGCTTGAATCCATGAATAATTACACTGTTAAACCTATAAAGCATTGTCCTGCTGTTATATTACTATAGCCCAATACATTCCTCTGTGTGCAGTAGATAGCCATTACAGTAAGTTCAGGGATCACTGAACCTGGTGAAATATCTTTATTTATTCCCTCTCTTGCTGGCAGATTTCGCTACCAGATGCAGACTTTATTGGTTTCATGCTTCCAGCACCTGATTCTTATATCTTTTACACCTTCTTTGTGTGCCCTTACTGTCTCAGAGACCAAGTGCACGGTCCCACCCTCTGCCTGTCTTCTTAAGTAAATGTGCTTTTCATCTATTACATGCATCAACAGCCACTGTTTACTACGCATTCGTATTGCTTTGGTGCAGAAAAAAAAGCTTTCTAAAGATAAGAAGACTAGAAATGCTGTACAGCACAGCAGCTTTGCAGCAACTGAAAACAGGCTTTAGTAGCAAACCTCGCAGATGAAATAGAAAGTTGTGCATCAAGGTCACACTCCAGAAAACATAAGTAATCAGAAGAACATTAGAATACAAGGCGTTGTCCTCCACCTTCTAATGCCTGGATACATAGAGATACAGGACACAGTTATCTGTATAGACAGCACAGTGTTATTTGAAGGTGTATCATCAGGAGTTGCATCTCTGCACTCACCTTTTGTTTACAGTGGTCAGGCCTAAGCTACCTCTCTTTAGGACTGGAAGCAGAAGGGTTTTCCAGTATAGTAGCTGTACATTAAATGTGAATCAGCAACTTCCCGTTTAAACATCAGTGCTGAGAATATATGGACTTTAAGCAGACTAATGACTCAAGAATTAAACCCAGAACTGGGAGTTACGTGCTGTCCTCATCAGAGATCTTTATACTTGAAACAAAAAAACAGCTATACCAGTCCTGTAGTGTAAAGAAGAGCACACCCGGCAGAAATGATATGTACAAATCAGGTCAGTTGTCTCTATAAAAACATTCCATGGTAGTTTGATATTCTGGCTTTAGTTGTGTTTCTCATTGTTTTAATCTTCTCTTATCCTCAACAACAGAGATCTTTTTGTTTATTTTAGCTTGGCACTATTTTATTATGCCAAAATCCCAACACCACTAAGTAAACAGCATGTGGTGCTAAAAACATTTCATACTGACCTAATTTCTAGCTTGATAACAAGAACAATAACCAAAGGGTTTAAGTTAGGACCAGCAAAGGACCTGCATAGCTCATCAGACCCAAGGTGTTCATTGTGAGTATCTACCTAAGTCACCAAGTTCTTATCAAATTCTAGATTTGACAAATTAAGTGTCAAACATAATATATTAGAGTACAAGTAAAAAAAGACTTTCTTGATACTAAGATGGGGCAAGTGTCAACAAAAAAAAGTGACAATTTAATTTTCAAGCTCCTTGATAAGATTGTATAGAGTAAAGGTAATTGATACTTATCTGCATTCCTATGTATATTTGCTTTGTATCAGCACACTTTAAAAAAAAAAAAAAAAAAAATTGCACATAGTGCAATCCTCAATCAACCAAAGTACTCATTCTTTCAAGAATAAAACTTAACAGTCTCCCTATACTGAGCCCATAAGGACTTTCATCACCTGTCTGGCCCTGCATACCCGCCAAAAACCAATAGCATTAACTTTTTTTACAGTACTAGGTGTGACGACCAAATGAGCACAATTTGTGTCATTGTTTGTGCCTATTTTCTTTTTAAGTTATGCTTTGTGTTGCTCATCTGACAATGCTGTTTTGTCTAGATATCCATGGTACAGCATGGTCACTTTGGTTCAAATGTTTTTCAACTTTTATTTTAGAAGTTTTGTTCACTGTTTTGGCTACATATGTACTTCAACAACAACAGCATTTATTATATAGCACATTTTCATACAAATGGTGTAGCTCAAAGTGCTTTATAAGATGAAATGTTTATATGAAACAAAAATAAGATAAAGCAATACTAAGTAACAAAGGGTAAAGTAAGGTCTAATAGCCAGGAGGACAGAAAAAAAAACACCAGATGGGCCGGAGAGCCCTCACTAGTTTATTTAGTTTTGTAGTGCTACAGGGTAAGCCATTTGATTTTATTTACTGTTTTACAGACATGCATGTTTTATTTGGAAAAGGACAGAAGAGAGATTTAGTGTATTGTAAGTGACGATCCCCAATAAACAATACATCAGTTGCCTAATAACTGTCTACTGGTTTTATAGTTAAACACTAAAACTTGGTTAGGGTATGGTCACTTTATTCAATTGCCTATTTTTTCTCCACTATGTAAGGCGGGCCTTGAATATGGTAATATTATCATCATTTGATCTTTACAAGAAGCCAGACTTTTCTGATGACCAAGTCATCTAATGTCAGTTGTGTTGTGACTTTTACTTTGGTTTTGCACTTTGTGTGCTTTTTGATTATGTTAATGTATTTATTTGTTTTCTGTATTTTGCATTTTGTCATGGGATCACGCCACAATCAACAACATGTTGCACATTTTGCAATGTGGGATCTCAAGGTTGAACCCACAATGTCTGAATTAGAAAAAGCCTTCACAAGCATCTCCCTCAATACCATGAGCAATAACAGAACTCTTATCCTTGGGACATGCAGTGACTGGCTAGAAGCACTGTAAGAGGTGCATATTTTTTCACTCGGCCCTCACCTTCTGTGCAGCACCTGTGGTTGAAATTTAACATCTTATCAAAGAAAGAAACATCATCTAATAGGACAATTCAGTAATCAGGCAGGAAAAAAGCTGTTCGTTGTATCTTTTAATGACTCCTTTGCAAAATGCCTTGAAGGGAGCATTATTCAAAAGCAGTCTGTTACAGCATGGTCAGAATGATCAGAATGGTTGGAGAAACAAAGGCTAAAGGTTCATTTTATAAACTGTTGAATTTACATACAGTATTAATCAATGCATACATTTTACTCTGGTTGGTTCATTGGTTTACACCCAAATGATTTATACAATAATAAAAGTCTGTTATATTCTGGTTCTTCTTATATCTTTAGTGATGAGGCACCACATTTGAAATTTCTGTGCCTATAACAACTGTCCATTCTTGTTCATAGGACATCTGCTGATTTCTTAGTCATCTCTTAGTCATCCTTCAGTACATTTTGTATATTACATCAACCTTTCCTCTGGTACATTCTTTATTTACTTGACCATTTCAGTATATTTCCTAAACCAAATCTTATACTTCTGTGTACATTTTGTTGTTCACTTGACTTTTATTTGGTGTCCCACAATTACTAACCCTTTATGTTATTTCTTTAAGATGAAAGCTGTTACCCTAAAATTATTCTTCCACATTCCCCCCTTTGAGACTTCATAAAGTCTCACTAAAACTGTAAGGAATAATTTCCTATTTTGTATAAAACGTATGTATACTGAATATGTCCCCCCTTAGAGGCTAAAAGGAAGTAAAAGATTCCTAGCTAGCTGCATTTGGGGAATAACAGAAATCAGTGCAAATAATTAATACCTAAAGATAAATCACATAAATCAATAATAGCTAATGGCTAATATACTAATAATAGCTAATATTGGTATTACATGTTTTCCTCTATAAATCTCAGATTTGTGTTCCATAACCTCTTGGTTCCCAGAAGTGAACCTAGTCCTATATTTTTCATCAATGTTGTTGGTGGTGATACAGACAATTCAAGTATTTACTTTAAAAACATTAAAAGTCTCTAGTTTATGGTACCAATGATGTGTACAATAATAACCAGAGACAGATTCCTTATACAATCAACCATGCCCACATCCTCGTGCTCTCATTCACAAAGTTGCCCCAATTTACATCCAGCTGTGGCCTTAAATTAGATGATCACCTTTGCTGCATAAAAACTATCTTGCTAAAAGTAGGTGTCAATCCTCCCTTCAGAAGATGTTAGCACTACTCTCATTAATGCAAGCCATTGGCTCATGTCAATGTAACATTAAAATTGTGTCTTCCACACACCACTACTACATTCTGTATACATACACAGTGTCACACACGTGAGCATGGGAGGCAGCTAAAAGGCTTGAATGAGGGTTATTCCAAGCCAGACTGGAATGTGGCAGAGTGTACTGACTCTTTTTCTCACTTTTCTGCAGACTGTTCACAGGAAATTCCTCCTGGCCCTGATAACGTCAATTCTGGTTCCAACCCCTTTGACGTCACTTCCGGGTCCAAGCCTATGAATGAAGACCCTTCTGGTTCTGGCCCCTCTGGTGTAATTTCCTGGCCTGAGTCTATGGATGAAGACCCTTCTGGTTCCGGCCCCTTTGAGGTCACTTCCTATATTGGCCTTTGAAAACCACCACCTTTCCCCTATCCCCTCAGTTCTGTTTTGGACTCCGATTTGTGCACATCAGTGCTATCACTTTATTTAATTTTGCAGCCAGGAAATTATATACAGGTAGCTGCCCCAAACCTTGCTATGGCTCTTTGTGGAGTTTGTGGCAACAGGTATTCACTGACTGCACAGGTTAAGCTAACTGAGTCCTTGCAGGTTTATTGTTGGGGCTATTAATTAAGGTTTTTTCCTTAAGTTAATCTGAAGTTTCCATCAACACATGTTACCTATCTTCAGTTTTACCACGTTATTATTTCCATCCATCCATTATCCAACCCATTATAGCCTAACTATAGGGTCACGGGGGTCTGCTGGAGCCAATCCCAGCCAACAAAGGGCGCAAGGCAGGAACAAATCCCGGGGAAGGTGCCAGCCCACCACAGCCATGTTATTATTTAATACTTTTATTTTTTTTATAAATGTATTTGTGCATATTAAGCATGACAGAAGCAGCACTGAAAAAACCACATTAGAAGAGCATGAGAAACAAAATGTTCTAGAGTAATAAAGAAAATATTGAATAAATGGCAAAGGAAAGAATAGGTACCTTCAAAATAATGGGCACCAAGCAAGGACCTCACAGTCACTGAGGTAATGTCACAACAATAGAAGTTATTAATGACAGTAAGTAACTGTTTTGGAAATTCTATTTTACGTAATAGCTGAGATCACTATTCTAATGTTTTCAAGATGGAATGTTCTTTATTAAAACAGGCCTGAGGCAGTCTCAACATAAGTGTGCACCAGTCTACACAGTGCACCAGTCTACACAGAGATAAATATTATAATCCATATCAGACACTATCTCTTTGTGGATCTAACGGTCCCAAAATAGATAGATTAAAAGTATTTGGCAAACTTTGTATCATTAAAGAGGAACTTCTCACATATAATACTACAGTTAAAACATTTAAATTTCATATGGTTCCATCGACTCCATGGTAAATGTGCTGGAAATGGATAGCACAGAAAATCTTAGTTGCATATGACAGACATTCACAAATTCACACAGAAAATTTTTCCTAACAGTTAATCCCTTTTTGTTCTTTTTAGAACAAATAACTAATCAAAGTTGTTAACATCATCATCAAAAAAGGCTGCAATGCAAAAAAGTTCTGGTCCTCCTTTAAGCCTGTCCCCATGTCTGGTAGTTTGACTAATTGCCAGTTCAAAAAGATAACCGTCTTTGCGGTTTCAAATTTGGCCCACAATTGTGTAAGCTGGCATCACAAATACAACTACCAGAAACACAGCAGGATAGTAATCCCTAGGAGGAGGTGGCAGGAAGAGGGAGCCAGGCTCTGCAGATCTCAGCGGTTACAAAGAAATGTGGCTGGGGAGGAGAGCCAGAAAGGGGACCCTGTTCATCTGGGTCTCAGCTCTGTTGAGTCATAATCAGTGGCATAATCAATGGACACTACAGATGACAAACAGAGCCCTACTGTTTTGAAGACTGTTTGTTTTATTTGAAGGATACAGACATGAACCTTGAAATGAGTTGGTCCAGGAATAGAATTTGGGACTTAACCGACAGCTGCTTTGAATTGTGCTTCTTTTAAGACAATCTAATATGCTGGCAGTTAAATTGTGGTCCACCTGCTGACTCTCACAGGCAATTGAACTTTCTATCAAGATCTTTGAAACCAAGATCCTTTTGCTCCTCTGTAAATATTTTCTTTAATAAAAAATCACAGTTAACAAAAACTGCTTTTGTCTTTACCATTTTGTCTTGCAATTCACTAGACCTTTACCATTCATACAGTAAGTATAATCTGAAATCTAGCAGGTTTAAAGAAAATGGTCGTCTCTAAATATTTGGGGGTTTCTTTTTTGTCCCAAATATGAAAATAATAAATTAACATTGCTAAAATGTCATCTAAAAGTCACTTATAGGTTAACATATGTTATAATAAGTGGGTGAAGTAGGTGGCATTTTATATAGCTGGCTAAGTGCCATGCATGCATGAGCTGGAGAGGAAGCATAATTGGAAAATGAATGGGTTTTTAAACAAGAGAATACCAGTGTTCAAGAATTGAAGACAAAATGATTTCTTGTTTTTTTATTTTTCATGGAACTTTAGATTTGTTCATCTGCAACTACAATAATTTGTCAATCTGGCCTGGACTAACTCTTGCTTGCCTAAAAATAATGAAGCAAACAATTCAATGGAGTACAAATATTCTGGAACTTATACAAGTGTCTCAAATTTTGTACTTAATTTCTGTAATTCCTAACTTGTTGCTGTTTTTCTTTGACTCTAAAATAATATGTATAATTTTACTCTGCTCTAAATAATATAATTTAGAGTATTAACATTAGTCAGGTCAGGTCAGTTCAGATTGGGGAGCATGCAATGGTAAAGCGCATTGCTTTACCCACCACACGACGAAACAGCTTGGGATCCTGCTTGGCAATCCCCTAGGCAGACACACGGTCCAGTCCCACTCTCCAGAAATGACCCTCTGCCGCAGCCAGGTGTTATGTGGGGATCCCTTGGTGGGCGTCTCTTGGCCTGGTACAGCTAGAACAAGGAGGATCCTGCAAGTCGGATCACCTTCATGGAATTGCGCCACATGGCCGTAGTATTGTAACTGATATCCCTCACAATGCAGGTAATGTGCTTCATTTCAGACTCTGTGAGCAAACGATCATTTGACAAAAAGTCAAACCAGTGGTACCCAAGGTCACTGGATATTGTCCATGTCTCACAACCATATAGCAAAACAGGAAGCACCAGGACTCTAAAGACTTGGGCCTTTGTCCTTTTGCATAGATATTGGGAGCACCACACACTCCTTACTAGTGACCTCATGGCTCCCCATGATCTTCTAATTTGTCTACTGACTTCATAGAAAGAGTCACCAGAGAAGTGGATGCCACTGCCAAGGTAAGTAAACCTCATGACAAAGTCAACATTGATAATGTAATAAAACCACTCACTTAGAAGAAGCTACCCACTGCATGACAATTGTTCCAACTTGTTCATTCTATCTTTAAAAGACTGAGGACTATTTGACGTTTTTCTTCTCGTCAAAATTTTTATATAGACTGGGCATTCCATTTTTATGTCCCATACCAAATGAGCTTTAAGTTTAGACTACCAGAAATTCCCAGTGATGACCGGTTATATTTGTATAATGAGTAAAATTGTAAAAAATGAAAAAATGTTTGTTTTTTTTTAAAATGTTGACACTTGTTAAACCTGCCTTAAAATTACAATAACAATGTAAGAGTTAGTATATAAAGTTTGATAGGGTAAATACTGAACATCAATTGGTGCATTAACTGAAAAACACAGGCTATATGAATTTTTTTTTTGCTGATCTGTTTTGTGTGTATAATAATGGCTAAAACTTATTACTTGTCTAACATTTAGGAAGTGGTCCCCTGAGGCAGAGCAGGCTCTGAGAGACTGTTTTGGAACTACAGACTGGGATATCCTGCAGGGGTCACATAGTGAGAACATTGAGGAGGTTGTTGACTGCAAAATGGAAGCCAATCTTCGTGGCGGAAGAAGGCCGCCTGCTCCGCGGAGCCAGGTCCGTAAAAAGTGAAAGGGGCAGACGCATAGCCGATTAGCCACGCGGTCACGGGAAGGTAAACAGAGAGCCCTTAAAGCGGCGGCGGCGGCGGGACAGAAACAAGGCAGACACAACAATTCAATCAACAAGGTTTATAAAATGAAATATATATAAATAGAATAAATAGAAATCCAACAATCCAAGAAAAAACATGAAATAACTATATACAATAAATAGAACATTAAATAACTAATAGAAATCAAACAATCATTTATGAAAAAAGAACATGAAATAACTATATACATGAAAAAAGAATATGAAATAACTATACTCAGCAAAAAAAGAAACGTCCCCTGACTTTCAACTGTTTTTACTTTCAGTAGACTTAATGTGTAAATATTTGTATGAACACTAAAAGAGTCAACACCATAAGACATAAACTAAAAATGTTTCACAATGTGTCCCTGAATGAAGGGAGGCTCAAAATCAAAAGTACCAGTCAGTATCTGGTGTGGCCACCAGCTGCTTGAAGTACTGCAGTGCATCTCCTCCTCATGGACTGGACCAGATTTGTCAGTTCTTGCTGTGAGATGTTACCCCACTCTTCCACCAAGGCACCTGCAAGTTCCTGGACATTTCTGGGGGGAATGGCCCTAGCCCTCACCCTGCGATCCAACAGGTCCCAGACGTGCTCAATGGGATTGAGATCTGGGCTCTTCGCTGGCCATGGCAGAACACTGACATTGCTGTCATGCAGAAACTCACGCACTTTTTGCCACTCCTGTCTGGTCCAGCGAAGGTGGGTTTGTGCCCATAGGCGGCGTTGTTGCTGGTGATGTCTGGTAAGGACCTGCCTTACAACAGGCCTGCAAGCCCTCAGTCCAGCCTCTCTCAGCCTATTGCGGACAGTCTGAGCACTGATGGAGGGATTGTGTGTTCCTGGTGTGACTCGGGCAGTTGTTGTGGCCATCCTGTACCTGTCACGCAGGTGTGATATTCGGATGTACCGATCCTGTGCAGGTGTTGTTACACGTGGTCTTCCACTGCGAGGATGATCAGTTGTCCTTCCTGTCTCCCTGTAGCGCTGTCTTAGGCGTCTCACAGTGTGGACATGGCAATTTATTGCCCTAGCCACATCAGCAGTCCTCATGCCTCCCTGCAGCATGCCTAATGCACGTTCACGCAGATGAGCAGGGACCCTGGGCATCTTTCTTTGGGTGTTTTTCACAGTCGGTAGACAAGTCTCTTTAGTGTCCTGCATTTTTAGAACTGCCTACTTTCTGTAAGCTGTTAAGGTCTTAATGACCATTCCACAGGTGCATGTTAATTAATTGATTATGGTTAATTGAACATGCATGGAAAACATTGTTTAAACAATTTACAATGAAGATCTGTAAAGTTATTTGGATTTTTAAAACATTATTGTTGAAATACACAGTCCTGAAAAGGGACGTTTCTTTTTTTGCTGAGTATATATACATACAATAAATTTTATCAAAAAACTATATACATAGAATAAAAATTAGTGCCATAACCTGCAGATGAAGCCCAAAATTAAAAAAGAAAATTGAGAGGGAGGCCTGCCAACATATAAAGTGCCAGTCATTTGCAAAGATTGCAAAAAAAAAAAAGTAAAAACAGCTTGAACAAGGAAGGAGGCCTCCTTGCCAACATACAAAGTGCCAGTCATTTGCAAAGATTGCAAAAAAAAAAAAGTAAAAACAGCTTGAAAAAGGAAGGAGGCCTCCTTGCCAACATACAAAGTGCCAGTCATTTGCAAAGATTGGAAAAAAAAAAAGTAAAAACAGGTTAAAAAATGAAGCAGGCTTCCCTTTCTGCCAACGTATAAAGTGCCAGGAAATTATAACAAAAAGAAAAAAAAAAAAAAGCAATGTATGGGCCCCATCTACAGATTAACAAAAGAAAAATTTAGTGGCCATCCACCCAGCACGATTTTGCTTTGCTCTTCTCTTTTCCTCCAGCCACTCCTGGACGGTTTTGCCGGCTGAGGTGGAGCAAAAGAATTCCCCCCCAAATTGTTTTAGGTCGGCCACAGCACTTAGGTCTCGATATTTTTCCTTTGTTTGGGGGGGATTCCTTGCTGTCGTGCCAGCTCGTCCGCTTCCTGCTTTTTATTCCGCCGCCAGGCAGTAGGCAGTGGTGCGGGGTACTGAGGGTGCTGCCTGCGGTGGTGGAAGCGGAGGACTGGCAGTGTCAGCCGGCGGGGAGAGTGGCTGGGTGGCGGGTGCTTCATGTGGCACGGGGGGGGTGCCCAATGATGGCTGGTGCCACATCCACGGGGCCCCGATGTCGCTGCGTCCTATCCGGTCAGGCGGGTCATGGAAGTGCAGTGGTTGTGCAGCGGACTGCTCGGGGCCCGTGGGTCGTGGGCATGCGGCAAGGGTGGGCTCTGAAGCAAGGGCCGAGCTGGTTGGCAGTGGCACGGCCATCTCCAGAGTCCGCCGTACCAGCTCCCTGATGCGAGCGTAGTTCCTACAGGGACAGAAAGCAAAGTAAGTCAGGGTGGGAGGGAGGAGAGGAGCATGGTGAATGGTACTTGTCCAGTGTGTACTTACCATTGTGCCAGGGTGCGCTGATTGAGGGGGAATAACTGGATTCGAGTCTGGGCCAAGAGTACCGGGTTTGTGAGGATGTTTTCCTGGATGCAGATGTAATCCCGCATCACAGCTGCCCAGCGATTCACCCTCACGCCACTGATGGTGGTTCCTTCGGGGTGAATCCTGGACAGCTCTACACAAACGCTCCACAAGGCAGCTAATGTTTGGCATCTGTGTGGCTTGGCCGCCTTGGCTGACCATACACCTACAAAATTCGGGGGGGTGAGAGAGACAGAGAGAGAGAGAGAGTCAGTCAGTCAGTCATTCCATCGATATCCAATCAAAAGGATAGAGGCCACACCAAAGAGGTTGATTAACTACCGTCGCAAGCTCTCCACTCCCGGTATGACACTAGTCTGCGAGTGCTTGCGTCGTAACCTCCCCTGTACCAGTCTTTCCTGGTGGCGTGGCGGAAAGTAAACTGGGGCCTTGTCGCCCTCCGGCAATCGTTCCCAGAGGGTGACGATCTCTGCCACTTGCTGCTGCGTCACGTAGGCATGGTGATGCAGCTTCACGAGACTGGAGGCCAGGTTGACCACGTGCTGGTAACTTGGGCCAGTGTCAGGTCCAAGGCTATTCTGTTGGGGGAAGAGAGTGAAAATGAGAAAGGGGAGCACTCATCAGATATTCCACAGGTATAGCACGACTCGTCGGGAGAGACTTACCAGCTCGTGGGACACACTTTGAGTGGCCTTGTCTCCAGGGGAGGTCTCCTGGTCGGCTGGCCCAGACTGTTAGGCGCCGATGGCAGGGCGCGACTGGGACTTGTCAGATGATGACAACGGTTGTCGGGCGAAGTCCTCCTCAAGGCCGAAGAGGGTGTTGTCCAGAGGTTCCTTTACTGGGCCCTCGACCTCTTGGAAGCCCTCGTCGACACTGTCATCGTTGGTGGTCTGGAGCCATTTGATGTAACTGCATTGGGGTACAACAGCGGAAACGGAAACAGGTGAACAAATGGAAGCAGGTTCCCACTACCTTGCTGGGCCCTTCCCCTCAGACCCCACCCAAAAGTCTTTTTCTCACCTCTTGGCCTCCCGATCTTCTGTATCGTAAAGGGCCTCAAACGTCAGGTGTCCGTGTTGGCCGACGAACCTCTTGCCCTTGTCCGGGGCCCTGGCCGACCCGTCTCTCTCCCGTCGACGGCGGATGGCCGTCTTCATGTCGGGAAAGAGCAAGGCGTAGGACTCCAGGGCGTTCTTATTGCTCGCCAGCGGGCTATCCAACACCTGGCCATTTTCGCACTCCCTCAGGTGGGTTGCCAACACCATGACGACATAGCCAAGGTCATGGGTCAGCAACCATTTAAAGGTCTGGCCACGGTACTGTCCAAAGTGGAACTCGCTGGCGCTGCGCACCAGCTTGGAGTCCCCGGGGTCACCACCTGCGGCCCGCACGCATCTCCTGGCCTGCTCCCTGACCATCTCGGCCAACTTCACCTTGAATGGCACAAAGCCGCTCTGGCGGTTTGCCTTGGCGACCTGGACCGCCTCGGCAGAGGCCTTGAGGGTTAGTTTGCCGGAGGTCTCACGGTGGAACTGTGGCACAGGGTTCAAGCTGGATAAATTAGATAAACCAAGACAAAGTTACAGTGCCACTCCAAAGTTTTACAACACCTATTTTTCTTCAAATTCAACTAGCTGGAATGCAACGAGCGACCTGCAACAGATCCGAAGGAAACTGGCAGACATTTGACATTTAAAATTTAGGTTACCAAAAACTGAAATTAAAAGAAATTTCAGAATATTACAAATTGGGGAACAACTAATAGGTTAAAACCTCCATATAGTCTGCACCAAGCGACGTTGCCTCCAACAGAGATAAAATAAAGAGTAACTGAGCATGCAAAAAATGAACAAGGGAACAACAGGATGATAAACCGCCACCTTTGAACAAATTCTATAGGCACCAAGCCCAATATCCCAAAAACTTTTTTTTTTTTTTTTTCGAATTAACCTTTGTCTTATTTAACCTATGAATACTTACATGTCAACACCGCAGGTGATGTTGGGTCTATTAAAACAACGCAATCAACCAGTATGTCAATTAAAGAAAGAAACCTTTGTTTTGAGAGGAACATTGCTACTACAAACAAAGACTCACGTAGGAACACTAGTGGCAGCCATGGTAACAGATACCAGAAACAGTTAATTCTGAATTCTGAAAGAGTAAAGGGACACACAAAAAAATAAATAGAATGGTTAGTAATACTAATACAGACTTTTTTTAAGGCCTTTAATAATATTACAACTACCTTGGTTACACTGCATTTTCCTATTGTTAGCATTATTATTATTATTATTATTATTATTATTTATTATTAACAAACATAATTATAATGCAATTCTGTCCAGACTATTTACAGATATTTATATTACTGAAACCAGTTTACTAAAATGCAAAAAAAAAGAATACTTTTATTAATATGTACAAAACAAATAAATTCTCATTACATTAAACTACATCTGTTTTATTTCATTTCACTATAATCCTTGTGGACTAAGAGTAACATCAATAGCACAGTTTTAATAGTATTAGCGGGCCCCACTTTAAGATGAAACTTGAAACATGACATGGCCGCTTTTAGGCGGGGAGGCGGGTCTTTCGCAACAGAACTCGGAACGCTTCTCTTTCCCAGCCAATCAGAGTTTACAAAAAACTCAGCACAAGAGCGCCTTGACCAATCGCCACATGCTGCTGCTTGTCAATCATCCCATAACTCGGAACAAACTCGGCACAGAGTAGCCGCGAAGATCGGAAAGACTGCAGTACTGACTACATCAACTTCGGTATGGACATTGTAGCTCCAGTAAGAGCAGTACGCTGCTATGCTAACAACAAGCCATGGATTACAAGTGACATCAAGGGCCTTTTGAACCAGAAGAAAAGGGATTTTAAAGGCGGTGATCAGCATGAGCTCAAGCGTCTGCAGAAGGAACTCCAAGTCCAGCTCAGGGCAATGAAGGAGCAGTACAGGAGAAAGCTGGAGCAGAAGTTACAGAATAACAACATGAAGGAAGTGTGGGATGGGATGAAGATCATCACTGGCTGCAGCTCAAAGTGGGGTGCCACCATCAAGAAAAATGTGGAGAGAGCAAACCAATGAACAACTTCTTTAACAGGTTTGACCACCCTAACCCACTCTCACCTCAGAGTACTGCACCCTCCACCCATCCTTTTGCTGATACCAGCATAGGAGAGACATCCCCACCCACATTTACAGCAGCCCAGGTGAGCAGACAGCTGAGGAGACTTCGCGCCAGCAAAGCAGTGGGTCCAGATGGAGTATCGCCATGACTGCTGAAGGCCTGTGCGCTGGAGCTGGGGAGTCCTCTACAGCGTATCTTCAACCTGAGCCTGGAACAGGGGAGAGTCCCAAGGCTTTGGAAAACATCTTGCATCACCCCAGTCCCAAAGATGTCACGTCCTAGTGAGCTGAATGACTTCCAGTCTGTTGCTCTGACGTCACATGTGATGAAGACCATGGAGCGGTTTCTGCTTCACCACCTAAGGCCACAGTCCACCACGCCCTCGACCCTCTGCAGTTCGCATACCAGGAGAAGGTGGGAGTGGAGGATGCCATCATCTATATGCTACACCGATCCCTCTTCCACTTGGACAGAGGCAGTGGTGCTGTAAGAATTATGTTTCTGGATTCTCTAGCGCCTTCAGCACCATCCAACCTCTGCTCCTTAGGGACAAGATGACAGAGATGGGAACAGATTCATACCTGGTGGTATGGATCATGGACTATCTTACAGACAGACCTCAGTATGTGCATCTCGAGGACTGCAGGTCTGACATTGTGGTCAACAACACAGGAGCGCCTCAAGGGACTGTCCTGTTCAGCCTATATACATCGGACTTCCAATATAAATCGGAGTCATGCCACATGCAAAAGTTCGCTGACGACACTGCTATCGTGGGTTGCATCAGGAATGGGCAGGAGGAGGAGTATAGGTACCTAATCAAGGACTTTGTTAAATGGTGCGACCCAAACCACTTACACCTGAACACCAGCAAAATCAAGGAACTGGTGGTGGATTTTAGGAGACTCGGGCCCCTCCTGGACCCCATGATTATCAGAGGCAACTGTGTGCAGAGGGTACAGACCTATAAATACCTGGGAGTGCAACTGGATGATAAATTGGACTGGTGCTCTGTGCAAGAGAGGACAGAGCCGACTATACTTCCTTAGAAGGCTGGCGTCCTTCAACATCTGCAATAAGATGCTGCAGATGTTCTATCAGACGGTTGTGGCGAGCACCCTCTTCTACGCAGTGGTGTGCTGGGGAGGCAGCATAAAGAAGAGGGACGCCTCATGCCTGGACAAACTGGTGAGGAAGACAGGCTCTATTGTAAGCACGGAGCTGGACAGTTTGACATCCGTGGCAGAGCGATGGGCGCTGAGCAGACTCCTGTCAATCATGAAGAATCCACTGCATCCACTGAACAGTATCATCTCCAGACACAGGAGCAGCTTCAACAACAGACTGCTGTCACTGTCCTGCTCCACTGACAGACTGAGGAGATCGTTCCTCCCCCACACTATGCGACTCTTCAATTCCACCTGGGGGGGTAAACGTTAACATTATACAAAGTTATTGTCTGTTATACCTGCATTTTTATCACTCTTTAATTTAATATTGTTTTTTATCAGTATGCTGCTGCTGGAGTATGTGAATTTCCCCTTGGGATTAATAAAGTATCTATCTATCTATCTATCTATCTATCTATCTATCTATCTATCTATCTATCTATCTATCTGACATTCATACCATGCTTTAAAGGTGAAAGGAAGGTTTGTCTGTTTCTGAGATTGTTTTAAAGGTGTATTCTATGCAAGAATGAAGATTAGTAACACTATAATGTTTGTAGTGATGGCAGAGAAAAATTGTTATACCACATTTTCATCGAGAACGGAGATTAAAAAAATGTCTGATATAATGGGACACAATGGGTATCAGTGGAGGCCAGTGCTGAAAAACATCAAACATTATTAAAAATCTATAAAAAAATCACGTTACTTGTGTTGCATATCACACATCTGATTCTGACAAATTCTCATAATGTCCAAAGCACATAACTTTTTTGATGAAATATTATTAAATAAAACACAAAATGACAGTAGTCCACAAAAGTGAAACACATTAAACCATATTCACCTTTTTAAAGAGAGGACTCTTAATCAATAAATGTGGATGGGGGTGGGGGGGGGTTAGTGGTGTGTGAAATCTCAATTCAAAACATTGAAAAACTTGACAATCTGTCATGAACATTTTTGTATTGCTTATAGACAATTTTGTTAGATTTTATGATCTTCATTCTCCAAGAAATCATATTAAAATTTGTTCTTGAACATCTCAAGAAACCACAGGGGGTAATTAACAGATAAAAAAAAACAAAAAAACAAGAGTAGGTTCAGATTGGAGAAACACTGAATAGGTGGAGATATGCTCTAGAGAGGAGAAGAATGAAGGTCAGTAGGAACAAGACAGAATACATGTGTGTAAATGAGAGAGAGGTCAGTGGAATGGTGAGGATGCAGGGAGTAGAGTTGCAGAAGGTGGATGAGTTTAAATACTTGGGATCAACGGTACAGAGTAACGGGGATTGTGGAAGAGAGGTGAAAAAGAGTGTGCAGGCAGGGTAGAATGGGTGGAGAAGAGTGTCAGGAGTAATTTGTGACAGACGGGTATCAGCAAGAGTGAAAGGGAAAGTCTATGGGACGTTAGTGAGACCAGCTATGTTATATGGTGTGAAGGACAGCCGGGTCCCATGCCCGGCAGGGACGCCCCTGCTGCTTATGTTCCGGGGGAGCCGCTGTGGGCAGTCCAATACCTCCCCCGGAACGCTTGGTGGCAGCCTCCCTGGCCGACGGTGATTCCCCAACCACCCGCAGGGCTCCATGGGAGATGGAGTCCTCTACAGCTTGGTTGGTGCCCGGGGTGGCCGCTAGGAGGTGCTGTCTGCTTCCCACAGCCCGGCTGGACGAGTCTTTAGCCCCACCCGGAAGTGTAATTAGGACCAGGTGGTTAATCACCTGGAACACTTCCGGGTGGGCTATAAAAGGGCCCAGCCACCAGCACTCGAGGAGCCAGAGTTGGGAGGAAGGAGACGAAGCTTGAGGAGGAGTGGTGGTAGAGGAAGAAAAGTGTGTTGTGGTTTCAGTGTGTGCTTTGGGACTGTGTTTGGACTGCGTGGCACGGGGAAGACGTGTCCCACAGTTGAAGAGAAAAATAGACTCTTTGTGTTTTTATATGTGCCTCCGTGTCTTTCTGTGTCGGGTCAGGCGCCTATCTAGCGCCTTTGTTACAATGGGTTGGAGACGATGGCACTGACCAAAAAACAGGAGACAGAGCTGGAGGTGGCAGAGCTAATGATGGACAGGATTAGGAATGAGTACATTAGAGGGTCAGCTTAGGTTGGATGGTTTGGAGACAAAGTCAGAGAGGCGAGATTGCGTTGGTTTGGGCATGTGTAGAGGACAGATGCTGGGTATATTGGGAAAAGGATGCTAAGGATAGAGCTGCCAGGCAAGAGGAATAGAGGATGGCCTAAGAGAAATTTTATTGATGTGGTGAGAGAAGACATGCAGGTGATGGGTGTAACAGAACAAGATGCAGAAGACAGGACGATGTGCAAAAAGATGATCTGCTGTGGTATCCCCTAACGGGAGCAGCTGAAAGAAGAAGAAAGAAGAAGCTTCAATTTTATACTCAGTAAATTCATAAAAATATTTTGACACCTTTAACTTTGTTTGTGTTTAATTGCAAAATGTGTAAAATTATGAGGATTCCTTTCTCGTTGACTTTTATTATAAATGGGACTATTGTCTTCTTCAGTATCTAACAATTCAACCTTTTTATTGTATGAAATCTCATACAGTATAAACAGCACTTCATTATGTTGAATACATCCTTGAAAACTACACGGCTCTCTTAAGTAATTTTCTTTAAAAATAAAGCATTTTGACAATACATTTAAGTGCTTTTAAACAATCACATTCAAAACTTAACACTTCAGTGTCATTTTATAAATTTGATACTCTGCTAACAATATTATTACAGTATGACTAATACTTTGAAAATAATGTATATCATATTTCAATAAATGAAAAAATATGATTCAGAAATTTAAATGAGCTGAAGATTCATTTGGCCTACTCAAGTTTATTCTAGGTTATTTTTTTCATTCTTTGAAAACAACAACTCTTTCTGTATGGTATCAATGTCCATTAGCTAATAACAAGAATTTGATGTTATCACACGGTTTATTCTAGGAGATGAAGCCACATTATAAGATATCTCAGTCCTATTAGCTTTTAGTCCATTAAAATGATAATTATATTTTAGTTTGTTTTAGTCTCTTATTACATTTGCCAGTGTAGTCAATTCAATTAAGTTTATTCTTGTATATTTCTCTTTTGAGAAGACAAGCACAGAGCACATAAACAGATTTACTAATATAACAATATATGACTGAAAGCCTTTTAGTCATAAGCTGGAGGAACAAACATGTTAGAACATGTTTCTATCATCCATAGGTTGTATTTAAATATTAGCGCAATACTGTACTTCCTTCAAAAACATGTGCAGGTCTTGTTGAAAGTGTATGGACATCAGTTTCCTAGAAAGTAATATTGATCTTGAAAGACTGCTAAAAACAGGAATTTGCATGTCTTTTATGTCCACGTTACTTACTGCATTTTTTTAAGGCCACACCATTTAAAAGATATATATGAGTCCAGGCCATCCTTATATCCTGTTTGCTGCTTTAATTAGTGGAATTTCTGGGAATGATTATCAATTCAAGTGCACTCTTTATTTAACCTAATAAAACAACAATCATTAAAATATGAAGCCAACCACAGACGAAATGCTCACAGTCTGTGATGAAGTTACACTTAAAGAAAAGAATGAAATAGTTATTTCTTAATAATAACTCATAATTGTTCAAAAATGTTCATTTTATTTTCTGTTATTTGTGTAAAATGAATGAATGCTGTAACTTTAATGCTATCATGCACACAAGTGTAGGAAGGACCTTACTGCCCCTGTTAAGGTAAGAATGACAGGAAATGAAAAAGTGGTGAATTTGTCAGTAACTGCCTTTCCCTGTTTCCTTTAAGAATATAGGAGAAGAATTTCATTGAACTATGATGTCACTTTTGCTGTGCAACTTGAAGTAGCACCTCTTTTACTCCCTTCATTATTTAAAGATCAAGATGACCAGAATTCACTCTTCATTGTAGGCCCTGCTTCCTCAGAGGATGGATCCTGCTAAGAAGAAACATCAGAAGGACCTGTCTTTGTGACAAGCCAAGTCACAAACAAACTGCTTTAGGAAGATTTTATGGCTCTTTATAGTGTACTAGCAAAATACCCGCGCTCCACAGCAGCGAAGAACTGCCTTAAAATTTTTATTAAGAAGAAAATTAAACCTTTTTAAACTGAGGCAAAATATACCAATAATTATTTGTTAAGGATCTCTTTGTACACCACATTGTCATTTCGGCCCTCCAGTTGTAATATGACCAAGCTGTGCGCTGAGCTAACCTTTTAGCATGCAATATACAGTTGGCCATGTGAAAAATAATCTTGTTTCAAATCTCACAGCTTGGATTGCTGCTGTCACAATCGGTTTGAGTTTCATGGTTTGTTTCAATTACGACAGTATTTGCAGGACTTGTGTTGAAGTGACATTCGGCATCTGTCAAGCGTTGTAAGCATACAACCCGTTTCATCGATAATTTCACATCCAGCTTTTGAGAGTTTAAACATTCATAAACATCAAAGTGTCCATTACTGAAATCATCACCTGTGAATCTAAGATGTTTAAGAGACATTGGCGGTTGTCGAAAGGTGTAAAATATTTGGCCATTTTGGTACACTTGAAAGCGACAACGAACAATTCAGCGGCAGCCATCAACTCACATGCAGAACCATAGGTGAAGGGCTTAAGCATTTCACTCTTATAGTGCTTGTGTGTATTATAATTATCTCCTGTACCGTCATCAGTCCACACCTTGAACCTGTCCCAGTCATTCAATACATAAGACACAATGTTCCTCCTGGATATCAAGAGTGAGCCTGATATGGCCGTGCAATATGTAACAAAGAGAATGGAAAAGGTAGGTGCCATCTCCGGGCATGGAAACCACTCGGTAAGTGACAGTTCTTTGATCGATGGTGATCACCTCGATAGACATGTTAATAGGGGTATGGTTGGAACGATAAAGGAAATGGGTACCTGAACAATGTAAAGTAAGTCTAAAATACCTACACAATAACTATAATCGTAATAAACGAACAATAAAACAGCGGAGAAGCCGTGGATTAAATAAAAAGGCTGTAGTTATCAGCAGGGAGACGTGAATCCCGTGGCGAAGCAAGGAAGGGAATGTAGAGACTGGAGCAACAGATGGCCCTATATAGGCAGGCAGCCAACAATGTGGGGGGCGTTGGGATGGGGGACCCAACGCCGCCTCACACGGTGACCGAGCTGCAGGCTATGGACATATATATGTACGTAAGTAGGATTCAGTTAGCAATGGGAACCCGCGTACCAAATTTCTTGAAGATAGGCCCATAAGTAACAAAGACCGTTGGAAAGTTCAATATGGCGGCTGACAGTGGCATCATACCACCAAAATAAGTACGTACATTGGTTTCGGTTAGCGCAGGGAAGCTACCTACCAAATTTCGTGAAGATGGGGCCATAAATAAGAAAGTTCAACATGGCGGACGTTGTCGACCGTTATGACCGTTACGCGTAGAATTTCAAAACGAAACCTGCTTAACTTTTGTAAGTAAGCTGTAAGGAATGAGCCTGCCAAATTTCAGCCTTCTACCTACACGGGAAGTTGGAGAATTAGTGATGAGTGAGTAAGTGAGTGAGTGAGTGAGTGAGTGAGGGCTTTGCCTTTTATTATTATAGATTAATACAAATATAAATATTTATGTTTGTAAATGCACTTGCTTGTTTAGTTCTTATTGAGGGAAAACTTAGTGGAGGAGCAAAGTCATAACGCTGTTCTGTTTCACCCTCGTCAGGTGCACACTGACCTGGAGCTCTATAGGTTAGAAGCATATCTCCAGGGTGACCCAGTGCCAAGGCAGTCATCTGACACTACATGGACAGAAAGTTTGCAGGTCACTTAGTTATGTTCCTGGTATATACAGTGGAACCTCGGTTCACGACCATAATTCGTTCCAAAACTCTGGTCGTAAACCGAGTTGGTCGTGAACCGAAGCAATTTCCCCCATATGTAAATACAATTAATCCATTCCAGACCGTACGAACTGTATGTAAATATATATTTTTTTTTTAAATTAAACACAAATATAGTTAATTACACCATAGAATGCACAGTGTAATAGTAAACTAATGTAAAAACATTGAATAACACTGATACAAAACACCCAGGCTCCCTGCTCAGCTGCACGAGCGGGCAGGCTCGCTCGCTCTCTCTCTCTCTCTCAGCAGCACGTACCCTCCCCCCCGCAACACGCGCTCGCTCTCTCTCTCTCTCTGCAGCATGCATCCTTCAGGTGTTTTCTCTGTTGTGATTTCTTGAGTTTTTTTTGCAGGCAGGCAGGCAGGAACGCACGCACGCACGCGTGCGCAGGCTGGCAGGCAGGCAGGCAGGCACGTCTGACCGGTAACAATGCAACACGTGCGGAAATCATCGGCGCGCACAAACCGAAAGGAAAACTGGCTTGTTCGTATACCGAGTGTGTGGTCGTGAACTGAGGCAAAGGTTTGGCAAACTTTTTGGTCGTGAACCGAGTTGTACGTGTACCGAGACGTTCGTGAACCAAGGTTCCACTGTACACATGTTGTTTAAGTTAACAGCAGATTGAATGAAAGTTCTAGGAATAGCTAGCCATAGAGGTAAACAAGCAACAAACATGTAAGTGTAGGACATGCAGTGCAGAAAGATATACAGAACTTCCATCTGATCAGCAGCTGATGTAAAACAATCAACTCTCACCACTTACAACAAGCTAGGCTGCAAAACAACCAGTGCTAAATTCTGAGATGCTAATAGGAAAAGAAACAGCTTTACACACCATGAATACCATATAGTAAAGCCAAATCTACTGAGAATTTATATTCAAATCACAAACAGATACATGTACAGGAATATCTAAACAGAGTAATATTAGAATAAACTAAAAAAAAACAAGTTTATTTTTTTAACAGTTCCACAAAGCAAAAAAAAGTCAATTTTTTCTTTATGATGCAAGATTAATCTCATCCAACCATCCAATGGGACTTTTTTCTTTATAAAAATGCTGCTTGCTATTCCTTGTTATAACATTTGAGAATTTAATCCATTTGGTGAACTATCCTGAAGTTTCTCCATTTCAAATAAAATCCACAACCATATTATAATCCCAAATAATAGTCCAAAAGGTTTACATTCCCAAGTATTTTTAAACATAACATATCACAGACCTGTTTACAGAGATGGAAGATCTACCCCCTTCTACCCAGTGGCTTCTTTTTTGTGTTTTCTTCTTCTTCTTCTTCTTCTTCTTCTGGGACTTTATGGCAATTGGCAGACCCATGTAAATAGTGCATTACTGCTATCTAGTGATCTGGAGTGTGGAGCAAAGACTCAGGAAGCATACCCTACCTGGTAATGGTTGATAAGAAGAAAAAAACTCAAATAATATCAAAAAGACCAATACTTTTTAAAAATTCAAATAAGAATTTGATACATTATCTTGCCAACACTGCCTTAATATACTTTCTATGGAAATAACTTCTTGTCCCATAAATTTCAGTTTTTAAAAAGATATATTCTTTGCTCTTCATATGCAGAACATTTCCAGCACTATATGCTTTATTGTTTCAGGATAATTAAATTTTCTGGACATCCCTGTATCATGTTTAATTATTCTAAAAAGTGAATAATTCAAGCCTGTGTGTCCAAAACGAAATCATGTGATAATGACTTCCTCCCTTGTATGACTACTTTACTCTTTCCCACCACCTTCTGAATTTCATGTAAATGCTTACCTTTATCCCAGCTGTTTTGCCAAATTGATGTAACTGATGTTTTTATTAAGGTTTTTGCTTCCCCTGTATACAATGGCATTGTTACATTTATTCTTAATAGTGAGTGACTGCTTAGCCACGTTATCAGCTATCTAATTTCCCAGAATACCTACATGAGCAGGAACCCATAGGAAATAAAGATCTATGCCAAAAGATTTTCAGTTTCCACAGATGTTACTGTATCTCTTTTAATACAGTATATCTGGTCTACATTTGGAATTTACTGATTTAATACTTAATGGAGCAGATAATGAATCAGAACAAATCAGTACATGCCCTGGGTGAACCTCTTCTACCCATGCCAATGTAATAATTATTGCCACCATCTCTGAGGTGAATACTAACAAGTTATCAGACAGTCTTTTCCTAATGTTAATTTGAAATACAGGAACATACACTGAAGTCCCTGTATGAACAGTCACCGGATCATTCAAACCATCTGAATAAATTTGTAAAAATCTGTAACATTGCATTTGTACATATTAACTAACAATTTACACAAGTAAAATACATTTTCATCATTTTCTCCTGGATACTCAAATCCACAACAGATAATGGGAAAAGCCACAGAGGAACAGGTAAAATAGGTACACTAGGACCAAGCTCATATTTAAATATCCTAAGATTTTTCGCCCATTCATTTCCCAACCATCCAAAATTGACATCTGTGGTGTTCCCAACAATCTTCTAATATTGCTGATACTGGATGTCTGCCATTGTGTCCCCTCGCTTTTTTTCTCTCTTCTTTTTTCCTCTATCCTTCCTGTAAAATTTTGCTACACAATAAAAGTATTTCCTGTCTTCACATTAAACAAGTCAGTCATTTCAAAATAAAAACAAAACTAGGAATTCAGGATTCTTCCACACAAAAAACCTTCTAACTGAAAAATAATAGTTTACACTGGTTACACGTGATTGGTGGGTCCTGGAAGAGGTACGTGAGAATTGGTTGAGAGGAAAGGACTCGCCATATAAAACCGTAGTCAAGCTAAAAGAAATTCTTAACTTCTCGAAGCAAATTTAATGTTTCTATCTCCTTTGCATCTTGGAAAGCCCCATTTTTTAATCTTACTCTCCTAAAACTCTGAGCGGCAGTTACCAATGGGTTATCTGTTTCATATATTACAAAATGGCATGCACTAGTGGAAAGTCCTGTACTTGCTGCTGTTTTTCTCTTCCTGCTTCTTAAATCCTGTTTCAGTGGGGTATTGTGTTTGGGCTATGTTTTCCTCTAGGTTTTGCTGTTTTCTTTTCAGCTTTATAACAGGACAAACTTGTGGGTGGGTAGTACTTTTACTGTTAATACTGGACAAATTAATATAGGAAATTCCTAACTGTTAGCCTTGATTCGCACATACATCCTGCAAACGTACCTATTCAGGATAAGCTCAAATATAGAGCACGAAAATCTCAACACTGGCCAAGGCTAGCTACCTCAACTTCGATACCTTACCAGAGGCTAGAAGTCATTCCAATCATGAGGTATCTCTGATTCACTTCAGATTGCTTCTCCTGAAAGAGCTACATTTCAAAATACCCTAGCAAAAGCCAGGAATGGCTACTCCTGCCAGGCTTTTTTATCGTGATGACTACTTTTGAAAGGGATACGCAATCTAACAGAGGCCAAGGGCTAATCGCTACTCCTGACAGTACATAACCTAATGTAAATGGACACTGTTTGTTTCGTTAACAGTCATTGGTCATTGCTAAACATCAGTAAACAACAGGACAGCTTCAGCAAAGCAATAATAAAATTTTTCAGTCATTATGTTTGTTTGAAGGAGAAACCAGGTATAACTGTTAGATATTGTGAGAGTTTTGAACACTTTTAAGACCCTCACCAACGGTGCTCTATGCCTATACACGACTGACGCATCTGTCAAAGGTTGCTTGTCTATTGCCAAGGCAACTGCAGGTTTACAGTCTTCCCATGTAACATGTCTGTTGCCCACTGGGTGATACAAGGAACACTATAACCAGGCCACTGACCTGGCCCCATTCCTACTCATTTGCTGTGTCTGTGTGTATTGAAGTGGTAGCTCCTGTGTGAATAAATACCCTGACTATTCCTGTTTTGATTGGTATAAAGTTTGTTTTCTTGAAGCCTATGAACTCAGCATTTTCTCTCAGCCAGACAGTAATTCACACATCACAATATAAAAACGTACAACCTGAAAGATTCAAATCAGGATCACACAGCAAGCTTTATATCAAGTGGCTGAAGCTTTGGTTTTTGCAGTCTTTGTTTTCATGACCCAGGTGGGATGCTTGAGAGCGGAGGGGTGGTCTGTAAGTGGCAAAGTCTAACCAAATTGTCTTCTCTTTGGTAGTTGTTTTTCTCTCTCCCTGCTTCTAATACTTTCATTTATTTATTTTTTATAGTGTCACACTGGCTACCTTATGCAAAATATTACATATCACAAAGACTGGGACAACTGATATGTTCCCATGGTCTGGTTGATTGTTAATTAAGTTATTTTTGAAACATGCTCATTTTAAAATCTCAAGCCTTCATTTCACATATTCTTACAAACACACACACATACTGGATACTTTATCTAAGCTTAAACATGTACATTCTAAAAAACAATGCCACTCTTTAAACAATTTTATACTTGTTTTACTAGAATTCCTGTCTATGTCCTTTTTGCATACATTCCAGAGCTTGATCTAGACACAACTTTGACACTCTTGGAAAACTACCTAATGAATATTAATGATCGATAGAGGTCATTTATACCTGCCTGCTGTTTCTGTTTCAGAACATTTCTTATATGAGCTCTAAGTTTACAAGTTAAGAGTAATTATCTAAATAATTCTAAAATAAAAATACAGTAGAATAAAACCCACAAATTAAATATTATGAGTCGTCTTTAGAATGCAGTATTTTAGAATATAGTAAAAGCACAATTTTGTACTTTTTATTCTTTATTGTTGTGCATGTGCCTTGTTTTTTATTTTTTGGTTTTTGAGATTGTTTTTCTTTCCATCCTTTGTGAACTGTGTTAGTGGAAGGTGGAGGAAGAATCTTTTTGTTTGTGCTTCATTTAGTCACTTATTCTTGGAGCCACTGTAATTATTATATATAGCACCTGCACACATTTTTGCTTGTTTTGTTAATATTCTTGCAGTGAACTGTGTATATAATTTCAAGACATTGCCTTTGTAAATACTGTAAATTTGGCACACTTTGAATTAAAAAAGAATCTTTGCTTTTGAATAAGTTTTGCCTATGTCTTATCCTCTCACCAACTGGTCACTCTTGATGACCAGAGTGTGAATCTGTGCAAAGGTTCCACAACACAGGGCACCATGTTTTTTTACAATAGGATTCACTGTTCTTCCCTTTTTTGTGATCTTTTTAATCACTAACTTTTGGAAATATAACCTTCCCATTAAATCGGGTACTATATTGGCAACCAAACTTGTGAGGGCTATATCAAAGTTAAATATAGTTTTTTATTCCTTAATCGTTTTAATTAATAATTTCTAGTTAATATAATTAATAAATAATATAGTGCACAAAGTGAACTATTTCATTTTGAAAAACTCACATGGAAAACAAATGGTGCAAAGTTACACACCACACTTTTACTCTGAGAGAAATACAAAGCGCTTGAACACCTACACAACAACAAACATTTACATTGCAAAACAGTAGACAGAGATACCCAAAAGCCTTTTATTTTTGCTTTAAAAGCAAATAAATGTTTGGAAAAGGTACAATTTTCTAAAGGATCAAACTCAGGGTTTAAATATGTGGTCTCCAATCCTCTTCCATTTTAAAACAATTCCAGTTTATTTGTATTTATTTTTCTGCTTGCAGGGCTTAACTTAAGAAAATATATACTTAACACACAGATGAGTTTCTCTCAATCAAGAAGTGCGCATAGCTTGTGCACTGATGTACAGAGTAAATATGTGAATTATGAGCAGCACAATTGCTGCTCACCAACCATTTGTCATTATATTAGGAGCATTTAGTATATTAAGGTGCTGTTGTTATAAAACATGAAAAGTGCCCTGTTTTATACAAAAAAGAGACTGATACTAACATGCTTTCTAACCCTCTGGCACCACATTGGAAAAACAAATAGTGCAAGCTACAAAAAGCATCAGTGTGTATAACATTATTTACCATCATTTTATCATGAGCAGCCTTGTTTGGTACTCTTTTCTTTAACCAGTAAGCTATTATACCAGTCCGGCAGCACATTATTGCATGTTCCTATCCTAAAAGAAAAAAGTGTTATCTAATTGTTTGGATTTAAAATAGGTCTATATTTTCTTCAGAGCTATGGGGAAATGAAAAGACTGCATCAATTCATTTAAGACCTGGAATGCTTTTCTGAGCAATCTGTCCAGAAATCATCCCTCTTTATACTTAGCACAAGGTCAGTGTATTTGTTTCAGATATCAAGTATGTAAGCATGTTCTGAATCTATTTTCATTGCTTTAGACGAAATCTGCAGATTTATGAGATAGTCATACATATGTATTTTAGATGTTCTTACAAAACAAATGTCTATAGAGGTTTTCTACCACAGAAAAGGAGAAACTATAAATCAGAAACAGTAAAAAATGTAAAGTCTGGAATAGCTGCAACATCAACTTCTAGTCACACAGTTGAAGATTCAATTAATTGTGTTACTGCTAAACAAATTGATGAGGATTTAATATCTGATGAATTACATTGTGAAGATTCAAGAGATACATTTAAAGATATTGACTTAAAACCTCAATTCAAGTTAGACTTTTTCCTCCCCAAGTATCAAGTGTGACTGCTAATAAAGTAACAGAAGAGCTACAGTATTTAATTGGTTCTGTCTTGGTGAAAGTTACTGAGAAGAATTCACAATATTGAATAAGAGATCACAATAGTTACAAAAGAAATCCTGAAAGTGTTTTGTTCTTTAAATCCTGTTCTCACAGCTTAATTGTAAAGCTTTTTTAACTACTTGTACGTATGAAAGTGTGTTATCTAAATAAATATAGTTGTGTTTCAATTTCTACATCATGGATATGACAAGCAGCAGCAACAAAATATTTAGCACATTTTCAAACAAAGAATGTACCACAAAGTGTTTTACAAGATTTCAAAGAGAAAATTACAAGAAAAAAAACAAAAATGATTATGTAAGAATATTAATGAATAAGTAACAAAGAAAAAAAATCCATATGATTTATAAAACATAGATATATAATTAGTAGAAATAGAAACATACTCTAAAAAACAGTTCGGCATTGTAGAACCTATTGCACGTGTGTTAGATGCAAAGATCGGAAAGTCTTTTCAATATATTCCTATTCCGAAACGATAACAAGAAATTCATTTGCCAGACGATGTCATAATAAGGCGAAATACAGATGCTTCTTTGATTGCGTTTACTGCAAATAAAACGCCTTTCTTTCAGAGACGTGTTCAACATCTTTAATTTTCTATGCAGATGACGTTGACATTTGCAGTCCCCTTGCTACAGCAAAAAGAAAGAAGTATGTTTAGTAGATTGCATATATGGCCATGAGTCCCCTGGTTGGCACTCCCCATTGGTACCTATATATATGGCCACTTTGACCAATAATAATAATGTTAAGAATCATGACTATGACAGATTGTTTGAGTCATTAAATAATATTTAGGTACCCCAGAAAAACATGGAGATTTTGTCAAAAATTTGGTAGAAACATTAAAGGGCACTGTACACTATGATGAATCTGGGAGCAGAGTATAGCAGGCTGCAAGGAGAGTTTTAAAGGGGTGTACATTTGTCAATTTTGTACAGGGGAAAAGTTTATATATATTATAGATATTTTCTTTGAAAACTTAAAAGATAGTCTGGCCTCCTTAAAGCTATTAAAATGACTATTTACTGTGGTTTACAATAAAAAACAAAAAACATGTTCTATTTCTTCAGGATTGCAGGTTTTTGCCTAATATTGTTCATGACATTTTTGAGGAAATTATTCCTGTAGAAACTGCTTTCTGTCTGAAAGCATTTATTATAAAAAATTATATTTTTCTTGGGTGCGGCACATTGGTGCAGTGGTAGCACTGCTGCCTTGCAGTTAGGAGACCCGGGTTCACTTCCTAGGTCCTCCCAGCATGGAGTTTGCATGTTCTCCCTGTGTCTGCGTGGGTTTCCTCCAGGTACTCCAGTTTCCTCCCACTGTCCAAAGCCATGCAGGTTAGGTGCACTGGCGATTCTAAATTGTCCCTAATGTGTGCTGGGTGTGTGTGTGTGCGCCCTGCCCAGGGTTTGTTGGCTGGGATATGCTCCAGAAGACCCCCGTGACCCTGTAGTTAGGATATAGCAGGTTAGATGATGGATGGATGGATATTTTTCTTTATCTGCCTTAAATGAGGTAATGGTTGAATTTTGCTGTAAATGGACTGATAGAACTGTCGACATTTAGGACCAGTCACATTTGCATCTAAGTGATCAGCTGATGGCAATACTCGTGAGAACTGGAGTTTTTTTGAGGTTTTTGCCATTCTTCATTTAACATAAAGCTTTCAATTTTGAACTGAACAGGCACATACTTAATGACCTTGTGTGTCATACTGCACTTTGCTATTACATCTTTTCAAAGTGAAGACTCCATTGCATTTCTATGCAATTAACTATGTGATTTGAGCCAAAATGTAACTTATTTAAGAGAGCTGTAGGGCACATAAGCTGTTAAAAACTGTTTCATTTGAGGTCTCATAAACATTTGTTTTAAATTGCATATCACTTTTACACTTGCAGAAGCATAAGCATTTGGACAAACGGGCAACATCCATTCCATCAACAGTTAATAGCTACACTGTCACAATATCTTATCATTAACAAAGTTGTCAGTGATTCTTCTTTGACTACATGCCTTGGTAGTTTTTTTTGAGGGTCTTACAACTATTTAGAAGATGTGCTTGCTGGCCTTAGTCTTAAATACACTTTCCCTTAATTTCTGCTGGAGTCCTTGAGTATGACATTCAGTCTCCTTGGTCAAACGAATTCTGCTGTATCTGTTTTATTGATGCTGCTCAAGACTAAAGAGGTTTAATTCTCTGGTCCTGTCAGAGTAGGACATGCCCTTTACTCCCATAATGCAATTGATTCTCTCCTATGCACAGCTTTAAGTGATGTAATGTCTTTTTTGTAGCATGGCGACAGGAACTACCCACAATACTCCTAGTGCAGTCTCACTAGTGTGTTTTACACTCTTAAAAATAATAGTTCATAAATGGCATTTTATGTTTTTTTTTTTTTTATTGGTTCTATGGTTCCCCGTAGAAGTTTTACATGACAAAGCATCATTACATTCTGGGAAGGATTCTTTCCATATGAAATTGTGCTTTGAAAAAGTCTTATTATGTACAAAAACAAACTGAAATCTTGGTAGGGTACCTGGCAGGACAGATACAGATAAGAAAACCTGGACTTACCCTGTGTTATGTGCAGGAAGAGTCCTTTAAAATTTATGACTTATTGGAATTTCACAAATTTGTTGCCATCTGTTCATAACTATTTGCTGTATGGAGCCTGTTCCAGATCTAAATAAATAAATGGTTCTTTCTGGAGCCTTCATGCGGATGAGTGTTTTGGAAACCAAAAATGGTTAACTTATGACATCCCTCTGAAGAACCACTTTGGCACCTGTATATTTAAGAGTGTGCAGCCTGAGCATTATGTTTCTCTTGGTTAATATTCAACAATTTTAACAATACAGTAATCCCTCGCTATATCGCGCTTCGACTTTCGCGGCTTCACTCTATCGCGGATTTTAAATGTAAGCATATCTAAATATATATCACGGATTTTTCGCTGGTTCGCGGATTTCTGCAGACAATAGGTCTTTTAATTTATGGTACATGCTTCCTCAGTTTGTTTGCCCAGTTGATTTCATACAAGGGACACTATTGGCGGATGGCTTAGAAGCTACCCAATCAGAGCATGTATTACATATTAACTAAAACTCCTCAATGCTATAAGATATGCTTCCCTCGCGGTGCTTGATTGTTTTCTTGTCTCTGCCTCTATGTCACCCTCTCTGACATTCTCTGCGCCTGACGGAGGGGGTGTGAGCAGAGGTGCTGTTTGCACAGAAGCTGTTTGCCTAGTGGATACAGACGCACCTCTAAGAAATGCCGCTTTATCGGGGTGCTTCCAAAAGCACACTTATTGATTTTTTGATTGTTTGCTTTAATCTCGCTCTCTCTCTCTCTCTCTGACGTTCTCTGCGCCTGACGGAGGAGATGTGAGCAGAGGGGCTGTTTGCACAGAGGCTGTTTACTTAGAAGATAAAGATACGGAGGCTCCTCTAAAAATTGCCGCTTTATCGCGGTGGGGCATACTTAAAAGCACAGAAGCACGTATTGATTTTTTGATTGTTTGCTTTTCTTTGCGAGCGCTCTCTCTCTCTCTCTCTCTCTGAAATTCTCTGCTCCTGAAGAGAAGATATGTTTGCATTCTTTTAATTGTGAGAAAGAACTGTCATCTTTGTCTTGTCATGGAGCACAGTTTAAACTTTTGACTAAAGGGTGTTATTTCATGTCTAGAGGGCTCTAATAATGTTAACAGTGTGGGAGAGTTTATAAGGGCTTAAAATATATAAAAATAACTATACAAACATATGGTTTCTACTTTGCGGATTTTCATCTATCGCGGGGGGTTCTGGAACGCAACCCCCGCGATCGAGGAGGGATTACTGTATGTCCTAACATTTTATTTGCGTTTTTAATTGCATTTACACATTGCCTAGACAATCACAATGCTGTGTCAAAGTCAATTTCTAAATACATTTTAGAGGTTATTTAAACTGCATTTTTGAAGTGAATGCCTAGTTGTCCAAGTCTTTATGAATTGTTTTTGCCTCCTCATTATCTGCAATCCCTGTAATTGTAGTGTCATATGTAAATTTCACAGATTTACTAATTGTACCAAAATTTTAGCCATTAATATAAATTAGAAAGATTAAAAGTCACAGGACAGATGCCTGAGGGACCCCACAAATGACATCACCTTACATGGAGCTGTTGCCTCTTATCTACATTAAAGCAAATAAATAGTCCATGATTGAGCACAGCAATTCAGTTCTTATTCAAAATATAAGTACTGGAGTAACTGAGTATGAAGTGAATTTAACAGTGTTCCCACAGATTTCAGCTTTTGCAGTTGATTTTATACATGAAAAAGAGTGTTCTCTCTCAAAGTCTAAAGACAAATACTAAACCTAAAACTAAGATTCGCTCTAAGGTCAAATTAAATTCACAGCACAGTAAGGTAAATGAATAATCCCATCATTCAGTGCCCCTTAAATAGATGGCAAAAAAACATGGCATGTAAAAGCATTGTCAAGTAACACAAAACATATTAAAAATTTCATAATAAGGTGCAAAATCTGTACTGTCTGTCTCTTTCCCATTAATCAACTTGAGATTCAGCCGCCAATAGGTTCTATTTTCAAAATGAATCATGTGGGGCTTTATCAAAGGCTCTTTTGTAAGTTTAATTAAAATATATCATATACCTTGCTTTTGTCTACTACTCAAGTAGTGCGCTCAAATTGGTTTGACGAGATCTTTTTCTCATAATAATTAATTACATTTATATAGCGCTTTTCAAGGCACTCAAAGCGCTTTACATACAAGGGGGGGGGATCTCCTCAACCACCACCAGTGTGTAGCATCCACCTGGATGATGCGACGGCAGCCATAGTGCGCCAGAACGCCCACCACACACCAGCTTACTGGTGGAGAGGAGACAGAGTGATGAAGCCAATCAGTGTATGGGGATGATTAGGAGGCCATGACGGTCAGAGGCCAATGGGCAAATCTGGCCAGGATGCCGGGGTAACACCCCTACTCTTTTCGAAAGACATCCTGGGATTTTTAAAGACCACAGAGAGTCAGGACCTCGGTTTAACGTCTCATCCGAAAGACGGTGCTTTTTTACAGTATAGCGTCCCCATCGCTATACTGGGGCATTAGGACCCACACAGACCACAGGGTGAGCACCCCCTGCTGGCCTCACTAACACCTCTTCCAGCAGCAACCTAGTTTTTCCCCAGAAGGTCTCCCATTCAGGTACTGACCAGGCTCAACCCTGCTTAGCTTCAGTGGGCAACCAGTCTTGGGCTACAGGGTGATATGGCTGCTGACCTAAACCTTTACTAGCTGTTACTTAGTATGCTGTTGTATTTCTGATTTCTTTCTTATCATACTTTCCATAATTTTGAATAGTACAGAAGTAATCATCACTAGAAGGAGAGAATTGGAGCAAGTATCAAGGCAAAAAGTCAGACTTAGCATGGACACATCTAAAGGTCAGGAATTCTGATAATATAGTATTTATTTGCAGAGCTCCTCAAGTTTAAGGTGAGATTTCATGAAAATTTCCATGTTCCATATAACTGAAGTAAAACATGACTACATGTGCTTTCACACCTATCTTGTTTGGACCAGTTGTTTCAACTCAGGAATGATTTTTTTTCCATTGCTTGGTTAGAGTAGGTAGATGGAAACAAGTCAATCACACTCTAATGCAGATCAAAACAATCTAAAAGACCCTTTGTAAACAGTGGTCTCAGTGAGGTACCAAGCGAGCCCTGGACCCATTCACGTCAGATATGACTGTAATCCGATACAGGTAACTGATCTGTAGATTATGTGTAAAATGTATTTGTGCTTTCGTGGTCATGCCATTTCTGTTGGTAACTAGGCAATCTCAATATGAAAATAAATTCATGCAAATACATACGAATATGATACAATTTGCATAAAACAAGTGCAGAGTAGAGCAAGCCTACATAGCAAAACTACATATTAACAGTTTAAGTGTGTGTATATATATATATATATATATATAGGGGCTCTGTCGTCCCATTGAACCCTCGGATCAGACGCCAGACACCAGGTAAAAGTCCAATAATTGACTTTATTAAAGTAACACAGTGCACAAAGCACCTTCCTCTCAGTCTTTTATATTCCCTGACCCGGAAGTGTTTCCGTACCCTCAGTCCATGTGACTTCCTATCACTTCCGGGTTAGATTAAAAGTCCTCTTCTTCATCCTGGAAGTACGTCCTTTCCCCTGTCTAAGGCATACTTCCGGGTTATAGGGCACGTAAGAGTCTCTGGCCTCCCTGCAGCTTCCTCTGTTGGCCCCCAAGGTATCCAGCAGGACTGTAAAGGAAAACTCCAACGTTCATAATTTCCTGCTGGCATTCGGGGCACCTCCATGCTGCAGGGAGGGCTCCACCTGATGGCCTGGGGGTATTGGCCAGGATGACTGGCCGGCCATAGTCCACAGTACTCCCCCCCAGCGAAAAACCGTGGTTTGGAGCGTCCAGCCCCGCGAGGGTCATCTTCCTCCAGGAGGGTCCATTGGTCGGACCTTGGCAAGGTTGGAAACACTCTCTTGAGAACCTAGGAGGAACATTATAAAAATGAGTTCTTTGTTCCTCTGTCCTCCTAACTTCACTATACGTAGCCAGGCCTGTGGCATTCATAGCACAGTGAGACTGAAAGCACTTGGGGAAGTCTGGCCCCGCCCCTTTTCCCGCTGAGGAGGATTGCACAGCCACCTTTGATTTCTCAGGACCCTTTTCTCGTTTGTCAGGAGACCCCTGTCTTATTTTTGGGATCTCCTGTTTAATCTGGGGTTTTCCCACAGTCTGAGTCTCTCTATTTATTGAAGAAAGCCCCTTTACTGTTTGCACTCCTCTAGATTTATAGATACTAGTGATCGGGGTCTTCAGGACCGAATCGCTCCAAGAGGCAGCACTATCCAGCTGCTCCGGCTCGATCGGCCCTTCCCCCGACCGCTCTGTTAACGTTCCGCACTCTCTTTTAGGGCTTGCAGTGACTTGGCTCCCGCTACTTATTAATTGCGGGCCCAGATCACCCTGCATCCCTCTATGCTGTACGGTACCATTATTACTTACCTGTACTGCCAAATTATATAAGACGGGAGGCTTTCGACCCAACCGCCGCAGGTACTCATCTACCTTCTTGATAGGCACTTTGTCCGTCTCTCCCAGATCTCCAACGATCTTCTTTATCGCTGTCAGCATCTGCAAAACACTTCATACAGGCTCGATTAACTTTTCAATTTCCCGTACATCTATTAATTTATTTAAATCGGCCGGAGGCAGGCTTAAAGAATCACTCACCTTACCATCCGGCTGGGAGCCAATGAGCACGTCCACTCCAGGAACGTGCTCGGACGGGCTTCGCAAAGGCTTCTGGGATGTGGAGTTCTTATTAGAGGACCAGGCTGCTATCTTTGGCTGACTGTGTTCCACCTGTATTAATTTGTCGGAGGATCGATAAGCCATTTCCTGGCCCTCCTTACCTTCTTGTGGGTCGAACGGCGCTTCGCTCGCCTCCCCCTTCCCCTTCAGAAAGTCCAAATCCGTTGCTTTGTCAGCGAAGTCGCAAACAGCGGGATGCGGACCTTCTCCTTCCCAGAATGCAACGGAGTAGGTCACGTAAGAGTCTCTGGGCCTCCCTACAGCATCCTCTGTTGGCCCCCAAGGTATCCAGCATGGCTGTAAAGGAAAACTCCAACGTCCATAATTCCCTGCTGGCATTCAGGGCACCTCCATGCTGCAGGGAGGGCTCCACCTGGCGACCTGGGGGTATTGGCCGGGATGACTGGCCAGCCATAGTCCACAGTACTCCCCCCCCCAGCGAAAAACCGTGGTTTGGAGTTTCCAGCCCCGCGAGGGTCATCTTCCTCCAGGAGGGTCCATTGGTCCATATATATATATAGAGAGAGAGAGAGTGAGAGAGAGAGAGAAAGAGAGCCTCTTTCGAGGAAGCCATGAGCCCGCTGGGTTCTTTGTGCATCTCTTGTCCAGGGCCTCCTGAAACAAGCGAAGGGAAAGGTTACACAAGACCTGATGCTACACCTAGAGCAATTAGAGGCGTGGATGAACAACATCGCCTCCAGCTTCATTAATATAGATGAGACTGTCTGTGACCTCTTCAAAGCCACAGCCAACCGAGTTTATTATATGCATATTGATTAATTCCATTGTTCTGTGTCTCTGTGTATGATTGGGGTGAGTTGGACCAAGGCTGGATGTGTTTCCTGGAGTTCCCACCAAAAAAATAAATAAATCACTGTTTTTGTGGCAGTGTGAATCATAGTGTCCCATGAGTGCAACAATATAGAGTAACTGTTGATAAATTTGGGCAGTGGCATGGGAACTGTAAATTGTATGACACAGAAAATTAGAGCATAGTTTAATGATTTCCAACAAAAAGTTCTGTGAGAGGGAGAAAAAAATGACAATTTAAAAATTTCCTAAATTAATTAACACTTTGTAATGTTTCATAATCAGAAACACCCTCTTAACTCTCACACATTATTTTACAAAATTAACAAGCAATATCTGGAAATAACATTAAAATATCTGAAAAATGAACCCATTATCTACATAAAACAGTCTTTCAATCTCAGGGTTATTCTACGTTTAGACAATGTCCCAGGACCAGCTAGCTTCCCACATAATTTTTGTTAATTCCTTGCTGTATTTAATGATTAGAATTTCCAGAATACTGCTCTTAACTCACAACAAGACTTAAAGCAAACACATAAAAGCTTATAATATGGATTTCCACAATGCAAAACCATTTAAGGTCTGTACAGTAGGTCATTAAATGGTTAAGAAACATCCTTAATATCATCTACTGCAAGATTCTGTGTTTCATAATGATAGTAATTGTTCTTGTATTATAATATAAGAAGTGATTTATGAAAATTTAATTTAATATGCAGTTTCAGAATATTAGTCTTTATTTAGGAAACTACTTTTTTGAAAGCTGGATACATTACAAATGTTAATAGCATAGTTTATTTTGTGTAACTAAAGTTCACACAGTGAGACAAGAATTTATTTTTTTTTTATTTTGCAACAATTTAGTTTTGCACAGTTTTTACCCTGTTTGTATTCAGATTTTATGTTCAAAACATATTCTTGTTCACCTGAATCTTTCTCTTTTACTGGTGATAGTATTGGTTGAGAACATCCAGGTTGCTATGAGTAATGGTATTTAAACAACCAATCTTTGAAGGCTTTACTTGAAGTTAGGGTACATTCACACTTTTGCATTATTTCCAGAGCCACATAATACAAATAACCCACAGCACACCAATAACATAAATTAACACTGGTAAAAGAAAACAAAAGAGCATTTAGAAAGTATTTTTACAGGAAGTTAAAGCCTATTCCTGCATGAAGCAGCTCATCGAAACTAGAAAAAAAATGCCAGTGTCATAGTGTACAAGCGTGCATGAGGCAATAGTGATAGCTATTGAGAGGCAGATTAAAATACACAGCATGCAATCAAGTGACAAGATTTCAACAAAAGTTATAGGTATACATTTACTTTTAATCAGATTAAAATTTAGTACAGATGTTTAAACAAATAGGAAGAGTGGTAGCGCATAGCTTTTCCTCACAGTGCCATATGGGATTTTCCTGTGCCTGTGCATATCTGGACTGATTGGCATTACTGAATATGTTGAACTGAATATTATTACCCATTTTAATGCTGAATACTTCATGTGTTGGTGATACTTCTCAATTAAGACAATATGCTTAGTCCTTTGTGAATTAAAACGACATCTGTCCCTTGTTCCATCCTCATTTCTTACCTCCAGGTTAATAATAGTAGCTGCCCCACCAAATCAAACTGTTTTAAAATATCTTTGATAAATAACTAGATTAAAACTAAACAGATATTTTATTAATGTGTTTCTGTTACCAAACTGTACACAGTCACACTCTTTTCTGCTTGACTGTGCAATTGAACCCTGAAAATGATAATTGCACTGTGTACTATGTGTGTTATTTGCTTTAAAGCCAGTGCTACTGTGATAATCACTGCCTCCCAGTGACCCCAAACTGGGCAGAAGCAATTTATGTTGAGTTCTTTTGAGATGATTACCGATGTGCACAATAACCTCTGCCTCACTAGCTTTAACTAGACAACAGGATTATGAACTTGAATGATGATGCACCAACAGCAGCAAGCAATTTGTTTTTTTGCAAAATAACACAATGATTTTTTCCCCACATATCACTACTTATGTGAACATGTGCATATTGACACCTGTGTGTAATTCTGGAATTTTTCAGGATGCTGCCTATTTTATAGAGAGTCCCTGCTGAACACGGTGAACCCAATATGGTCACTCATGATGTTGATGGCAGCTGCACTTTTGTTGCACTGCCTAATAATAGGCAAAAAAGAACAATCTGAGATACAGTAGCTCTAATTTATTATATTGTCTAATATGGACGACCCTTGATCATTTTAATTTAACTGCTAATTATCACTTATTCTAAGGAACAGTTCCACTGCCTTCTGAATTTAAATACAATTAAAAATCTATTTTTCTATAAGCCCTCCTGGGAAGAACGAATATAGGCACACTCATTGTTCCAGAAACATTTGACATAGTTGGTATATTATTATGATATTTCCTTCTACTTACCCTTTACCTATTTTCTTTAAGGGTAAGTGTACTTGTCAAGTTCGTTACTGGGTTGGTCTTCTGTTGCACTTTAAGATTAGCACACACATACATAGATATATGCATACACACAGACCCTAACCACAAAAATACCATATGAAAGATGTATACACATGCACGTTATTCCCTAGCACCTTAACACACACAAGTACTGCAAAAATAACACATGCACAGTCTGCTTTCCCTAGTACTCCGAGAGACTTACTTATCATAGGCTTGAATAGTGTGTGATGTCTTACATATATCTCAGACCTAAATATTACCCTTGGTCTCCAAGAATATGTTAAAACATACAATGACTCAACATCCCTGGCTATAAGCCATTTATCAACCAGTGAATGTTTTACCTGTTCTTTACTGGACAGAGCTCTTTATCTGCAGTTCGATAAACCTTAAAGTTTGGATCATATGGCACTTCCTCACTGCTCCAGGTGCTCAAGAAATTTACCTTATTACCTCAATCACTCTAAATACAAACACAAAGTATAGAAAGATAAAAGCAGTGTGGTATTTATTACAATAATAATACCAGTAGAGAAAAGCATAAAAGAAAATGTGGATAGTAAAATCTAGATATATATAGTCTTTAGAAAAAGCTTACGAAAAAGTAAAGATGACAAGGATGAATGTCGCAGGCGGCTTGTGATCTAGCGCTCATAGTTGTTCATTAGATGCTTTTCTGATGATCAGATGGAAATGGCCACACGTTGACGTCACTCTGTTCTCTTGTGATGTTGATCTGTTCTCTTCTCCTGACGTCTTTGTCCCCTGTGTCACTCTTCAGATGAGGCATATTTATTATATAATTCTACGTGGATAGATACACCTGATTGGCTGGCTGTTAATATGATGAATGGATTTTGTTCAGATTCTTTAATCTTTATTACGTCCGTTTTTTCCCAAACAATAAACCTTTTGATGTTGCTTAGTACTACAGGCATGTCTTCCTTTCCCAGGCTGTAAACCAATTTAGAAACTTGTTGTCCCAGATGCCCAGGTTGTAAACTAATCGATAGCCTTAGGCACCAGCATGTCTTCCTTTCTTTGTTGGAACAGCTGTTTTAAAACTGAGATACAACTGGGAAGAGGATATGCTTTGATGTGTCATGAATTTGGTTTATATGTTGTTGTCTTGCAAACATATAATGAAAATACAGAGCAAAATTTACAGATTGTGTACCCCATAACAGTTGGCAAAATATAAATATAAAAGCTGTACAGGATGGGAAATGGATTATTACAAAAGACAAACACAACAGAGATATCTTTCAAAATCCTGTGCCTCACAGTACTCATGTATTTAATTTGCATTCAGGTATTTCATTTTCAGGGTTCCACCATTGTCCAACTTTCCTAAGATGCAAATTTCAGCTTTGCATGTGCACACATGATACTTTAATTCCTGCAGTCAGCTGTGCACTCTGCCAAACTATTGTATTTATCTGCTGCATTTTTTTGTTTTTCCAGGTGTACTCTACAATTTTTCAAGAAGGAATTAATAACCAAGAAAGAACTAAAGAGAGTCCAAAAACACAGAAGATGAAACTGTTAGTCATGACTTGATACTCATCCTTTTGAATAGGAAACAACCTCTCTCAAAGCCCCCAGTCTGTCGTCATGTACTGGGTCTTAAAGAAACTAAGATGGGGACCCACTGTTCTAATGGACACATTATGACTTTCACATAGATCATTCCAAAATTAAAGCTGTTTCTTAGCAAAATATAGATAAAACATTTACATTTATTTCCTGAATAACTAAACAGGAATAAGGGTAGTCTGCTACAAGGCTGAAGTGAGGCTTAAGCACTCTTCTAACTAATTTTTTTTTTTTACTATTTCAGGTGAACTTGGGGGGCTACTTTGCATGAAATGGGTTTATAATTTTCACAATGTTACATTATTTTGTTTATTCTGTTTAATATATTTCATGTTTATTTTGTAAATTTTTCTCATGCATTTCTCATTGCCATATTGTTTACAGGTGTAATAGCCATTGTTAGGCATGTGACACACAAGTCACATGACTTATGACATATCAGAAGTATTTAGTTAAGACTTTTGAATTATTTATGTAGGGAAAGGAATATTTAGTTGCTGTTAGGAAATGTGGTGCTCTTTTTTGACTTTGAGTTCCAGTTCAAATTTGCTTTTATTTGCTAACATTTTTTACTTTTATACTTTTGATATGACCGATGCCTAGCTTTTTGATTACCCACCTTGGTTATAATACAGGGCAATGTCAACCACTTGTCAATGAGGCATCAAGTGATGTACTGTAGGACTGCACCCTAATTTAAACGAGACAGTTTGATTCAACCTCAAGGTTTGGCCTCAATGCATATAGAACACCTCAGGGCTTGCAGAACTGTGTTTTTATCTCAGGCTTCAGCGAAAAACTTCATTCACTGTCCTGACCGTAGCCTAATTCTGCAACACAGCCAGTGTGTCCTGGCAGACATAGGTGATCTCAGCTTAATTTTACTTTATTTTATGCTACTACTCTTAGTAAGATATGGGAGGTTGTTAACCTTTACAACATATAATGGGGGAAAAGCAGTTTTCCTACTTATTCTCATTTAATAATACAATTACAGTACCTTAATTGAGTAATGACGCTGATAACAGAAGTTGGAAGGTGATTGTTGTTAATTACATTACACAAAGAACAGAACAGCCTGGTTACTGAACAGTGTGAGACTTGCCTGGACACCATCAGTCAGAGACCACATCTTTATAAAAAGACACACGTTTATTCACCACAAATAATCACTGGTTTACAGTCCCAAACACCACACAATGCACACAGCTATTAATCACCACTATAAATCTGTATATCACAGTCCTTGGCCGCCTTTCTCTCCCCCTGGGAGCTTTGTCCTACTCCCACTCCCGACTCTAGCTCTCCGACTATAAGAAGGCGGCGCCTTTTATTCCCGCCCGGATGTGCTCCAGGTGGCTGATGACGATCTTCAGGTCCTCTCCTAGTCCAGGGCGGTTGCCCCTCATGACCCGGAACCTATTAATGTCCTTTTCCAGTCCTTCCAGGCGTCCCGGCCAGGTAAGGACCCCAGCAATCTGCCACAACAGACACACATCTAAGTATAGCAGCCAAATGGAACGCATTACGACTCACAAATTGAGCATTAAAAATGAAATGTTTCATGCAGTACATTACACATTTCATAGCAATTTTTAAGAGCTAGATAGAAACATTGATTTTTGCTGCATATTGTTTTGCTATTCTACCACATAATATGTTATTCAGTTTTATAAGGAAAGTATATGCTATTTATAGAGGTAAATGTTCTATAATTGTTAATGTGAACAGGACTATTAAAATGTAAATGATTTGTAGAATATAATATAAATTTTGGTTAATATTTTTGAGTTTTTTAAGAGGTTCAGTAAATTGTGTGTTGTTTGGATGGAATTTTTATTTTCATTTTTTCAAGAGCATAAGAAAAACTTTGGCAAAAACAAATTATTTAGCTGACCATTTTCAAAACATCATTGCACTGAGGCTGCTTCTGTTTATTATATTTGATAAAGTTATTGCCAGATTGCTGGGGATATATTTTCCTCTCTCTATCATTAGTACTGTAGGTGACTATTAACCCTTAATATTCAACAAAAAAAGCTGAAATATGTATCATATTGAAAATAAAAAGTTAATTGGACATGCATTTAATAATACAAAGTATTATATTTAATTAATATTTAACATTAAATAGAATTTTTGTGAACTTCAGACTGATCAGGTAGGTCGAAAGAAGGATGGCTGGATAAAGAACTTATTCAAAATCACCATCTAAGAGGGTCCACTTTCAAGCACTCATGTTTCTTAAACTAGTAAGATGCTTCCAAAATAGTATAACATATCATAGTTGTTATGTATATGAAAATAGTCTATTTTTTTGACAGTTTCACCCAAACTAAGCTTCAGAAAAAATGCTCATTACTTTTTTTTTGTCATTTTTCTACTCTTTAAAGAGCATGCTGTTTTACGTTGTGCAAAACTGTTTGGAAAAAAGTGTTGAAATGCCTTTGAGTATAAAGCAACTGTGATTCTGGGTAAGTTTAGCTAACTTACATTGCCATGTTTTATTGTCCTATTCAAATATTTGCCAAGCTACCATGTACTGTATTTTTGAACATTTATAAAATAGTGCTTTAATGAAGGATATTTTTCAAAGGAAAACAACGTTCATGATGATAAAAGCAAGTACTGCAATGCAATATAATTTATTTACAATTATTTGTTCACTCAGGTTGCGATTATTTAATATCAGATGTTAGTTAAATTTGAAATCTACAATTTGAGGAAATCAGGAAGGGGATGTTCTTCTTCATGTCACTGTATTATAGGAGCTTCTTTTTCTTAGTTTCCTCACAGTTACAATGACAAAAAAACCTTACCACATACATGTATGTGAGCTGAAATGAACAATAACAACAACATTTATTTATATAACACATTTTCATACAAATAATGTAGCTCAAAGTGTTTTACATGATGAAGAAAAGATAAATAAAAGTTAAAGTAAGGATTAAAACAAGACAACACTAATTAACATAGAATAAGAGTAAGGCCCGATGGCCAGGGAAAAACAAAAAAAAAACTCCAGATGGCTTGAGAGAAAAAATAAAATCTGCAGGGATTCCAGATCATGAGACCGCCCAGACCCCTCTGGGCATTCTACCTAACATAAATGAAACAGTCCTCTTGGTATTTAGGTTTCTCATGGAAGAACTTCATGATGATGGTCATGTAGACGCCTGGCTTTTAATCCATCAATGTAGGAACATCATGGTGCTTTGATTAGGTGGTGGTGGCACAGATCGCCACCACAGAAAATCGGGAAAAGAAATGGAAGAGAGAGTAGGGGTCAGTACGGATTTTAGAGCCACCATGAATAGTTATTATAATGAATTGAATATACAGAGTATCAGGATTAAATTAAGGTGAAGTTATGAGAAAGCCATGTTAACGTAATGTGTTTTTAGCAGTTTTTTAAAGTGCTCCACTGTATTAGCCTGGCAAATTTCTGTTGGCAGGCTATTCAAGATTTTAGGTGCATAACAGCAGAAGGGCGCCTCACCACTTCTTTTAAGTTTTGCTTTTGGAATTCTAAGCAAACACTCATTTGAGGATCTTAGGTTAAGGCTGAAATCACTGGGTTACTCACAGTAGCAACTTCAATGTGATACTGCCACAGTTGTACAAAAAAGTTAATATAAAAAATTAATAAAGGGCAATCTGAAACATCAACATCAAATCAAATCAAATCAAATAGCCTTTTATTGTCAATTCCCTATATGTACAGAACATATAGAAGAATCAAAATACTGTTTCTCTCTCATCTTCGCAGAACAATAAAATATATAAAAAGTATAACATATAAGATAAATAAAATTAGAACTTGTAAAGTAAACTTAAGTACAATGTACAATAATCAGTACTGCAAAAGCCACTTACAGTAAAAAGTGAGAAGGTGCATTATAGAGTAGCTTATGAGATGTACAAAAAGACACACAGCAGCAGATGTAATATTGAGTCTTTATATAATACCAGCTGAAGTAGAGTACTTGGTAGATAATGATGGTCCAGGGTCAGGGGGCAAGGGGGGAAAAAAGTGGACAGAGTTCAACATCCTAACAGCTTGATGGATGAAACTGTTTGACAGTCTTGCGGAGCGGGCCTGGACCTTTTCCCTGTGGGGAGGAGACTGAAGAGGGAATGTAAGGGGTGGGAAGAATCCCCAGCAATACTACTGGCTCTACAGGTGAGGCAGGAGTGGAAAATATCTTTGAGGGAGGGCAGTGGGGCATTAATTATCTTACTGGCCGCATCCACTATGTGTTGCAGGGACTTCCTACAGGAGGCAGTGCAGCCTCCATACCATACAGGGATGCAGCTAGTGAGGATGCTCTCGATTGTGCCCCAGTAGAAATAACACATGATGAGGGTAGGAAATTGTGCTCTCTTTAGTTTGCACAGGAAGTAGAGGTGGGTTTGAGCTTTCTTGGCCAGTGATGCGATGTTATCTGACCAGGAAAGGTCCTCGGAGATATACGTCCCCAGGAACTTGGTGCTACTCACCCTTTCCACAGCTACACCATCGATGGTCAGTGTGGAGTGCTATAGATGACCTCTCCTGAAATTTACCACAATCTCTTTGGTCTTACCCACGTTCAGAAAGAGATTGTTGTCTTTACTCCACTGGACCAACTGGCTCAACTTGTTTCTATAGTTGGCTTCGTCATTATTGGTGACGAGGCCAACCACGGTTGTATCGTCCGCAAACTTGACAATGTGTTTGAAACTGTGAGTTGGCATCCTCACGCCATTGCTCTTCTGATCTGAGGGCAAGAAGAAAGGAGAGACAGTAAGTGATAGTGCCATCCCTCGACTCAGGATGGAATTTCCCTATCGTAAGCCCTGAAATTGTCTCCTATTCGCACATGTGTCACAGTATCTCCTTTACAACTTACGACTTTAATGAAATAGATGAGGTGAGAGCGGGTTTCTAAAATGTATACTGAAATCACAAAGAAGAGTAGGCAGCTCAACTCAGTCAAGTGGTTCATCAAATTTCAAAATCATGTTTTGAGTATGTGTATCATGTTCATGTAATCTACTACCCACTCATTGTCTGAAAATATCATGTAGACAAGAATCATATTGACATTATGTAGAAGCATGCAGTACTAATTTAACAAGTCAATATTTAAGCTAAGATGAAATAAAAATGCTCAGATTTTTCACACTTGAAGCCAATTAAGAGTAAGCAAGATAAGTTAACCTCGGAGGCAAACAACAGAAATTGGATATCTATAAATACATGATGGTTACAAGGTTGTTTTTCACATATCTATGCACAAACATAGCTTTTTTAACCCATGTCAATGCAATGTTATTAAATGTATAGAAGAATATTTTCCATGAACAGAAATACATGAAAAATAAGAAACCTGAAAAACCTGGAAAATGCAATTCAAGTCTTTTTAATCAATATTGGTTCATGCAAAAAGTCAGTTTGTCATTTTCCAACCTGCGTAGTCCTGAACAGTGTTATGGGTGATGCTGCAGCCTATCCCGGCTAGCACAGGACGTGAAGCAGTAACAAACTCTGGACAGAGTGCCAGTCCATCGCAGAGAAAACACAAAACACACACCCACCCCAACAACACACCAGGGCCAATTTAATATCCTCAATCCACCTAACTTGTATGTCTTTGGATAATGGGAGGAAACCCACATAGACATTATAAGAACATGTTAACTCAATTCAGGGAGGACCTGGGACCCAGGACCCGAACCCTTCAATGATTCCATCATATAGTTAGAGGTTAAACAACTGTTGAGTCTGAATGCCACAACTCACTTAAGAACAGTGGGGATTAGATCAAAATTTTTAGGATCATCTGGGTCAACTTTTGTTTAATGTTTCTGTCATTGAAGCAATTTTCAAGTTTGCATCTAGATTTACATTTATTACTGTAGCAATTACAGAATGAAGGCAAGATTTAATAATTGCAGTGGAGAGGAAATGGTAGGCCTCATTTTAGAGATTAAATTGTTGATGGGTAGAAAATTTGTGAAGGAAATTGATGGGTGAGGATAAACAAGAAAGAATACAATAAGAAGAATAACTAGGATTGATGTAGTTTTAATGTTTTAATTGTAATAATGAAAAAGTGATGTAATTTATTACATCATTCAGTTGAAAAATTGGTAAGAGAACGGGTTGCAGGGTAAGGTAGCTGATGAACCACAGAGAACAGAATCCTCAGACTGCTGTGGTCACTTTTAATCTCGCTGCCATAATATACATTCTGTAAGCATTTTAATGATGAGAAAAGGCTAAGCAGGCCAACTGAGGCCAACTTATCACCTCAGTTTCATTTGGCATTAGCCAACTGCTTTCATAGACCACAAGGCAGGCTTACACCTTGGAGCCAAAGGGAGTTTTTATTCAAGGCTGATCAGAATTGTACTGACAGCTTGACAGAAAGAGGTTAGAAATGGGATTAGAAGGGCTAGAGGGCCAGATGCTATCAAAGTTTTGGGTGGAAATTTTACACTAATAGTTAAGAACACAAACAGAGGCAGTATAAAAATGGCTTTATTAGGTGAAAGACCAAATAAGTGCTATTAGTGCAGCTAACAGAAAATGTAACTAAGAATATTAGTTCCATTAAATATATATACAGTGATACCTTGACTTACGATTGTCCAAACTAATGAGTTTTTTGAGATACGAGCAGTCTCTTGGCTGATTTTTTGCTTTGAGTTGAGAGCTAAAATTTGGGTTCAGCCAGCTTCAGATACCCCACTCCACTGCTAGTTTGTGCAGCGAATGCCACAGTGAACGCCGCAACGTCCTGTGTCTCACTTGTTCGCTTTAAGCACTTAGCTCGCAGTGGTAGCATCAGTGTTGTGCTCGCATTTGTGCTTGCAGTTATTTTGCAAAACATTTTTCCAACTATGGGTCTGAAGAAAGTGAGTGCGAAGGATAGTGCAGAGAAGAAGAAGTGGATGATGTGCATTGAATTAAAGAAAGAAATAATCGAAAAACATGACCAAGGTGTGAATGTTGTCGACTTGGCAAAGCAGTAGTGTAGCACTTCTACAATCTGCACCATACTGAAGCAGATGATGTGACAGAGGATATAATCTGTGAGAAGGCACAAGCTATTTACACTGATTTGCTGCAGCAGACCCCAGACACTTCGACGGACGAGGCATCAGGCAAGCTGTTTAAAGCCAGTCGGGGCTGGTTCAAGAATTTTAAAAAGAGGATCGGCATTCACTCCGTTTTCAGGCATGGTGAGGCAGCAAGCGTGGATGTGAAGGCAGCTGAGGATTACTTAAAACTTTTGCCGGAATTATAGCACCCGAAGGATACATCCCCCAGCAAGTCTTTAATTGTGACGAGACAGGACTCTTCTGAAAGAAGATGCCAAGGAGGACTTATATAACGGCAGAGGAGAAGAGGATGGCAGGCCACAAACCTATGAAGGAGAGGCTAACCCTTGCACTGCGTGCCAATGCAAGCGGCGACTGCAAACTTAAGCCGCTGCTCGTTTAACATTCGGAAAACCCCAGAGCCTTTAAGTAACAAAAGATTCTAAAAGAAAAACTGCAGGTTATGTGGAGGGCAAACCCGATGGCGTGGGTCAGTTCTTTGTGGAGTGGGTGAATTTCGTCTTTGGTCCTGACTTAAAAAATATCTCTAGGAAAATAACCTACCCCTGCAAGCCCTTCTCGTCCTGGACAATGTGCCTGCTCACCCACCTAACCTTGAAGATGACTTCCTCGAAGAGTTCAAGTTTATAAAGGTTCTCTACCTTCCACCCAACACCACCCCTATCCTGCAGCCCATGGACCAGCAGGTGATTTCTAATTTCAAAAAGCTCTTCAACAAGCACCTGTTCTGCCGCTGCTTTGAGGTGACGGAGAGCACAAACTTCACCCTTCGAGAGTTCTGGAAGGACCAATATAACATTGTGATATGCCTCAGAATTATCGATATGGCTTGACAAGGTGGAAGAAGCTGTGGCCTGAGGTTGTGCCTGAAACGGACTTTGAAAGACTCGAACCTGAAGCAGCAGTGGTGAAGGAGATTGTATCCCTCGGCAAGTCCATGGGCCTGGAAATGCATGAAGGTGACATCAATAAGCTCATTGAGGAGCACTCCGAGGAACTGACAACGGAGGAGCTAAAGGAGCTACATACGCAGCAGTACACGGAGGTTTTGCAGGAAATAGGTGACGCGGAGGTGGCGGAGGAAGGTATCTCTACAAGTGAGATAAAGGAAATGTTGGGAATGTGGAGAAACTTTCAGACTTTATTCAAAAGAAATACCCACAAAAAGTTTCAACTGGGTGTTGCGACGGCGCTATTTAATGACACTTGCATAGTGCATTTTAGAAACATTCTGAAAGGGAGGAAGAAACAGACCTCATTGGACAGATTTTTATCGAAAAACCATGCATATGAAAGTGAGGACGGTGCGGCGAAAAGGGAAAAAATCAGCGAATAAGATTCAGTTATTCAGTTCAGCCTTTCTCCACCACCTCCGTCAGCATCTTCAACTCGTCTGATCTCCAAGTACATTATACTTAATAAAACCAGTTTATTGCAGTACATTCTATTGTATTGTGTTTTTATACAATATTCATTATTTATAAGTACATTTTTCTTATTTAAAAACATGTAACAAAAAATTGCGGTGTTTTTTAGGGGGTCCGGAACGGATTAATGGCATTTCAATTCATTTCAATGAGGAAAATTGATTTGACATACGAGTAATTTGAGTTACGAGCTCCGTCATGGAACGAATTAAACTTGTAAGTCAAGGTACCACTGCACACATTTAAGGAAGAAAAACAACATGCACTGGTTCAAACAGTCATGAAAGTTCAAAAATTCAGGAAAATTATTTAAGTGTTAATGACATTAAAATATGTAAAAAAAAATTTATTTCATGTTTTCATGGAGAATGAAGATCACAAAGTTTATTAAACAATGGGCTTCAAACGCAAACAATACTAAAATGTCCATGAAAAACCTCTGAAGTTACTCCTATAAGATTATCTAAAAATTGAGCTTTTGAACTGAAGATCCACTTTCACCCCATCATTCATTGCTCCAAAGCCATGTCTTCAATTCAAAAGCTCAATCCTGTTCACATTTGTGCACTACTCTATAATTACATATTTAACAATATTTTAGCAAAAAATGCATATTCCTTGGATTTTTTTTTTTTGGCTATCACTACAAGCAAAGGGTAAGTAACAGATATAAAAAATACTATTTTTGTGTATCTGAGTATTTCTTCAACAGTCTATAATCTTACTTTGAAACTTAAAAGAGAGCTTAGAAAGAGAGAAGTAACTTTAATAGCAGAACCAGGATAACAGAATAACTTGGTATCAAGCCAGAAATTAGAATAGACACTTTGTAACAGATAAGTATTTACTGTAGACTCAGAAACCAATTTATTGCCAGAGTCAGAATCCTTCAGTGATATGACTCAAGTTTACAGCTGAATTCTGAAAAAGAAACAAAAGTTTCTAGCTAAAGGGAGCAGGTTTTTGTTTCTTACATGAATTTGAAATTTCAGTACTGGAAATTACTAATTATTTCTTACTTTCTTGAGCCATCCCAGATTTACTCTCAGGCTTTATATTGTATGCTAACACACGATAAGAACTGCAAGCTCTACTAGTTGAATATAGTTGTGAAGAGTTTGCTGTACTATTTAGCCACTCCAAATAAAACAGACAAAGTGATGGAAGTTTTGAAAATATGCATTAGAATCACATGCAACTGTTAAAGAAAGGCAACTTAAATACGTCAATAATTCAGCCAAATCACTGCTTTGAAGGAAATATATAATAAATAGAATTCAACAGTGGGGTTATCACTTTTATAGCCATTCATTGAAAGGATATTAAATGGAAATGGTTTTCAAGTTAACCACATAACATATCAAGATTTCTAAAGTGTGATGAATTCACAAAGTGCTAATGCTTTACTATCTACTTTGTGTTAAGTCAGGCTGTATTATCATTGCAGAAAACAGGGACACAAATCCATCTTTGCCAAACCCTAACTTAGAGTAAGTGGCTGAAGTCTTCGTATCAAAACTAGCTTGTACTTCATCCTATAAGAAAGGTGTAAATCAGAGTTGAATGGGAAGCCTCTCTGCAGACTCTTTCAAACCAGGAGGTGCCAAATAGACACTCAAGACGAGATAAAATTCAACAAGTGACAAATGTCATGGACAAAATAATGCATGTATGAGAAGACACTGATTTTGTAACTGGAAGTGACTTTAATCCAATCACGGGAATTTATATATTCTTTAAAAAGTTGCAGTCATATCTCTCAAGGAAATTCTGATGAAACACTTTGGGGAACTCTCTGTGCACATTCTCCAAAGTGACTGAAAATCTCTGAAACCCACTACTGTCTAAAACTAAAAATCTGATGAGGCACTCTCTCTGAATACTGACAATCTGTTCTCTTTGTGGACCTGGAAGCTGAGATTCAGTCTGCCAAGCCAAGCACAGCAGCAATTACTTCAAGAAGGGAACTTTAGCATCTAAACTCTTATGCCAGAAACAGTAATGCTTTTCCCTACAAAGTTGCAGAGGACACAGCAAAGAAATTAACTGAGAAAAGCAAATGGCACCATGGAGAAAGGATCATGCAGCAAAAAGAAAGAGTGCACTCCAATGCAAGAAGAATCCTTCACTTGAACCCAGGGAAGCAACAAAGCAATAGGTCCATGCAACATCAGATATCATCTTTAAGGACTTCGTATCGGAAAACTATTTATCTGTGTCAAGATAAATTGGAATTCTAAATAGCAAATAAACAGCCAGCTTCTTCTGTATTCCATGTTTGTTTGTCTAGTCGGTCTGCCTCCTACGTTATATGTCAATATACTGTATATGCAGTTATCAAATTTCTATAATCCTTGTGTTTATCAATAAATTATATAATTCTGTTTCTTAAAACAAGTGTGCTTTAGTAACCTTGATATAAGTCTAATATCTGAAGACCTGCCTTCTACAACAGAGGAAAGTAAGGTAAATAAAGTAGGAGCTTTAATTATTCAATTAAATTGTTGTTTAATTACTTAATTAATTACTTCCATTACTGAAGGCAAAACAGATAATTAATTAACCACGTCAAATATCTTCCTTATTCCTGCAGCATCAGGTAGTTTGTTTTATTCGGGCACACAATGGGAGTTTATCTAAATTGCCTTTATTTTTCAATTATTTTGATTTTCACAATCAAAACCTAAAACATATTTTAAATCAAACAGAGTCATTGACTTCCAATTTTTTAAATATGCTTTGGATGTGGGAATTGCTGTAAGTCACAACTGTTAGGTGTACTTCTGTTGCACCAATCCACATAATTAAGGTAGGATGGTAAGCTTCAAGATTAACTCAGTCCCAGGGAGAGTGACAAGGAGGACAAGGCTGAGATACCAGTTACAACATGTAGCACTGAGCACCCATGTTAGAGAGAGCTGTGCATCTCAGATGGAAGCACAAGTAATGGGTACTGAAATACTGATCCAATCGACTATCAAAAATAATATAAGACACACAAAAAAGGCATAAAATCTTCATCGTGTTAAAATAGGCCAGACTGTTCATATGTCATGTATCAAAAACTGTCAGTTTATTTTTTTTTCCATTTGGTTACATCTATTCAACAATCCACTTGTGAGATTCAAACTGAAATTGGTGATAGAGTTATAATTTTAGTTGAGCACAAAAAATAGTTTACAGCTCACAAATCACTTTGAATACTATAACAAATGACACAGAATTGTTAGGGTGAGTTGGTATGCAAAGTGAGCAATATTTGTGTACTTGTATATTCTGTGTGTTTTCATTGTGACAGCAAGGGTTACTTCTGGGTGCTCGGATTTCCTCCTAAATTCCAAAAGCATGAACGTTAGGTCAATTGGCATGTCAAAGTTAGTCCCATGGAAATGTCCGTAAAAGTTTGTGAATATGCCCTATCAAAGACTGATGTCACATCCAAGGGTAATTCCTGCCTTATGTTCTGTAACAGTCTTACAATGTGAATACTGGATGTCAAATCAGCTAATTCTACCTAACATTCACTTAGAGTATCATGTAATATTTACATTAGACCTATATCAGGAAGAAAATGAAAAATATTTTTATCTGTCTGTACTAACAAGTTTCTCTTATGATGGAATTTCTGACTGAAATTCAGTTTTATTTATTATATTTCAGCTGGAAGAAGCTATTTCCCGCAAAAGCAGAATCCTGTTGTTAGGTTTCAACGGTGTGATTGAAACAGACAGAAGTATTGTACCATTAAATGTTTCACTATACTGGCATAAGGAATAAGTTAGCACTGAGCAAGGCCTCCTTCCATCAGTTATTGTGCATACCTCCTTGGTGAATTTCAGCAGGTTTCGCTCCCTCTGCCCAAAGAAATCTCACTAAATATACAACTTTGTTTTATTTAACAGAAACCACAAATCTGCTCACATCATGTACTGCTTACTCTAGTTTCCATACCGCTTGTTCCATTAAGTTCCCATTGCCTGAAACCTCGTGTTATGTCCAGTAATTTATAAATTCGCTCTACCATTTTTTATATTGTTTATTCCACCTGAGTAGTCTAAGAGAAGCATCTGGAGCCACACCTCAGTAAAGGTCAGGATGTTAGTAATCCTCACTTCTTGTGTGTTTTTGTTTTTATTATGTCTTGATAGTGTCTACAAAAATTATATCACCTGTATGTTGCAAATTCTAATTTTTCAAATTTATATGTTCACGCAAATGGTGGTTTTGATGGTATATTTTAAACAGATGTTGTCCACCCCAAGCAATTTCCTTGGGTTTATTTTATTTGTATTGGGATAGAGAGTAGCATAATGGAAAAGTGTTTAGTGCTACATTCTCATGGCTCTGGTAACCAGTGTTAAAATTATGCCTCTCTCACTATTTATGTGGAGTTTACATGTTGTGATTTGCAATGGGTACACGTCTAGTGTTCAGGTTTTTCCTACATTCCAAATATGTGCATTGTATCCTTGCATGAGTGAAAGTGCAACTTTGCCTTCCAGTGGACTGATTTTTGGTTCCTACTATGTTCACTTACTATTGGACAGATGGGAAATATAAGCTTTAGTTTGAAATTTTACATGTATGTGTCTCCAAGTGGTGACTTGCAATTGGACAATATAGTAGTAACAATGTCAGCTGAATTTTAAAAGTGTAATATCATCAGTTATTTTGTCCATCAACTAGCAGCAGAAACAATGATTATTAGAAATATACAATAGGTATCATTTAAAACATAATTTATGTATTATGGCCGTATTTTTGTGCTCATACAGCAGTACGACAGTAAATTCAAATAAAAAATATATACAGAAGTATTTTAACTTTGGCAAGCTTGCAGCGTACTCTAATATTAAGCATTGTGGAGCTCGGCCCGGACACAGACAGGTAGACATTGTTGGTTTCAACCCACACATGTTTATTTACAATAATATTTACAAAAGTGAAACACACAACCCCAAAACTCCCACAAAGTCCAGGCCTCTTTCCTTGATGCCTTTGTCTCTCAGGTCCGCCTCTACTCTCCTCCCGAGCTCTTTCCTTCTTCCACCTGACTCCAGCCATCGAATGGAGGGAGGCGGCCCCTTTTATTCACATCCGGACGTGCTTCAGGTGCTTCCCGATTAGCTTCTGCCGGCACTCCCAAGTGTGGCAGAAGTACCGGCAGCGCACCCGGAAGCACTCCGGGTGTTCCAGGTCTTCTTCCCCCCAACACTTCTGGGTGTGGCAGAAGTGCTGAGGGCCAGGGCTCCTCAGGCATTGGGGCGCCCCCTGGCAGTGACCACGGGCCCCTATAGGGTTGAGCTTCTAAGCTCTGTTCCCGTGGTCCCCAAAGACACCAGGGCAGTCGCCCCCTCGTGGTCTGGAGGAGACATAATCCCTCCTCTGGTCCTTCTGGGCGTCCCAGCTGGGTACCGCTCACAGCCACTTGCCACAGCATATATTCAACTGTTTTACTTATGTAATCTTTACCATATACCAGAGTGTTTACATTATGTAACAGTGTTACATGATATTATATACATATCGCAAGGGGCGGTAGCTGGGGAAAAGGCTGACAGAATCCAGGGGTTCAGCAACCCTAGCATAAAAAATGGGATTCAACAAAAGCCTGACACACTGATATGATTCCACAGACAAAATATCTTCGTTTTTAAAAGTTTTAGTTAAAATTCAAAGTAAAACAGTTCACACAAAAAAGAGAAAATTGAAATAACAAAAAAAAGAAAAGTTCTTGTTAAGAAAAGTTCTGTTCAAAGCTTAAATCTTGTTACATTTCAACTCATTACAAATCATTTCTTAACGTTTCTGAACCATTTCAAAACTGTCAGAAAACTGTATGCCTATCTCATTTCTAAGTTGAAAATGGGTCTTTTAAGTCCCTGTGTACTGGAACCTGTTCTAAACAACTGACACAATTAACACACACTGTATCTTAGTTATAGCAAGAAAGTTCTATCTCTTACTAACTTATAAGGGGAAAAGACTATACCATAGTCTATGACTATGAAAGAAATGTATATTCTATTCAAATTAAGCAAACACTAATATGAGTTTAACTCAAAGTTTTAACTTTCTACGATTGGCTCTTACAGCACATATATTTTGACCAATGGACAGATGGAAAGGAGCTTCCTTGTTTAATTGTAAGGAGTTAAGCCAAAGTAACAGAAAGAAAAAAAAAGACAGTTTGGTGCATTAGGCATACGAATTAGGTGTAGTTAGTTGCAGAAGTTAAACAACAAAAAACTAAATTCTGAGAGTGAGAGCTCCATCTCTGTTACTGGTTGGTTCCACAATGAGCCTCATCTTCTGGGGGACCACCAGTTTTTATTGCATCCTGACTGGAAGTGGCAGAGCCACCTTGGGGATAATTGTAACATAAGATAATGTTAGCGACACTCTAGATAGATAGATAGATAGATCAAACTTTATTTGTCCCCCAGGAGGAAATTTTGCTTTTTATAGAAACCATTTAAATAAATAAATACATACATACATACATACATACATAAATAGGTAGATAAGACAGTAAGTAAATAAATATATATACGCACATATTAGGTCTGAACACACACCAAAAATTAAAAAGAAATAAAAGTTCTGACTTGGCTGTCACAGTCTCAGTGTGGAATTATACTGACATATTGTTGTTAGTAAAAAGGAGCCCCAGCAGCGTTTCTTGACACACTTCTGCTGAATAATTAATTGGCTGAAAGTAGACAGTGTTAGTGTGTCAGAGAGAGGATGTTCACCATTCTTCATAATGGCACTCCATTTTGTTTTAATACTGTGCTTCACTACTACCTCCAGGGGGGTCCAAAGTGCATCCTATAACTGAGCTTGCCCTTTTAATTAGCTTATTGATTTGGTGAGACATCTCTTCAAGTTCTGTTTCCAGCTCAGCACACCACAGCATAAAAAATTGCACTGGCCATATATATGAGGCCACATCACTATTACTCCATTGTCACTCTCTAAAGTTCAGCACAAAAAACAGAAATGATTGAAAAGAATAGGTGTAAATATACAGTACTACTGTGTCATGACAACTTATGACTAGTACACAAAGAATACAAACCCGTTGTCATGGCTACAGACAAAAGTTAATGTGTATCTGCAATGATGTTTCAAGCTGCAGGGATGTTGTATAGCAACAGTAAGATTTCAGATTTAATGTGACTAACCAGTTACAGAAAATCAATACCTATAGTTTCATAAAAGGTTTTAAATATTCTAAAAAAAAATGGCAGGCCACTTTTTTTATCCTATTTGAATTTCTTTGCACAAGTAGCTCAGTTAAAAGTAGTAAAAAAGCTCAAAGGAGTAAATACTAAATGTTAAGCAATACCCATCCATTATCCAACCCACTATATCCTAACTACAGGGTCACGGGGGTCTGCTGGAGCCAATCCCAGCCAACACAGGGCGCAAGGCAGAAAAGAAACCCTGGGCAGGGTGCCAGCCTGCCTCAGGTTAAACAATATGTTTTACTGAATATTAGACAAATAAATATTCTTCTTCATAACTAGGCAATTTCCACAGTATTCTGCTTTACCTTTGATAAAGTGACATGGTCAAAAAAATGGGTGCTGAAATGTAGTGTTGAAAAGTTGCTGTGTCAAGAATTAGCCATACAATGTATTATGACAATCATACAGAGCTAAAGGATAAAAAAAATTTTAATGTGCTTGGAGCAGAACAAATGAACTGAAGAGAAGACAATATGAGGAAGGGTCAGAAAAAAATGGGTGACTATAAAACTGTATGGTTACTATGGTCAAAGAGAATTAGTAATCTCACTTTCTTGTTACTCATTGTATCATTCTAATATAGATCATGTGGAAGAACATATTTTACATGGTGAACCCCTTGCATCTTAGTCTATAACAGTGGTGGAGGAAGTACTCAAACAATTTACTTAAGTAAAAGTGCAAATAAACAAGCAAAAATGTACTCTAGTAAAAGCTGAAGTACCCCACTTTCTACTTAAGTAAAAGTAAGTACTTACTGTACTTGTAAATATACTTAAAGCATTAAAGTAAAGGTAATTGTCAAATGCATTCCCTGATGCAACAGTATAATTATGGCGTTTGGTGTGAGTACTGAAAATATATTGTGGTGAATACAAAAATAGTGCAGGTCACACCATTTTATTGAAGAATAATGCTGATTATATTATAAATGCATTAATGTAGTATTATATTAATATATTATTAATATTATATTATGTTTATATTATTCTGTACCAAGAAAGTATCATGAATCAAACGAGAAAATAGATTTCTGAGGTATATCATTGCCAGTGGAAATTTTTAGTGTAAGATTTAGTAAAGCTGAGAAAAAAGACAGTTTTGAGGTACAGCATAAGGATGTTCTGATATTTGAAAAGACAGTACGAAAGGTCATTTAACCTACTTATGGTGTCAGTTAAGGAATGAAGTACTTTAAAAATTAATTAATTAATTCAATGTTTTTACCTCATCTTAATTAACATTTTTTTAAATATAATTTTTCAAAATAAACTCCACCATTAACAATGCATTTTTCTAAACAAGTTCCCAAATAGTTTAACACACATCGGTTTCCATTTAACAATTAAAAAAAAAAAAAGCAAAATTGTTCCAAAATATGAATTTTATATGGATGATAGGACAAATCTTGCTGAATAATTCAGCAAACAGTCAATTTGAAATGTTTACCTCTACTGACTGACATCACACTAAATGCAGTTTCAGTGATCATACACACCCTCATTTGGTATTGTGGTGGATTGCCGGCATTTTATTCCGGCCCTCACCTCCAGGCCGCCAGGAGGAGCTCTCCCGACAGCATGAACATGCCCCGAGTTCCAGCAGGGCATCATAGACTATGTAGTGTTTGTACACAGCCCTGCTGGATACCTTGGGGGCCACCAGGCGTCGCTGTAGGGGGGCTCGTAGGCTCTTATGTGCCCTATGACCCGGGAGTACGTCATGGTCACGTGACAGGAAGAAACGACGTGCTTCCGGGTTGAAGAAAAGGACTACTTACCCTTACCTAGTGTTTTGGCGTGGTACCTGAGGGTTCAAGGGAGCACTAGCGCCCCCTACTGCGACAGTATTTAATCTAAATTATTACCAGAGGTGCAAAGAAGATTTTGCATTAAGTTTAACTTAAAGTTCAGACCGGCTGCAGACATTTATTGTACAAAAGTGCCATAGTCAGACTCATAGTCCACACTGCGATTCTGTCATTGATTATGAGATGTGAGGCTGTAGTGAAGCCAGTTTTGTAGAGAAAATTGATATCTGTCTAAACTCATAATCAGCAAAATACTTACAAAGCCAACACATACAATCACTATGGCTGCAGGAATACGAAGTTATAACACCATGTAGCAGAGTTGCAGTACTCCTAGGTAATTGGTAGACCTCACTTCTCCCGTACAACTGCTTGTTATTTCTTTAAGGAAGTAGTCATACTTCTCCCAGAAACACACCATATTCTGCCCCTTTCAATTTGGTCTGGACATTGATTGCAGACTACTTGTTAGTCATCATTAACCACTCCACTTAAATGGAACAGTTGTTTAGATATCTCCTTAATATAAAGATATGAAATGTTGTACTCCCCTGTTATACAGTAGATTATCAGTCAACATGTTACTTTAGAAATCATGTATGACTGTGGTCAATGATTCATTTCTTTAAAAGATTCATTTTATGTTTCCATTGAAAGTTTTTCATCATGGGATCACACTACAATAGTTAAACTAGGTATGTAAATAAAGGATTTGAAAATAACTGAAACATATAATTGCCTTATGCAGAATAATTAAGACTTTTATAAATTCTGCTACAGATATTATTTTTAAAATGTCTGCGGAAATAAACAACCAGATCTGCCCATTGATCACAATCTTTTTAGGTTAACTAATTTGTTTGTCTTAAAGCACTATTGCTTTAATTTGCTTGAAACACTTAAAATGCCAAACAATCACTGTATTGCTGAACAGTGTGAAATTGGGCTCAAGAGAAAACTGAGCAAAACTTCAGGTTTCCACGAAGACTATAAAGCCTTCATGAAAGACGTTATTGAGAATAATAAACTTATTCTCAATTATTAAGACAATAAAATTATTTGGGGTGAAAGCAATGATGACCTTTTGACTGATGTTCTCTGTTATAAAATAAACTTCTGTCCACTGTGGACCACCAAGGGGCGTACCAGCCACCCTACCTGACACAGACAGACAGACAGAAGTCCAAGTCTAGTACACACATTTTATTTACGTGGGGCAGCAATTTTACTTCGCTCCCCACAGCACAGCACAGTACAACAAAGCGCAACAAACACTGTCTTTCTTTGTTTTCCTTCTTCTTTCTTTTTTCTCTGCCTCCTGGCAAATTTTGTGTTCCTTCTCTGAGTCCCAACTCTCGCTCCCAGCGTAGAGTGAGGCGGCTCCTTTTATTCAGCACCTGCGAGTACTCCAGGTGGTTCATCAGGATTACCTAGAATCACTCCCAGTTGTGGTGGAAGTCCAGAATAGGGCTCTTTAGCTCCCCTGGTGGCCTCCATGGAACCCAACAGGGTTGCACCAAACTCCAGCTCCCAGCATGCCCTGCGGGAATCCGTGGTGCCACAGCCACCCAGAATGTCTGCCCCAGGGGAGGTTTTGCCTCAGCAATCCTCTCCCCCAATCCTTCCATTTCATTGGCATTACCTGGCAGGGGCCACCCGTCACACCACGGATGTAATAAGCTCCCATGTGAGATAAATGGTATGGCTAAGCAGAGTGGAGGAACACCCTACAATGTTAGTCCTGGTTGGGAATAAGGAATATTGGATGAAGTAGGGGCTGATTCCACGTCCCAAGAACCAGTTTCTGTAGCCGAGGATCAGACAGCCAAGGTCCCCGCCTTCGGCCACCACCCAACTCACACTGCACCCAACCTCCTTGGCCCCTCCCATAGGTGGTGAGCCTGTGGGGAGGAGGACCCACGTTACTTCTTCGGCTGTGCCCGGCCGAGCTCCATGGGTGCAGGCCCGGCCACCAGGCGCTCGCCATCGAACCCCACCTCCAGGCCTGGCTCCAGAGGGGGGCCCCGGTGACCCGCGTCCGGGCAAGGGAAAACGTCGTCCAAAGTTTTCTTTCATCATTGGAGGTTTGTTGAAACCGCTCTTTGTCTCATCCCTCACCTAGGACCAGTTTGCCTTGGGTGGCCCTACCAGGGGCATAAAGCCCCGGACAACATAGCTCCTAGGATCATTGGGACACGCAAACCCCTCCACCACGATAAGGTGACGGTTCAAGGAGGGGAAAGGTGGTCAGTGCCTGTCGTGGCGGCAATCCCCGAACCCGTTGGTGGACACCGCCGGTGAGGAATGCCGTCAAGCTGAAGAAGGAGTCCTATAGGACCTTTTTGTCCTGTAGGTCTCTGGAGGCAGCTGATAGGTACCGGCAGGCTAAGCGGAATGCGGCTTTGGTGGTTGCTGAGGCAAAAACTCGGGCATGGGAGGAGTCTGGGGAGGCCATGGAGAACGACTTTCAGACGGCTTTGAGGAGATTCTGGTCCACGGTCTGGCATCTCAGGATGGGGAAGCAGTGCAGCATCAACACCGTATATAGTGGGGATGGTGCGTTGCTGACCTTGACTCGGGACGTTGTGGGTCGGTGGGGGGAGTACTTCGAAGACCTACTTAATCCCACTAACATGCCTTCCAATGAGGATCAGAGCCTGGGGACTCTGAGGTGGGCTCTCCCTTCTCTGGGACTGAGGTCACCGAGGTGGTCAAAAAACTCCTTGATGGCAGGGCCCCGGGGATGGATGAGATACGCCTGGAGTTCCTCAAGGCTCTGGATGTTGTAGGACTGTCTTGGTTGACACGTCTCTGCAACATCGCATGGACATCAGGGACAGTGCCTCTGGATTGGCAGACCGGGGTGGTGGTCCCCCCTCTTTAAAAAGGGGGACCGGAGGGTGTGTTCCAACTACAGAGGGATCACACTCCTCAGCCTCCCTGGAAAAGTCTATTCGAGGGTTCTGGAGAAGAGGGTCCGTCGGATAGTCGAACCTCGGATTCAGGAGGAACAGTGTGGTTTTCGTCCTGGTCGCGGAACAGTGGACCAGCTCTACACCCTTAGCAGAATCCTGAAGGGTGCATGGGAGTTTGCCCAACCAGTCTATATGTGTTTTGTGGACTTGGAAAAGGCATTCAACCGTGTCCCTCGGGGAACCCTGTGGGGGGTGCTCCGGGAGTATGGGGTACCGGACCCCCTGATAAGAGCTGTTCGGTTCCTGTACAACCGGTGTCAGAGCTTGGTCCGCATTGCCGGCAGTAAGTCGAGCCCGTTTCCAGTGAGAGTTGCACTCTGCCAGGGCTGCCCTTTGTCACCGATTCTGTTCATAATTTTATGGACAGAATTTCTAGGCGCAGCCAGGGTGTTGAAGGGGTCTGGTTTGGTGGACTCAGGATTGGGTCACTGCTTTTTGCAGATGATGTTGTCCTGTTTGCTTCATCAGGCCGTGAAGCGGCTGGGATGAGACTCAGCACCTCCAAATCCGAGACCATGGTCCTCAGCCGGAAAAGGGTGGAGTGCCCTGTCAGGGTTGGGGGAGAGATCCTGCCCCAAGTGGAGGAGTTTAAATATCTCGGAGTCTTGTTCACGAGTGAGGGAAGAATGGAGCGTGAGGTTGACAGGCGGATCGGTGCGGCATCCGCAGTGATGTGGGCTCTGCATCGGTCTGTTGTGGTGAAAAAAGAGCTGAGCCGTAAGGCGAAGCTCTCAATTTACTAGTCGATCTACGTTCCTACCCTCACCTATGGTCATGAGCTATGGGTAGTGACCGAAAGAACGAGATCGCGAATACAAGCGGCTGAAATGAGTTTCCTCCGCAGGGTGTCTGGGCTTTCCCTTAAAGATAAGGTGAGAAGCTCAGTGTAGAGTCGCTGCTCCTCCACATTGAGAGGAGTCAGATGAGGTGGCTCGGGCATCTGATCAGGATGCCTCCTGGACGCCTCACTGGTGAAGTGTTCCGGGCACGTCCAACCGGGAGGAGGCCCCGGGGAAGACCCAGGACACGCTGGAGGGACTATGTCTCCCGGCTGGCCTGGGAACGCCTTGGGATTCTCCCGGAAGAGCTGGAAGAAGTGGCCGGGGAGAGGGAAATCTGGGCCTCTCTGCTTAAGCTGCTGCCCCCGCGACCTGACCCCGGATAAGCGGAAGAGGATGGATGGATGGATGGTAGGGGCTGATAGATGTCAGGAGCAGTACATTCTCCCACATGGCAGGTGGCAATGTTCCTAAAGGCTGATCCTGATTAGGACATCTGCAGGGTGGAAATGGAAGTGCAGCCCTTTTCAGGTCCTTGTGTAGTGACACCAGAAGCAGTCCCAGTTCCACTTTAAAAGAAGCCCACAGCCTTACCTTGGAGAGTTAGAGTCAGGAGGCAATGAGCGACACTCAAAATGTGGACTGGAAAATGAGTATTCGCTTTGTTTTGTAATTATACTGTAGTTTTGGTGAATGTGCACACTTAGTGAGGTATTTTGGTGTAATAAAATTCTTTATTTGAACCTGGGACTGTGTTGGGTGATATTGTGTCTGAGGTTTGGAGCTCAGTGACACTCCCTTGTGGTTACATTAAGGACAAACAATCTTTTTCTTCATGTGTCATCTAAAAAGGCGCTGTAGTGAATTATTACACATGTTTTGTTTTATTCAGCCTTGCCTAGGTCTCTACGAATCTTGCTATCTTGGTAACCTGTTCCAAACTGGAAATTTTAAAGACGTAGTCCAATAGATTCTCTTGATCATGTCTAGGTTTTGTCCAGTAATTAGTAATTAGGTTGGGATTATATTTGAGGATTGTTCTTGATTTCCTGATGTTGATCTCAAAGCTAGTAAATTGTAATTGAGTGCTAATCTGACAATCCTAATATCACTGGTGGAAACTGAACTGGGCTCATCACTGTACACATCCTGATGATGTACTGAAGTAATTAAAAGGGCTAAAAGGATGTTGAGTTTCACAGCACACTTTGTTAAGTAGCAGTACAGGAATTTTATAATTAAAATTTACAATGACCTTGTGAGACCTTCTCTGCAATAGTGTTGGAAAGAAAGGTCTCCATATTACAGAAATAACATTTTGCAGGTGGAGAAGATCCAGAAACAAGCTACTTGACTTATTACAAGACTGTGGAATGTGAGCTACAAGGAAAAACTGTATAAAACAAAAATTAAGTAGTGATGTGATAGAAATGTCAGGCTTTTTGTGGACTGGTGCAGTGTCAAGGTCTGTTTCCAGTTTTACACACAAAGCTACGAGAACAGGCTCTGGCCTAATTTAATTAGGTAAGTTTGAGATTGTTATGTTATGATAGCATTTTTAAAAGTTTGTGAGGGATTTAATAATAGTAGTCAGCTGTAGATTTAAAGAGGTTCCTCAGTAAGAACACTGGGGCATAGAGATGATGACTAAGGGCAAGTTCTGCACAGATGTCAAAAATTATTTTTTCACATATTGAACCAAAGATATATGGAATAAGTTAAGGAGTATAGTAAATAGTAGTATTTTCATGATCTTCAGATGTCAAGAGTTTTAGAAATGCTGAATAAAGTTATGTCGATGGCTTGTTCGAGTTTTAACTTTCTTAATTTTGTTATGTTCTGATATAATTATGTCAGCTTGTGGGAGTGCTTTCTCATGTTATTTCACCTTTGTAGGTTTGATTATTAAGTAATGAATATCTGCCCTGTGTTCTATGGCTTCTGCTAGTGACCAGTTTAAAAAGAAAGTGTAATTTTGTAAAATCACAAGTATTTGTTTGTATCCCACATTTTAATACAGAGAATGTACCTCAAAGTGTTTTACAAGATGTCAAAGAAATAATTACAAGAAAATCAAGTTAAATTAGACAATAATAATGACAGAAAAATAGTAACAGAAAAATAAATAAATATAGGGTTATATAATATAAATATATAATTAGTAGAAATGTAGAGTTTAATTTATTAACATTGTATTCTAAGTCTCTAAAGATGAGTACAATGATAAGGTCAAATGACCAGGAGAATGACAAAAAACTTTAAAAAAGCTGAAGAAAAAAAATGAAACAAAAATCAGAATGGGTCCCAAGGCCAAAAGACCACCTAGTCCCCAATGGGCATTTTACATAACATAAATGTGCTTAAGGCATTCATTGTTTCTAGGCTTCATCCCAGAGGATTCACAGCAGTAGGTCTCATGGACAGCTGGGACACCTGCTTTCATTAGAGCATCATATTACAGTGCCATGATGAAGTGGTGGTGGTGCAAACCACCACCACAGAAAAACCAGGAAAGAAGGCAGAATAAAGGTAGAGATTAATAACAACTGCAGATCCCTAAAGAATATGATCATTCTTTTCATGTATATTCTATTAGGAGCACAACTAAAATGCAGCTGAAACAGACACATTTAAAAAGTATCTCTATTGGTAACATATTCCAGATTTATGATGCATAACATCAAAAGGCTGCCTCATTACTTCCTTTATGCTTAGCTTTTTGAATAATAAGCAGACCACCATTATAAGATCTAAGGTTACAATTTGAAGTGCAGGGGAACACGCACTCCAAAATGTAGAAAGGAGCAAGATTATTTAAAGCTTTAAAATACCATTAGTAGGATTTTGGAGAGATGGGCTCAGATTTAGCTTTTCTGGTTAAGATTCTTGCTGCTGCATTCTGCACTAATTGCAACTGACTGATTTATTTCTTAGGTAGTACTGTTAGGAGTACATTACAGTAATCTAATCGACTAAAATGAAAATTGTAAATCAAGTTCTCAGTATCTTGCATTGTTATAAGAAGTCTAATTTTTCAATGTTCTTTAAGTGAAAAAACATATTCCTAGTAATCTGGTTAATGTGCAATTTAAAGTTTATATCATAGGGTGATTTCACTGGTGGACATCCAACTAAAAGCTTAACTTACTTTTTATAGGCTGGTAAATGGACACCTTTGATGAGTTTTAAAGAATTGGTGTTCAAATATTCATCAGGAAGATATTCAGTCTCATATTGTGGCTACTTTTATTAAAGAGAGATAACAATTCTGGGTAAACAGGCCACAGTCAAGCACCATTAGTAAAACTCATTAGATGAAAGCCGCATGTTTGATAAATGTATTTCATTTTGTAAAATAGATACTGCACAGTAAAATGAAAGATAACACCTTGATAACAAATACTACTACGGCTAAAGAGAGAAAGAGCTAGCAGTGTATAATCAGTTAGTTAAAAATTCTTTTGTTGAATGTTTATTATCATATCACATACAGTATGTTACTTGCAATGGGTGTTTTATGCCTGCTTAGTTTGTAGGTGGATGTTATTTTTAAATGACAAATATTAAAGCATTTTCTTTTTGTTAAAAGAAAAAACAGCTTTTTTTATAACCTGCTATGAGCAATATGAGCTATTTTAGTGTTTACCTAAAAGTTGTATTGATTTTACATTCTTTTGAAGATGAGTTTTATTTTACTTTACGTCTACCTTCTGTTGTGTTTGAACTTGAATATAATGTTTTCTTCACTTCTAAAACTACATACTGTGTGATATAAGAATTTGTGATATAAAGTACTCTGCAGCCAAAATGCATAACATATATTGAAGGAGACTTGTCAGCTTCATTTCTAAATTTCAGACATAGACAGAATGAATGTGCTTTCAAAGAGCCCTTTTTTGTAGCCTATAAGAAATACGATCAGTTATTTTATGCATCAAGACAGAATCTGGCTTTTATTGTGTAAACAACATTTTTAACATTATAGTTCTTATTCATCTGAATGTTGTCTTTCTAATGCTTCTCTTCAAATTTTGTTTTTACTTTAGAACACATTGAAGTTTTGTTCAAGATGTGTGCAGTAACTGGCAAAAACATTTCCTATACAGCATGCCATGAACTCATTTCTGTCCCCATAACGGATTAATGGTATTAGGTAGATTAATCAGGAGAAAGATGATTTATACTGTTTTAAAACTTCCCAGGAACACAAATAATGACACCATCACTGCGTCAAGTGTATACATTCACATAATGTTTTTTCTCAAAGCATTTTTGTTTCCTCCAACTTTTAAACTCAGCTGCAAGGAAAAGAAAAATCTGAATTTTGATTTTGCAGTGGTAGAGGTCAAATACCTAAGTGACAGACTGTAGTATTTGTAGATATATCCTTGTTTTTGTGTATTTTTTAAATGTTTATGGCTACTTTTTTTACCTGTATATCACTATGAATGTATATGTAAAGGTCATTGCCCATTAACAGAAGATGGGATTGTAGAACTTACAGAACTTTCCCTCATTGGTGATAAACTTCTGATTTTCCTTATATGTCTGTTCCAGTCATTTATATTTAAAATGCCACCCAGCAAAGCATGGATTCCCAGCTCTATTCAGTCATCAGCACGACAACAGTTTGAACCAGTTTTCCAAACCTGAAAGTAGCCAGACATTAGCCATCCACAGTCCAGGAATTAACATTCATATTGACCATTGCTCCACATTCACCTCAAATATTGTACCGTCTGCCTTTCATTTTCAACTGTTTCAGTTAAAGAAAGAATTATAGTAGCTATGCAAATGAATCTACATTGCTTCTTTTATTAACAGTTGATAAACTGGACTGTCTGTTTTGTGCATGAACTTTGTGATTTATTCATTTTATATGTTAGGAATACAGTTTTGTGCACTGCTTATTGTCTCTTATGGTTCATTATTTGAATGTTCATTTTTTTTTTAAATTGTGTGCATATAGGTATATCTTTGCTTTGTTTAGAATACTGTGCTTAATTTAATATATTCTTTATTTTCACCATGCGTTCTGTAAAGAGTTGTTTTTTTTGTTGGCAGAAGTAGGGTTCAGTATGATACTGACTAAGTCCAAACATACATACAGTAAGGTTACAGTCCTATTTGAACTGAAGAGTTTGTATTCCTTTTTAAGTGAGTCATTATAAGACATACTAGTGTTTCTATATTACTGTTGCTCTTTGCTCCTAGACTCAGGAATATCTGCATGTGCTACAGAGTCTCTACAGAAGACACTGCGGCACATCATTTGTTCAACAAGTCAAGACAAACATATACCACTCTTTAGAGGTCACTACACTGGTTCCTGGCAGCAGCAGCACACTTTAAGCTCAAATCGTTTGCACTCATGAGGTCCTGGCTATAGAACTATATATAAAACTATACCTTAACATATTTCCCATGCCTTTCATTGGAAATCTATCTGATGTGCAAAAGTGCATGCAGCTAGAAATCTATAAAATGCATAAAAAATGTCACCTAAAAGCCATATACAGGACTTTGCATCTAGTAGAATTCTACATACAAAATTTAAGAATTGACAAACAAAAACATGTTTTTAAGATGGCACCAGCGTTTGGGACAACATGTCACTGCAAACAATTCCTCCAAATACAGACTTTGTTCCAGGCTGATGTACTTTAACTAGAAAAACCAGCGGCATGTGGCCACAACATTATTTCCACCAAATACCCAACAGCTGCTCAAGGCAAAGCACTCACAACCATCACATTAAAATTAATGTTAACTCGTAGATGGGGGCTGAAGATTGTTTTGTTTTTTCTTTTCCCTTTCTTCTCGATTTTGCAGTTATCGTTTTATCTATCATTATTAATGTTCTTTCTTTGAAAATAAAAAAATACTAAGTAAAAAATAAAAATGTTTTAGTGTTTTTGATATTTAAATTTCGTGTAATTTTCAGAACTTTCTGTCAATTAGCAGAACAAGTGAATAAACACTTAAAAGGTGCTTTGTAAGTGTTATGAAGACCCAAAGAATTGTTACATAATATTAAATAAGTAATAGATGCCCCTTTAGTAGTTAACCTTTTTTGTTTTTTGCTAGATCTCCTCCACGCTCTTGTACTTTAGATGATGGTACTGCATGTTTACTGTGAGATGCAAGCCACCATAATAGTTAAAAATAAACTTTTCCAGCTAGTGATAGGGTCTGTTAAGGTTTTGTACCATTCACTTTTTTCTGTCTCACTGTCACAACCAAAATTTTGACAACTGAGCTGTACGCTTATACTGTACTTTTTTTAAATTTTACATACCACTTAATCAGGAAAAGCAAAGTGTCTTAATCTTAGAGAAAACCAGAATCTTTAATCTAGGACTTGATAGTGTCAGAACGTAGCTGTTACTAGGAGATCAGATCGTCAGCTGTAAGCATTGGTGGATATACTATAAGATGTGGGTGCACAGGCCTGTGATAGCAAGGGGCCTTATCACCAGCTCTCCTCATCTTGTTGAAACACTGAAGTATACGCACACTGAAATAATCAAGAGGGGCCACGCTACAGGAAAAGAACTGCCATGGTTCACAGACACATTGACACTGACACATTGACATTAGATAAACTGGTAGTTTGAAGACAAATGGTCTCAAAGAATCAAAAGGCTGCCCAAGGACTAGTGGCCAACAAAAAAAATAAAAAACCCTGGCTTTTCTAAAATGGTGCTCATGACACTATAAGTGAGTAAACCATTCATCATGGCTGCATATATGTACATGTTGGTGTCTACCATATTCTTAGGAAAGATTACAAAAAAAAAAAAATTGTGTAAAATTCATAAAAAGTTCCAAAATGGTGACACCTGTTGAATTCTGGTTACTCCACTAGTAAAGCTTTATTGTTTCTCAAGCTTACTGTATACATTTGTTTTTTTATGATTATAACATTATTAAAAACAAGGTTCAAATATGGTCCCTATATTTTTATCAAGGTAATTAATTACAAATTTGAATACAATGTAAAAATAGTTTATGTATATTTTGTACTAAAACAAAAAAATAAGTGCACTATATGATGAGTAATCTTTTAAGATGTCCTTCTAATCTATAATAATAAAAGGCAAAGCCCTCACTCACTGACTGACTGACTGACTAACTGATTGACTGACTGACTGACTGACTGACTGACTGACTGACTCATCACTAATTCTCCAACTTCCCGTGTAGGTAGAAGGCTGAAATTTGGCAGGCTTATTCCTTACAGCTTCCTTACAAAAGTTGGGCAGGTTTCATTTCGAAATTCTACGCGTAATGGTCATAACTGGAAGCTGTTTTTCTCCATTTACTGTAATGGAGATGAGCTTGAAACCCGTGGGGGCGGAGTTTCGTCATCACGCCTCCTACGTAATCACGCAGTACGTAGAAAACCAGGAACAGGCCCAAAAAGCGCTTTAGAAAACATGCATTATATAATTGAGAAGGCAGCGAAACAATAAGAAGCGAGCGAGTGATATATACAACCATATTCATGAGTTCTGCTACTTCGGAAACAAAGCACAGTGTAAACCTACACTTTAAATTAAGTTCATAGACAGGCTGCCGCTGGCGTTTGTAATTTAGTGCCTGCCCATATAAGGCCGTCCGTCAGCGGCAATCCAATAGTAAACTGCCACGGGTAAATATTCACGGGTGAAGGACTGTGCTTATGAAGAGGAAGATGAGATGGTCAGAGTGGTGTTTGGCACAAACTCAGCGAAACTGCGAGAGAAAGTTTTAAGTACCGGGACTTCGGTAGCATTAGATACAGCCATGGACATAGCACGACATGGCAACAGCACAGCTGGGAACCTTCGATGCATGTACACCGAGCGGCTCACGTGAACTGACGCAGTGCACAGACAAAAAGCAAGAGTTCCGAAGAGCGCTGAACAAAAACCGAATTACACAATTGAAAAGGCAGCAAAAAAATATGAAGCGTCTGATAAATACAAGATAAGTATGTAATAAGTACAGCTACTGCAGAAACAAAGCACACGGTGGAAAAAGTGAATGTCCCGCTAAAGGAAGACAGTGTTAAAAAAAACCCGTGCATGCAGTGTGTCAGGTCTCAGATAAAGAAGAAGACGAGCTGTTTATTGATGCAGTAAGAAACTAATCTTTTTCATAGCTTATTTAACACACTACGTCTCCGCTGCGATACGCGGGTATATATAAATGTATATATATATATATACCCTGATCTACATACTCGAATAATGAATACTTTATTCGCAATCAATGATTGTTTTGGTAAAGCCATACTCAGTGTATTCATTAGATGAACGGTAAAAAAGTAAGAGCGAGGGGAGGGTCACTTATTGAGGCATGCAGGCAAAACCACATTAGCACGCGGGCTCGATGTACGAAAAAATATATCTTTTCAAGTTCTATTTAGTCCATATGTGTCAAATTCAAGGGCCACGGGCCACATCCGGCCCGGCGTGTAATTAGATCCCGCGAGATCATTTTATATACTGTATTATTGTTATTAATGGCCCGGGTATATGAAGCGCTGGTAACACAATAAACTACAGATCCCATAATGCAGCGCTTCACCTGCCTTGC